>JARHVA010000043.1:3375000-4065000 GCA_037957365.1 Torreya grandis | reverse complement strand
AAGTTCTTCCATTACTTTCTCAACTGTACAATCTTTATTCGTCTCCTCCATGACTCTTTACTCATTTGTAGTCTCCTCCAAATCCTATGAAACTTCAAAAAGTTGCTCTTGGTTGAGACTTCCAAGGATCTCTGCAACATCCTATCTCTTATTAAGGTCATCCTCAGAAAGGATGAGTTTCCTTCATCTTCATATAAAATTTTCTAGTGGAGATTCCTTAATTGGAGTATTTATTTTTCTTGTACTTCTTCTTAGAAATTTATTATGAGATATCTATGGATCTTCTTCTTCATCATCATAAATATCCATTATAGGTGTGGTCATTGCAACAAGTTTTGAAGCTTCCTTTGGGGTAGCTCTAGAGGTCTATATTTTTATCAGCCTTCTCCTCTTCATTGGTTTCAGAGATGGTTCTTCAACTGTAGCTTCTTTCCTAAGGCCAAACCTAGGTGTAAGAGAAGAATATAAGGGCCTCCTCTTAAATTTGGAATTTTCTTTAGATTTCTTTCCAAAAATGCTTCCCACTAGGCTTCCCCATCTACCTTCTTCAAGAAGTGATGCTGACATATCAATTAAATCTATCCATGGTGTTTAATTGATGCAACACATTGAACATATTTTTCTTCCATAACTTGAATGGTAGCATAAATGAAGTAATACAAATTTATTATCCGTTCATGTTTCTTTTTCCCTTGTATGAAATGATTTACAATTTTTATTGCATCTCCTCTTAGTGATCCATAATGTCCATCATAGTGGAAATTTTTATTACACAAAGGGATGCAGTCTTCCAAGGTTATAAAAGAATATCTCTCTTCCGTTTGGTTATCACTTGTGGGATAATAATAAATTTGGGCATTGGATTTCCTTCTTCATTAAAAATTTGAAGTAGATTCTTGAATGAAGACTTATTGGTTATACACATTCTTGATTTAGGAATACCAAATAATTGGCTAAGGATGGAGCTATGCATCTATATCTTGATTCCATTCACTTTAGAATGTTTGCCTTCTAAATTGATGATAAAATCCTAAACCAATTGTTCATCAGATCCATTAAATTTTTTAAGGAACTCTAGCCAACCTGCCTCTTCAAAAACTTTTGCCATTGATTCATCCTAAAGGATAAGTTTTGCTGACTCAGATTAAGATTTCTTCTTATGTCCCATTTTCAGAACTTGGAAAGATCATAAAAGCTTTGGATAAACACTTGGTAATAAGGCAAGATCACAATTATTAGGTTTTGAACATAAAGAGCTTGTAAAAAATTTAGAATATTGAATAGTTTTAAAAAATCTGCTAATTGATTAACAAGCTCGTGAAATATTTTGGAACCAGAGTTAGTTAATATGATTAGACATTTTAGGGAAGAGGAAAAATTATTAAAACATGTGGGGAGATGTGAAGTGGTTCAAATCTTATTTATTTCCTTCTCATCATGCCAATTTTTTCACCATCCTTTCTTTTACTTACAAATTTGACTATGTGTTTGTGCCAAATCAATCCTTGTCATAACACCCTTTACAAGTACATTTCCTTTCATAAGTGATTTTGATTGCATCATCATAAATGACATTATGTCCTTTTATGATGTATTAAATTTTTTGAAAAGATTTTAAAATGGTACATCCACTTTATTCTATTTTTAGAAAAGATCCCATTATAAGAAAAGATCCCATTAAAAGACCCTTTTCCTTTAGGAGACCCCTTTTTGGAATACCCTCATTTATGAAGTATTCTTCTTGGAAATTGAATATTAAATGCCAAATATAAAACTAAAAAATAATTCTAATCACAAAAAAATGAAATATAAATATCTTGGATTACCCATGGTTGTCCTTGTTTCCAAATTTTATCACATGTCCTGAGATGAGAATTACACACAAATCGATCAAAATCAATATACACAAGTTAGTCAAGACTATTATTTTTTGTTGATTTGTTTCTTGAAAAATTCACCATTTGCTAGGTTTCAAAAATTTCACCTTTTTTTTTTTTTTTTAATATTTTTTTGGGAAGAGGATTTCTATTTTCTGGGTTTCAACCCTCTTCCTTTATTGGATTTAAATCTCATCCTTTAGTTATGATGGAAAAACATGCTTCTTCTATATGACCAAATTCTTCTTGAGATTAAATCTGCTTGTAAAACTCTTATTTGCTATAAAGTTTATGATACAACCTCAATCTATGTCTATTTACCAAAAGCGTCTTTTTGTTGCCATGAATTGGTAACAGCTAAACATATCTATTTTTAAAAATATTCTTAATTTAATAAGGACCTAAGCATCTCGTACAAATTTACCTTTGAAATATTGGTATTTTGAATCAAATAATAATGCCTAGTTTATATCTTTGAACTCTCTTTCCTTGATTTGATGATCATGTCATTTCTTCCTTTGATATTGAAGAAGCTCATCTACTTCAATGCTTTAAGTCGCATCATCTAATTCATTTAATTCAATAATTATTTCCTTTTGTGATTCTATCAAGTTTATGCCTACTTCCATTGATGTCCTTAATGTATAAAATTCAAACTCAATTGAAAGTAATGGCTTCTTTTTATGTACAAGTTCATATGAAGAAAAAATTGTGGTGGACTTCCATGTTGTGTTTAAGGCCCAAACTACTTCAAGTAGTTTACTTGCCCATTCTTTTCCATTGATGTATACTATATTTGTTAAGATGTTACTTAATTTTATATTGGTGACTTCAAATTGACTTTGAATTGAGGGTGGTAAAGTGATTTTCTATGGTTAATCTAATAGTGCTCTATGAAAGTTTTGATCATATTGGATGAAAATTGAGGTCCTTGATTTGAATATATAGCTTTAGGTGCTCCAAAGCACTGTAGAATCCTGTTGTATAAGAAATCAAGAATTATTTTTTCATGGACAAATGGTAAAACTTGAACTTCTACCCATTTGGTGACATAATCAGTTCATACTAAGATGTACTCCTTTCCTTGAGATGTTGGATCAATGAGACATATCAAATCTAATGCCCATTTCTCAAAGGATCCTAGGACCACTTGAGGATGGAGGGGAATCTCATTAGAAAATGTAGGTTTCCACATCCTTTTACAAGGATCACATTGTCAAACATAACTCTTCACAATGAGTTTAGATCTCCTTGAGAAGAGATATGTGAAGATAGAGGAGGCTTGGAGCTCTACAAATGGGAAGGTGAAAAGTCATCTTCCATTATTAATGCTTCAAGCTCTCTTCATTGTATCTTTGCTTCCTTGGTCCCCTTGCTCCATTTTTTATATGGTTGTCTTCCTTAGTTGATGTTTGTGCATGGTCCCCCTCTTATTATGTTTTGTGAGTGGCTTGGGTCCTTTTTTTTCTTTTTTGCTTAGTGCCTTACTTATTTTTCTCAAACTATTTTTACATTATTTTATGTGATTGTGTGACTTTGGGAGAAAGCAGGTTTTTATTGAATTTATGAGGTAGTGTTATGGAAAAGGTTGAAAGGGATGGCTTTGAACGTGCAAAGATTTGGAAGGATGGTGATATTAATGGTGCACTCAAATATGTGGAGGGTGTTGATAACAACCATGGTTAGTACATTGTGGAAGGTTTGGTGGATGATGAGAAGGGGAAGGAAGGTTATAGAAATAAACCCTTATTTTTGAAGGTCCTACAGTAGGAAGACATTTTAAAACATTCTAAAGGTGCAGAATTCATGCATGAAGCAATAGTTACGAGTGAAGATGGAGTTAGCAAGGATGCCTCGCTCAAAGTTGGTAAGTCATCTATCCTAAGAAATACCTTGTCTCTATTTTTTATTGAATCAATGAAAAATGATTTTCAATTAGAAGAAGCTCATTTGATGAATGTTGGGGTTTCTTTATATGTTTGAACATAAACTCCTTATCCTCGAGGATTTTTTTTGATAATTGGTTACATTTCGTCTAGAGTAAAAAATAGAGATCTATATTTAATTTTGTATAATGTTTCATAAGGGGGTTTTCATGATTTTATTCAAAAAATTGAATATACAAAAGTGAGATATTAGTAAACCCCTTTGAAATGTAGGGCTGTCAGTTTTTAAAGTTGTTCCTTGGAACCCTACATTGGACTATGCGAAAATAACAATCAAAGCGACCTTGAGATGGGTAGATATTGAGAATGTCCATATTCAAATTTGAAATTTTTTACCTCAAGCTCTTAAGCCTTTAGGGTAAGTTCTTAGCATGGAAGATTCAAGAAGATCCTTGGCATATATGCATGCAAGGGTTTTGATTTCTTTAGACTCATTAAAAGTCTTCATAGATACTCTTTTGTTTAATTAAGGGAGAATATTTTTCTCATCCCATCAAAGGGTTGGGTGGCCTTAATGATTGATTCTTATGTAAAAAGGATGGTCATATTAGGAAATATTTACCTAAGGAGAAAGATATTTTTGGAAAAAATACTTCTAATTTTGATGATAGTGTTGTGGTAAGAGAAAATCCCTATTTTGTTTCAGAGAGCTGGTATAGTTGATCACCCTCTTGTTAAGATTTGGTAGGACTTGGCTCCCCTAAGGGGTTGCTAACTGTTGACACCTCTATCCTATCACTTGATAAGCCTTTGGTGAATATGGAATTTATTACTACTGGTCTTGGGTATTATCATGATTAGGTGGCTACGAACATTCTTATTTTTTTGCATGGGAGTCCTTCTCATGCCCCTCTTATGGGCCTTGAGAAAAGTGTCTGTATGGTTGAAGATCTCCCTTTCACCAAGGGTAGATTATCAGATGAGTATGTTGTTATTTTAGCCAATCTGATTGCTTCATTAGCCCATACCCATGGCCCCTTAACTTTAAACTCAAATGTGAGTTGTGATGAGTGAACTCCCATGGTGATCTCCCCCTCCTTGCGTGTTGATGTTCAAACTCAGGCTATTTTAGAAATAGCCTTACCTCTTAAAGATGTTGGTTTAAATGCTATATCTTGTGGGCTATAAATAATAATGGTAGGAAATTGAAAACTAAGGCCAATTTAGAACCTTTCTTAAGATCTCCTAGGGGTGATGATGGGAATATTCTTAAAGGTTTTTCAGGAGGTCCTGAGGATAATAAGAAGAAATCCAAAGAAAATAAGGTTCCTTAGTTTTTGACAAGGTTATACCAAAATAAAGGAGGCTTTAAAGCCTCTAGTCTGTAGAGATAATCTCCTCCCTTCTTTTAATGAAGGTTGTCATTTGGAATGTTGGGGGCCTAAAGTCCCCTGACCATAAATCAATTATAAGATAATTTAAGTGTTCAAGAGAAGGCATTAATTTTTTGTTGTTACAGGAAGTTAAGGCTATTGGTTTCAAGATGGACTATGTTCTAAATTATATTTGGTCAAATTCTTCTCATTTTCTACCTCTCATCCAAAAGGGAAAGATGGTGCTTCTATCTTGGTCAATCCTAAATACTAGGAGTCAGTAGTTGATTTTAGTTCATCCCCTTACCATAGAGTTGCATGAGTCACTCTCAAAATTGAGGAACAGGGGTTTATAATTTTTAATAGTTATGCTTTTAATGACTATAGAGAAAGGGCTATCTTATAGAATTAACTTGCTTCTAATTTAAAGGATATCCCATGAATTTTGGGGGGATATTTTAATATGGTTGAGGAAAAAGAGGATAAATAGGGAGGTGATCTAATTTCATGTAAAAGAAATGAATTATTTTTTGGTCCAAACTCAAGCAGATCCTTAAACTATCTGACACTCTTAACCAGGGGAAAAAGGACAATAAGAGTATCTGGTATACATAGTGTAATAATCAAGCCTCTTGTAAGATAGTTTATTATAGACTTGATATATTTTAATTCAACAAGAATGTTTTTAAATCACAATAGGAGTGAAACTTAGTGAAGGTACTCCTATTTACTATCTTGGATCACCATCAAATTGAATTGTCTATATTGCTAATAAATAGGCATGAGGTGAATGCCCCTGAGTGGAAAGGACTATATAAATTGAATGTTGTGCATTTGAACAATCTAGATTGTATAGGTGGAATCCATTCTACATGGAACATTGGTAAGTTTACAACTGATTCTTCATCCTCTATTGATAAGTGGAACATTTTTATGAGCCTTTGTAATAATTTTACAAGATCTTTTAGTAAGCATCAAGCAATTTTGAGGAGGAATACCTGTAATACTTAGGAGAATTTGATTCTTTTTGAATCAAGGTTACAATTGACCTGAATAATGTTTTATTGATTGATCGACTAATAAGTTTAAAACATGAGATCATAAATCATCAATCTTTTATTACTTGGGGGGCTTAGATTTTCTCTAGGCTAAACTATCTCAAACTTGGAAACAAAGTTTATAGGTTCTTTTTCAATTATTTAAGAGAGAAACATGGAAAAAGCAAAACTATTATGATTGAATGTGGGGGTATTGTGTCTAGTGATACAACTAAAATAAAAAAATCATTCTTTTCCTTCTATTCAGAGCTTTTTTTGTCGAATGGCTCAAGCTTGAAGATTGATAATTACAGAGAGTTTTATTCTAATTGTATTCATAAGAAATTTTATAGGGAGAAGGTCGTGATGATTGATAGTGAGGTCTCTCTGGATGAGATTAAGGCAACCATTTAATCTATGAAGTTAGACAAAGCCCTAGGCTTTGATGGGTTTCTTACAGAGTTCTACAAGTCAAATAAGGAGTGGATTGTTGTTGAATGCCTGGGGTTTTTAATGAAGCCATTGAAGTTCATACACTAGGTCCTAAAAAAAATAGAGGTATGATTAAGGTCATACCAAAATATGGAAAAACTTTTAAGGTCAAGAATTGGAGACCTATTACTCTTCTCAATGTCTCAAAATTTTTTTTAGCTAAGATTCTTGTAATAAGGCTTTCCTCTGTTCTTCTTTCATTGATCTCTATTACTCAAATAGGGTTTGTTGAAGGTAGATATATCCTTGACAATATTTTTTTGGCTGGGAAGGTATGCATTTTTTTCATGATTTTAGGCAAGACATTGGCATGATCTTACTTGACTTTAAAAAATCCTAGGACAAGATTGAGTGGCCATTCATTAAATATCGTTGAAAGAATTTTGGGTCTAGGATAGATTTTACAAAATGGTAAATGTATTTTTTACATATGCCTCAACTGTTATTAAAGTTAATGGTGAGTTGAACAAGTCTATTGGACTTCAGATGTCAATTAGACAAGGTGCCCTTTTGCCACCTTTATTTTTGTTGTGGTAATTGAAGCACTTTATTACTTGTTAAGAAACTCATATGTGATTCCTCCAATCATAAGTATCTTGTTACCCAATGGATCAGATATGATTGATGTTTTATTTGCAGATGATTCTATGTTGTTTCTCAAACTTAAAAAAGATAATCTTTAGTAAGTGGTTAGAAGACTTGACATTTAATGTTCTACCTTTGGTTCTAAAGTGGCACCACACAAATCATGTATGATAGGGTGGAATGAGGTCCTACCATAATGGTTGGTGGGGTTTGGGTGGATGTTAAAATTAACAAGATTGGTAAGTGGCATGGTTGATTTATCTCTCTCCTAGGAAGAATTCAAGTATGTAAGAAAGTTTTATCTTCTTATAGTATAGACTATGCCTCTTGTTAGATGTTTAATAAGTCACATATTAATATTTTGCATAGAATAATTAAAGAGTTTTGATGGTCTGATCATAAGGGAAGCAAAAAAAACATGCTATGGCATGGAAGATATGTTGTGTACCTAGAAAACTTGGGGGGATTTTAAAAGACCTTAGGCTTCAAGGTATTTATTTGGCAATCAATTAGATCATTAGAGCCCTAGATGGGGATGTTATATGGAAGGTTTTGGTTAAGAATAATATTCTAAGGGGATTCCCTAAAGGCAAAACACATTGGAAAGGGATTCATATTTTAGACTTGTTGATTAGTTTGTTTCCTGTGCAAGTCCAAGGTTCTCCAAAATTTTAGGCTATTTGGAAAGCCTGGAGGAGCTTTTAAAAAACAAATTTTTATTTCACCTCCTATCTTTAGTGGGTTGGGGTCTAGGTGCTAGGTGTATATGTCTATATGGTGGAACCTTAATGTTAATAGAAGGCCCCTTGCCCTTACTAGAGGGTGCTCGACTTTTTTCTGGTTCTCTAAGGGATTAAGATGTTTAAAAGCTTTATTATTTTTCAATTGTGGGCCTCATGGAATGAGATCAAAGAAAGGTTCTAGATTCCATAGTCTCAAAGGAAAACCTTCACTCTATTCACTAAGGCTCTATAGTCTACTAGAGGTGTTTCTATTTTTGATGATGCTGCTAGGTTCTGAGAGGATATTAAATGGATAAATGGTACCCTCATTTTAGAATATAACACTAAAATGCTTTATAATAAAATTTCTTTCTCAAAAAGTCTCTTCCTCAGTATTAATTGGGTTTGGCATGTTTGTGATCCATTCTCTAGTTGATCATTTAGATTCAATGTTGTATTGTCTTCATGTCTTAAACTAAAAAATATCATTTCAGATGGTTGATTTTGTATGACAAATTAGTTTTTGGGTCAATTATTTCTAAGTCTATCTTTGGTAATCCTCATTGTATGTTATGTGGCGAGTCAGAGACTATTGAACACCTTTTTTTTTCTTATGTCCTTATGTTGTAAGTATATGGAAAAGTTGTCTTACTAGTTGGAACTCTGTGTTTGATTGTGAGATTTCATGGTACAATATTGCTTTTGGGTATGTGTGTTCCAAAAAGAAGGTTCATATTTTTTCCATAAGTTATGGCTTGCATTCTCCACTGCAATCCTTTGGTTCATTTGGAAATAAAGGAATCTAGAAGTTTTCTAGTTTAAGACCAAATTACTTACCAACTTTAATCTTGAATTTACCATGAGATGTGTTGTTTGGTAGATATTTTTATAAATAAAGGTGCCATAAAGAGATCTAGAGAAGTTATTGAAAACAAGAATGATGAAGGTTTCTTCTAGATACCTACTGGATAGTTGAAGATGCCCCATATTTTCACAGCCTCCTAACTAGTGGATTTATCATGACAAAGATGCATAGGTGTAGATTTATGAATATGATTGGGGATTGATCAGAGAGGCCTATTTTGATCAAGATGATAATCTAATTGATTTTTGGGTTGGGTTTCAAAATTCAGAAAATAATTAGTCATTTCCCTAGTTGGAAGCCAATAAAGATGTTTTACATGCATTGTAGGCCTATGGGGTTGAAGAGGAAACTGCTTCTAGTGAGGAGACTGATGTGGCTGATCTTGATATGGTGAATGTTGGAAACAAGGTACCTATTTGTGAAGTTAGTCAAGGTAGAGATGATGTAGGCAGTGGTGTCGACTTAAATTAGAATATTATTAATATTATTGAGAATTTTGTTAATGTTACTTCTTAAAAAATGAAAAAAGTGATTTAAGAGTGAAACAACAAGGATGTTGAAGATCTAATAATTTTTTTAAGACTAACAATATGAAAGATCTTATGAGCAAATTAGAGTGTTTTCCCTCCTCAGTGCATAGCTCATAGTTGGGACCTAGTCTTTTTGACAGTGAATTGGGACCTGAGGCAGATGATTTTATATCACCTAAAGATGACATTATGATTATTGATGATGGGGAAACTCTAAAAATGTATCTATTGGTGTTATTGTGAACACTTTTCCTTTTTTTCTATTGGTACTTTTGGTTTTTGTTGTTGCCACCTAGATGGATTTTTTATATTGTAATAACGCTCTTAGACTGGTTATATTTTGACTGTATGCCATGAACTTGTTGGCATTTTTTAATGTTTTGCATCCTTAGATGTATATAATTTTGTTAACGCTATTCAATTATATTAAAAAAAACATAACTCTTCACATTTCTGTGAATTAGAGGCCAATAGTGTCCAACCCCTAGGATCTTATGAATAGTCCTTTTGGTTGAATAATGATGTCTTCCTAGCTCATCATGGGAAGAATGCCATAGATTTCATCTTCATGAACACACCTATGAAGCACTAGATTAGGTATACATTTGAATAATAATCCATTAAACCATTTATAATTAGCAATATTTTTGATTAAATGTTTCCTTTGTTTATAAGTGAAATCATAAAGGAACTTCTTTGTAGCTAAATAACTAGCCATATTAGCAAACCAAAGTGAGTGTGTTAAAAGTACAAACAATTGTTCATCTGTAAAATTATCCTTCATTGGCTCATCTTCTCTTAAAACATTAAATATTGATAGAGAGTTAGCAACTACATTTTCTTTACCTAGCTTATCAATGCTTTTTATATCAAATTCTTGTAATAGTAGTAGCCATCTAATGATCCTACCTCCTACTACTAGTTTGTTCATCGAATATATTATGGATGAATGATTTGTAGATGAATATTTTATATTAAATGATGTAGTGAAATTATTTTTTCATAACTTAGGTGATAGCAAGGAACTCTTTTTCAGTGGTTGTATAGCTTATCTTAATAGGATTTAGTTTACTAATGTAATAGATGGCATACATCTAAGCTTATTCATATTTCTACCAAAGGACTGCCCCATAACATTTTTAGAGGCATCAATATATATGTGAAAGGGATGATACCAATTGGTTCCTCTAAAGATTAGAACATAAATTAACTTCTCCTTTATTGTTTCAAAATCCTATTGGCATTTGTCAGTCATACGAATTTACTATTTTGGGTGAGCAAGGAAAACATAGGTGCAACAATTTTAATAAAATATTCAGAAAAATACCTACAATATAATGCATAACCTTAAAATATTTTGATATCAGTTTAGTTTTTAAGTGTAGGTAACTGTGAAATAATTTTAATATTTTTAGGCTCAACCAGTATTCCCTATGCTAAGATATGATGACCTAAGACAATTCTCGATCTAACATTGTTAGACATTTTTCATGACTTAGGGATAATTTATGTTGTTATCACCTAGTTAATAAATTTTTAAAGTTTTTTAAAGCTTCATAAAATGTGTTTCCATGCATTATAAAATCATCCCTGTATACTTCAACACAATCATTAGTGAGATCAACAAATATAATAAGGATTGTGCTCTGAAAAGTGGGTAGTGCATTGCATAGCCTAAAGTGTAAAACTATGTATAAGAACATCCCCATAGGACATGTGAAAGTGGTTTATCTTGATATTTAAGAGGTACTCTTATTTGGTTGTACCCACTGAACCCATCTAAGAAATAAAAATACTTCTTCCCAACTAGCTTGTCCAAGACTTGGACATTGAAGGTCTACGGAAAATAGTCTTTCATGGTTGCTTTTTTATGTTCTCTATAATTTGTTTACATTTTAAATGTATTTTAGTTATTATTAATAGAGGTGAAACCCATTGACTATTTGAGATTTCATATATGAATCGCCCCTGCAAAAGTTTTCAATTTAAGTTTTATTTGTCTCTTAATGCTATATTTATCCTTCATTGAAGTTATCTATCTGGTTTGATGTTTTCAATATAAATGTGATGTTTACATACACTTGGATGGATTTTTTTCATATTATTATATTTCCAAGCAAAAATTTCTGTATGAATTTTCAAGATGTCAAATACCTTGGTTTTTTTCTCATCAATTAACCAACTATTTATGTTCAACATTTTGCCTAGTTGGGCGGTAATTTATTTTGTCCTAGATAGATTGAATTTACTTTCTTGAACTCACTCATTAATGAGTTCAAGGGTAAATTATGGGGTTGCAATATTTGGAAGTTGGTTATGTGTTTGAAGGACTCTCATTTTGAAATTACACCTAGTAATGGGTAACAAAAGTTGGAAGGAAGGACCCCTAACTATTCTATGCCTAGCTAACAATACTCTATTGGAGAGATGTGCGATTAAAAATTTCATCACGAGTATCCTCAAAAATGTTTTGATAGCCCTCTATAGATTATCTATAAAGTTATAGCACTAGCATGGTGATCTCTCGAGCAAGACTAGTGATATCTGAAGCTAGACTGGTGATCTCTAGATCCAGATTGTCTACCTCCACATAACCTATTAATTATTATTCTATCTCATTTGTATGATTTTTAACTGGCACTATTGCTAGAGAAGAGAGACTATTAAAATTTTTATTAGGTTCATCTACCTATAAGTGATTTGAGGACTCCAGAGATGGTTTTATAGGTGTATATAAGGATATTTTCTTTGCTCTCAATCAATTTGAGATTGTCATATACCCAAACTTGCAATCTATATGAGAGTACTTGTATCCAACCCTAGCTTTCCTAGGATTAGTGGATAACCCAATTTTTGACTCTTGGGTAGAGTATCATAAAGTATACAGGATATTCCCAAGACTCTACCATAACTGAGATGCCTTCTATAACCCCTTATAGTTTGGTAATTGATTCATCAGCCATCTTACAGACTGTATTAGTTGGTTGTACACTAGTTACGGAGAGTGATTTTAATGTGTTTGATGTCATTACATTGACATCAGATCCTAAGTCCACCAACACGTAATATTTTTCCTTCTTTCCTATGGATACTATGATAACTAGAATTTCAGGGTCTCCATACTTTGGTAGAATAAATTTACCTACTAAGAGGTCAACAAGCTTACCATCTAGTCATATAGTTTTTTGATACTACCTTCTTCTCCATAGAGTTTTGACACACAAACCTTTGATAATTATATTAAGCTCAGGGATGTCTCTTATGGATTATAATAATGGTATCTCAATGCTTAGTTTCTTCAGTTTTTGGACTAAGTTAGATTCATTTTTTTTTTGTTATTTATTTGATGCTTTTAGGAAATGGTATTGGTGAAGGACTAGGAGGAAAAGTGGTTTCCTGAGCTTTTTCCTTCTTTTGAATATTCTATTCTTCCCTATTTTTTCATTGGTAAGGTTTTGTTCTTCCTTCTCATTGGGAATTTATATGATGGTTGGAGAAGATAGATTTATCAATGTTATTCCTGATCAGTGCCATAGTTTATGACATTTAATCCTATGGTTACTTCTTTTTATATACCATAGATAGGAGCTACATGTATATGCTTAGGGTTTTCCATAGGTTGGGTAGGTAATTGTGGTAGTGGTTGTGCAACCATGTAAAAATAATATGGATTGTGTTTATTTTTATCTTTAGTTTTTTGTTTTTACTTTCAGTATAGTTTTAGGGTTGACCCTAGAATAACCTCTTAAGGGTTTGTTTTCCATTCATATGTAATGGTTTTTATGGGTTTATTCTTGAATGGGATTTGGTCATCATTCCATTTTGATTACTTGGTGAAATCATTTCTTGAGCTTGCCAATTCAAGGTTGCATATTTTTTAAATCTTTTTATAGTCATTATTGGAAAAAATGGTAAAACATATAATGATGTTTTTGACTTAAAAGTCTTGTTTATTTTGTCATTATGCAATGATTTTGGTTTTGATGTCAATGTTTGACTATTGGGTTATTTAGTCCAATCTTTTTGGTAAAATATTCATGTTTATCATTTGGACTGTGAATTGTTTACCTAAATGTTAGCAAGGTGTTCATGAATCATTTAGTGGTTTACCTATTGCTTGAACTCAAATTATGCGTTATTCTTTTATGGATTGAGAAGTCAATATTGTATGGTTATTATTATAAAACTTTGATTTTATAACAGGTTTTTATGGTTTGATCTTTTTTGTTCTCATTTAATGATATATGAACTATGTTTTTATTTTGAATTGCCTAGTTTAGTGTGATGACAATTAATGTAAAGGCTATATATTTTATACAGTTGAAGTTCATGTTGTATTCACTAGAATAAAATGTTAGGTTCAATATGTGAAGCTTGGGGTTATGAGTTGTAGTCTTTAGATTAGGTGCCAACACACTAATCTTTGTGAACAAAAATGTGAATGAGTTCTCCTTATTTATATAAGTTGATGTATTTTTAAAGTCAAGATCAGGTTTATTTTTCTCTCATCCTTTATTTTCACCTACCTTTATACCTAGATCCATAACCAACTGATGGTTGGGGTGGTCTAGGGCCACTTATGGTTGGGTTCATTGGGACTGAAGAGGCCGATGTTGATTGATCTTGCAAGCAGAGGATTTACATTATGTTTGAGTTTCTTTAGAGATGTATTTTGTTTAACATTCGAAAATAGATTTTATGTAATAAAAATCCTCTAGATTTAATTCTTATATTTATTTATCTCTCTTGAAGATAATGTGATTTGATGTTTTGATTTGATATTTTTTAGTAAGGTGGAAGATTGTGAGTGCATTCTTTAGATTCAATTGGAAGAAAAATTGTTATGTAACATAATTATTTATCCTTGATATATGTATTTTTTTATCCACCAATAAAAATGTAATTTGTTTCATTAAGCTACCATTTCTTTTAACATGGTTATTTTACTTTGTTTACATAAGATATTAATTATTATTAAGTTAAGTCGCAGCTTGATGACTTATGGGCTTACCCTTTTGTAGAATTATTGGCTATCATTATTTGATATATGGATAATATTTTATATTAATAATGTGCATGCATAAATAGAAAATGTATTGGAGAATGAGAATGCATACTTGATTAGTTATGTTGTAGACATTATTAATCTTATAAAGAAGTTCAGATTTTAATGATGAATCATTCGCTGATACTCATTAGATTTTTGCTTATTCAAGTATATGATTTTGTTTTAAGATATTAAAAACATATCTTCATTACATTGAGCTTGAAGCATTTACATTAATATGTGTAAGTTGTTTAAGAAAGGTATTTGAACTTATCATACTTTATGTAAGTTGTAATTTGTCATAATGTGGTTAATTATTTTCAAAGTTGAAAAATTAAATTATTCCATGTACTTAGTTAGCTACTTGTCTAGAAAGCTTAGTAGTTATGCTAACTAAATTATTAGTACTTATGAACTATTGGATCATAATGTTGATTAATCATGAGTGAATCTATAAATAAAAATAACATGAAAACATGTAATATTATTGATTTATTATAAGATTCCTCAGGGGTCAAAGTGACTTATTTGGAAAGTTAAAGTAATTCGAACTCGGTTTCATTGATAATTACTCTTGAAGACTTTTGTATTTTGGGTCTAAATTAGTATGTTAAGCTTTTTGTTTTGATAACTAACTTAAAAATAGATTGAGAAAATTGTTACCAATTCTTAACATGAATCATTATTAAGATTAGTGGTAATAACATGCCTAGATTGAAGATAACTAAGATGAATTAAGTAAACTTAATGGTCTTATGGATCAGTTATAAATTATTTAATTGGTTAAAAGAACTAAAAATAATCTAAAATATTTAATTATCTTCTCATTCATGCAATCGGTAACTAATCCCAAATGTATTGTTGACTATGGGGAATTTTGTGAATGATAACATGCAAAACTTAAGCATGGTTGTTGAAACATTCAGAAAAAATGAATTTTATACTATTATGACACGGTTCATTAGAATTGTATACATATTAACCAAGTGATATGTAACACTTGTAATAAAGAGTTTAATATTTAAACCAAGGCTTAAGACATGGTTAATGGGAAACATGCACAAATTTGTTTTGAACATGTTGGTGATGTAAATATGTGAATATAAGCTAAATTTAAGTGTGGTGATTGTTATAATGATCATGGTAAAATTATCATATGGATAACACTTTCGTATGGTATTTTTTGGTACCTAATCTAAGTGAAGCATTTTATTAAAAATACTTTATATTGTGTTGCTTTTGGAAATAGTCCTCAAAACAATCACCAATTGTTATCTAAAGTTTTGTAGATCTTGCTTAAACAAGCTTAGTATGATGATGATTCTATTGAAACTATATTATCATTTCACATTTGTTTGTTGAAATATTTTGGTTCACTCTATGAGGTGTTGACTATTTTATGGTTTGTATAGGTGCTAAGGTGAGACTATAAGTTGGTAATGGATTTGCTAGCAAGGCCATATTGGAATTACACGAAGAGGAGTGTGTGAGTGTATTGTTCATACACTAACTCACCTTTATCTTAGAACTAAGTGGATAAATTATTTCTAATGAAGTCATTAGTGATTTATAATTTAGTCTAGTTCTTGTGTTGGATATAAAATAGTTAAGGTATCATTGCATTTTTTGTGTTAGCTCTCTTTGGAATCCTTACACCATAGTTGCTTTATATCGGCTTTTAAAAAAAATTAGGTTATTACACATCACTATCTATATGTTTTGAGAATACCACTCATCAACAATCAGATTTGATTTTAGATTTCATACCTTGCCAAAAACTAAAGGATTTTGAATATTCAAGCATTGAAGATAAATTTTATTATTCACCTAAGCAACTACTTATGAAACATATATTTTGATTTAGTTTCAAATGTTTTTAATACTTATATGTCAATTGAAACTAATTTTCTCATTTTGAACATGGAAGTTGAGTAAGTCAAGGACCCTATTCAAGAGTTTGAATGTGATTTTTATGATTTCACTATTGAAAGTTCCTTGATACATGGGCAAAACTTGCTTAATTTTTCAAAGATGTCATTTCTTCCTCTTACAATTTTGATGATATTTTTGAATTAGACCTAAAAAAACATGGATACATTCCTAAGTTATTTATTTATTTTTGATTAGTAAAATAAGGTTGAAGGATCCCTCATCCCTTTCATTAATTTGAAGAAAATGTCACATAAGTAAAATATTTCAAATCAAGTCATATTCAACCCAAAGCATGTCTCCACAAATAAAAATAGACACAAAAAACATATATACAACAAAGGTTGGTAAAACCTTTCATAGTTAAAAGTATCCCATGACCTTAACTTGTTTTGTAAGAAATTAATCACTTTTTCATATCATTGATGAATCTTACAAAATCCTTACAATAATATATCTGTAATAAAATTACTTATATGTTTCACAACAATGGAATAAGATATCACATAATTAAGATTAAAATAAGTAGATCCACAAAAATAATTGAAAAAATAAAAGAATACTTGAAAAATATGATTGAGCCACTTCAAGGGGGCAACATCCAAAAAAATAAAACAAGAACATAATCAACAATTTGATGATCAAAGACTAACCACTACCTCCTATATATACACTAATTAACCATGGTAATTCCATATGCTGACCTTACTAAGAACATAGAAGAATGTGGCAATACATAATGAAAGGTATGTAAGCTACAAGTTGGCCACACATATCCCTAGACACTCTATATATTAAGGGCGTAACATGCCCCTCCCAGTCAAAAAAATATTGTACTTAATGTTGTATCAATTCCAGATGTTGTTTTAGGAAATACTTATCCTCCCATTTTGCATCTTCACAATTCAAATCCTTTCACTTGATCAAATGATCTTTGATACATCTTGTTCATATCTTTTAGTGTGTGTGTGAAGAATCTCCTCAAGTTATATAATGACTCTAATTTATTCATCCATTTTTGAAAAATCAATCTGAGTATAAACTCTTTGTCTAATTATATTCTTAAGGCAAGATACATGAAATCCAAGATATATGTGAATGGACTAGGGTAGTTCCACCTTGTATGCCACACTACCGATTTTATTTAGGATATGATAAGGGACATAATAATTAAGATAAAGTTTGTTATCCTTTTTCCATTGCTTTAGATACATATTATTATATGGATAAAAACACACAAAGGCTCAATAAATTATGTCAAAATGCCTCTCATTATGGTGTTGATTCTCTTGTTAATTCATTCAATTATTTATCATTACGAATTTATCTCTCAAACTAGCCAGTACCTCTTATTGATATTGAATGTGTTATTCAATAGCTCATACATTGGGCTTCACCTTCAAGGATGAAGTGATGGATGGGGGATGATAACCATAAAGTTCCAAAAATGGACACATTTTAGAAGAGGTAAGGAAAGAAGTGTTATACCACCATTATACTAGTAGAAAATAATTAACCCATCATTCATGTTTATCTGACATAAAAGAATAGAAATATCCTTTTAATAATTTATTGACCACCTATATTTGTTGATCATATTAAGGATGATATAAATAAATATGAATCAATTCAATACCCAAACATGTGATTAAATATCTCTAAAAATTAATGGTAAATATGGGATCACGATCACTTATAATGACCTTGGGAGTACCATGTAGCTTTTGAACTGTATTGATATAAGTAACAACTATTATATTGGCTACAAATGGTTGTGATAAGGTACAAATATGAATATATTTTGTGAACCTATCCAAAATTACCATGATCACATTTTTACCTTCAGACCTTGGCAACCCTATAATGAAATCCATGGAAACCTCCTCCCACCTATAGCTAAGGATGGATAAAGGTTGAAAAGACTTGGTGTCTTAATTGTTTCACCTTTGTTCTATTGACACACCACGTATTCTTTAAAATAAAATTTGTATAACCCCCTTGAGTCCTTCCAAAAATAAATTCTACTTGATTCTATGATAGGTTTTCAAAAATCCCAAGTTTCCTCTTATTGGAAATGCATGAAGCTCCTAAGGATCTTGTGTTTGAGAATAAAATTATTACATAGGTATAATATATATTTATACCATAATACATTCCATTTCACTCAAATTTGTAAAAAGCACTAAAACCATGCTGAAGATTCTAAATCAGAACCTATGTATCCCTATATTCTCCCATCCATATATTGTCTCTTCAAACTAATCTACCCGCTAAATGGTCATTGCGCATAACAACACCTCAACTGATTTATCCTTCATGGATAGTGAATTTACTACCCCATTCTTTTTTCCTTTCTTATAGACTATTTCAAAGTCATATCCCAACATTTTAGTCACCCATTTTTTTTATGATGACAATTGTTGTTCCAAAAAACATTTTAGACTATCATAGTTAGTCTTTACCTTAAAGTGTCTACCCATCAAACAAGTCTCAGTTGTTTGATTGCATGAAGAATAACCATCATCTCTTTCTCATAAATTGGATTGAGCCTATTTTTTTCCCTTGAGTTGATGACTCTCAAATGCTATGGGTATTCCTTCCTACATGAGTACTACCCTCATGTCATATCCTAATGCATCACATTTAATAATAATTTTTTTTTAAAAATCAACAAAATTTATTATTAGAGTGGTGCCCATAGCCTCTTTCAGCTTCTCAAATGCATTAGTATTTATTTAATTCTAAAGGAAGGTGTCTTTATTCAACAAGGCTGTGAGTGGAGTTGCCATGTTGCCATAATGTTTTACAAATATGTGATAGTAACTTGTTAACCCCAAAAAACCATAGAGGTTCTTGAGGGTATTTGGCACTTCCTACTCCATCACAGTTTTGATATTCTTAGGGTCAAAATTAAATCCTGCATGTGAATTTTTTTGACTTAAGAACTCTGCCTCTTGGACTCTAAAAACACATTTGGAAGGTTTAGCATAAAATTGATGTTATTTTAGAACTAATAGTACATGTTTCACATGTTTCACATGTTTCAAATATTATTCCCAAGTTTAGTTGTATATTAGGATGTCATAAAAAACACCAACATAAATTTACTCAAAAAATGCCTAAAATAATATTCATCAAACTCAAAATGTAGATGATGCATTTGTGAGATCAAAAGGCATAACCATAAACTCATAATGGCCTTCATGAGTTCTGAAAGCTATTTTAGGGATATCCTTATCTTTGATTCAAATTTGATGATACCTAAAATGAAGATATAGTTTGGTAAAATAAACAACACCATGTAATTCATCTAATAAATCATCAATTAATAGAATAGGAAACCTATCTTTGATGGTATATTTATTGATTTATCAATAGTATGGGCAAATCCTATAAGTGTCATCCTTCTTACACACCATGAATATTCACTTTGGATATGGTTGATAATACTTGCCTTTAACATCTCCTATCCTATATTTTTAATTTAACTCTTCTAGGAATATGGATACATATATGGTCTAATGTTTAGTGGTGTATTACCTGGAAATAATTGTATGCCATGATCATATTCTCTTCTTGGTGGTAATCCTTTTGTCATGGTGCCAAAAATAGGTGGGTGGTCATCAATTATGATCTATAAATCAGGATGTGTAGACACCTTTATTGGTTTAAATTCTATGGAAAACAATCATGCTTCAAATCCTTTACCCTTTTTTAAATAGTCTTTCGTCATCTGATCCAAACTAACCAATTATGGAGATTTTGCCTATAATTCACATAGTTAAAATGTTTTACATTTAGAATGAAAGTGAATGAACAGTAACTAAAAATTCATCTTGATTGTGCCCAATGTTATGAGCCATTGTATTCATAAAACGATGTCAAACCCACCCATGGGAATACCAAACATAAGATAATCTAGCATGTAGTCTCATGTAACAAGCTTAATATTATGACATTTTCTAAAATAATTGACTATGCCACCATCTGCAATCATGTCTTGAAATTTTGGAGCTAGATAAATGAAAAATTCAAATGAGTAGACAAATTAGTATTGATGAAGTTGTGTGTATTCCTAGATTCAATCAACATTTTCACCTTTTATTTCTTGAGGAAACCCACCACCTTAAGGGTTTGAGGGGTATTAACACCTGAAAGTGTATGACAAGAGATAGTCAGGTGAGAATATTCTGATTCTTCCTCTAGATATTTCATACCTTCACTTGTTGCCTCTCATATTATTTATCTTCATTGGCAATGTTTTCAAAAAATCTTTCACCCTAAAAGAGGGTGCTCAAGGATCTTCCAAATTTGGGCAACATCAACACATTTCTAGGTATGTGGGTGTACCTATAGTGGAAGTGAGCCTCTAGATTTAAAGGCTAGCTCTCTGAATGTATCTTGAAGTGTTTTCACTTATGCTAATGCTTGATTGTGCGGAAAAAAGTTAAAATTTAAATAATTGAACCTATTCTAATGTGGTGATACACCAAGATGTTTTCCACATGACCATCACATTTCATTCACTAAGAAATGAAGCATTCATACTAGTTTCAAAGTCCTAAAGGATTCTAACATGAGTGTTTCAATATAAAGGTGATATGTATGAAGCAACATAAGGAAAATGAACTAGAGGGATAAATGCATACTCTAAGGACAATAATACACTTGAATAAAATCTATATGACCTGTTAGAATGAGAGTTTCTTGTAGAAGACATGAAAGGACAAGGAAAAGCAAAGGATAAAATCATAGAACTTAACCATTCATCACTTTACACATTTGAACAAGATATTCTTGAACTCAAAACCAAATTGCTTGAATTATTCTAAGGAAAAATATGACATCAAACTATTAGGGCTTCACCATACCAGGCGTGGTATTTCTTATAAATGCCAAAATGGAAGCTACTTATAGAATTTTAGAGAGGAGAAAATAATGAAGTTCAAAGGTCACTAGAAGACATGTCCAGATGATAGGAGGAGTTATATATGCAGGAGGATGATCTAAAAAATAGACCATACAAGGTCTAATGGGATCTCAAAACATAAAAACTCCTAAAGTGTGGCATATAACTCCTTTTTCAAGCACAAGAAACTACCTTCATCATGGATCATCAACTCAAGCACTTAAAACTCAACTGAGGAGAGTTGACACCTATGCTATGATGGTCATAATACATTTTCCTAGATGATAGATATATTATAAAAACTTGTATTCATCATCCACAGTCTCTCATTGGTCTCTTAGACTTTGACTCTTCACATCAAGTGATTACTATTCATTTTGGATCTCAACTAAGCTTTTATGGTAGCGTATGAGTCTTAAGTGCTTGCTCCACTGTAGAATCCTTGATCCTACATGGATGCCTATGTGGCATTCCATTTCCATGTAATTAATTCCATTTTTGAATATTATTTTCATCATCTAGACATATAGCCTCATCTTGTCCATCTGGAACTCAGGCAAATTTTCTCTACCAATCTTGTTTGGAGTCTCTTTGCTTCGACCTTCAACGTTGGTCATTGATCATTGATATAGGGTCCTAAAAAAATGAAATTTGGTAGCATTGCACTCAATCTAAGCTCCTTAACCTTTGAATCTTGCTACCACCATTTATCTACTCTGTACGATTGAATGCGTACCATTGATTTTGCCTAGACACACTAAATCTATCAGGTTGTCCTTGCATCACAAATCTAGATGTACATTTGAATGCCAACCATTAGATCTAACCCCATTTGAATTCAAATGGGTAATTTACAAGACTTTATTTTGATGATCACATTCTCATCATTGATGTTTGTGTGACCATCATTGATGTCCGTGCATCCATCACAATTTGAACACCAATGGTTAATTACCAAGATTTATTTTGACATCTACGTGATCGTCACTGTTTGCTTGTTTAAATTTAAAGATTTATATATCAAGATGGAGAGTTCATCAAGACACCATATTTTCAAGGGATGTTCTTGGCACTAAGGGCATTGATCACATGTGATCTTTTGGCCACACAAGGCTTTTTGAGCACATTTATAATATACACAAGTGAGTTGACCCGTTTATTTCTACATAACATCCCGTGATGGTGTAGTCTAGTTAGAGTTGTGTTACGAGATTTTGATTAATCCTATATATCTCCAATAAGTTCTTGAGGCATATGCAAACTTCGTCCATGACTCTGAACTACTCAAACACCATGAAAACTTGCTACTTGCATATAGGACCCCAAAATTACCCTTAATTGACTCATATTGACATAAGACTTAATTAGACTATGACCAAGGATAAAATGGCATTAAATTATATAAAATAAACTATAAAATACCTTATGACACTAAGTTAGACCCCTAAATAATTTTTTGACTATAAGTGTTGAGTTGTGGAGCTAAAAGCTTCACTAATGAGCAAATGTAGAGGTTGCTGGGCTTACACAGTAACTGACATCGATCAGAACCAACTGACATCAGTTAGGGGTCAACCGAAATTGGTTATCTTTAGCTACATAGTAATCAACATCGGTTAGGGGTCAGTCGACATCGGTCATCTTCAGACTGACACTGACTTTTGTGCATTTCCAGAATTTTATTTTTAGGAGAACAGTTAGTTTGCATGTAAAGACTAAAATTAGTCTTGAGTCTATTTTTCTATTTTTGACAGAATATATTTGAGCCTTTGATTAAGAGGTGGATCTAATGATGGAGAATGCATGGCTCATAAAATCCTAGTGTTGTAGTATACTATATAATAGGGTTAGATCCTCATAGCATGCAAGAGGGAAGACAACTCAGTATTTGAGTTGATTGTAATTGATTGAGAGAGAGAGAACTCTTGAGGGAGAATTACTGTACATCTACGAGGTGTGAGGAGAAAGACATTTTTTCATTGTATTTCCTTCTAGAAGAGTTTAATACATATTGGTTGTTTCTTGTATCTCCTATTCTTTGGTATTTTTGATTTCTAGTTACTTGTTACTTTTGGTTAAATTCTGTGTTTAGTTACTTATACAAAAGTAATAAATTGTACTCTAAGATCCTAACAAGTGGTATCAGAGCAGGTAAACACTAACAATTGGTATTAGAGTGTGTTAGTGTTTGTTGATTACATAATTCACTCACAGGGGTTTCTGATTGGGTGGGAGCAAAGCAATGGTAGAAGAAAATAAACTAAGAATAGAGAAATTCAATGGCAAGAATTATCAATTATTAGAGGATGGACAGTTGAAGCTAGAAAAGATCGATATGGATAAGAACCCTACTGATATGTTAACAAAGCCGGTAACAAAGGAGAAGTTGAATCTTCATTCAACTTTTGTTGGTCTTCAAGATTAAACTTGAAGAGGGATAAACAAGCCAGAGATGTTTAGAGGATGTTGCTACATAGGTATAGGTGTAGTTGTTTATCTCCAAGTGGGAGATTGTTGAGTTGTGGAGCTAAAAGCTTCACTAATGAGCAAATGCAGAGGTTGCTGGGCTTACACAGTAATCAACATCGGTTAGAACCAATCAACATCGGTTAGGGGTCGATCGACATCGGTTATCTTTAGCTACACAGTAATTGACATCGATTAAGGGTCGTGTAATGACCCTTACTAATAGGATCACCAAAAATGTTGATATTGTACTAGGGAATTTTGTCAAACACTTGCTATGAACATTAAAATTTAATATCACACTAGGGAATTTCGTCAAATAGTTGATTGGGTCTCAAAATATACTAATATTACTTTGTAATTTGTCAAACAGTTGGTAATCAACCCAATTAACTCAGCTCAAAGATTCAATATCAAAAATATTGATTTTTGGAAATAATACAGTCCTTATATCTATATGGCAATTTCAGTGTTACACAAAAGATCAGAATTAATATATATTTAAGCCTGGTGCATAAGTCTAAAATTACTAGTAAAATTGGAACCTGTTGTTGATGAAGTCCTGGTCTGTGAATGCCCTCTTAGCCGCTGTCCACACACTGTCCCAACATTGCTGTCTGTACCCTGTTGTAGGTACAGTCTGTACAGTACAGACTGGTATGGATATTTAATTTTACCTTCACCGATATGCATCAACAAGGCCCATAATATGGGCATCCAGACTGAGGTAAGTGCCTACCAAAAATATAGGAATAAATCGCCTAGCTAGGTGCGCTGTAGAATTTTTTAGAATTAATTCGTTGTCTGTTGGGTATGTCTTCTACTATACGGTTTGCAAGTATAGGCCGTGCCTATACGGACTGTAAACCAAAAATGTAAAATCCTTGGAGTTTCTTCAGATAGGTCAATGATATATTCACCCCACCAAATAGATTCAAAACTAGTTCAACTTACAAACTGAACCTGAATGCTCAACATGAAATAACTGTAGACTATCTCCAATGTGCAACCCTTCAGAAGATCTCTCACTTCCTCAGTTATGCAAATCACTTGAGAGGTATCATTCTCAAGGATTAATCTAAAAATTTGCAGACTCTGAAGTCTTACAAATGCTCAAGAAGATTCAATGATCAAAATAAATTGGATGCCAAATGAGAGACCCATGGGGTCTATTTATGCACTTTTCAGAAATTCTAGAAGTTTTCGTAATACATCTTGTTAAAACATCATTATACTTTTTAAATAAAAAGTAAAATAATAAGTGCACCTAAATTTTAAAAATATAACATTTTGGCCCCAAATATATAAATATAATTTCTTTGAGAGCATAATGAGCCATCCAATCGCAAAATTGACTCTCTCATCACCACCATCTACCTACGAGAGTCTGGAATAGGTTAATCCACGTAAAGTGTCATGTCATACTAGAGAGGGGACATGATAGGTCGGCTGACATCGGTCATCTTCAGACTGACACTGACTTTTGTGCATTTCCAGAATTTTATTTTTAGGAGAACAATTAGTTTGCATGTAAAGACTAAAATTAGTCTTGAGTCTATTTTTATATTTTTGGTAGAACAAATTTGAGCCTTTGATTAAGAGGTGGATCTAACGATGGAGAATGCATGGCTCATGAAACCCTAGTGTTGTAGTATACTATATAATAGGGTTAGATCCTCATAGCATGTAAGAGGGAAGACAACTCAGTATTTGAGTTGATTGTAATTGATTGAGAGAGAGAGAGAACTCTTGAGGGAGAATTACTGTACATCTACGAGGTGTGAGGAGAAAGAGATTTCTTCATTGTATTTCCTTCTAGAAAAGTTTAATACATATTGGTTGTTTCTTGTATCTCCTATTCTTTGCTATTTCTGATTTCTAGTTACTTATTACTTCTATTTAAATTCTGTGTTTAGTTGCTTATACAAAAGTAATCAATTGTACTCTAAGATCCTAACAATAAGGGGTTGACCCATTTTGACTTGTGTTCAAAATGGTCAACATATTTAGTGATTTCCCAAGGGTGGTATGTTTGTTATGCCATGACCAGTTGCCTAATCCTATCCATTAGGATATGGATTCACATGTAGACCAGTTGACACACAAATTGACTTAAAACAATACACCAAACAATATAAAACAACAAGAATAAGACACAAAGTAGAAACACACATGTTTAACTAGAACACTTAGGAAACACAACACACACAACTGAAAAAAACACACACCTAAATTACTATTTACAAAAAGTTCTGACCCTCAATACCTCAATAACAAGGATTCAAATGTATCCCATTCACAGGGATATGTAGCTCCTCTCCATTCACCCTTGCTAATTGGAAAGAATTATTTTTCTTACACTTGATGATGACATATGGTCCAATCCATAGGGTATCAAATTTGGTATGCCTCCCCGGTTTTGATCTATCTTCATCCCATTTTAACACTATATCACCTTCTTAAAATGTTCTTTAGGTTACCTTCTTGTCAAAAAACCTCTTCATTAGTACCTGGTGATGTTTTATGGCTTGATGAGCCTTCTTTCCAGTCTCTTGCAAATCCATTAATTTTATTAATCTCACCTCCACTGGAGTGTTTTCAAGAAATTCTAATTGATGTGCCAACTCTAAACTAGGTAGCTCTTGAGAAATAGACAACTTAGCCTCTCTTTCCTAGACAAGCATAAAAGGAGAATTCCCTATTGACCTCTTGGGATTTATCCTATTATCCCATAAATTTGTCTTTAATTTGGCGTGCCAAGCCCTCTGGTTATGATCTAAAGTTCTCTTGATGATTCTGATCAGATTCTTATTAGTAGATTCAACCAAACCATTACCTTGAGGGTAATAGTTAGATGAAGTACTCAATAATATGCCATTACTACTTGCCCAATCAACTGTCTTAGCACCCATAAAATCAAGAGCATTGTCTAAAAGAATAGTAGGAGTGTCAAACCTTATTATGATGCTCTCATAGAACTCCAAGATAGAATTATCATTAGCTTATTTAAATGCTACTACCTCAACCCACCTTATAAAATAGTCAATTGCCATGATTATCCATTTATGACTAGCACTTGATGGGGGGTTTACAATGCCAATGAAATCAAGACCCCATTGCATTAAATGTTGATCTACTTGGATAGGCTTCAAAGGGAGAGTTGAAAGCTTATATTTTCCCACAAAGAAATCACATTGTACACACCTTCTCACCCAAGCATGGCAGTCCTTGAAGAGGCTAGACCAATAATATCCTTCCCTCATGATCTTAGTAGCTATGGTTCTTGGGGAGAACTGACCTTCTATTGTTCCATCATGGAACTTCTCAATCAACACTCCAAATTGGTCATTATCAATGCACCTTAACAATACACCATTAGTATCCTTTCTAAAAAGCATGCCATATACAAGGCAAAAGGGAATAGCTTGTAGTCTAAAATATATCCTTTGAGATCTACTCATATCATTAGGATACTCACCACCTTGAAGGAATCTGATCACATCTTGTGTCCAACTTTGTATATGCAAGGAACTAGCTAGTTGGGAGTAATCATGATTAACTAGAGCCTCTTCTTTTGACTTATGAAGATCTTAATCTAGGTGTCCACAAAGGCATTTACCCCTTATCAACTTTGTTACCTTGATATCAACATCATATTCCATTACTTTAGTGATCTACCCTGCCCTCTTTTTACTAAGATCTTTGCTCAAAAGAAACTCCTTGGTACTAGGATGAGAGACCATAACATGAATTTTATTTGAAACCATATGCCTAAACTAATTTAGTTCCATTAAAAAAATAATAACTTGATTCTCCATGAAGGTGTACTTGACTTCATAATATTCTAAACCTTGAATAAAGAATGCAATTGGTTACTCCACGTCCTCACCATTCTTTTGCATTAACATGGCTGAGATAGTATCAAGGTTAGAAAATGAATACAACATGAAGTGTTTGGAAAAATAAGGATTAAAAAGAGTAAGAGCTTGTTCAATTTCCTTCTTAATGGCCTCAAAACTATTCTTTCTTTCCTTAGTCCAAGAAAAGACCTGATTCTTTTTGAGCATGGATGTGATAGGTTTCATCAAAGATGCAAAACCAGGTATGAATCTCCTTAAAAAAATTATATTACCTAGAAAAACTTGGAGACTTTTCTTATGTAAAGGCAATGATAGGCCTAAAATAGGATCTATCCTTTCAGGATCAATAGCCAAACCGTCCTTGGAAATAATGTGTCTTAAGAGCTTACCTTCATAGACAATAAAGATACATTTTTTTGGATTAATAGATACTCCATACTGCCTACATATTTCAAAAACTTGTATCAAGCATTTAATATGTTCATTAACATCTTTAAAAAACACTATTATATAATCTAGTTCACCCCAAATATGTCTCATTGATCAAACCTTTGAAGGCCATGTCCATTGCCCTTTGAAAGGTAGCACCAACATTTGACAAACCAAATGGCATCTTTCTATAAGCAAAACTTCCCCATTTAGTAGTGAATGTTGTCTTGAATTGATCATCCTCATTCAATAAAATTTGATTATAACTTGAATATCCATCTAAGAGAGAAAAATGTTGAGATCCTAAAAAAACTTGCAAAATATGTTCCATTGAAGGTAGAGGATAGTGATCTTTGAGTGACACCCTATTAAGATCTCTGAAGTCCACACAAAGTCTTATATTCAAATTATTATTTATAATAGGCACAAGGTTATCTACCCATTTTGAATGCTTGATAGGAAAAATTATTTTAGATTCAAGGAGTTTAGTGAGCTCTAACCTCATGAGTTGCTAAACATTGGGATTGATGGGTCTTTATTTTTATCTAACTGGTTTAAATCTAGGTTCCAATCCAATGGTATGGTGTGATAAGATAGGATAAAATCCTTTGAGATATTTATATTCCCAAGCAAAGATATCATGAAACTCTTTACACAACTCAATGAATGCTTATTTTTTTTAATGTAGAACATACCTTGCCTAGTTTGAGGAGTCTATCTTTGAAGATAAAGACTCTTTCATAACTCTCCTATTTTGTAGACATAATCACTTTCTCCTTATTATTTTGATCATTCTCATTGAAGATAATTTCTAAGGTCACCAGACCCTTAGGTATATTATTTATCCTTAATTGCACAACTTGATCACCAAACTATTCTTGGAGTCTCCTTTGATTACTTGAAGAAAATCCATCCTCATTTTGAAACAAACACGCAATGTGTTTGTCACTATCAAACACTTGACAATAAATTTCATTATAAGGTACAAAATCTCTAATAATGATCTCAATGTGAGATTTCTTCCCCTATTTTATGGCATTTGGAGTATCAAATTGAGCTCTTATGGCAGCTAGTCTATCAACATGATTATTTTGCTCCCTTGGGAATGATTGTATGTTGAATGCAATGAAGTCTTCAATAAAATACCATACCCTATGCTTATATGACTTAAGCAAAGGATTTTTGGTAGCAACCACATTCATTCCCTGAAGAATAACCAATTCACTATCTCCATATACTTGCAAGTTCTTGATTCCTTTTCTCCTTGCCCATTGAAGGCCAAGAATCAAACCTTCATACTCAACCACATTACAAGTACAACTAAAATGAATTATATATGAAGTATAATATTATTTTTTAGATGGGGAGACCAACATAACACCAGCTCTTGCACCAATTATACTTCTTGAACCATCAAAAAACATCTTCCACATCTCATCATCTTCACCTTCTTCTTTGACAAGTAGAGGTGTTGATATCCCTTATTCATGTATACAATATACTCCTAGATCAGTTTCTTCCATAAATGCATGAGGTTCCTACTCATACATATTGGTACCATATCATCAAGAAACAAATCAGAAATGCCTTCAATCTTGGAAGAAGTACCATCATCTACAATATAATCTTTTTCTTAACGAACCACATAGTTCAAATTAGAACTTATTTCAATGTAAGGTTCTATATGAAATATTGTAAGAGGCTATGTCATAATTGTCACCTTCATCCCATAACTTATCCTAAAGTCCAAGAAGGACCAATAAACTAAGAGATATCTACCAATCTTGGTTGTAAAGTCTCTTGATAGATAGATCGAAAAGTGGGCTGAGAGGTCAATAACAACTATGTCTTGAAAGATAGGAAAACTAGGATAATCATGCAAAAAAATTGTCAAGTTTTTAATCAGACCTATTGTATTGGTAGGTGTACCATATAATTGGGTAACTCCTTTGATATGTGGCTCATATTTTAGGCCCAATTTATCAGCTACTACTTTGGGCATGACTGAAGTAGTAGCTCCACTATCAACTATGTAGTCATGGACCAACTTGTTACCCACTATGAGAGTGAGATAGAATGGTGAAGGTTTTTCAGCCTTAGTGGATGGTTCAACAATAGTGTTAAGGGAATTTTCAAGGAAAACATGACTATTACTTTGATTTGAAGGAGGGACACTAGTAGGGATAATAGATAACTATTTTTTTAGGAGCTCCTTTTGACCAAGCATATGAACAACATCCCAAAGGAAAATGGATGTTTTAGTACTCTTCAATGAATTTTAAATGTTTAAATAATCAATACCTACTTTATCTTGGATTCTTAGAGGCAAGGAAGTGCTTGGAACCTAAGGAGTTAGAGTACCTTGAATAGTCCTTCCAACATTTTTATTTGGAAGATGTGCATAGTTATTTGAGGTTGCCACACCTGCAGCCATACCTTGTTGCTTTGTATGAGGATTCAATAAGATTGTAGGAATGTTACTATCACCACCTAAATCATTTATCTTAGATATAGTGTTGTTTGCAATAGATGTTCCTTGATTAAGCACAAAAGTGTCCTCAACTAGGAAGTTGGTGAAGATCTCTCCTTGAGGCTGTCCACCTTCACTTTTTTGCATCATGCCTTCATCTTTTGTTGATAAGAGAGGAGTAACTCCACCTTGATCAACAATATATTTCTCTCCACCTTCACTAGAATCCATGAATTGGCCTTGTTACCAATATTCTCCTTGTACCAAATTTCTATGAACTGGTACCATCTCTCTTGCATTGGTGGTAGATTTAGGATTGTATGCATTGGTAGGCCTATTGGGGTTAGCTACCATTGACCTCTTCTCCTTCCATATTTTTGGCCAAATTGTTCTTGGTAAGGGTATGGATTTTGATGATCAACTAGTTGCATATTAACTCATTTAAGCTAAGATTTTAGCATTTGATTTTCTATATATGGATCTATGACATTTTCTACCTTATTAAGAGTAGCTTTAGGATTGGTATTAACATTGGGAACTGAGGTAGTATCTAGAGTACTAGCAGAAGTATGAGACAAATAAATCATAAACACCTTAGGAAGTGATCTTTTAGCTTGTATGAGACCATTCTCAACTTTGATATCAATTTCATATGCTTCAGGGAGAGTGAAACACCCTATAGATTGAAACATGACAATAATTTTAGAACCAATGGCTCTCAAGTAAGTAGGAAACATAAAACTAGGAGGTGGCCTCATGGGAGGAGGCAATCTAAACTAAGTCTTTTAAAACCTCTCATTGAAATCATGCATCATTTATTTGGATCCTCTTTTGATCACATTTAGTTGATTTATGAGAGAGGCATGATCATTTTCATTTCCAAATCTTGAGGTCAACAATACTCCAAAATCATCCCATGATCTGATGCATCCACCTTCTAGAGTCCTATACAAATCAAGATCTTTCCCCCTAAGGGACATGGCAAGGAGTCTAATGGTAATGTTATCTTGAGTGATATTATGGAAGTTACAAAATTTGGAGACATCCCTAATGTGTGCACCAGGTGTAACATGACTCTCACCATTGAATATGGGCACACCTTTTGTGGCATTAGGAGGAATAACATCATATGCATGAAGGTGAATTGGATTTTCAATGTTGAATGTAGGGAAAGCATGAGGTCTAGCCATATCTTCTTCAAATCCCTAAAATATACAATTTATTCAACCTCTTCCTCTCTAGAAAAATCTATTGGTTCTCCAAAGGGAATATTAGGCCAAGGATATTGAACTTCAAGGGGAAGTTCAGGCTAAATAGGTAGATTAATGGGGTTGAACACTCTAATAGAGGATGACCTAGTGAGAACCATGAATTATGAGATTTTTTTTATAATAGGACAATGGTATTGAACCAGATCTTACCTTGATGGATTTGCCAAATATTGAGTAGCACACCAATTTACAATTGATGTTGTCAAGACCAACATTCACCTTGACAAGTTATCTTGAAGATAATGGTCCCATCGAGCATGTAAGAACTATTGTCACCAAATATTGCACCTTAGAAGAGGGTGTTAATTCTTCTTCTAAATTTGGGAACATGGGAACACTTCCAGGTATGTGAGTGTACCTATAGTGAAAGTGAGCCTCTAGATCTAAGGGCTAACTCCTTGAATGTATCTTGAAAGGATTTCACGTATGCTAATGCTTTCTTGTGGGGAAAAGAGTTAGAATTTACATGAATTGAACATATTATAATGAGGTGATATACCATGATGTTTTTCACATGACCATCACATTTCATTCACTAAGAAAAAAAGCATACAAACTAGTCTCAAAGTCCTAAAGGATTCTAACATGAGTATTTTAATATAGAGGTGAGATGTATGAAGCAACACAAGGCAAATGAACCATAGGGAAAATTTCACACTCCAAGGATAATGATACACTTGAAAGGATCCTAACACACTTGACTACACTCTATATGACCTATTAGAATGAGAGTTTATTGTATAAGACATGAAAGGACAAGGAAAAGAAAAGGATAAAATCACTGAACTTAACCATTCATCACTTTACACACTCGAAAAAGATATTATTGAACTCAAAAATAGATTTCTTGAATTATCATAAGGTAAAATGTGACATCAAACTAGCAGAGCTTCACCATACTAGGTGTGGTCTTTCTTACAAAGTCCAAAATGGCAGCGACTTATAGAATTTCAAAGAGAGGAGAAAATAATGAAGTTCAAAGGTCACTAGAACACATATCCAACTGATAGGAGGAGTTATATATGTAGGTGGATGAATTAAAAAAAACATGCAAGGTTTAATGGGACAAATGGCTCTCAAAGTATAAAAACTCCTAAAATGTTGCATATAACTCCTTTTGCTCACACATGAAATTACCTTAATCATCGATCATCAACTCAAGCACTTGAAATTAGACTGGGGAGAGTTGAGACCTATGTTGTGATGGTCATAAGACATTTTGATATCTACTAGTTATCTTATAGACACTTTTATTCATTATCCATAGTCATTCATTGGTCTATTGGACTTCAACTCTTCACATCTGATGGTCACTATACATCTCAGATCTCGATTGAGCTTTCATAGCAATGTATGAGTCTGAAGTGCTTGCTCCACTATAGAATCCTCGATCCTAAATAAATTCCTATGTGTCATTTCATTACCACGTCACTCATTCTATTTTTGAATATGCCTTTCATCATTTGGACATGTAACCTCATCTTATCCATCTAGAACTCAATCAAATTTACTTTGTTGATCTTGTTTGGAGTCTCTTTTCTTTGACCTTCAATGCTGGCCATTGATCATTGACTTAGGGTCCCAAGATTATGAAATTTGGAATAATTATGCTTGATTTTATCTCCTTGACCTTTGACTCTCACTCGCACCATTGATCTGCTTGGTATGATTGAATGCATACCATTGATTTTGCTTGGACCCACAAACTCTATCAAGTTGTCCTTGCACCATTGGATCTGGATGTATGTTTGAATGCCAACCATTGGATATGACCCCATTTGAATTCAAATGGATAATTTACAAGACTTTATTTTGATGTTCACATGTCTATCATTATTTGAACCCTAATGGTTCATTATTGATCTTTATTTTGACATTTGTGTGATCGTCACTGATGTTTGCACGACCGTCACTATCTACTTATTCAAATTTAAAAATTTATATCTCAAGATGGAGAGATTGTCAAAACACCATATTTGTAGGGGATATTCTTGTAACTAAGGGCATTGATTGCATGTGATCTTTTGGCCACACAAGGATTTTTGAGCACATTTATAATATGCACAAGTTGACCCATATGTTTTTGTTTGACGTTACATGATAGTTTGGTCAAGTTAGAGTTGTGTTATGAGTTTTTTCTTAATAATATATAGATCCAATAAGTTATTGAGGCATATGCAAACTTCTTCCATGACTTTGAACTGCTCGAGCACCATGAAAACCTATTACTTGCATATTAAACCCCAAAATGACCCCTAAGTGACTCATATTGACATACCAAGGATAAAATGACATTAAATTACATCAAATAAACTACAAAACACCCTATGACACTATGATAGACCTCTATATCAGTTTTTGACTATAGGGTGTTGACCCATTTTGACTTGTGGTCAAAATGGTCAATAGGCACCTTTAATGTATAAGAACTTATTTTTAGCACATTTATGTCCTTTGCTCTACTTTTTATCACAACTGAAACACAACCTTTTTTCATGATTCTCTTTAATTTTATACAAGGTCAATATTGTAGGCTAAGGAAATAATTGTGCTATGGAATTTTGTTCATAGACATTAGCAAAACCCCTTCATTTGAAAAAATATTTTTCATCTAATTTATGCACTAATGCCATGGATTCAGATACTCAAGTGAGATTAAACATGTGAAACTCAAGTTAGAGGCTATCCTTGATCCCACCAAGAACATATTAGTCATGTTGTCCTCATTGATGTCATCCACTAGATAGTATATATTCTTAAATTATTGAATATAATCCTTAATAGTCCCCTTTTGTCACAACTTTACTAACTGATTGAAGTATTTTTTGAGATGTTGTGACAATGCATCTACACATCCTCAATAAACATTGAACTTGTAATAAAAAGGCCCCTATTTTTATTTTGAGTTCACAACCACCTATACCAAATTAACTGCTCATATTCCAGATATAGAGATGTCATGACCACATTTAGGACATATGGTGTCTGATGTAGATCAAATAAATTTTCTATTTGATTGATCCAAGTGAGTGGATCCTTACCATGAAATTTGCACACTTCCACTTTTAGAATCATGTGATTAGAGCTGGTATTGGAGTTATGATTGTTCTAATTAAGAGAACCCAAATGGAATAGTGAGGTATTATTTTATGAAAGTTGAGCTACAATAGTGGTCAACTACCCAATAATAGTTGTCAATTGATTCTTCACAACATTGATGTTCCCTTTTACCCCAATGAAGTCCCCCTTTACCATATTGAGATAATGTTTATTCATGATGATTTTCATATCTAACTGAAGTTGATGAACCACCTCAGAAACCAAAAGATCTAAATTTCTAGACTCCGTGTCTTCATTGTGAATAGATTTTAGAGTGTCTTTCCCTTTCCTATAGTCCATAGTGTTAGGATCAGCCATGAAAAAACCCTATGATGGAGAGTTTCAACCCCAAAAAAGTGTACCAAAAAATTATACTATTAGATCTCCTCACAGAGACCAATCCAATGATTGTTAATTTGCACAAGGGTGTGAAAAAAAATCTAGACTCCAAACAATACTATGATGATGAAAAAAAGAAATTAATTCCAAGTTATACATTATGTTTTTTTGATCATTTAGCTCTTAGGATAGCCAAAACACCAAATCTAAAAAACAATATCACATAAACTTGTCCAAATTGATGATTTGATATCACTTGTAATAAATTTTTTTAGATGTTTTACAATAACAAAATAATGTATCACATAATTAAAAGTAGAATAAGTAGATCCACAACAATGATTGATGAAAGAGTAGATTACTTGATAAATATGACTAAGTCACTTTGATGGAGAATCTCTAAAATAATACAATAATTACAAAATTTATAATATAATGATCAAAGACTAACTACTACCTCCTATATATACTCTACTTAACCTTGATTATTCCATTGAATAATTTTACTAAAAACATAAATAAATACAAAAAGACAATATGAAAAATATGTAAACCAAAAATAAGCCATATATATTTTTAGATAATCTATATATTAAAAACATAACAACATCTAAAACTTTATATTTAAAGTACACAAGAGAAATATCTATAATAACCAATGTACATATACTAAAAAGAATGTATGTTTAATATCATGCCCATTCTCAGATCCAAAACTACTTCAAACATTCCAAATCTTAAAAACAAGCCAAGATAAAAGAAATTCCCATAAAAAATTAACAAATTCAAAAGGTGATAACTTTTGCAACCAAAGTCGTATGATGTTTGGAACCTTCCATAAGTAAAGAATGGATTTAATGCAACTTCAATTGTTATTCCAATGCTTGTTTTGAGTTTGATTTTTTTCAATTGTTATGAGGAATAAATGAATGATAAAATAATAGAAGGTCAATACAAATAAATTGAGTTATTGGATGCTTTAAACATTAAAATGAATGACACAATGATGGAATTTGAATATGACAGTTCTAGATGTTATTATAATCTAATGAAATAAATAAATGACGTCAAATTGAAAAATGAATATAAGAAATTTTTTTTTTTATTTTTTTTTAAAAATCTGGAATTATTGTTGTTTTATATTAGCATGAAAAATGTGAAAGCATCCAAAATCATTGTTTGGAAAAATATAGAGGAAAATAATAAGACAAATCTTGACTATATGACTCATCTCAGACATAGGCTTCCTCAAATTTCCGTTTATGATGACTTTTGTCTTGCTGAACTTGCATGTTTTTATCAAGAGAGAAAAATTACTTTAATGAATTTTTTAATGGCAGTAAAATTTTTGAAAAAAAAATCTAATCAAACCCAATTTGTTATTTCAAAGATATCTTATTTATTTAGTTGTCTGGTTATTTTTAAGTTATTCGAAATGGCATGTGCCAACTATAACCATGATGAAAACTTTCATTTATCATACAATGTTTTTCCTTCTTTTAAAATTGAATTTTCTTTATTCATTCTCTGTATTTTATCATTTTTATGTTTGTTTTGTATTGGAAATTTTAAATGAATAGAATTGCAAGCTCTTTATTATTTTTGCATATATAAAAATTTGGATTTTGTCTTTTTTTTTAATTTTTTTTGGGTTCATTTTCATCTCTTTTTTTATTTTTTTTATTTAGTCTTTTATATTTATTAATTTATTCTCATTTTCATATTTCATTGTTAGAAGTTTCATATTTTAACGGTGTAGAAAGAGTTATGATTACATGTTCACCATAAATATATTATTTCACTAAACGGTAATAATGTTCATTTATATAAGTTCAAATGAATTAAATTAATCATTTTAATATTTAAATGTTAGAGTGATTAATTTTCTATTATTTTTTGTGCATTGGCTCCTAAACTCTAGCTCTTATAATCTTCATTATCCCAGTTTTATATCTTTTCCATTATTCATGCCACATTAACTAAATAATACATCCTAATATACTTAAATTATTAACCACATTCATACTTAAAAATTTGATATTTAATTTCCTACTTGTACTCTTAATGAATGTTGGCAACTGGTTTTATTAATTCCTTATCTTTTCTCCAAAACACATTAATAAAGTCACTAGTTTTATTGTTTAAATTTTTAATACCCCTCTTCAAAACTTTCATATTTTTCATCTAGAGGTTTCAAAAATTTAAGAACCAAATCATCCTTTAGTTTTCTGGCAAGGGCCAAAAATTTATATGCTTAATCATTAAATGATTAGTTTTATATTTGCTATTTTTTTTGAGAATCTAAAGTTGATCAACTATTGGTTGTTTAGTTATAAGCAATCCCCTAGACATGAAAAGTTGGGTTTCAAAATTGAATGTAATTTTTTGGATTGTTGGCAGGTAACTTTGAGTTGTACACAAAAATAAATATATAATTGTAAAAGATGTTAGTTTGTTCATTTAGTTTAATAAATATAACTTTAAGTTATATAAAAAATAAATATATAGTTGTAAAAGATGTTGGTTTGTCCATTTAGTTTAATAAATCCCATAGACAATGATAAAATCTTTATAAAAAGAATAGGGATTAATAATATGTGTATTATTTTCAATTAAAATTTGCATAATTTTTGTTTGGTTTATTTCAATAAAATAATATTATATTATTTATTAAATGTAAAAATATATATTTTTATCATAATTGGTTTATAGTTGTTATATATATAAATATAATTTACAAAAATGACTTATGAACTCATTTGTTTACAAATAAATAAATATGAATAAGTTTTGAATTTCGAATGTTATTTTCTATTATTTAGATAAGTTATTTTTCTTGAAAATGACTTTAAAACATATACAATAAAATATAATTAGTTGTATAAATCTATTTATTTGGGTCATCCATTATGAGGATGAGTTTGTTTTGTTTCAAATACCTTTTCATGTGAAATTGAAGAATTTATAAGGTTAAAAAAAATTTAATTTACTTGAAAAACTAGATAAAAGGCATACATTTTACTCAAGATATTTTCATTTGTTTATAGATTTAGTTTATGAAGACTTGTTATGTTAATAAATAGTATGCAAATGTTAAGGTTAGTATTTATATGATGGTAAATAATTATTTAATGTTAGTTGTTAGTTATCGTATAGTCAATATAAAGTTATTATTAGATAAATTAGTTTTTTAGTTAGATATATTGTTAATAGCAAACAATATATCTCATATTATTATTAGTGGTTAGAGAGAATCTAGGTAATACGATAAAGTTATTATTAGATAAATTAGTTTTTTAGTTAGATATATTGTTAACTAGTGGTTAGAGAGAATCTAGGTTGGTTAGTGGTTAGAGAGAATCTAGGTTGTTAAAAAAACCATCCTAAATTAGTGAGAGTGGTTAAAGGAGTTAGAATAGCTAGCTCTATATATTTGTAATACCTTGTTTAATAAAATTGATTAAGTTGATTGACCAAATTGGTGCTCTACACTTTCGAGCTCTAGTTCCTTCATACATTATGGATTAAATCCTAACAGTGGTATCATAACATGTCTTCTTGGACCTCTTTAGTTTCTTTCCATCCATTATTTTTACATCAAATTAAGTTAATAGCTATACAGTGTAACCTACGTGTAAATGTTATTTTTTCCAATGATCTTGCTTGCACATTGACAAGAATTTTTAGTGTAGACCATGTGAATTTTTTTAATTCTCTACTTCCATCCTGTCCATTTTACTCTCAGTTTTCATTCCATTCTGTTCATTGTGTGTATACCCAAAAAAATTGAACAAAAAAATACGTATATATGTCTATTTATTAATTGGTTTCAAATTTGTAGAAAATCAAAGAGTTGCAGAAGGAGAAGATTAAAAGGAAAAAAAAAATAGTCTTTAGAAGTTACTCCCCAACCGGAACTTATTAGAGAGGTGCACTATGATAAATTTGGGAGACATCGAGAAGCCCAACTCAACCTTCCAGTTGCAATTTTTTTGGTGTTACAGGGAGAACTTTGCATGTAAGTTATTAGTCTCGGAGGGAGGGACTTATAGCATCCGTTTTCCTTTAAACTGGAATTAGTACATGTTACATAACCAATTAATCAACATTATTTTAAGCGCTGGAAAGTATATCAATAGTTAGATAAGATAACATGTAAGGTATTTAAAAGTACAAAAAAGTACTATTTAGTATGATTTTATTGGAGGAAACATTTACGTGTTATGAAAAGGTTCACAATAATCAAGATAATCATTGCAGCAGAAGTCAAAGGTTTTTAATGCTTGCATAATTACTACACCAGATGGTAATCTCATCCCAAGTGCGGTAGATGTTTATTGGTTTTGGGGGGTACCTCCCTAGAACACTAATGAAGTCATGGCAGGGCAAAATGGTAGCAAATGACTAGTTCCCTATGGCTATTTGCAGTCCCCAAACATTTTTTTTATTTTTTAGTTGCAAGTATGTGGTGGATGTCCCTTCCATGCAGCAAATGAAGCCAGGTGTCTATCTAGTGTAGTTAAGATCGTATTGAGCATCTCCCTCTTCCAGTTGAATACATAGACATATTGATTCAATTTTTTTTGGGTTTCAGGGTTTGCCGAACTCTCCCACAAGACCTTTGAAGCACCTGGTTAGCTTCAATCTCAGTAACGTCATCTCCAACACACCATTTTTAGAAGAATTCATGGTTGCATTGTTACCCTAAATTGTCATGTGTCCCTGGGCCATAAAGCATCATTGCCCATCAGAGGATTCGAAACTTGACATCTCCAGAAAGCTGGAAGACACTACCAAGTACATGAAGTTCTTGCAAACTCAAGTGAAGGTTTTGGAATGTATGCCTCTGGTGGATTTGAAGACATAACTCAAACCGAGCCCTAATGGTGCCAAGGACAATGGACATTCATCTTGGAATATATAGTGCAATCAGATATAGTGGAATTAGGTATAGTGGAATTAAGTAGACCAAGGTAGAAATTGTTAATGATTGGTTTCAATTTTGAGTTTCAATGGCTCTTTACTAAGGTTTTTGGCACTGTAGTTAGCTTTCTTTATTTTTGGGCATTCATCTTTACTTTTTGGGTATCAAGTTTCCTATGGTAATCTGTTTTTTAGGCATTAAGAGTCAAATATAATGAAATTAAGTGGACCATGGTGGAAATTATTGACGATTGGTCTGCATTTTGAATTTCAATGGATGCTAACCAAGGTTTTTAGCACTGTAACAGGCGTTCTTTATTTGGAAATTTGGACATCTATCTTTTTAGCTTCCTTAAATTAAGAACCAAAGTATGCATAAAAATCTAATATTCCAACAAATGTGGCTTGCACCAGCCCTCATCCTTTTTGATGTCCCATGCCAACACTCACAGCAAGAATGGGATCTTGGTGAGCACTTTACAGCCCAAGAAAGAAATAAAGCACACGATTCTCCACAAATGACTTATTGTGAAAGTAACGCTGGCTTGGATTAGAAAAAAGTAGGGTTCATGATATCTCTAATGAGCTATTGAAGAAAAAAAATGAATGACCAAGTATCTTCTCAGATAAACCATAACGTCACGGGATTTTTTAGTTTAATGCTTAGTATCTTTTTGATTGCTAGGCTTTTTGAATAGTAAACACCTAAAATCCTTAAAAAAACAAATTAACGTAAACGATATGAAAAATCCAAGGTAAAAATGAAAGTGGAATGTTAATTAGCCTTCAAATGAAATATAACAATATAGGTTTATCCTCCACAAGAGTGGCACTTTGAATGGCTGTGATGGTAACTGGAAGAGGTTAATGCTAAGTATTGGAAGGTGTTAATGCTTTTTACCATGCAACTTAGAGCATTTTAATTGAAAAAAAATAGAAAACTGGTTAGGAGAAATTTTGACCAATAGATTAGAAACTTAATTTGTCTATTGTATGTTGCATTTAATTTATCGACATTGAGAATTGAACGACCCCTTCTATGGTGATGAGGCCATTCTTTAAGTGGGTTTTGGTAATACTTACTAGCACATGCTAGTTGTAATTATAATTGACACATGTGGTTTATAAATGACAACGGCTAGGAAAACAATTTAAACAGGTTGAGGACTTCCCTCTCCCTCCTTTGGTTGGAGAGCAATTTGCTACGCTAACTACTAATTGAGTTCCTTTCCCTTTTCTATTCGGAGAGTGCCTAAAGGCCCTCACATTTAAAAGTTTTTTTTTTCGGGTTCAAATGCATCCCCAAAAAACCTTGGTATCTTCATAACTTGAGATATAGCCAACATTATATTTATGTCCACACTTGGTGTTCCCCTGGAATAGTTTAATCATTGATTCAAAATATACAGATGAGTTATCCTTGTAACAGTTTAATCATAGTTTCAAAATATACAGTTGGGCTCTCCTTGTAACGGTGTAATCATTGTTTAAGAATATACACATGAGTTCTCCTTGTAATAGTCGAATCATTGTTTTATAATATTTACACCGAGTGTCCCCTGCTTGACTTGGACTTCAGTCATGTAGGCTGGTTCTATGATATATTCTGAGGGAGATGAAACAAATGGTCTCATCCATTAACATTATCACCAATCACTTGGGCTGGCTTACCAACTCCTAAATCAGTCTTCAAATTTTGGCTATGTACTGCAGGGATTTGAACTTTGTTCTGGATCAATTACAAACACTACCCATGTATTTATCTAGAATTTATGTATTCTATAATGGCCAACGTAATTAGTTGCTTGAAACTGGTACTCAATTGTGAATCAATTTTCAAACAACCAATTGTTTGTTTAACAAAAGAATGAAGTTACATGTACATGTGCTTGAAATTCAACGTCTTTTTACATGGTGTCCACTGTCCATCCTATTTTTTAATTTATTTTCCTTGTGCTTTATTGGGTCTGGCTTTGAGTCTTTTCTGAATATACACTGTGCCTTCATCACAAATAACCATTTTAAGGTGTGATGCATCTTTAAACAAAATTAAATAAGTGACACGCTAGTGCAAAAATTTCTGTCATTAAAATGCCCATCTACTCTAGCTGCTGAAATTTGTTCTCTTTCTTCAGCAGCCCTTTGAAGTTTTGAACTGTAGTATGATTTTTGTTATTAAACTCAAGTAAAGATTTATATTATCTAGTTTCCTCTGTCTGTTGTATTTTGAGGCTTGATTTTAATTGTTTAGAATAATTGCATTGTACATTTAATTTCGAGTGCTACAAATCTAGCTTTGAAGATTATTTGCAGATAGCCTGCTATTCTAAATCAGTGGATCAATCACTTACTTGATATATCATGTTTCTTGAAGACCGTTTATGAATGATGATGTTTTCTATGAATGGCGATGTTAAATGCATAGGAAGATCTACCATGGTAATACAAGTCCAAGCTGGCGTGGGACCTACTTTAAAAACTTTACTCATTCCCACGGGTGTGTGAAACTGTATGATATTTTTAAAAATTGGTGGTTGAATTCAAATGAAAAACAAGCATCTTATATGATTTTGGAAATGATTTTCTAAATATAACATAATAAATCTATTATTACCAATAACAATTTAAGTGCAAAGAAAATATATCCAATTTACAATTTCTAGTTTTTAAATACTGTTGCATTCTAGTTGTTCAGTTCTCTCTCTTTGCTGCCCGCAGGGACTTGGCGCTCTGAGCCCTTGTTTGGTCTAGCGAGTTATTTTGCCCTTTGGAAAGCTTCGTGAGCTCATGAAGACCACCGAGTTACTTTGATCAGCGAGCTCTTGAATCACTTCGAACCGATCTACATTTCATTGGCGATCTCCTCTTCAACCACCTCAGGAATATTGAATACGTAGGTGCTCAATCCTCTGGCTCGATCACCTGCCTAGTCGACACTTTATCTGTAGATCAAGATAGTCAAAAACCTTTGATAGTGGCACCTTTGGGCTCACAGACCTCCAAAGCGTTGCATTCATCTCAGCTCGCCTTAGCATCTTGGATTCCTGCAGAACCTACAGTGCTTGGATTAACTCGACAAGCTCCTAAATATCAACGGCGGTCCCCTCGACATTTCCTCCAAGGCCTGCAAATAATTTACATCCCATATCGAGCTCCTCTCCACACGGTGGTAGCATTAAAAGAGTCTTGTTTTTAGGTATTTGTGTTTATCTTTTAGGTTTGTTACAGTCGATTCTTTTTAGATTTTAGATTAAGTTTTTTCAATTTATAATCTAAAGCCTAAAGTTCTTTATAAAAAGTTTCTTTCTTTTAGTATTTAGTTGTTAAAGTGTTAAAACGTCATTGTCAATATATTAAACCCATATGCTTTTTTATATTATCGTTTTATTTATTTGTTTAAGTTTATTGTTTCAGTTGTATAAAAAAACAAAAAATAATTGGTTTGATTTGTTGTGTGTTTAATTTGTTAGGTTGGGAGTGTTATTTTTTTATTTTAAAAGTTTGGAGTCTTTTTTATATTGTTTAAAAAAAAAATTAAGTTGTTTATTTTAGTATTGTAAGTGTCTTGTCGGTTTTTTTTGTCAATAGTTAGTTATGTATGTGTGTCTAAAGTTTAGAGTTTTGTCAGTCGAGTTCTTTTCAAATTTTGAGTTTCAAATAAGCCTATGTTCAAAAGGTATTTTGTAATAATTCCCTCTGCTAAATAATCTTTGTATTGAATGTATTTTCGGGTGAACTCAACATCCACATTATGGGAGGGCAATATAGTGATGTGTAGTTGCCCCTTCTCTCCCCACTTAAACACTGAGGTGAGAAATGTTAAGGTTTAGTATTTACATGATGGTAAATAACTATTTACTATTAGTTGTTAGTTACCGTATAGTCAATACGATAAAATTATTATTAGGCAAGTTAGTTTGTTAATTAGATATATTATTGATAGCAAACAATATATCTTGTATTTTTATTAGCCTAGATGGTTAATAGGATGTGAGAGATTGGAGGGATGGTTAGTGGTTAGAGAGAATCGAAGTTGTTAAAACAATAATCCTAGATTAGTGAGAGTGGTTAAAGGAGTTAGAATAGCTAGCTCTAAATATTTGTAATATCTTATTTAATAAAAGTGATTAAGTTGATTGACCAAATTGGTGCTCTACACTTTCGAGCTTCGGCTCCTTCATGCATTATAGATTAAATCCTAACAATAAAGATATTTTATATTAAAGTTTTGTCTCTTTTGATGTTTAGATGAGTGATTGTATTTTATTCCTTGCTCAAAAGGAGATCTCGTTCATAAAATATTGATCAATAATACACTTTATTGATGATTTTCACAGAATCTAAGTGGAATTTGAGTGTAATTTAATTACATTTAATATTATGGAGTTTATTGCATTCTGAATAAATGAGTAAAAGCTTGGATTTACTTGTATAGATGGCTTTTCAAGGTATAATCAAATCAGAATTGCACCAGAAAACCGACATAAGACAATGTTCACCACTTCGTGGGGAATGTTTTGCTATCAGGTGATGTCGTTTAGACTTATGAATGTTGGAGCCACATACCAAAGGGCCATGATAATGATTTTACACAATATGATGCACAATATCATTGAAGACTATGTTGATGACATCCTAAGTAAATTAAAGACCCGTGCCACTCATCCAACCATAGTACGAAGAATCTTTGAGAGAATTCATGAGTATAATATCAAGCTTAATATGAATAAGTGTGTATTTAGCATAAATTCTAGAAAATTATTAGGCTTCATTGTTTCTTGTAGGGGCATTGAAGCCAATCTAGCCAAAGTTCAAGACATTACATAAATGTTGTTGCCATCTACCTTGAAGTAGCTCTATAATTTTTAGGGCAAGATATAGTCTATCTGATGCTTCATCTCATAGTTGGCTGATAAATTCCATCTATTTATGCACCTATTAAAGAAGGGTTATAGGTTTTCATGGAATGAAGAGTGCCAGAAAGCATTCGATCATCTTAAGGAATATCTTGCTAATCCACTTATTTTGTTGCCACCGAAGCCAAATAAGCCATTGTTACTTTACCTTTCAGCGACTGAAAATGCCTTGGGGGCACTTTTAGCACAACACGATGAATAGGGTAAAGAGCATGTCATGTATTATCTGAGCAGAACATTGGTCATGTATGAGCATAATTATATGTTGATTGAAAAAGCATATTTAGTAATGGTGTTCACAGCCCAAAATTTGCATCATTACATGCTAAACAACAAGACCATTGTTATTGACAAAGTAGATCCACTAAAGTATCTAATTTCCAAATTAGATTTACAAGGCCACAAGGAAAAATAGATCATGCTATTGAGTGAGTTTGAAATTGAATATGCCAATCAAAAGGCTATTAAGGGACAAGTACTTGTAGATCGGCTTGCAGAAGCTCCTCTTCCCGATGCCCAACCTCTTACATTTAGATTTATAGATGAGGCCATTATGACTGCCAAAGAAGTAGAAGCACTTCATGAGGTTGAATAGTGGAATATTTACTTTGACAGTTCATTCACAACTCATAGATCAGGGTCCAAAATATTGTTTGCTACACCACAAGGGGGTTTCATTCCCAAGTCATTTAATATTGAATTTACTTGTACTAATAACATAGTTGAGTATGAAGCACTCATTAAAAGGATTTATCAAGTAGTACAATGGAACATTCAACATTTATTGGTTCATGGTGATTCTTAGTTAATCATCAATTAGGTCACAAACTAGTACCAGACCAAGGATGAGAAGTTGGTACCCTAAAAGGACATGGTCGATACTCTCAAGTAGTAAATTTCCAACATCCAATTTGAAAGAATATCTCGATCCAATTAAAAAATAGATGATGTTATGGCCAATATTGGCTCCATGATTCAGATCACATACAGAGCAAGGGATTATCAATTTCTTGTTGAACATCTCTTAGCACCATCACATGAACAATCAGTCATCAAGATGGTTTCTGAAATTCTTTATCCCACGTCTCCATGATACTCAAACATATATGCCTATATTCAAGGCCAAACTATGCCTCATGACTCACATAAGAAACAAAAAACCTTCACCCACAAAACCTCTCATTATACCCTACTTGGACCAACCTTGTGTCATAGAAGCTATGATGGAAATTTGCTTCATTGTTTTCCTTTGATAGAATATGGACTAGCATTGAGGGAAGTTCATGAAGGATTGTGCAAAGTTCACACCAATGGGGAAATATTAGCCAAAAAATTATTATGTACTAGTTATTACTGGATGACTATGGAAGTAGATACAACTACATATGTGAATAGGTGTGTCAAGGGTCAGAAGCATGCTAATTTGATTCATGCTTCAGCCAACACACTCACACCATTGACAATACCATGGCCATTCTCAATATGGGGACTTGACCTCATAGGGAAGATTAATCCTACATCTTCATATGGCTTAAACATGTCCTAACTATTGACGAGTATTTCAATGAATGGGTGGAAGTCAGTTCTCTCACTTATGTAACTGATAAGTAAATATCCAAGCTCATGTTCAACCATCTCATCTACCGTTATGGTATCCCCTCCAACATTATATATGATAATGATAGATCATTTAAAAATAAAGATGTGAAAGCACTTTGTACCCAATACCACATCAAACAACATTTATATACTACCTACTACCTACAAGGTAATGGCCAAGATGAGACTTCTAATAAGACATTGTCAATATTCTAAAGAATATTTTCAATGATGTTGGTTGTAATTATTACTTACAGATGTTTAATGTGCTTTGGGCATACCATACCACATTTTGTAATCCAATAAGAGCTATACCCTATTCACTTATTTACGACACTGAGGCCATTACTCATGTCAAGGTTGAGTTGCCTTCTCTTTGGATTTTTTTACAGCACATCATCGATGACGACGACTACAGAGTAGCTCACTTGCAAGAGCTAGACTTACTTGATGGAAAATGCTTGGCCACCTTGAATAATCTTCAAGCTTATCATAATAGATTAAATATCTAATACAATAGGCATGTTAAGCATCGTGAATTTGAGCTTGGTGACTAGGTGTTAAAAGAGAATTAGAATAATGTCAATGTCGAGACAAAGAAAAAAGGAAATTTCCAACCACATTGGTTAGGGCCCTAGACTTAATTTTTTTTTACATCTATTTTACATTAAATAATTTACATAGATGTTTGTTACAATTTAATTGAAACCATTTATCAACAATAGAGTCATTTATTATTATTATTTTAACATGTGTGTTTCATCTTCTAATATCCCTTCATTAAAAATAATTTTACACTTACTAAAAAAATAAGTAATGGTTCAACTTGGTTGTGAAGGCACTTGATGTTTCCCTATCATTGTAATTTGTATTACACTTTGTCAACATTTAAGTAATAATATTTGTATGTGAAGGACAAATATTTTCTCTTATTCATCACACATTCTTAGATATTCATTCCTACATCAAACAAAATTATGCCTTGATCTCTTCTTCTATGCCAAAAATTCTCAAGTATTATTTATTTGTATAATATTACCTAAAATCCTCATCATATTCACCACATGCTCTTATGTTTTCTAGAGCTCAAAAAAAATTACCATTCATGATGTTTCTTATTTTCTCATTCTCAACTCCTGCATGGAATAATAATAATGATGTTTCTGACCAACATTCTCTCTTGTCATTGAAAGTTTCCCACACTTTTGATCCCAACAACTCTTTGGTGAATTGCAACATTCTCTCTTGTCATTGAAAGTTTCCCACACTTTTGATCCCAACAACTCTTTGGTGAATTGGTCTCCCAATATTTCCATTTATAATTGTAGTAGCATTACTTGCTCTCCTAACATGCACAACTTGGTTGCCCTTAATTTATTAGGCATGGCTTTGGAGGATGTTATCTCTCCTATGCCTGGGAATCTCTCCTTTTGAGTCATTTGATCTCTCTAATAATGTTTTCATTGTCATATTATTTTTGTGTTTTCTATATTTGTGTTTCAAGTGTTTACTCTATGTTTGATCACATATTTTCTTGCATCGTGGTGGATTTTTATTCACTACTTTATGTGGATGTTATGTGTTAGATGTGTCTTAAGTGCAATTTATGTGTTTGCTTAGTGTCTATTATGCCTTCAATATGTTTAGTATGCTTCTTAAAGTGTTTGATGTTCCTTAAATATTTTATATTCTTACCATGTGCCTGATGTAACTTCATTTTATTTTGTGCTTTCTATGGGATTGACGTTCTTTAAATGTGTAAAGTGTTTTCTCTCTTTCTTGTCACATATGATACATGTTGCTTGTTCTAGTTTTTGTCATTAGGTGTTTTCTATTATTTTTTATGGTGACATGATCTATATCATACACATTTATTTTATTACTTGCATTTGTTTCCATGATTCATATCATGCATCTTTTAGGGGAAAGAACATATAAGTTTACTTTACATTGTTATATCTTGTGATACTTACAGTATAATGCTTTTATTTTTCCCGTTTAGAATAAATTATTATTGTGCTTATATTGATCATATCATATGCCCACATGGGCCAAATTATTTATACAATACATTCTTCTAAGATCACATATTTATATGTTAGACATATTTGATTTTATATCTTGTCTTACACATGATGTGCACAATCCATTTTATTTTGAGATTTATGCTTCACAAGGTCATCGCAAATCTCAAAATGGGGGCATATATTCTATTTATCATATATTTAGATACATGTTATTAGGGCATATGCATTACAATATTTAACAATATGGATTTGGCTTGTGACTAATAGGATGCCTAACTGTAATTTTAGTGCTCTAAATTTTATTCAAATGTGGATGCCCATATCTAATAAGGGTTACTAACTCAAATTGGAATTGATGTTACATCAAATATATTTTGAATATGATGTAGAATTTTGATTTAGGTTGATTTCCATCACTAAAAATTGTACTTAGGAATGTATGTAGGATTGAACACAGATTCAGAGGCATGTGGTCTCACATGAACATTATACACATATTTAATCAAATCAGAGATATCTTTTTCAGTTTTATTTTATTTTATTAGAAATTATTATTAGTGGCCCTCACCCATGCATGTGTTGAAAAATAAATAATTTTCTTACATAATCCACATGTACTCATAAATGTATGTAGGATTGAGCACATACACATCTTCAGTCAAATCACATACTATATATATATATATATATATATATATATATATATATATATATATATATATATATATATATATATATATATATATATATATATTAGTTTTCTTTATTTTATCATAAATTATTGTTATTGGCACTCACCCATGCGTGTGTTAATAAAGAGAGAATTTCCTTGCATAATCCAAAATTATTATTCTTAGTCGATAAATTGCATAACTATAATGTACTTGTGTCGTTTCTAGTCCAAATTAGGTATTACTTGCACGTTTTATGGTTTGGCATGGTGTCCCCCCATTTTGTATCTCCTCCATTTCTCCCTCCTCATAATTTCATGGTTTTGTGCTGGTCTTCCTATAAATGTACCAAGTATGGTTCTAGGGCCAAAAAAAATGTAATCATTAAGTTCCTAAGGTTTGTGTAGTTCTAGTTAGTTACTTGGTCCACCCATGGTTGTGGTCCCGTCTTTTTCATCTTTTCAACTATTTGGTGTCAGTTCGTGCACCAATTTTGTCTTAATTTAAATTCAAACCATCTATGAATACACAACCATCTCACTGCATTTAGCTATTTGGAAATCATTTGAAAAGACATCTAGTATATAAATATTATTCATATGAATTTATTGTGCATCAACAAGCATTTACAGAGAATTAATTGTATCCCTAAATTTCATATTAATGACACACTCTTGATTTCATATTAGTGACACATTGCATTTCACTAATTTCCCTAACAGATAAATTATTACATTTTACCTTTTATTCTTATTACGAGCTAGAGGCATTTTATTATAGATTCAAAACCTAATATTCGCCTCCACATTTTTATATTCCATTCCACAACATATTATGCATGTAGCATTTAATTCTATTATGTTTCCATTCATTCATTTGTTGTGAGGGGACGAGGCCACAACAATGATTATTTATTATTATCCACGATGTCTTTATTGTTATCCAGGGCTATTTAATCATTATATTAAACATGTTAGAATATAACTGTATTTATATTAATATATAAAATTAGATATTATATAAATTATATTATATTTTATATTTATATTCTTAGTGAATTATTATATATAATTATCATATGTATGTATGTATATATGTATGCTATTATTATATAATAATTTATGTGTTTATATGCATAGTTTCCCCAAAGGTTCAAGTTAGAGTATGGGCAAATAGAAGATACAAGATAGCTATTAAGGTCCTAGAGTCTATCTTGTAGTTTCCATTTGCCCATACTCTAACCATTGGAAGAAGAAAGACGCAACAATTAGAATCCATCTTTGTTATCATCTTAATTATCCCTATTGGCCAAAAAATCTAAAATCTAAGAGAATATTAGTCAATAAAAATTTATTTTAGAATATATATATATATGAGATTATTGTTGCTTAACACTTCATGCATAAAAAGTGGGATGGGGTTAGCGGTCATGGGTTTCAAGTGAGGTACGACTGTCAAATTAAACTTTTCATCTTGTAAAACCCCACTTTACCCAAACAAAAAATTACAACCTTTTTGGTGTAACTTACACTCTTTAGTATGGCAGTTTTAGCCTCCACATAGGAAGCTATAATAGTGGGGTGGGGCCTAATTTGAGATACATCAAACCACCATAGTGCTTGGAGAGAGTATGTAGAGATTGGTGGGGATTTGAACCTAGATTCAATAGGCTACCTAAAATTGATGGCGCTTGTGATCCTATTGGTAGTTTTACTGTTCCTCTATTCATCGAATAAAGAGAAGTGAGCACTATTGTTATAAATACAATGGTTGTTGTTAGTTGGACTGAGAATGATAATTTCAAAAGCTTGAAAATATATTTATCCATATCTATTTACATATGGCATCCTACATCTCTCGATTAAATCACATAGGACACGTCTTTCATTATAAAATCCTTTTCCATTTTATGTCTAATTGTTTTAAATCCATCTAATTAGATTTTAAATAGTTAAAGCAATCAAAATTTTCATCTAACTAGCTTTAGACTCATCTAATTGACATGTGGTGCATTCTCTACATTTATATGAGAAAGCATTGGATAGCTGACACTTGTTTTTATTGAGATGACATGTATTTCAATCATGTATTGGGTAATTAAAAGAGTTTGGTGGAAGATACATATTGCATTGACATATGTGACATGTCACTGAACTTTGCATGTGTATCTACCAAAGCTTCTTCAAGTCCATCAATTGAAATACACTATCATTTCCCTTCACCATCACTACATAACTTATCTTTAAATGTTTCACCGCTTTAATGCTCTGTATGGATTTTCCCTTCCACACTACTTCGTCATTGCTCAAGCTTACTGCGAAATGAAATGTCCCCCCTTGCACAAATCATTGCCATGCGGTATGAAAGAACACACCGCCTCATTTTTCACCTTCACCTCCACTAGAAATAACATATATTTGTTGTTTATTCTTCATGCACAGAAGGTGCTACAAGGCCAATAATCACAGGTTTGAAGTGAGGTATGATTGTCAATTTACACTCTTTCACTTTAAGAAACCCCAGTTTGATGAACACAAAATTACATCCATCTTAATGTAACCTGCACCTTTGAGGCAACTGTTAGTGTAGTAACTTGTAAGAAAATTTGTGGAAATAAAATAAAATTGAATAATTACATACTAAGTCAATTTGTGGAGATCCAATGTGGTTGATTATTCCACTTGTTTAAGACTCATTGTGCTTGATTATTCCACTTATTTATTTCAAGTCACTTAAGGTATTCTTTTGTACCATGACCTATTTTACTTCTCTCTCATTGTCTTTCCTTTTCTCCTTATCTTCTTCACTTTGAATCTTTCGATTACCCTACATATTCCATCACTCATTGCTTTATTTCAAATTTCACACTACTTTATGACTCGAATCTTATCTCCCACTACTTTATGACTTCACTCTTGTCTCCCGCTAATTTATGGCTTAGCTTGTCTCCCACTAATTTATGACTTTCTTATTTCCCACTACTTTATTTAAGCCCTCACCTCATCTTCAATTAATGGACTATTTTATTTCAAATTCCACCCTACTTTATGACTCGATTTTTGTAATGGACTACTTTATTTCAACTTCCACCCTACTTTATGACTTGATTTTTATAATGAACTACTTTATTTCAAATTCCACCCTACTTTATGACTCGATTTTTGTAATGGACTACTTTATTTCAACTTCCACCCTACTTTATGACTTGATTTTTATAATGAACTACTTTATTTCAAATTCCACCCTATTTTATGACTCCATTTTTATAATCAACTACTTTATTTCTAATTCCACCATACTTTATGACTTGATTTTTATAATAAACTAATTTATTTCAAATTTCGCCCTACTTTATAACTCTACTTTTGTCTCCCACTACTTTATTTAAGCCCCCACCTCATCCTCTAAATTGACCCGACTACTTTATTTCAAATTTCACACTATATTTTATGACTCGGCTCTTTATCTCTCACTACTTTATTTAAGCCCCCACCTCATCCTCGATTACCTCAAATATTTTTTTTTTATGCTTTGCCAACCGCCATTTTCCAAAAGATGGAAAATTTTTTGCTGTCCATGCTGCTTCTGCTGCTGCTCCTCTCATTCTTAACTCCTGCATGGAATAATCATAACAGTAGTAATGATGCTTCCGACCAACATTCTCTGTTGGCGTTCAAAGCTGGCATCAGTTTTGATCCCAACAACTCATTAGCGAATTGGTTTCCCAATATCTCCTTTTGCAATTGGACTGGCGTTACTTGCTCTCCTAACATGCATACCCTGCTTGCCCTCAATTTATCAGGCATGGGTTTGGAGGGCGTCATCTCTCCTCTGCTTGGGAATCTCTCTGCTCTTCAGTCACTTGATCTCTCTGGTAACGCCCTTCACGGTCATATTCCACCGCAACTGGGCCGCCTTTCCACAGCCAAACAACTCCTTTTACACTACAATGGATTACAAGGGAACATTCCGCCCACACTCTACGGTTGCCGCAATCTAGTTGATTTGCGGATCTCTTTTAACCGGCTGGAGGGGAGTATTCCGGCTGAGCTCGGGCTGCTGCCACATCTCCAGATTCTTTTGTTGGGAGCAAATTACCTCACAGGTACACTTCCCTCCTCCCTTGGAAACCTCTCTGCCTTGATTGACTTCGATGTTGCAGGAAGTAATCTCACAGGCCCCATTCCTGCCGAATTGGGCAGGCTCACCCAGCTACAGACGCTCTACCTTTTTGAAAATCAGTTGTCAGACACCATCCCCTCCTCTATAGGAAACCTCTATTCCTTGACTGAGTTGGATTTGTCACAAAATGATCTCACAGGCCCAATTCCTGCTGAATTGGGCAGGCTCACCCAGCTACAGACACTCTACCTTTATACGAATCATTTGTCAGGCACCATCCCCTCCTCTATAGGAAGCCTCTATTCCTTGACTGGTTTGGATTTGTCAGAAAATTATCTCACTGGCCCCATTCCTGCTGAATTGGGCAGGCTCACCCAGCTACAGACACTAGCCCTTTTTGATAACCAGCTCACTGAGCCAATCCCAACTTCCCTCCGGAACTGTACTGCTCTCATATCACTAGATTTAGACCAGAACCAGCTAAATGGACATATTCCATGGGAACTTGGTTCCAAGCTCACCAATTTGCAGTGGCTGTCTCTATGGGGCAATCGGCTTATTGGGAAAATACCAAATTCCTTTGGAAATTGTTCCAAACTCGAGGAAATTTATCTAAATGACAACCAGCTGAGTGGAATGGTGCCTACAGAGTTGGGTAAGTTGATCCACCTTGAAGAGATTTACATACATTCTAATCAACTTGTCAGTAACAGTCAAAGCTCATTGGCCTTTTTCACTGCTCTTACAAATTGCTCCGCGCTGAAACAGATAGTTATGTCAAATAATTGTCTGTCTGGTGATTTGCCTCCATCCATAGGCCAACTTTCTTCCAAGCTTTCTGTCTTAGATTTAGCATATAACAACATAAGCGGACAGATACCTCAGGAGATTACCAATCTTTTCAAGCTGACCTACTTGGGCTTAAGCCATAATATTTTAAGGGGCTACATTCCACATGGAATTAAAAGATTGCATAAGCTGGAAATATTAGATTTGAGTGGAAACAGATTAGAAGGAAGCATTCCAGATGAGATTGGTCAGCTGCAAAGTCTCGGATTGTTAAAATGTAATCACAACAAGCTGTCTGGAGGAATTCCTGCTGCTCTTGGTACACTCCAACAGCTAAGGAGACTTTTTCTTCATCACAACCATTTCTCAGGGGAGATACCTGCTAGCTTAGGGAGATGCCCCAATTTAGAACTGCTTGACTTCTCTCACAATGAATTGAGGGGCAACATACCTGGAGAAGTTATGGCTAGTCTTAAAAACATTCAATTCTATGTGAATATGTCATGGAATTTTTTACATGGACCCTTACCTGAAGAGATAAGTAAGATTGTAAGTGCTCAAGCAATAGACATTTCTAGAAATCAGCTTGATGGAGAGATTCCAAGCGTACTAGCCAACTGCCTAGCACTAGAGTATCTTAATCTCTCTTACAATTCTTTCGCAGGTCCAGTCCCGGATGCACTTAACAAATTACAAAATCTGGAGATTGTTGATCTCTCTTCCAATTTACTATCAGGTGCAATACCCATGTCCCTTAGACAGCTAAAAGTCATTCGCTACATTAATCTCAGTTTCAACAATTTAACAGGTTCAATTCCAGAACAGGGATTGTTTCCAAATAAAAGTGTTATTGCATTATTGATGGGAAATCCAGGACTCTGTGGTCCAAAAAAATACCTGTTACATGCATGTCAGAAACAGAGACAAGGAAAGCATTCACTGCTTACAAAAGTAATTCTATCAGCTGTTGGTGGCACTGCATTTGTGTTATGCACTTTCATCTTGGGAATACTATGGAGGCATAAATTTTTGAGACATCGCTTTGATCTTTCAAACATTATGTTTAGAAGACTGGGTTATCCAAAGTTTACATATCAGGATCTTTCCAATGCAACAAATGGATTTAACGAGACAAATTTGCTTGGAGTGGGTAACTTCGGATCAGTCTATAAAGGGATTTTAAGGGATGGCAAGGTAGTGGCTATCAAAGTTCTCAATTCACAGAACACAGAAGATCAAAAAAGTTTTAAAACAGAATGCAAAGTCTTGGGGAGGATTCGACACCGCAATCTCATTAGAGTTATAAGTGCTTGTTCATACCTAAACTTTAATGGTTTGGTTCTTCAGTTTGCGTCCAATGGAAGCTTGGAAAAGTATTTGTATCCCGACAATATAGAAGAGGATGTTTGTAGATTGGGACTGAGTGAATATTTGAACATTGCCATAGATGTGGCCCATGGCATGGAATATCTGCATTATGATTGTCATGTCCAAGTTGTGCATTGTGATTTGAAACCTAGCAATGTGCTTTTGGATGCCAACATGGCAGCCCTTGTAACTGATTTTGGTATATCAAGATTAACTAGTTCTACAGGTTCCATGGATTCCTTGAATACAACATTTACCCTCAGAGGATCTATTGGCTACATTGCCCCAGGTACACTTATCTTTTTACATACATAATATCGTGTTTTTATAATAAAACATTATTTGACACAAAACATAATCATTAACTCCAGCTAACTTGATTGCAGAGTATGGATTGGGTGTGAGAGTTTCTATAAAAGGGGATGTTTACAGTTATGGCATTTTGTTGTTAGAGATAGTTACAAGGAAGAGGCCAACTGATGCCATGTTTGTGGGAGACCTGAACATACGAAACTGGGTGAGGTCAGCGTTTCCAAATAGGCTAGTGGACATTGTTGACAACAGGTTGTTGAGGAATGTGAACATGGAACAATATAGATCCCTGGTTTCTTTTATACATGTTGGCCTGCTTTGCACAAATGAATCTCCCCAAGAACGGCCAACAATGAGAGAAGTGGGAAGGGCATTGGAGACTCTCAAAACTACTCTAATGGGAAGTGCAACTTCAGCCTCTACTTTAACAACTACCATATCAGAGCTGGTACGCATTACCAATACTGGTGCAACAACAGAAGGGGTGTTTGACAGCGAAAGTTCTACATTTTAGCTGCTAATATTGAAAATTTGAAATGTAGAAAAAATTTGCAAGGGAGTGCTTCTACAAGGATCTATATTGTGATATTATAGTCATGTGATAAAATTTCAAGTAGAGATAAGGGTAAGACTACTTCAACAATAAATTAATAACCTTGATTTAGGTACATTATTGCATAGTACAAAGCACAATGAACAATAATATGATTGAGATCAAGTGGAAAAGAAAACTAGAAGAGTTGAGACGGCAAGGAGACTTAGGTTGGCGTCAATAATTCTATAAGAAACAACATATTGTGGGTTTCATTGGAAGTATTACAACAGGTCTTGTAAAGCCTTTATTTTAAACTTTCATAATATTAATTTTTTACATGTTATGAGAATAAAATGCTTTAATTCAATTGATATATATATATATATATATATATATATATATATATATATATATATATATATATATATATATATATATCTAAGTAATGAGCTTTCACATTTGAAATTGTTTCATGAATGGTTTCAGAGAGTTTGCACTGCAGAGAAGTCTGGCATTTGTTTGCTTGATTCCACAAATTCAAGAATTACTTGTTATGTTCTCAGAAGCTCTTTTGAAGCAAGTAAAGGCTTACCAGGTAATACTCTTATTTTCAATATTAAAATAACTATATTTTATCAGTACATGAAATACAAGAAATATATTTTCTTATTCTATTGTATGTCAGATGGAGAGAAAAGATGAACACATTATATCAATGCTAAAAAATGATAGTTAATCATTGAAACTTTTAAATTACAATTTTTTAGGACACTGCCAGCAAGGGGATGTATAAAATCACCTTGCAAAAAATACTTAGAAAATGAAACTAGACATTAAAAATCAAAATGGCATACTTAGTCTTAAAATCAGATCTTAGTGCTCCATTAAGGTCTTTATGACTCTCAAGCATACAAATACATTGCATAAGAACTTGAACATGGATTTCTTTATATAGGTAAAGGTCAGTCAATGAAAGAATCTTTTGACCTATTATTTCACTTGGGCTTTCTAATAAACATGATTTTAGAACATTAGTTTAATATCATAAGAATGTATGTTTTATCTAAAAAAATTAGCTAAACAAATTTACCCATATATAGAATTTGCTCTAAAAATTCATCAAAGAATTGGGAAATGAAGGATTCTGCCCTCACACTCCTCAATATTTAGTTACAGGCATAATATCACCTTGAGAAACCTTGGACAACAATTGCATGCATGAACACCTCAAGAATTAGAATGAAAGTATTTTCTACACTTTTCTCAAAATATTTTGGAAGGAAATCTAGTCCCTCTTCTTGCATAGTAAGTAGGTTTTTGTATTACAACCCTCTAATATATTGTTTTTGTTTTTAATAGGGATTTTATTGGATATATTATTATCAATAGGATAGGGATAGTGTCTCTGACCATAGCAAGAAAGAGAAGGCCAAGATGGTGATTCTATTGAAGAAGAAAGGAAACATTAGTTACCATAAGGCATGGTTGTATTTGCAAGCACATGGTAGTTAGGAAACGTCAAAAGTAAACGTCACCACCACCATATTCACATCTATAAGTTCCACCTTGATTTTGTTGCTCTCTTGAAGATGTCATGACAATGCCTTGCTTTATATAATAACAAGAAGCATGGGTTATTTTAAGGCTTGTGAGAATTTTGATAAGATATAATAGAACTAAATAGTCTAGTGAATTGTATGATCACGATCTTATGTTTTGGGACTAAGGCGGGTTATTGGTTTTTAGGTGTTTAAAGGCTCAACCTTCATATTGCATTTTTTTTAATTACAAGTATTAGCTTTATGAGGCCAAAGTATGCTTGCATTTCTCCAATGTATTTATTGAATTATTTGCTTACTCTCACTCTAATATTTATTGAGATTTTCATGAATGTGTAATGTGTATTGAAGTTGTGTTATGGGTGAACAAAATTTTATGGTTGTGTTGATGCCCTTGATAGGAAGACATTCCATTTAATCAAGTGAAAAAAATATGCTATCCACTTCCCTCTCTTGGCAGTGTCGTATTATGATGTTACATTTCAAGCACTTTGAATTTCTCTTGTATTAAGCAAAAGATCTTACATATTGTAACACCGTGACAAGTATTATAGGTAGACATGGTTCTAGATAATATATTTGAGTACATTTCTCTTTTAAATTGTGTATGTTATTCTATTTTCATAGGTTACATATTCACTATGTGGTATTTGTATGTGCTTTTTTCATAGCTTCACCGCTACATTTCATTGAAAGATTGCCAACCTTGAGTGGAAAGAGAAAATCTAGCACAATTACCCTATATTGTACTTTGAGGTAGGTGACATGTTTTAGTTCAAATTGTTAGTAATGTATAAATTATTGAGGTTAAAATTTTAATTTTATTACTTATTAAGAAAAAAACATATAAAATTCTTTGAATCTATAAAGGTTTAGTGACCACATGCTTCTCTTCTTGTGGGTGACTAGCTATTTAAAGAAGTTCAAGTTGGTACCAGTGACCAATGTTGACATCATTTCACAAAAAAGTTATTGTTTGACTGGGACAAGAGGCTTAACACAACCAATCTACTATGGTTTTATGCATTGGAATAATTTAAAAAGAAATGGCCATAATGTTTTTAGAGAAGGCTTGTGTAATATACACAACAAGGCCTTTAAGGAGTCTTTTATAGGCATTTCGGCAAAAATGGGTTTGTTAAGACCATTCCATGCAATATTAGGCAATCTACATGAACAAATGTGTTGTTTTAGTTCAGTTCAATCACTTCTAAGAAATATAGATTAAAGATGGGAGGAGAGATGTTTTGTAGAATACATAATTTGAACAAATTCATTGAATTTCAGATTTTCTTTGTCCTGGTAGAAGTTTTAATTGAAAAATACGAAAGGGTACCAAAGTAACCCCCAATACTTGAGAAAGATTTATCCTTGAGTAAATATCTCAATTGGGAAATGCAACCATCCCAGCATTCATGCACTCTTCATGTACAAGTTTGGAACCTTTTTCCTTCCCTTATTTGTCCAAAATATGAACAAAGTTTAGTTTGTTATATATAAGTATTATTGTTGAATTTTCCAATTGAACTTCTTAAAGATGGATAGTCAAGTTCCAACTAATAGTATCCCATAAAGATACTATGCAATCATTGAACATACTTGTATTTCATCTCTAGATTCAATTGGACAATAGCTACATTGTGTAGAATAAATATTTTTTCTTTGTTCCTTTACAAACCATGTTGAATTGAAGTCCTTTCCTCTAGAAGGTATAATATTTTCATTATTGTATTATTTTTAATGTTATAATGAATTTTACATGCAATTTATTTTTTAATGAGATTATTTTATATACACAATAGTGATCCATCTAGATTAAAATATAGCTTTGGGTGGAAAGGCAGTGTTTAGTGCTCATGTGGATTGAACATTGATCGATTCAAACCCATCTCAAATCATAAATGTTATAAAAATATGCCTTCAAAGTATGGAAGATATCATGCCGTGAACTTTGTTTTAATTGCAGAAATTTCACATTATAATGTTGAAGATAAGCACACATACTAAACTTTTCTCTAAAAGTATAATATTGAAAAAAAATGAATGTTAATTGTTATCAAATTAGGAGAATGTCAATGAAATGCTTATCTTCAGTCGCACCATAGTTGTAGTATTAAATATCATAAACATGTAATGGGGAAGCATTAAACAAACATCAACTTTTGAAGATCTAAATAATTTTTGAGAGGATTAGATAGATTCTCCCAACTTTTATACAAGTGGGCAAGGGAAATCATTTCCTTTTGTATCTTTCATAAGGCTTTCCATTTATAGGCTTGAAGTATAAAGCATTAGTATACAATGCATGTGCTTAAATTTCATGTAGGTATAACCGTATATATACCTTTTTGTGAAGCTTTGAGACATAATGTGTGTACAATTGTTTGTAAAGGCTTCCTACACACAATCAAGTGGAGATGATACTTCTGAGTCACATGGAAAAGTAACTCTGAAATAGATAGATCTTGCGGCTTACCAAATTCTATGGTTACGACATTGTATCTTCAAGGATCTCATACTAAAAAATTAGGATTTCTCCTCATTATTTGACAAGTGCTACATGCTAGTAGCAAGGAACGCTCATGTGTTGAGACGGAAACCCACTAGCCTCTTTCTTCAAGCTAGTTAGGAGTAGGAAATAACATACTTATGTGTAGGAACAAATTGTCTCCCATGTATATCAGTGAATGGGAGCTGTATTTGCTTCATATCACCAACAACTAGAGCAATATCCTAAAGGCTTTGGAATCCAGTAGTTTGGATACCTTTTTTGGTGTCTAAATATGTGTCAATGTTGCTATATGAGTACTTGATTGAGAGAGATAAGCCTTTATTTGGTTTTTTACATTATTTAATTTATTTTGTTTGTCAAGTTGACTCTATGTTTTGGGTGTTTCGTGGATTGTTACTTTTGATTGGAAACTTCAGTACATTAATTTTGAACACAAACTTTAATTTCAATTTTTTTGGACATAAATATGAAAAATGACACCATGTGAGAAATAATTATAGAGAATACTAGTCACACAAAACTAATCATGTGTCAGTTCTCATCAGCCACTTTATTTTATATTTAAAGTAGTCATACGTTATTTGTTTTATGGAATTTCATCATTTTAGGGGTATGGTTTTGCTTATGTGCATCAATAATTAAAAATTTAACTCCCACGTGCATAAACATACATGCACCAATGCTTTAGGCCAATGCCCATAATATGATCTTGTGGTTTACTCTTTTGATTTCTTTGCCAACATCTTGTGCTAGACTGTTAGATAAATAATTGTTTTCCTAATTATGTAAGTTGGTTTGGTTTTTTTTGTGGACTAATAAATTGTGCCTCAAAATGTGAGGATAATTAATCTCAATGACAGTCACTGAGAGTTGCCAAAAATGGGCAAATGTCAAATGGGTCACAGTTCCATGGGTAGTCATACATTTAATTTAGGGACTGAGGATTCTAATTTTTTTAGGCTTTGCTAATTGTGTTTCTATGTATCATCCATGTTTTAGACTTATACCTTGTTTAACAGTGTTTTCTTTTTTCCATGTTCAATCATTATAATTATATCATGCCAGCTTCTCTTTATTCCCAATAACCTCTTGGCTTGGTGGTTGTAAGCACTTGAGTGTTCTCCGGGATTAGATGAAGGAATTTTTACAGTGAAATTTTAGATCAATTGTTATTTTAATGAAGCTATCCCACTTGGGCACAATCGTAATGTCACTGTTTCACATGTTTGTCAATAGTTGTGATATTGGGAATAATGGAAAGCGTGTTAAAAAATTAATCATGCAAATAAAGATAAATGAGACGAAGGATGTTATGAAACAAAAACCAAGACACATAATATAGATGTATAATAAAGATATTGTATTTTCTTGGATGCATGTTTCTTCAATTGTGTTACTTTGTTCTTTATTGTAATACACATTGAAATGAATAGTTATGTAGGAGGTTTGAAATATTTACAATCATAAATTGTATCAACCAAAATTCATGTTGGATGTAGTGGCACGAGTATTTATAAACGAGGTGGTGCTTGTATGCCAATGTTTTTTTAATTGATAAATTGAGAGAATCTATTGGTGCCACACTGGTTCGTGAAATATAGAACAATGAAAGAAATATCAATAAAGAGAGAGAAGGAAAAATGTATAGGAAAGGATAGAGAGAGGAAAGATGTATTATAAATCCCATTAACATGGCAACACAAAATTCTATGTCAGTTCAATAGCAAAACCCAAAAATAACCTATATAGAAAAATGTTAAAAACATAACAACAATACCCATAAATAGGGAAACAAATAAAACTCTGAGATAAGCCACAAAATTGCTAAAGGGAGGGACTCCACTTGTTGGAAATGCTAATTATTCCTAGACTAGAAGAGGAGATAGGCTCAGACTCCTCGACTAAAGAAGGTGCCAACAAAACTACCACCCAACACTTCAAACACCATCCTATTACACGATTGCTTTTCCAATAGGCGTCAGTGAGATTTCAGAGGCAAGGAAACCAAGAGAGAAGTAGACACAAATCTATAAAACCATAGGCTTGTGACAATCTAGCTTCCCAAACTGATAACCAACTTGCACCATAATTCTACTGGAAGATTATTTTTGAAATCTACCTCTACACATAGCCTAGCCAAGAGAGTAGAAATAAAAACCAAGATGCATTCCAATAGATAAAAATAAGAATGAAGGATGATACATAAGATTCAACCAAAAAGATAGAGAATGATGTCCAAGTCGGGGCCAAAGAAGGGAAATCTAGTCTTCATACGTGTCACAACACTCATCCAGAATTGAGGCCCAACTTGAGAGAAGAGGTTTATGTTCTTTAAATCAACACACCAAAATGAAGAAACCCTCTTAGGAAAGGAGGGAAGAAACTATAATACAATGGAATAAGGAGAACTACATTGTGAAAAAATCCAAATCATCCTGAAGGAGATGAAGGAGGGGAGCCTCCAAAAGGGAAGCTCCACCAAAGAGTAGGAGGCTTTTTATCCTTCATACTCCACACTAGCCAAAATAGAGATGGTCTAGTCAACTAGAGCCAGAGAGAAACATGATTGAAACAAAACTTTCTTCCAGATCCTATCCCCCTTAAGCCAAATTTATATAAGAAGAATATTTTCCAAGATTACTTAGCATACAATCTATAAGTTTGGTTGCTTCAGAAGGTAGAAATCAAAAACAAAAGGATGCATCAAAGAAGAAAAAGGAGGACACTAGAGAAAAATAACCAGGAGGAACCTCAACCTAAAATAAGAAGAAATAAAACCCAAGGAGCAGTCTAAAAAGAAAACCATGTCTGCCAACACTGTCTTGAACACTATCCAAAAACTAGGTCCAACTGAAACAAGGGAACTGATCATCGTTGTTCCACCCAAAAAATGTTGATGGAGTCAACACTCCATATACCTCTCACAAACATAAATATGTAATAAAATCATCTCATGAATTCACACATATTCTCATTAATTCTCATAAACATCTTCCTCACATTACACAAGGTTAAACAACCTTATCTCACATTACAAATTACTTGGCTTCATATGCCAAGGAGGCTCTGCAGAGCTTTTCTCTAAGCTCAATATTCCTATCCTCTAGCCTAACTAATAAGCAAAGGAACACATTCTTTTATAGATTTTCAAGAAAGAATGAAAGAGAGACCAAAATCCACACCCCACATGGATGAATCATGACAAGAAACAAGGAAAGCCCACACCACACATTGCATGGGGTCATCTTTGACCAAACACAAGCACTTTGGAAAATTGGTGCCATCTTCACGTGTGAAAATGTTATAGATGAATAGTGAAATATTTGTAACATGTCAAATGTCAAAAAGAAGAGCATCTTCTTTAGACAAGTTGGACCACCACCATGTGCCTCCATGTGACTCCATATAAATGCGCCCCCACTCCACATGTGTAAGAAGATCTTCCATGCCACATCACTTTCTTGCATCATTTGCCACATCACCATGAATAGTATTAGTGAATAGTGTCTTATGAATAGTGTTTTCCCACCACATTATTCTCCTCTAATTGAAAATAACTTAGCTCCTACGAGTTGTCTTGATTTTATCCTTGCCATTTTCTTTGAAAAGGGAAGAAAGCACACCACTCTATTTTTGGATGATGCAAGATTGCCTGAACCTTGGGATGCTCCTACATCAGAAACTCGATGTAAATAATGTGATCTCATGATTACATAGATGGGGTCAGTGATAAAACCACTCTTTTAGTCACGAAGAATAATGAACATAGCATCCCCTTCCAATACACTGTGTGCACTTGAAGAATTTTATTTTTCTTTCTTCACTTCTAACATTTACATACTAGTCTCAAAACCGTCCTCACGGGACCACAAACCAACCTCCTTCACCAAAAACATGTCCATATCTCAATGGATTTACTTGTGGACCCATCCCACCATCAAAAACCAACCTCCTTCTCCAATATGTTGTATCATACATCTCACAATTCCACATGAGCTCTAACCCACCACATACCGTCTAGCTCCACATAAAACCCACTTGGGTTTCATCACAACTCATCCAGCCACCTATTGGATCATCCACCACAATATCACAACCCACATTATCACTCATCACTTGCAACACCTCTCTCATGGTTGCATCAACATTCATCTTTTCCTCCACATGTGCACTCTCTTGTAAAAAAATCTCCTCTAATGCTTTTACAAAATAAACTTACAACTCCACTTGGTTGCACTCTCCATATACTTGCAACACGTCATGGTTGCAATCTCTCTCTATTTCCACAGTCTCTTCATGTGCATTTACTTGCACATCCACTAAGATCTCCATGTGTGCACTCACTTGCACGGTATCCTCTTCATCCAAAGCTTCCTCCAAAGAAGCTTGCAACTCTATATGGTTGCAATTTTTATATTACTCTACAAACTCCATCTCATCCAACTAAAACTTGGCAACTTCATTGCCATCACACACCAAAAAAATCTAAATTTTCCCATTTATGAGAATGCACAATCTCTTCCCCATCTTCAAATAAGGACTCAGCTTCATCTGGTGGACAACAAACCATCTCCACATCATCCTTCATGAGGATGTATTTATATTCTCCTTCAACAACAATAATTTCCATATCCTCTTGCATGGGGATTTCTTCTTCTCTCTGCAACTCTTCATAGCTGCAATCTTCACTCTTCTACAACTCTCCTTGGTTGCATTCTTTCTCCTTCCACATGGCTATCTATTTCTTCAATGCAACCACCTTTGACTTTAGGGAGTATACCATTCCCACACCAAATCTTCCTCTTCTTCATTCTCACAGTCTTCAAATATATTTAGCAACTACTGCAACAACCTATCCCAAGTCTTTAGCTTTTTCTTCCACTCTCTCTCTAGTGGCATTCTTCCATTATTTTTCTTCATATTTAAAACCTGCAAAATACAAAACACATAATGCACTCTAGCATATCAACACTCTCCTCTCCATAGACATCTTACTTGCTCTGATATCAGTTGATGGATTCAACACTCCATATACCTCTCACAAACATAAATCTCTCATAAAATCAGCACATGAATTCACACATATTCTCATTAATTCTCATAAACATCTTTCTCACATTACATAAGGTTAAACAACCTTATCTCACATTACAAATTACTTGGATTCACATGCCAAGGAGGCTTTGCAAAGCTTCTCTCTAAGCTCAATCTTACTATCCTCTAGCCTAACTAATAAGCAAAGGAACACATTCTTTTATAGAATTTCAAGGGATAATGAAAGAGAGACCAAAATCTATGCCCCACATGGATGAATCATGACAAGAAACAAAGAAATCCCACACCACATGTTGCATGGGATCATCTTTGACCAATCACAAGAACCTTTGGAAAATTGGTGCCACTTTCCCACCTTCACATGTGAAAACACTATAGATGAATAGTAAAAGACTTGTCACATGTCAAAGGTCAAAAAGAAGAGCATTTTCTTTAGACAAGTTGGACCACCACCATGTGCCTCTACGTGACTCCATAGAAATGTGCCCCCACTCCACATGTGTTAGAAGATCCTCCATGCCACATCACTTTCCTACATCTTCTGCCACGTCACTATGAATAACACTTGTGAATAGTATCAGTGAATAGTGTCTCATCAATAGTGTTTTTCCACCGCATCAAAGGCCTATCCCTTTCGAGAAACAAAGCCCAAGAGTGAGGGAAAATAATCAACCTACTATATTGTCACATTTAAGAAGAAGCCAAACCAAATAACGAAGTGACCAGGTTGGTTAGAGAAATAGGGGCAATGGTTGGGAGCATAAAGGCACCATTGACAGCTAGGGGGGACCCTGAAGAGAAGAAAAGGGTGCCTCCAGACCTATGTATGAACCAAAAACAAAAGAGATGGGCATCAACAAAATAATATTTAGATGCAAAGGAGTAGACCATGATTCTGAGCAACCCCTTGAATTACATTGAAGAGATCCAAGGCAATGGCAGTGACACACTAAAAGAAACAAAGAAATGACCCAAGGAGAGAGAGACAACAACAAACAAGGCTAAAGCTGAGAAACCCTCTATGATAATTGAAGGAAAAACATATGAAGAAAACACAACACACACCTTCAAAGCCAAGCAAGAGGAGAACAAAACGAACGACACACCTACAAAAAGATTGGGGCTACTTTTGTTAGGGTTTAGTCATCACATATGGGTTTAGTTCTTCACATTAGATTATTATTTAATTAGTATGGGTGTGCAAATAATATATGGAACAAATAATGTAAGTGATTGTTACATGAGTAACAATCACATTAAAATAGAGATTAGAGAGATATCAGGCATAGTAAAGAGATTTAAGAGAAAAGTTGAGAGTTTTATGAAGATATGGAAGACGAAACTTGACTCCTATTTTATTGGATCAAACATGTGTAAAAAGCTCTCGATTAATTTGAATAATACATCTTCAATTGTGACTCACCCACATTCGAGCTTTGGTTCTTCACCAAAATTTGGTGAAATTTCATTTGGTATAGAGCAAGTTTCTTACGTTTATGTGAGAATTACCAATCATCCACTCATTATTTTTATCAACACGACACAATGACTCAGCAGTGCAGACCACTAGCACACATCATTGCTTTATTCGTTCACCATTCTTGCACTCTCTCAACAGTATAACAGTGCAGACCATGCGTGAACAAACTGACATTCACCATCCCCCTCATTCTCCTCCTTCCATCCTGCTCATTCCTCTCGGAGTTTTTTAATTTCCGTATTGTTCGCAGTTTGCATCTATATCAGTTGTTTTACAGTATTTAGCAATTTTTGGAGCTTTTGTATATAGGTCCTATATTCTGATGTTTTAGGACAATCAATCAGAGGCCATACAAACTCTGCATGAGGGTTTGATATAGCAAACTTTTCGGATCTGGCCATACTAATAGATCCATCCCTCGATCCCTGCGGTTTCTTTGATTCACACTCGGTTTTCGAGGCTTTGCTATTGCTTGTGGCATTCCACTCGGTTTGGATTTGCATGGATCCCACATCGTCTCGGCAGCTCTCTTTGTGGTGGATTCATCTCTGTATTTTTGCAGTGGAGGCGTCGATGCAGTGATGGAAAACACCTCCTGGCGAGTTCCCACCATATCCAGATCCAAGTCAACTCGCCCCGATCAGCCTGTTGTAGCTCAACACCAAGCCCACGACGTTTGAATGGTGTTCGAACTATCTCAAACGGTGTTTGAACGCAGACCGACACTGCATAAGGATTGATTTTCACGAGCTCGTCACAACTCATCCTATTCGACCACACCTACCAACTCGGCAAAAACCCTAGCTGGCTGCCCCATTTTTTGTGAATACTGATTTAGGTTAATGTTTTAGGTTAAAGTCTCTATTTGTTTAAGTTTTTATGTGATATTTTACTATTGGAATGCTTCACATTATATTAACAAAAAATAATAATTAATATAAATGGAAGGTTGCAAAGGAAAGTAGTAGGACACATCTTAGTTCAAATTCCTTGTTAGAAGAACAAACTGACTCCGAACACAAGCCAAAAATCAGTCGATCAAGGTACGACCCACAAAACTAAAAAAAGGGGTTAGATAGCAAATATTTAAGCACATACAGCGACCTCCGGGGGTGGAGGCAGAGGATCATCTTTGGGAAGCATCATTCAAGCAGGGGACTCCACATTAGGAATCTCCAGAGGAGTCCAACCATTAAGGAGGTCATCATGAATAGTGATAGGGCTTTCAAACAAAATCAGAACAGATGTTTAAAAGAATCTGGACACTTGTAAGCCGAATAAAAGCGCTGTGGAATGGGAGGTGGAGCAGTCTCTCACTGAGGGGAAATCCTTGATATAACAAACACCATAAAAAATGACCCAACTTGGACTCCAGGTCAGGTTGCCACACATGATCCAGATGGGTGAGCCAAGTCTTAGAAGAGGACTGAAGACCCAACGCTTCTTGAATTTGTCTAAAGCTTGGGAGAAGGGACTCATCACTCGATAAATAACTCAAGAGATTAATTATTGAAATGAGTAACATAATTCCACCTCTAATGCTTCCACCCGGCCCTAGGACTATGCAGGCCCATTTAATGCAACATAACATCACATAACAACTCTTTAATGAAAAGAATTGAAGGTAAGTTTGCATTGTTTAACTGAAACTTAATTTTTAATTCACGCCAAGGGATCCAATCCTTGGAGGTAATCAAATTATGAATAGTGTGAATCCCTTTATGGAATAACTGCAAAGCTTTAATACTAGGTAATTTAGCCATGAGAACAAAAGAACTAGTAAGAATAGGGGACCACCACAAGTTATGGTCATTAAAAGACAACCCTGTATGAAAACCATCCCCCACCCACTTCAAGTGGGGTTTGACGGCTTCAAATGCTTTTGGCCACAAAAGAGCCAAAGATCTTGACAAGAGCAGTAGTGATGAGAAGGGATTAGAAGTTAATATTTTGCCAACTGGGTTTACCAAAGGGAAAGCCCATGAAGATACAATACCTTAGCATATTTTTTTAAGATTCCTTGCCCTCAATAGCCCAAATAACCCATTTAACACACAAGGCCATACTTTGTTGATAGGTGTCAATGATGCCCATACTGCCCTTATCACGAAGGAGGCAACAAATATCCTAGGCCACTTGATGAAAACCCTCGGCATGGTTAGAATTGGCCCAAAGGAAATCTGTAAGGATTTTATCCATTGTTTTGTAGAAGGCCTTGGAAGGAGCCCAACAAGAAGAACAATAGACATAAATGGTAGCCAAGATTTTGGTGCAAACTTGAGACTTGCCTACTAGAGTTAAGGGCTTAGTAATCTAGTATTCAATCTTATTTTCAATCCTGTTGAGGACATATTGTGAAAGCTTGATCAGAGAACTATCAAAAGTAAAGGGGATGCCCAATAACTTGAATTATTCTTGAGTAATCCATTACCAATTATATTTGAGAAGCCAATCAGGGATAAGCATCATGCTTTGCCAAAAACATTGGGTTTTCCTCCATTGGAGGTTGGAACCAAAAGCCAAACAGAAAGTGTCTAGACATTGGATAAATAAGGCATCGTCTGCAAAATGTCCATTAACGAGCTGGTGTAGTCAAGAAAAATAATGCCTTGAACAAACCCTTGAGAAGCTTTGAAATCCAGGAGATAACTTGAGGCTTCAGTAGATAACACATAAAGTGCTAGAACAAGGAGAAAACCTTGGAGAATAAAGGACTGAAACTCAATCCCCTCAGTTTTATGACCATTAATAGTAAGGCATGCCGAAGCATCATGAAGCAAAGTCAGGACACCATAAATGAAGTAGGGGTTGAAGCTAAAATCTTTGAACATGGTCGGATTAAATTTCCACTCAATTTTATCATAAGCCTTTTGAAAATCTAATTTAAGGAAAATGGTTCTCTAGAGAGAGAATTGGGCCCAAACCATGCCCTCCCAAACTGTAATAAGATTATCCAAAATATAAGACCTAATAAAACTTGTTTACTCTACAATGATAGGTAAGATGAGGTGAATTCGATTGGAAAGGGCCTTAATAAGATTCTTGTAAGAAACATTGGGTAAGGTTATAGGCCTCCAACTGGTAAGAAACTTAAGATCTCTAGCTTTAGGAATAAACTTGATATTACCTTGGTTGATCATGGCTCCAAGAGACTAGTTTTACAGGGATTCCTTGTAGACTTGCAACAAATCTGGCCCGATAAACTCCCACGCAAATTTTTAAAAATCACAGGGAAAGCCATCAAGGCTAGGGGATTTATCGTTGCTCATGCAATGTAGAGCCTCTATAAGCTCCTGCAAAGTGAGTGGGGCATCAAAAAGCTATTGATTGGTAAGAATGAGCTTGCAATACACCACATTGAGGTACTTCTAAAGCACCTGGGTTTTATTGATTGTGTACGGTTGAGCTTGAAAAACTATCCTATAATGATACAAAAAAGTCAAAGAGATGTTAGATTGAGAGGTAAGCTAGGATTGAGACACTTGAATGGATTTGATCTTCCTGTGACCTTGCTTGGCTTTTAGCACTTTGAAAAAATCTGTGGAGCTAATGAAGTCGAGTGCACAATTGAGTGCCTCTAGCCACATGGCTATCTGTGACTTTAAAAGGTGGTGTTTGAGAGAGGCTGCAAGCCGTTGTAGTTGCACATTGAATGCATCAAGCTCAAGAGAGGAAGAGATCCACTAGTACTCATTGAGTGTGGCCTCTTCTGATTGCTTTTTGATATGAGCAACATATTTGCCATAATGGCAGAGAAAGGAGGTGGTGTAGAGAGTGGCCTCGTTTCACTGCTCAATCCAACTAATAGCATAAGGGGGCCATAGAGCAAAATTATATATCTATGCAATGAGTTAGATCATTCCAACATGACTCAACATAGAATTATTGAGAATGAATTGATTACGTGGCACATTGTATTGTCTTAAAGTTCATTCCACTTTGTACGAAATAGGGGAATAGTCCGACAAAATAATACCATTATGGATGTTGATAGGGTGACCATCAATACTGGAAAAGGAGATATTTTTGATTTGATAACATAAATCAATTGAGCTATTTGAGCACACGTTGATCCCTAGATTGGTAGTTGGACCACATAAACCAAGACATGGGGTTAAATGGCTACTGCCAAAGGAGAGGGTTGGCCATGCCCCATTTATTTTTAAAATAATACCAAGCCTCATGTTCACTAATGTACCATCACATGGGGAGGGCCCCAACCTTGTCTTGGGGGTGTTCAATCATGTTGAAATCTATACACACCAGCCATGTGACAGTAGGCAACCCATTGACCAAGGATCACCAAATAAAGGAATAGTCAGGACCATCATTAGGTGTATAGATGTTGAGAGTGCCAAAAGGATGGCTATCAATGTCAGGAATAATCAACACTGCTCGATGTGAAGGGTCCTCCGCCATGGACATAATGCTAGGGGAAAAGATAGGGGAAGCTAAAATACAAGCATTACCACATCCCTCCTCTTGCAAGGTGGTGATCTGGGTGGCATCATGCCAAATGATTTGTAAGGACATCTGAGGGAAAAATATAGACACTTTAACTTCTTACAAATAAATAATATCTATAAAACCAATATGTTGACACGTAAAATGCACAGAGTATTTACATTTAGACTCTATAAGACCCCTAACATTCCATGATAAAAAATTCATGGGGAAAGGTCATCCATCTGAAGCTCTCCTTGTCCATCCTCAAAATCCACCAATGCCATAAAGTTGTTGCACTAGTGAGGAAATGGATTTCTGCCAACCATAATGAAGAGGGGTTTGGTTTCATGCTCCTCTTGACGAGAGTCTACACCCACATGAGGTAGGTTGTGAGACCTCTGAGAGAAGGAGCCATTGGTTGAGGGAACCTCAGCCATACATCATAATATTATGGGAAACCAAAGAAATGCTCTATGAGTTAGAATAAATTGAGATAGAAAGGGAGGGCATAAAAGACCCTTGAGAGGGTTTGATAGCTAGGGAAGTATCGTCTCTAAGTGACAACTGGGGTGGGCCTTATAGCTTGGGGCCCAATGACCTTTTAAGGGGCATTATGGACTAGCCATCACCTTGGCCTATCAATTTTGGCTTCTCTATCTTAGGAGGTAGCTAAGGGGGCTTGGGGTGACCCATGTGAGGACAATCCTTGATGCAGTGGTCTAAAGCCTGATAATAGAAACAAATGTTTGGTAGGTTGAAATAAAAAACCTTTTGTGACCATTGGGCATCACCAGCCTGAATCTTGATGAATTCCTTCAATTATTTGGATAGGTTGACCTCCACACAAACCCATTTGTTAGAGGAGGGGGAGAACCACCGATCTAGCTTAACCATCACTACATGCCCTATGGGAGTGATGATTTGGGGTATGAAGGATCCCATGTGAACTGGAAAATCAGGAAGCTTAACCCAAATAAGGACACAAAGGGAGGCATTATTAGAGAATTTAAAGTCTTGATACCAAGAAGAAAAAAATCATATGTTAGTTACAAAGGAACTAGACATTAGAATTTGTAAGGATAAGGTGCATCTCGAAAGGCTCCTCAAACATAAACAAAAAAAACATTTGAAAAGGTTCCAGATTCTGATGATGTGGATACCTAAGGGCTCGTAGTGAATGCAAAGCCAGTTATGAAGGTAATCCTCTGAGGGGATGTAACCAATAAAGTAGGCAATAACAAACTATTTTTTATACCATTTATAACATTAATCAATAGTTGCAACAAGAATGCTTATCGCTAGAGTGGATGGAGGGGTTACCTCATCGTAGACCTTTAGAATAAACCTTTGAGCTCACTTGGGTGCTATTATCTTTGACTCCTACATCAATAAATGTAATAGAGTGAGGAGAATCCATAAATAAAGGGCTCACCCACCCTAAGGGTGATGCATTGAGCATAATTAATGAGTTAGAGCCCTAGAAAGTGCCACTAGTCAAGCAGTATGAATAACTAATGTAAAAGAATCAAGTAAGAAAACAATGCAAACTGTAGTCATATAAAAATGTCACTTGAGTGTTAAGAGTGTTACTTGAGACCACCTATCCACAACTTAGCCCCAAACCTATTTTAGGGCTTATTTAGATGCTTATTCAGCGTGTGTGTGGACCACATGCATCCTTAAATATCCCTAAAGTAGTCCCAAACCCTCACTTTATCATCCTGACCTCTAGTTCCTTAGTTTTTGCCACCTAGACACTACTACCATAACTTGGTTAGCAAAACCAATAGTGTTAGTGTTCCTGCTTGGATGCTATTATCCTTTTCCTATCTTTTGTCACTAATGGATATCTTTTAAAATCAACAACTACCTAGGGTTGACCTAAAACTATTTTAAGACTTGCACAAGCACTAAAATAATATATACATGAATTTTAGCTCTTTATTCACTAGATGGAAATAAGATGCAATAACACATACTAACTCATAAAAATTTGTACACAATCAAGGTTTTTAATCCCTATTCTACCCTAATTCTGCATACAATCATCTACAACCATCCCAAGCCCAGAATACATATATTTATAGTCTCTAACATCAATCAAACCACTCAAACTACCATTCATACTAGGTTAACTTGCACTTGCCTAGCACTTAGGTGGGGAGAACTATATTGGCTTGATCCCTCCTCAGAGTATTGGTATGTAGACAACTCTCATCATAATGGGTTGTTGAGGATGTCTAGCCTACCCCACTAACATCACAATTTGCTACTTTTGCCAATCAAATGCCCTAACAACATGGAGGTTTAGGTTTTGCATGTAAAATCAGTCAAAATAGGTTACCAACAAGGAATCAAAACTTATGCACACAAGAACAAGCTTAGTACACTCTGACATAGGTGCACCCAGAATCTTAGAGTAATTTTGCACAGAAGACACTAGAATCAAAAAGAGGATACTAACACCATTGGTGATACTACTCAATTAGGGTGCTATTGTCCATTAAGGGTTTTGACACTTGGATCCTATCTATGACACTTAGATTAGCTCTTGTCCTAATTTATAGCCTCCAAATCTTTTGTCTTAGTTAGTTTCTAGCTAAGTACTTATTTGCATCATTTATTTATATTTTTAGAAAGGTAAAAATAGGTCAATTCTATTACAAATCAGTGGTTATATTTATTGTATATTTTATACCCTAATTTACTATACTCATCCCCTTTAATAATCTAAGGATTAAACTCTATAACCCTAAATTTATTTTCCTACTTCCCAACCTAAAATGGCATAATTCAACAATCGATTCAATGAAATTGATAAGAGACAATTACAATATTTCATTTCTAAACATTCATATATGCAAGATGACCTTATCAATATTATCCATGAAGAACTTTAAAAATCCAATAATGGTTAATCCTTCGCTTCCCCAGATAACAATATTGTTACACTTACTTTGGGGGCAACTCATCTTGTAGAACAACCTATTTTAACTCAAAAACCTTTAACAATGGCAACACCTCCTATGGCTAGTTCCTCATTTCTATATGTACAATCCCTTATGCATGAGATCCATGATCTATAGGCTAAGGTGTTACATCTCCAACAGGGTGTTACTAGGCCATCACATGCCTTGGATTCTCATGTTCTTTTACATACACATTTGGCACAAGACATAGAGGTAAATCCTTTGCCATCTGGATTTGTGGCACATAAGCTTACTTTGTATGATGGTAAGGGTGACCTAGAGCACCATATATGAGCTTTCTATGTGGTATGTTTAGACTATGTTTTCAATGATTGACTCTTTACTAAGTTGTTCTCATGCATTATAAAGGACTATTCCTTACAGTGAATCTATGATCTTCCAAATCAGCCCATCACTGCATTCAATCCATTGACAAATATGTTTTTGGCATACTTTTCAATCAACATCAGTGATAAGATCTCATTTGCTGAAGTGGCACAACTTAAGAAAAAATCCAATGAGCCTATTGTAGAATATGTCTTGTGATACAAAACTATATTGGAAAAAATGACTAGCCCCATGTCAGATAGAGAGCTCCAGGACATATTCAAATAAATTTTACTATCAGCATTTCATGAAGTTATCTTATTTAAGAAGTTTCCAACATTCATAGATTTATGCCACACAATGAAAGAAAAAGAATTCAAGCTTCTCTCTATTGGCAAATTAAAATAGATAAGTGGATTAGATTAAACTACTAAGAGTTATACTAATCCTCCATACAAAGCAAGGGCCATGGAAAATAAGAGTGATCAAAATGACACATTTAATGTAGCTTCAAAGCCACCTCCTTGCTTGGTTTTATCATCTCCTCCATAGAGAGTTTTAACAAACATTCTAGAATTATCGACATATGTTTTACAACAACTCTTAGAATGCAATGTCATATCTCTCCCTCCCATCAAATAGGTTGATACAACAAGGCCTCTTACAATGAACTATGATTTTAATGCATTCTACGACTATTACAGAGCAACATGCCATACTACAAACAAATGCCACACTTTGAGACATATGATATAAGATTTGATAGAAGCCAACATCATTGATGTGGGCACACCTAAAAAGGCACCTAAATTTCAACAAATGGAAGATAAGGAAATGAAAATATTTTTGGATATGTTTCCAAAACATGCATCTAATGAGGCATGAGGCATTTTAGGTATTCATTATACATATCAGGCACATCCACCACTGGCATCCTGTCAAGAACTGGAGCACAATTGATTACCTTGTATAAGCAACTAAACACGGAATTAAACTAGAAGTAATAAGTAACTAGAAACCAAAAACAACACAAAATATGAGAGACAATACAATCTTGTATTAATACTCTTCCAGAAGGAAATACAATGAAGAAATCACGCTCTTTCCACACCTCTTGGCTGTACCAATAATTCTCCCTTAAAAGTCTTATCTCTCAATTATAGTCCAACAATCAACTCAAACACAGAGTTGTTGTTCCCTCAACCAATCAATAACAATACTGCCAGTACCACAATCAACTCAATACCAAGTTGTTGTTTCCACCAATAAGTGACAATCAACTCAACCGTTGTTGCCTACTTCCAGTCCACCAAGTACTCAACGTACTCCAAGTAGATCTCCCTAATCTTGCTCCTTGTTGTGTTGCAGATCTCCTTTGATCTTGCTGCCACGTAGCTCTCCTTTGACCTTGCACACACACACACACCTACAGATCAACCGACCTTACTTACACATGTAGATCTCTCCTGATCTTACACACCTGCAGATCAACCTGATCTTACATACCATATAGATCTTCTACCTGATCTTGCACAATCTGTAGATCAACTTGGTCTTGCACACCTGCAAACCTAGATCTTACACACCCAGAAGAACCCTTGTCCTTGCCTTTCCAAGTCCTTATGATTCTCCACATTTACAATACAGCCCATAGGTCTCTTAAATAGATCCCATGCCAAACAATAATTAGACTTTCCAATTACAATAATTAGAAATGCAGCTCAAGACTAAAATTAGTCTTTACATGCAAACTGGCCATTCAACAAACTAACTGTTCATGTAACTAACAGTTTTGGAACGCACAAGTGACCGATATCGATCCCTATTTGTTTGGAGATGATCAACATCAATCGATACCTGATCGATGTCGACAGCGTCCTGTCTACCCCTGATTGATGTCAGTTGGCCTGACCGATATCGATTACTGTGACACTCAGTAACCTCCTCCATGTTTGCATCAGTGAAGCTTTTAGCTCCACAACCTAACAATCTCCCACTTGGAGATAAATAGCTGCACCTGTACCTATACATCATCTAATTTTTTTTTCTGGCTTGTATCCCTCTTCAAGTTCAGTCTTGAAGACCAACCACCACACATCCTGTGGTGTTACTCCTGTCATCCAAGTAACCTGCCATATCTGAATCTACATACCCATGTAGAGAAGTGCCTGACCCTACATAGCATGAATCCCTGCTACTGGTCCCTCTCAGATACCTGAGAATATATTGAACTACTTTCCAGTGCTTCTTTCCTAGATTGGCCACAAACTCACTGACAACTCCCACTGCTTGGGTAATATCAGGTCTAGTACACATGTACTCAACCTCATCATGTGATTTGGGACACTGTTCTGTGAGCTGTCCATCCATAGGTGTGCTAACCAGTTCTGCATCCTGCATCTTGAACCTCTCCACTACCTTATTCACACAATCATCCTGAGACAACATCAACTTGTCATATTCCCTGTCTCTATAAATACTCATGCCAAGGATTTTTGCTCCTCCTAAATCCTTCCTGGCACACCTCTGAGCTACCTTTACCTTTAGCTCAGCAAATCCCTGCATGTGTGGCCCTGTAACAAGCATATACACTACATACAGCAATAGGATAATGTCGCGACCATTATCTAACCTGGTAAAATAAACACAATGGTTATAATGACATTGACTAAAGTCATGCTTTGTCATACCCCTGTCAAACTTGTACCACTGTCCTGGAGCTTGCTCAAGACCATATACCCTAGTCTTCTGTCTCACATGTCCATTCTCTCCTTTCTTTAACCTAGGAATCCATTCGTCTTTCAGTGCTTTCTTTTTAGCTGGAAACTCTACCAAATCTCCCATTTGCTTCTTTCCCAAGGAATCAAATTCCTCATTCATGCCATGCTCCCACTGTTTCCTAGATTCTACCTGCATTGCCTCTTTAAAACTTTCTAGTTCTTGACCATCAGTGAGTAACAAGTTCAAGTAGTATAAAGAAGGGGAATAATGAATTTGAGGCTTACTTACCCTTTCAGTCCTCCACATGGGTGTTTGAGACTCCTTGATAGCTTGTTGTCCACCCAAAATCCATTCTACCAGTGATCGATGTCGATCACCACCCAGTCTGCACCCGACCGACGTCAGTTCCCTGCGACTGACTTGACTGTCGATGTTGGTTCCCTAAATGACATTGATATCCACCTGCCTGACATCGTTGACTCTGGTCTGCACATGACCAATGTTGGTACCTGCCTGTTCAACGTCAGTTCCACCTGACCGACGTCGATAACTGTGTTTTCCTATGAGTGATGAATTTTTACCCACGAGCTCACTTTGAATCATAACCTTGTCCAAACTACCCTGCTCAAAATTATTCAGCCCCTTGAGCTGATCTCTATCCATCATCTTCTCCATGAAAACCAAGGCTTTCCAGTTCTTAAGTTTGTCAAAGACATCAGACTTCCTCTTAAGAACATACATTCCCTTCTCACTCATGTGACCAAGCCTACAAAGCCACATCTTCGCATCTACATCTAAAGTAGATAAACTAAAAGGAGAATCAATAATACAAGTAGATAGATAAAGAGTACCTACTTTCTTACCACATGCTAATTCAAGTGCACCCTTGGAAACTTTCCAAGATTCCGCTGTCAGAGTTATTGTGCATCCCTCATCACCCAACTTTCCTGTAGAAATTAGAATCCTCTTCAGGACTGGGACATGCATGACATCCTTCAACACCCATGTGTTTCCCATCTACAATTTTAGCTGCACTTCCCCTTTGCCAACCATTTGACAAGGCTTACCATCCCCTAAATAAATCTTTCCAAAGTCTCCCTAGACATAATCATGAAAAAATTCTCTATTTGGGGTTGCATGAAAAGAAGCACCAGAATCTAAAACCCAATATTCCACTTTATCCAAGGAACATACAAGAGCATCCTGTGCAACAATACCTGCAACATCTACTTCTTCATTTCCTTCATGTTGATCTTCTACCAACCAACAATCTTTCTTTACTTGCCCTTTCTTTCCATAATTCCAGTAGATTTTCCTGCCATGCCTATATCTAGATCTCCTGCCTATCTTTGACCTTGATTTCCCTTGCTTGATCTTCTCTCTTTGCCTTCCCCTGCTTTCAGCACTTAAAGCATTCCCTGATGATTCCCCTGTGCTTTTCCTGTGAATTTCTTCATTCAAGATTACACTAACAACATCATCAACTTTCAAGATATTTGAAGCAGACGCAGTATTGCTAACTACTATTACCAAACTATCCCAACTTTCAGGTAATAAGCATAAGATTAAGAGAGCCTTAATTTCATTATCAAAAGCTATATTGACTAAAATTAACTAATTTACTAATCCATGGAAATCACTAAGATGACTATGTACCGATCTACCTTCCTGCATTTGCAAATTAAATAATTGCTTCATAAGAAATACCTTATTCAAAGCTGAGGGTTTTTCATATAAATTTGCCAAAGATTCCATTAACTCTACTGTTGTCTTAGCCTGTGATAAGTTGGAAATCACAGACGATGCCAGGCTCAACCTTATAGATCCCAGAGCCTTTCGATCAAGAACATTCCATTCTTCATCTTTCATATCTGTGGGCTTGCTTGTAACCCCACCCAATGGTAAGTATAGATCTTTCTGATACAGATAATCTTCTATCTACATTTTCCATAATTGATAATTCTTGCCATTTAATTTCTCCATTCTTAGCTTACTTTCTTCTACCATTGCTATACTCCCACTCAATTAGAAACCCCTAAGAGTGACCTAACCTAACCTACTCTGAACCAGGCTCTGATGAACCTACAACCTCGCTCTGATACCAATTGTCAAGAATTGGAGCACAATTGATTACCTTGTATAAGCAACTAAACACGGAATTAAACCAGAAGTAATAAGTAACTAGAAACCAGAAACAACACAAAATATGAGAGACAATACAATCTTGTATTAATACTCTTCCAGAAGGAAATACAATGAAGAAATCACACTCTTCCCACACCTCTTGGCCGTACCAGTAATTCTCCCTCAAGAGTCCTCTCTCTCAATTACAGTCCAACAATCAACTCAAACACATAGTTGTTCCCTCAACCAGTTAGTAACAATACTACCAGTACCACAATCAACTCAATACTGAGTTGTTTCCACCAGTAAGTGACAATCAACTCAACCGTTGTTGCCTACTTCCAGTCCACCAAGTACTCAACATACTCCAAGTAGATCTCCCTGATCTTGATCCTTATTTGTTGCAGATCTCCTTTGATCTTGCTGCCATGCAGATCTCCTTTGGCCTTGCACACACACACACACACACACACACCTGCAGATCAACCGACCTTACTTACACATGTAGATCTCCTCTGATCCTGCACACCTGTAGATCAACCTAATCTTACATACCATGTAGATCTTCTACCTAATCTTGCACAATATGTAGATCAACCTGGTCTTGCACACCTGCAAACCTAGATCTTACACACCCGAAAGAACCCTTGTCCTTGCCTTTCTAAGTCCTTATGATTCTCCACATTTACAATATAGCCCATGGGTCTCTTAAATAGATCCCATGCCAAACAATAATTATACTTTCCAATTACAATAATTAGAAACGCAGCTCAAGACTAAAATTAGTCTTTACATGCAAACTGGCCGTTCAACAAACAAACTATTCATGTAACTAATAGTTCTGGAATGCACAGGAAACCAATGTTAGTCCCTGTCTGTCTAGAGATGACCGACGTCGGCCGATACTTGATCAATGTCAGCATCTTCCTGTCTACCCCTGATTGACGTCGATTGGCCTGACCGATGTCGGTTATTGTGATACTCAGTAACCTCCTCCATGTTTGCATCAATGAAGCTTTTAGATCCACAACCTAACATATTCTATCACACTACTATAGAAGATGCACACTCCCTACATAATAATATTGGTGTGTATCATACCATAGTACCAACTAGGCCACTCATCACTTTATCAGAGTAGGAGATTATTGAATATGATTCAAATTTATATGTACTCTTTGTATGATCCTACATCGATCATCATCCTATTCAAAGTGTTATGGTTGACAATGGGTCAAGTATTAACATGTACACTATCACACTTCTAGAATATTTGGGTCATTTAGAGCATGACATTTATTTGATTGACACAATCATTCATGGTTTTAGTGGCCATGTTCAAAGCTCCATTGGGGAGGTTATACTTCTACTATAGGTTGGGCCAACACATGTGGCCACTAGATTATTAGTAGTACCTAGTGTAGGCACATTTGACATGTTATTGGGGAGGCCATAGATATAGTAGCTTCAATCCATTCCATCCATTGTGCATAGATGCCTCAAGTATATACATGTTAATCAAGTGGTTATAGTTGAGGGTATTTGATATGAGTATCCTTTACCTATTCCATAGACAATTACACCATAGTTATCAATTACATTTTTTAGCATAGTTTCCATCATTACACCATAGATTTCAATTGAGCCACTGATGTAGGTGAGGTCTACTTCTACAGTGTTACTACGTATGCATACTCTCCCATGGAGACTCTTATTAGAGGGACCATTGATTTAGAGATATGTTGCAGATTCTAGAGAGGATCTCTCTACCCCTTTCATTTTAAGATTAGTATTATTGAGTTTCCAAGGTTCTTAGCATAGGGCATCCATGCTAACTACAACATCTTCTACCAGATGGGTCCCTAAGACCCTAACATTTCACAAGGCACCCCAATCAACTTCATGGATTCTTAGCACCAATCCATAGGTAGTTTCATCTATAGATCACTCAATACAATAGGTCTGGGGACCTCAGTTACCTTTTCACATAGCACACACGATTATTTTTCCTTTATTTGACACATGTCACCTTGATAGCGAGTCTCTTGTAAGACTCATTGGTTAGTATGTTCATCTCTACTTGTACATAGTTTCCTTATTTCTTGTTCCTTGTATATAATTTCATTTTCATGTTGCTTGTACATAGATTATATCTAGAATATACAAAAACAATATAATATGTCAAAACACAAAAACATTCAAATATTTACTCAAAAAATACAAATTATAGATTGTATGCATTGCCATGTTTACATTTCTTATATTTTATAAGCACTACATATGCTTGTTATCTTAGTATAATTGGTTTTTATCACACATACAATCTTAATTTATTCTTGTCAAGTGTTTAAAAAATACTACAACACTCAGGTCCATCACACAGGTCCAAATTTGCTACTATATACACATGGGGGGGGGGTACATACATAGATTCCTCATTTGATACATTTGCCCATTCAGGGGCATCTTATACACAGTTTTGATTACCAGGTTATATCATTTTACACTACACTATTTTTTTTCCAACTACTACTACTTTAGACTCAACTTATGTACACCTTTGATCTTATACAAATTTGTACCACATGTTCATGTATACTTTCATTTCTAGATTTACTAGTTTAGACTTGATTATGTCTCTATGATTATACATCTATTCGAGGGCATTTGCATGTCATTATTATATAGATATATGCTACTTCCTTTCATTGTATATATGATTTGGACATGTGCCCATGTCCTTGTGTGTGCATTCTTAATTGTGTATACACAAATTTGAACAGGTCCTTTCATGTGGCTCTACACCAACCTAATTTATGTTTACGTATTTGGATATTTGAATATGTCCTTGTATGTCTTAATTTTTTATATTTAGTGACATGTGCCTGTGTCCCTTATATTATGGCCCCTTGGCCTACTTTGAATGCCTCATGTGCTTTGTATGTATGCTTTCATGTATGAGTCATGGCCATGACACTTGTCTCTTGCTTATTAAACACTCTAGTTTTAGATTCCATGAGGGACCTCATGCATCTCCCCTTCCTCCTTGGGTGCTTTGATGTAAATCATGCCCCATCCCTAGGTAGTTAGTTTATTTATCAGATTTGTTGTTCATATACATGTTTACATTGTTATATCTATCTTGACAGCTTGTGAATACTAGATATAACATACATCATACATTACAAGCTTATGCTCAAATTATTTTATATTCTAATGTCATGTATGCACATTATATTGGTTTATTATGCATTTATAATATATGATACAACTAACACACATCTTGCATAGCTTTTTATTTTGAGGACAATTCTTGAACATGTTTAACAACTCTCCTCAAAATAGGGGCATTCACAAAGGTTTTTCAGAGAGATCAGGTTATTTGAATGCACTCAAATCATAGTTTTGAGCATACAAACACATAATATATAAATCATTTTTAGGAAAACATAGTGAAAAAAATCACACAAAGACCAATTTTAGTTGACAAAAATTAGTAAAATTGGATATTAGCACCCAAAATTGGGCACTAGTGCCACTAAAGTTATTATTAAAATATGGCACTACTGTCTAGTAGCCTCAGTTTCAAGAAATTCTAGATTGGCCAAAAAAGTAAAGTAAGGACAAGCCAGTTTTGATAGGTTCAGTTACAAATTACCATTTTTTACTTAGTTTAGCATAGTTCATATTGGGGGAATTATGTATGGCATAATCATTCCCATTTTAGTTTCAGATACTTAGATACAAATTATTACAATTCAATCCAAAATCCATATGCATAGATATCATATTTAGGGGCATCTGCATGACACATTGTTTCCATATGCTCACTTTTACTCTAGTTGATCAAATGGAATGACAAACTTCATGTCATTATATATGTTCTTAATCCAAACACCATTTACACCAGCACAATCTAGACACCATTCTCACCAACACAATTTAGATTTGGTGCCCTACTCTATCTGTAGTAGTTGGCATTATCGAGCGGATCAGAGCCATTTTTTCATTTTGAAGTCCCTGAGTGGCCCATAGCCATTTTTACATTTTAGATTTTTTATGTGGCCCAGATCCATCTTACGTAGTTTTAGTTACATGACACATTTTCAATTTCATATGCATCTACTACGCATGGGTAGGTAATGATGGAGTCATACTCTGCTTGAGTTTTTGAGCCACCTACATAAGAGGATTGGACAAACCATCAGTCCAATCAAAGTTATTCATAGTGTAAAATCCACCAACCAGGGGTGGGCAATGATGGAGTCAAAATCAGATTGAGTTCTTGAACCACCCACACATGGGAATGGATAAGCCATCGACTCAGTCTAAGATATTCATTGTTTGATCATTATCTACATGTACACACATAGGATGTCACCAGGTTTATGCATTGGTTCATGTACCAATGAGGTGTAATCATTCATTTAATCTCTCTTATCTCTTTAATCAATTTTTTCTTTACCTTTGATATATATTAATTAAGGATTTATATATGCACGTTTCATTTTTAGGATACACAATGGAGCATGCTTCACACACTCAAATCTAGATTCACGAGCCTCACCTCTTAGGTAAATCTAGGTACATTTATTTTCCTTTATCCTAGTCTTTTCACTTTGCTACATTTCTATAATAATGGGGGGGGGGAGAATGTAGTCATATAAAAATTTAACTTGAGTGCTAAGAGTGTTACTTGAGACCACTTATCCACAACTTAGCCCCAAACCTATATTAGGGCTTATTTAGACACTTAGCCAACCTTTATATGGGCCACATGTGTCCTTAAATATCCCTAAAGTAGTCCTAGACTGTCACTTTAGTATCTTGACCCCTAGTGCCTCAGGGTCTACCACTTGGACTATCAGGGTGTGAAGCCACTATTCATAGGCACTTTTCATAATCAATATTCATGGTGATCTGACATGCCAAGATGACATCTTGGTGATGTGGCATGTGAGTATGCATATGAGTTGGCATGTAAGTGATGTGGCATGAAGGAAATGTTTTAGGATTGTGATGTGGTGTGGGCCCATGGTGGGTCCTAAGATGTGATCAAGTTAAGGTGACATGGTGTGGGGCATAATACTCCACTAGAGGACCTGGTTTTGTCTTTAGATGTCACATGTGGGTTGTCACATGGTGAAAAAGATAAGAGGTCATGTGTGGGTCTAATTTATAAGGGGACCCATGATTCCAATGTGTGGTGAAAGTCAAAAGGTGATTATAACACTTTTTAGACTTGTGTAGTCACATGGAAGAAGAAGACAAGATGAACACTATTGCATATTGTCCTCATGTGTGTGAGTAGGGAATAATTCTTGGAGTCACATGGAGTGGCTTGGATCTTGTATAAGGTGGAGCATCCACTTTCTTGACCCTTGAAGATGAAGACAAGTAGAACACTAATGAGTGTTTGGACTTACTTGTGGAAGTGAGGTGTAGATTTTGGAGCCACATGAAGGTGGCCTTGGATCTTGTCTAGTGGAGGGTCATTTTTGATGAATTTTGGCACATGGGGATAACCACCACTAAGATCACATGACACCCACTCAAATGTGGTGAATTTTTTGGCCTACCATGTGTTTCTCTCTCCCTCTCTCTCTCTCTCTTCATTGTAAAATGCTATAAAACATTATGTTCTCCTTTGTTATTGTTATCCCATCCTTAGAGGGATCACTCTTGGATCATGGTATAAGGTTTGAGTTTTTAAGGCATGTAAGCTTATCTCACCTAGATGTTTGGGTTTTAAGCATTATTCATGCTTAGGTGGATAGAGCCTATAAGGCTTAGATGAGAACATGGCTCACCTAGTTGTATGTAAGCATGGGGATCCTTGAGGTTATAGGTTAGAGTCTAGTAGGATATTATGTTTGGTTTATCTAGATGCTTTGGTATTAAGCATTGGATGCTTGGATGTAAGCATGGAGATAGATGTTAATGGTTGGAGATCCCTTGGATGCTATGGATGTTAGCATTGTAAGAGATACATGTTGTAGCTTGGAGGTTAGGGCATGTAAAGCTTGGTTGTAATATTTGTTCACTTGAGTGCTTAGATGTTAGAATTGAAGGAGTTGTTGTAGAGTTGTGTAGAGGATATTTGTTGATGAAATATGAAGTCTAGATGCTACCTTTACCCTGTGGTTTTTTCCTTGTTGGTTTAGTAAGGTTTCCACATATATCTTCTGTAATGTGTTCTCTTCTATGCTTATATTTTCTTGTACCTTGTTTTAATTTCACATTTAATTCTTGTACATGTTTAGGATGTTTTGATTTCCTAAAATGTGGTATTGAAGATTTGGTTTAGAAGCTAACATGTTGGTACCAGGAGCCATGGACCTATAAATCCTAATAATTGGTATCATAGCCATGGTTTTTGGTTGGTTTGTGCAAGTTGGAGCTACAAGTGGAGAGACTGAGATATGAAACAAAAAAAAATTCATGGTAGGTATTTATCTCTTGGTGGAAGATGGAGAATGGATAAGAAGCTAAAAAAGCTTTGCTAGATGGATCAGTACCAACACGGTGTTCTTGAAGAAGCAAATGTGCAACTTATGGTAGAGCAAGCTAGTCTCCATTGGTGTAGATAAAGGGTGATGAAAAGGCATGTACCTTGTTGGTTCTTGGATGGTGAATGGGTACAAGTTATGGGATCCTACTACCATAATGTCTTGGTTGATATGTTCATAAATTCATGTAGAGGAGCTATAAGAAACTTGACTATGTACCTATTGAAGTAGTTCAGGACGGATGAAGAAAAACACGAGCCTAAGGTTCTATGGAAGGAAAAGGCTAGTGTTGGATCAATCCAAAACTCAAAGATGAATTTAGTAAAGTGATTGATGGTTATGATGTATTAGAAGCAAGTAGCCATGAGGGATGCAATGTAGATGATGTGAATATCTAGATAGATTGATGCATGGAGTAACTCTACACATGTAGTAGAGCAGGATGCAGTTTGACCATAGGATCAAAAACTTGGTAGGTGTAGTGATGCACTGAGTAGCATAATGACTTCCCAATAACTATGGATGGGTACCATGTTGATCATGGTGGGTAGCAGTATGATGATACATGTGGAGGAGTCATGTGTTGACTTCTATGGGTCCTTCTCTCATATTGATAACTATTGTCAACAGTGCAATGTGTAATTATTGTTATTAATGTTTGGAGCAGCTATATGTGAAAGAATCATTCCTACATGGTGATCTCATGATGAGGTGGAGTAGCCAGAGGGATACATTGATGAGGCAAAGAGTTGCTAGTTTATGGATTGAAGACTGTATAGGCTAAAGTATATGTGTGGATGGAGTACAATGGTACCTTCATGGAGAGCCAACATTTTAGTAGAGGTTACTAATATGGATTGATAACATGTTGGATATAGGCCCCAACATGATGAATATCAATGATATAATGGCTTGGGTGACTAGGATGAGATGAAAGATCAAACCAAGGATGGAGATGCACAGGGACATGAAAATAAGGAAGTCAAGTATCCCACTTATTGCAATTTTTGAGTTATCTTTCGAAATGTCCTAAAATAAAGGAAGAGAAGACATGGTTGTCTTATGTGTTGTATTCATCAGGAGTATGAAGCCTCATGTATGTCATGGTGTTCATTAAGATGGATACTTCCAAGCAGTGTCAGTAGTGAGCGGCTCATGGAAGAATCCTAAAGAAGGATGGGTCTATCTTGAAGTGGGAGTCACTTCAATTTGCTATAGATATGTTATGGAGGAGTAGATGTTGACAAAGCCAAATAGGGTATAAAATTTTTAGTAGTGCAGAAAACTTCTATTGGTCTTGTGTGTGAGCATCAATGGGCATTGATGACAACATAGATGGTAGCTAGTTGGCAGAATGCACAAGTGTGATAAAGTCCTATGTATATGAATTCAAGTGGGATATTATTAGGGTGTAAAGCCACTATTCACAATTACTATTCATGGTGATGTGGTATGCTAGGATGACATCTTGGTGATGTGATATACGAGTGTGTAGATGAGTTGGCATGTAGGTGATGTGTTAGGATGGTGATGTGGCATGGGCCCATGGTGGCTCCTAGGATATGTTCAAGTTGAGGTGACACAATGTGGGGCATAATACTCCAATAGAGGACATGGTTTTGTCCTTAGTTGTTGCACGTGGGTTTTCACATAGTGAAAAATACAAGAGATCATGTATGGGTCAAATTTATAAAGGGACCCATGATTCCCATGTGTGGTGAAAGTCAAAAGGTGATTACAACACCTTTTAGACTTGTGTGGTCACATGGAAGAAGAAGACAAGATGAGCACTATTACAAATTGCCCTCACATATGTGAGTGGGGTGCAATTATTAGAATCATATGGGGTGGCTTGGATCTTGTCTAAAGTGGAGCATCCACTTTATTGACCTTTGGAGATGAAGATAAAAATAACAGTATTGAGTTTTTGGACTTGCTTGTGGAAGTGGGGCACATGTTTTAGAGTCACATGAAGGTGTCCTTGGATCTTGTCTAGTAGAGGGCCATATTTGATGACTTTTCACACTGAAGATAACCACCACTAATGTCACATAAAATCCACTAAAATGTGTGAAATTTGTTGCCCCACCCTGTGTTTCTCTCTCCTTCTCTCTCATTATTGTAAAATGTTATAAAGCATTATGTTCTCCTTTATTATTGTTATCCCATTCTTAGAGGGATCACTCTTGGATCATAGTAGATGGTTGGAGCTTGTAATGCATGGGAGATTATCTCACCTAAATTCTTGGGTTGTAAGCATCATTCATGCTTAGCTAGTTAGAGCTTTTAAGGCTTAGATGAGAGCATGACTCACTTGGTTGTATGTAAGCATGGGGATCCTTGAGGTTAGAGGTTAGAGTCTGGAAGGATCTTATGCTTGTCTCACCTAGATGCTTTGGTATTAAGCATTCGATGCTTGGATGTAAACATGGATAAAGAGGTTGATGTTTGGAACTTCTTTGGATGCTATGGATGTTAGTATTGTAAGAGCTACATATTGCATCTTGGAGGTTAGATCATGTAAGGCTTGGTTGTAAGCTTTGCTCACTCGAGTGCTTAGATGTTAGCACTGATGGATTTGTTGTGGAGCTGTGTAGAAGAGAGTTGTTGATGAAATATGAATTTTGGATGCCATCTTTTCCCCGTGGTTTTTCCTTTGCTGATTTAATAGGGTTTCCATGTATATCTTGTGTAATGTGTTCTCTACCGTGTTTATTTTTTTTGTTGATTGTTTTAATTTTGTATTTAATTCTTACATATGTTTAGGATGTTTTGGTTTCGTAACAAGTGGTATCATAGATTTGGTTTAAAATTTGACATGTTGGTACTAGGATCCATGAACCTATAGATCCTAACATGGACACTAGCACCATAATTTGGATAATATCGTCAATGGTGCTAGTGTCCTAGTTTGGGCAGTATTTTCTTTTTTTTGCCCTTTATCAAGAATTAATATATTTTCAAATCAACAACCTTCTAGGGTTAGCCTAGATATTTTTTAAGACCCACACAAGCATTACAACAATATATATACATGAATTTTATCCCTTTATTCACTAGATGGAAATAAAATGCAATAACACAAACTGACTCAAAACAAAGTTATGCGTAATCAAGATTATTAATCCTTATTATTCCCTAATTCTACATACAATCATCTATAGCCATCCCAAGCTTAGAATACACATATTTCCAATCTCTAGCATCACTCAAATCACTCAAACCAACATTCATACTATCTTCACTTGCACTTGCACTTGCACCAACACTTAGGTGGGGAGAATTACATTGGAGTATTGATATGTAGGCAAATCTCATCACAACAGAGTATTGAGTATGTCCATCCTACCCCACTAACATAAAACCTTGATCCTTGTACCAATACAATGCACTAACAACATGAAGGTCTATAGTTTGTATGCAAAATTAGTCAAAATAGGTCATTGATAGGGAATCATAACTTATGTGCACAAGAACAAGCTTGGCAGACTCTGACATAGGTGTACCTAGAATCTCAGAGCAGTTCTACATAAAGGGGACTAGCACCAAAAGGAAGAAACTAAAACCATTGGTACTACTATCTAGTTAGGGTGCTACTATCCAAGAAGGGTTTTGACACTTGGATCCTATCTGCAAAACTTAAATCAACTCTTATCCTGGTTTGCAACCTATAGATCTTTCTTCTCAATTAGTTTCCAGCTAAATACTTGTTTGCATCATTTATAGCTATTTTTATAAAGGTCAAAATAGGTCAATTCTATTAAAAATTAGTGGTTGTATTTATTGCATTTTTTATATCCCAATTTACTTTACTCAACCCCTTTAACAACCTATGAATTAAACTCCATAACGCTAAAAATTTAAATCGCAAACCATGAAAAACTCTAGTAGAGTGATTCCATGAAACTCTCCTTCCGTGTCATATTTTTAATTTAGTGGCTTGTTTGTTTAATGTTTAGATACTTAGTTTTTTTAAAAGCATTTTTAGGTTTTATTCATTTAGATTATAAAGAGTCTATTGTTGGTTTAATTGTCAAGTCTTTTATAATTTTGTTTTAATAATAAGTTAAAACTTGTGTAGTCATTAAGTTTTTAAAGTTGTGTTTTAATCTTCGTAATAGTTTTAAGTTTTAGTTATTTTTTTAAATTTGTTTAATGGATACCTTTTTATAGCCATAGTTTGTTTATTGATATATTAAGTTTAGTATTATTTTTCTAGGTCTTGAGTTTGTCAATAAAATATATTGACAATCATCTATTATCGATAGTGTCTAAAAGTCAAATGATTAATAAGTTTATGTAGTAAGACATATGCCACAATAAAATATTGTAAACTCTTCCATTTATGTAACATATGCATTATTGGGCGAACCCAACATCTATTGAGTTAAAATTCTAGAGGGTAGTATGAATAAATTTAGTCCATGTGGTTCCTCTCCCCATACGAGCACTAAGGACAGGAATGTTAGGATTTAGTCATCACATGCGGGTTTAACGCTCCACATTTTATTATTATTTAATTAGTATGTGTGTGAAAATAAAGTGGAACAAATAATGTAAGTGATTGTTACATGTGTAGAAATTACATTAGAATAGGGATTAGAGAGATATTAGGGATAATATAGCTATTTAGGGGAGAAGTTGAGAGATTTATGAGGATATAGAAGATACGACTTGACTCTTACTTTATAGGATTAAACATTTGTATAAATAGCTCTCAATTATCTGAATAATACATTTGAATTATGACTAACCCCAATTTGTGATCATCACATTCAAGCTTCAGCTCTTTACCAAAATAGAGGTGAAACTTCAAGTTCATAGGAGTAGAGGAAAGAGAGGCGTAGGGGAGATGAGAAAAAAAAATAGAAGCCATGGAAGAAGGCTTGCATGACAATGTTACTAATTAATACTGATGTCATTAGTTTCCATTGGTGGATATAAAATTGAGGTACTAATTTATGCTTATGTATTAAATTATTTCTTGTATGGATCACTATCAATGTAGCCTATATGTTTATCAATATAATGTCCTGTCTCTCTACTCCAAAAAATAAAAGTAAGATTTCCTTCAATGCCAATCAATAGTAAGATTTCCTTTTGGTATAGGAAGGATTATAGAATGTGATCTTTGGTTCAATGTTACTCATTGATCATAAACATGATGTTATTTCATATAACTTCTAGATTTATATGTGAACTTGTCTGTTGGCTTTCCCACAAACTCATAACTTTGACAACTGCATTTATTTTATCAACTACATTTTTAATGGCCTTAGACCACCCATATATTTATTTGAATTTGTTATTCTTTTCATTATGGGTTATATTTCAACTAATCCATTAAAAAAAATTGTGTTCATGTATAAAATTACACCTTTATGATATATATATATATATATATATATATATATATATATATATATATATATATATATATATATATATATATATATATATATATATATATATATAAAAAAGACAATCAACTAAATGGAGTTGTGAATGCATAACTACCCATAAATAACAAATGAAAATTGTTATATGCCTTAGCTTAGGTATTTTTCAATCACATTATCTATAGAGTTTGTATTGTGTTAAGGATACATGGGAAGTTATAAGGCGAGTTGGATTTGTTGTAAAAGAAGCACAAGCAATGGAAATGTGTGTGAGAGACATGAAAAAATGCCATTTGATCATTTTTCAAGTTTTAATGCTTAATTGAATACCACTACTAGTAAAAGATGCATAATGGGCTCTAGACTTTGTGGATGGAATCACAATTGAGTCATATGGGGTTCAAAATTTTAGATAATACATGTTCTAAGGAGAGAGGAAGTTCACATGGCCCAAGGCCAATCAAAACATCATGAAAAAACTTATTTAATTACAACTAGGGCACTATAAGATAATGTGAAAGTAAACAAAAAATAGAAAATTATGCCATGGGTGTCGACATTTCAACAAGAGGTGGGTTCATCTACCTTGTTTCCCCAACCATGTCCCCCTATAAGGGAATCTACATCATTAGGCAAGGTTTTAGACCCTCTCTATTATTCCCTTCACCTTATGTGTTATTGTAAGTAATACAAAATAATTTTAGTGGGGATGACCCCTACCACCCTAATTACTCATCACAAAAGGGCATCGATTTAATGGAGTAAAAAAAATGTAATAATTAGATAAGGAATGATGTAATTAAGACCTAAAATTAATTTGATGCGTAAAAATATCTATATATGAAAATAGTTGACTTTTTTGGACTAGTTTTCTAATGTTTACAAGTGTTGGGCAGATTACCTTATGCATACACCCTTTTTAATACTTTTGTTTTCATTATCTAGGAAAAATCATTTATAAATTTATATCCTAAGGTTTAGTTTTTCAATATTTCATTTTTTATACTTTCATAATTTTGAATTGTTTTTAAAAAATTATGAAAATAAATTTAATTCATTTTTTTTGATAGGGTAAAATGCTTTTGATTGAAGCTATGAACTGGCATGGGACACAATCGGTAGCCAGTGAAGGGAATAAAAAAGATAAGAAGATAAAAGAACTGCCTTCTGAGAGATAAAACACCAAGAAAGAGGGGAAAATGAATAAGTGGGATTCAAAAATCTTTAGCACAGTCGAAGCCACAAAAAAATAAAAAAGCAATAGGGGATCACCAAAAGATCTCAGAAGTGTGAGAAGAAAAACCACATCACCCAAGACCCAAATATGCTAACCATCCAATCAAAGGGCTTATCCACAAATCAAAACTACCCATTTTTCTCACCTATAAAGTGTTAGGAAAATAAAATATTCCTACATGTGCAAGTAATTATATAATTGTGGAATAACAAGCTACAAAAAACATAAAATAGGAGAGACAAACTATAACACAAGATATATATGGAAAACCTATTAAACCAGCTAGGGAAAAACCACAGGGCAAAGGTAGCATCCAGACTTCATATTTCATCAACAACACTCTTTCCTTCAATAGCTCCTCTCAACAAATCCTTTCTATTGGTTACAAGCACTTAGGTGAACCAAACTTACAACCAAGCCTTACAGGTTCCAACCTCTAACATCATGATACTAATACCATAGCATCTAAGGGAGCTCCAATCTTCTACCTCTTTTTTCATGAGTTGAGCTAACAAGCCTCCAAGCTCCATGTCCAAGGATCCATTTCATGTTTCTAATACACTAGGTGAACCATGTTCTCTAAGCCTTACAAGTTGTAACCACTTAATCATGATGATGCTTACAAACCAAACATCTAGGTGAGTTAGGTTTACAAGCCTTTCGATTCCAACCTTCTATCATGCAAGTTCAAACTTACAAGGATCCAAGTGATCCATTAAATGGATAAACAACAAAGAGGAAAACATAATGCTTTATAGCATTTTATAATGAGAGAGAAAGAAGAGAGAGGGAGAGGTCATTTCATGGATACTCCAAAATTTACCACATTTGATTGGGTGTATAGTGATCCATAGTGGTGGTTGTTCCAATGTGCCAAAAGTCATCAAAAATGACCTTCCACTTAGACAAGATCCAAGGCCACCTTCATGTGGCTCCAAACATTGTCCTCCACTCCACAAGTGAGGACAAACACTCAATAGTGTTCTTCTTGTCTTCATCTCCAAGGGTTAATAAAGTAGATGCTCTAATTTAGATAAGATCCAAGCCACCCCATGTGACTCTAAGAATTGTACCCCACTCACACATGTGAGGCAAATCTACAATAATTCACTCTTGTCTTCTTCTTCTATGTGACCACACAAGTCCAAAAGGTGTTGCAATCACCTATTGAATTTATCTACACATGTGAATCATGGGTCCCCTTACAAATTCAACCCATGTATGACCCTTTATCTTTTACACCATGTGAAAACCCACATGTGACTCACTAAATATAAAATCCATGTCCTCTAGTGGAGTAATATGCCCCACACCTATCACATCATCATGATCACACTTTTGACCCTTCATGGACCCACTGCCACATCACCTTCTACCATATCACCTACATGCGACATCACTTGTATGCCAACTCATCTACACACCCACATGCCACATCACTTGCATGCCATGTCACTATGAATAGCAATTGTGAATTGTACTCATGAATAGTGGTTTCACACCCTAACAAAAAGGAGATCTTATAGGGTCTAGTAGGAACCGTTGCATATGAATGAATGAGATTTTGATCTCAGTAATTCCACCTATGATCTACATTCTTTATTCTTTGAGGAGACACCACCATTTGCATGATGCTTAGAAGGCCTAGAAGGGGGAGTCTAGGATGGGTTCCCTTGAGGAGGGATTGATCGAGAGGTCATATTCTCCTACAAGGGATCTTCTATGAAGGAGAAGGTCTAGGGCAAGGAAGGGGGACCTCAGTAGGCTAAATGGGGAGGGGAGGGGGGCAGGGGAAATGGGCCAAGGATAACACTCAACAACACCCATAACCACCATCTTGTGGGATAAAAGGGGGTAGTAAAACTTATCACGATTAATCCATTTTAAACTTAGGTCAAGCTCCCCTTATTTGCTTTTCCATACTTGTTCAAGATGCTGATGGGACTTGGAGGGGCACCCAATGATGTGATGTCTAGTGAGGTGACAATGGAAGCAGTGGAAGGGGAGGCCTTCATAATTGAGGTGTTGACTCCATGAGCCTCACAAGGAGATCAGATTAATAAAAAAGGAGAGCAACATGGAGAGGTCCATATAAACATAAACATATACCAAGTTAATATTCTAGGAGGCAGCATCAACCTTCATGAAAGATCTCACTTTATCCACCAAGAGATTAATGAAGCTTTCATTCCTCATCATTAGTGAGATAAAATTAAGCCAAAGCCACATCAGTATGACATTGAGCTAAATCAAATCCAATGAGAAAAAAGGATTCCAATGTCATAAGAAAATCCTAAAATGGTTGAAGAACCACATACCAAAATTTTAGATAAAGTCACAGTTAGATGGACTCTAAAATTCTACCAAAAATAAGCCAACATGTAGCAAGAAGAAGGTAGGAGGACCAATAGATCACCATTCCTTTGAGGACCAAGCAGAGCACTGAAAGAGAAGCAAATGACCCCACACTTTTTTTAGTTAGGGATTTGTTGCTAATCTCAGCTTCCATCACCATCAAATGAGATTTAGGGATAATCGGCTTAGGAATTGACATGATGACCCAGATCTAAACATCATCAAGTAGAAGATCCATACTAGAGGCTGAAGAAGATAAATAGGAATCATCCACCAATAGAGGAGTTGTAGAGTTAGAGCCCGAGGGTATCCAAATTTTTCATAAATTGGAATAATTATGGTACAGGTTAGGAGCATTTTTACATTTTGTATAAACCCAATGAGTCTTAGAACCCCCAACCATCTCATTAGAGAAAGCCTCTAGAGGGATAGGCAAAGGGGCACAAGAGGGAGAGGAAGAAGAGATCAAAAGGCGACCCCTAGCTAGACCATCCAATGAAATAACGATCGAAAAGGACTGATCCAGGGGTGGAGATCCACTAAGTGTGGCTTTCAATTTTAATTGGATATTAAATATTCTCCAAATTTTCTTCATGGAAAAAAAATATTTAAATTTCTTTAAGGGTATGGCATGAAAAGCTTAATGAACATCTATTTTTATATAAAATTGATAGGTGTATTTAAAAGCCTTGAAGGGTATGGTAGGAAAAGCTTCATGAACATATGTTTTTATTCACGACATATTTGGATATAGACTATAGAAGAGGTTACAAAGCTTCACAAACATCATGTTTGGCCAATAAGTTGAATCAATCATTTTTTTTTGGTATGTGTTTTTTAATGTATTGGAAGGGTAATAATATGCATATTTTTGGATTTGGATGCCTAGAAAATGAATTTTGGATTAAAAACAATGATAGGCCCCATAGTGGGTAGTGTTGGAGGAGTTAAAAATCTTCACAAACATCATGTTTAGCCAGTAAGTTTTCTATTCTAGATCACTTAACTTCAATCATTTTATGTTTTCTATATGTATGCATCTATTAATGTATTAGAAGGGTAATAATACACATATTTTATGATTTAGACGCCCAAAAAATCAAATTTGGATCAAAAATAGTGATAGGATCTATTGTTGCTTTCTTTGAAGCAATAGTGGTTGGTGAGCACTGCATATTTATCTCCATGGTTACTCTTAGAGTTGGGTTTGATGACAAGTCCTTCATAGAAATATCCGAGTGTGATTACAACTCTTTTTTTTATGGGTTAGAGTTGGATAAGTGGATGCAACAAGGGAAAAATAAGTATTTATAGGTTCGAACAGGACATTAGTGGAATCAATCTTCTAAATAAGTACATTACTATTTCTAATTTTGTTTCTAAGATCTATGCATTTAGTTGTTTATATTTTCTGCCCCTTTGTGTCATTGATAGGTACAAACATGACATTGGTGGAAACAATCTTCTAAGTAAGTAAATGCACTTTGATAGGTCCTATCAAAAAATTTGGCATAAATGAATTAAATGTCATCTCATTCTAGGTAATGTCTCCACTTGTAAGATCATAAAATCAAAATTGTAGATGTTCATCTTTTGGGTTTTCACCAAAAATTGTAGATGTTCATTTGTTTGGTTTTTTATGGAAAATTGTAGATGTACTAGACTATGATGTTATTCTGATTTATTTAGATTGGAATATTTTTGTCTTTTATGTGATTTTGCATGATAGGTATGATTATGGTAGCTGTAAGATCTACATTTTACTGCAATTTTAAACTCAAACACCCAACATCGATGAACCCATGATTGATGATGATCTGGATATGCTTTTCCAATCCATGCCAATGTTGGGGATATCAATATTGATGTTGATTTTAATGTTATTTTTGCAGACTGGATGACTATTATTTTCTTATCATTCTAATCATAGGTAGTAGATCCATTTGTGGGTTTTTTTACTGATGTTAAACTGTCAAGTACTTTTTGTATGTCTTATGTTGTTAGATATCATTCTATTTGTTATTACTATTTGTTTGGAGTTTTTTGGTCAAAAAGTCACACTCCTTGTCTTATTTTAAATATTTTATTTTTTTTCTGTCAAACATATAGATCACATGGAAGCAGATTTCAAGCTTTGCCTAGTGAACTTGAGCCACATAAGGAAAGGATTGCTTATAATGGGGGGAATAATAATCAATCTCTACTAAGAAATCTCAATATGATCCCTTTATAATGTTTTATCATGAAGTGACAATAAATTCCTATAGATCTATAATGGTCTTATGTTCAAGTAACAATAAATGCCTTTAGCTAATAAAAGAATACATCTTTTAATAGACTTTACAAGCAAATTTATAGAAATATCTTTTTGAAAAGTTATAAACACTTGCAAATTCATAATACCATGGCATTTTATCATGGGTTTTTTAAGCAATGTTTTTAATATGACAATTAGAAACACTTGAAAATCCATAAATATTGAAGATCTACTATTTATATTTATTGTAAGTTATAATTTTTAATAGTTCTTCCAATTTTAAATGTTTTAGATTTTAACATTGGAATGTTGGAGAGGGAATTTTAGATTTATTGTGGATTTTTGTTGACCCTATCAGGGAAGAACAAGGAGTATGCCTTTATAACCAATACAAAAATCAATTTGGTTTAACATTCGATGAAAGAATTGATAATTTCACCATTTGTGTGGTTTGCATTTCTGGCATTGCAGATCATGAATGTAACTTTCAACAAATATTAATCTAGTAAAGATAGAGATGTTGAATATGGTTTGTATGACTTTCTTGTGCCATTAAGTCTGATTAAAATATCACGTACATGGAGCTTTGTTTTGATGGTTGTCCATATTTAATCAATGACATTTTATGTAAAGTATTGGGTATTAAATACACTATGGATGCCTCCCATATTTAACTCTTTCCAAGAAATCTTGGACCTAATTGCTGACCAATTCACTAAAAATGAACCATGCATACAATTATGTGTAATAATGTTTCAAAGTAATGGATATGAAATTCAATAACACTCTATGGCTTCATGGTTGAGACAGGGTCACCATGCAAACTACCTAAGTCTAAACATGTTTGAGCAATATATCCATCTATATTAGAAGGGATGTGGGATTGATCTACTTATAGAATAAAAAATTGGATACCATATTTTCCTTAAGATAGGTTGGTATGTAGGAGATCAAAATTAAGGCTATTCCTTAAAAGAGGCTGGTCTATCAACAACACAAATCTCGTTTGACATCTTTCACTAAATCTCCCATTTCTGTCCCCACTTAAGTGATTGAGAAATTAAAAAAATAAATATGCAAAGTTACGTGGGTCTTTAGGTGGAATAAATATATCACAAACTTGCTACATAACTCTATCTTAAAGTATAAAAATATGATAAAAGACACTAAGAAGATTTAGTTACAATTATCTTTCTCAAAAAAAATTGGAAGAGTACTATTTACGTGTACTACTTCCAACCATTTATTAGAGCTATATTTTGGCTATGCTATAAGATTATCTATATGTAAAGTTACAACTTGAAATTTTAGTCATTTTTATATAAAAATGTAGTTATATAATATTATGAAATCACAAATAGTTTGGATAGTATAAAATGATCTTTTTAACGTTGAAAAACCAACCATTTCAAAGGTTTTTAGTATAAAAATGTTGCATCTCTCTTAAGTAGATTCTATCTGAAATTTTTTAATTTTAATAAGGTAGTAGATGATGTAAACTAAATATGCATAAAAATAGGGTTGTATAACAAACATGTTCCTCATTCAAGGACACACTAACTTTATATATTACTTAGAAATAAAAAAATTAGAAAATATTGCATGTAATTGAATGAATCACTCACCCACCCTACCTTGCTTGTATAGATGAAAAAGGCTAGAGTTATAATATATTTAGAGAATCTAATAATAAAAATAAATCTAATAATAATAGAAACTGTAAATTTGAAAATCTTGTCTAATAATAATAAGAACATAAATTTAGCATGTCTAATAATAAACCTATATGCCTATTAAACTTATGTTCTAAATTTGGTGAGTGCACCAATGCTGAGGAAAATAACAACTAAGAAATCACGAGTAAAATTATAACACTCACTCTTTGTGAGGAAGGTTTTCTCAACAAAGAAATTTCTTTCCCTCAACATCTCAATCTTCCCCTTAGCTAGGGGCTTTGTTAAAATATTTACCACTTAGAAATTTTAAGGAACATACTCAAGGATCACTACTCCCATTTGAATTCTATCTCAAAAAATGGTACTAAATATTGATGTGCTTGGATCGATCATGAAACATTGGATTCTCATAGAGCTTGATGAACATATGAATGTCACATTATAAAACCAAAGGCTTAAAAATATCGTCAATAAATTGTATTATCAACTTGCCAACCCATATGGTCTCACAACTAGTAGATGAGGCTAGCATATATTGTATCTCTATTGAAATGAGTATAATTGGTGACTGATTCCTAATGAAATAGGAAATCATATTTATGCCCAAGATAAAATAAAATCTAAAAGTTCTTTATTTAGTACTTGTATTTCTTGCTCAGTTAGAATCAATAAAAGCATGCATCACAAACTCACCATCTCCCACATACTTCATATCATAATGAAATATGGATTTCAAGTATCAGAGCACATGTTTTGTAATTTTCTAATGAATTCACATTAGTTTAATCATGAACTAACTCAAGGTATTTAATTAAAAAAATATATCCATGCTAATATTCACAAGATACATAAGAGAACTAATGAATTTTATATATAATGAAGAATATACCAACTTTGAATTTCAATCGATAAAAAAATTCAAATCTAGAACCATAGGAGTGGCAAAGGGTTTACAATATAACATTTTAAATCTCTTCAGAATATCCATAGTGTATTTACCATATCCAAGGAATACCTCACATGTACCTTGCCAAAGCTTTAGATCCGATAAATAATACATAAGGTCAATGTCTTATGTGTCAAATTTTTGGTCAACTTTTCCTTATAGCATGCAATGAGCTTCTCATAACTATCTATAATGATCAAATCATCTGCATACATGACCAAAATAAGTAGATTATATTTATCATATAAATAATAAATATTAAGATTTGTAAAAGTCTCAATAAATCCTAAATTCAACAAGTAATCATCAATTCATGAGGACCAAACACATAGTGCCTATTTTAACCCATAAAGAGCCTTATTTAACCTACACACAGGTATCTCACTCATGCATCTCAAAATCCATTAGCTAATTAATTTACACTTTTTCTTCAATCAATCCATTCAAAAAAGTAGTATTCACATCCATATGGTATAAATTCCAACTAAAACTAATGTAATAGACATGATGGTCCTAATATAAGTATACCCAAAAACTAAAGTAAAGGTCTTGTCATAATCAACTCCCTCTCTCTAGGAGAATCCTCTTGCTACAAATTTGGTCTTATAATTTTCAATGCTCCCATCAACTACATTATTTATCTTGTATAGGCACATAGAATCAATCACTTAGCTCCCCACTAGTTGTGATACAATCTCCCAAACATCACTCTTTAGAATGGAGTTATACTCCTTTGTCATGGCATCTTGCTCATACCTACTTAAGTGTAGCATCCTCATAAGTGGAAGGTTGTATATAAATAATATAGTACATTAGTGAAACATAAGTAGGAAAATTATTAGGGGGATTACTCATCCATAAAGATGATTTGGAACTCAATCTTGTTCATGTGCCACTTATGATGTCTAGGTAAGCCACTTAGGCTTCCTAGTTGAATTGGATGGTAAAGTGGAATATGTTCCTTCACTGGAAGCTTGCTAATATATATCTAATTTCATTGTAATATGTAGATCAACACTTGGGAAAACAAGATTTTCTTCTTATTCAACCTCCCCAAGAATGTAATGAAGTTACTTAGATGATTCATAATAATATAATACTATGTCATAGAATTAAGAATAGGATAAGTAGATCCACAACAATAAATGGTGAAAGAGAAGAATACTTGAATATTATGACTGAGCCACTTCGAGGGGAAACCTACACAATAATGTAATAAGAATAGAATTTGTAATATAATGATAAAATACTAACCACTACCTCTTGAATAAATACTATACTTAGCCATGGTTATTCTATAGGTCCACCATTTAAGAACATCAAGAAATGTAATAAGATATTATGAAGGTATGTAAGCCACAAGTCAGCCACACATATCACAAGATTCACTATAGGTTAAGGATGTAACATTTCCCTCCCCTTAAAAACAACATTATCATCAACATTGAATCAAACCAAGATGTTTCTACAAGAATGTTTCATCCTCTAGGTTGCATCTTTAAAATGTAGTTTCATCCATTTGATCAAATACTCCTTAATCACTTTGGTCCATAGTTTCTTATTGAAAATGTGAAGGATATCTCAAGGCTACATAATGACTTGGCCTTATTCATCCAATTTAGGTAACTCAGTATAAGTGGAAACTCTGTGTCCAATTACCTTCTTAAGGAAAAATACATGGAATATTGGATGTATGCGAGTGGATGAGGGTAATTCCAATTTGTAGGCCCTACTACCAATTTTCTAAAAGATCTGATAAGGGCCATAATACTTAGGGGATAAAATTTTATCCTTTTTTATATTGATTTAGAGACATCTAATTATATGGCTACAAATGCATAGATACCCAATTGCCTATGTCAAAATGTAGCTCACTCCAATGTTGATCTACTTGTTTCTTCATTCTATTTTTTGCCATTACTAAATTCTCTTGCAAATTAACGAGTACCTCCTATTAATTGTGAATGATTTCCTCAATAAATCAAACCTTATGTTTCACCATCAAGGCTAAAGAGATGGATTGGGGTGATGCTCATACAATGCCATAAAGGGAGACATTTTGGAAGAAGTGTGAAAAGAAGTGTTATACCACCATTTGACAAGTGGTAACCAATGAACCAATTTATATTGTTTGTCATAAACAAAATAACATAGATATATTTTTAGACATTTGTTGACTATCTCTATTTGTCCATCATATTGAGGATGATAGGATGAGCTATGAGCCAATTAGGTTCCTAAAAATACAAATAATTCAGTCCAAAAATTAATAGTAAATATGGGATCTAATATTTGGATTACCATGCAATTGTTGACTTGTATTGATAAATGTGGAAGCTACTATATTGGTAAAAAATGGTTGTGATAAGGAACAAAAATGAGCATACTTGGTGAGTCGATCCATAACTACCATAATAAAAATTTTATCCTCACACTGTGATAACCCAATAATGAAATCCATGGAAACCTCCTCCCAATGTTATCTAGGGATGGATAAAGGTTGTAAAAAAATTGGGGTCTTAATGGTTTCACCTTTATTCTGTTGACATACCATGCATTCAGCCACATATTTTTAGACATCCCCTTTGAGTCCTTCGAAAAAACATCTTTCTTGATTCTATGATATGTTTTCAAAAATCCTAAGTGACCTCCCAATGGATATGCATGAAGTTCCTAAAGGATTTTATGCTTGAGAAGAGAATTATTACAGAGGTATAATCTATATTTATACCATAATGTGTTCCCCTTCCATGTAAATTTTCCATCTCCCATAGAACCCTGTTAAAGGGTTTAGATCAAATCATGGGTACCACTATCATTCTCTCATTGTGATCTTGCTTTTTCTAGCCAATTTACTTGTCAAATAGTCATTAAACATAACAATGCCTCAACTAATTCATCCCTCCTAGATAGTGCATCTATCACAACATTCTCTTTTCCTTTCTTATAGACTATTTAAAAATCATATCTTAACATTTTAGTCACCCAATTTTATTGTTATTTATATGAAAGTCATTGTTTCAAAAAATATTTGAAGCTATAATTATTAGTCTTTACCTGAAAGTGATGACCCAATAGATAAGGTCTTCATTGCTTGATTGCATGTAAAATAACCATCATCTTTTTCTCATAGATTGGTTTGAGCCTATTTTTTCCCTTCAATTGGAGAATTTCAAATTCCAGTGGTTTGCCTTATTTCATGAGTACATACCCCAAGCCATAGCCTGATGCATCACACTCCACACCATTTTTTTTTGAAAAAATAGGAGTACCAAAATTGGAGTTGTGCACATAGCCATTTTTAAATGTTCAAATCCCTTGGTAGTTGAATTAGTCCACTAGAAGGAGTCTTTCTTCAAAAAAGAGGTAAGTGGGGTTGAAATTATACCATAATGTTTGAAAAACTTACGATAGTAACTAGTTATCCCCAAAAATCCTCATAGGTTTTTGAGGGTCTTAAGAGCTTGCCACTCCATTATCACTTAGATTTTTTTAGGATCAACTTTCACTCCTTTATGTGAAACAATATGACCCAAGTTCTCCACATATTAGAAACCAAAAGCATGTTTGGATGGTTTGGAATAAATTTAATGTTGTTCAAGAACTAAAACTATATGTTTCACATGCTTCAAATGGTCTTCCCAATTTTTGTTGTAGATTAAGATATCATCAAAAAACACCAATACAAACTTTCTCAAAAATGGCCTAAAATAGTAATCATCAAAATCTTAAATGTAGATGGTCAATTTTTGAGGAAAAAATGTATGACCATAAATTCATAATGGCCTTCATTAGTTCTAAAATCTATTTTAGGTATGTCCTCATTGCAAATCTAAATCTGATGATACCTTGAGTGAAAATATAACTTGGTAAAATAAACATCACTATGTAATTCATCTAGAACATCATCAATTATTGGAATAGGAAACTTATCTTTGAATATTTAATTATTGATTTCTTTGTAGTCTAGTCACATCCTCCAAGTGTCACCTTTCTTCCACACCATGATTGCATGGGCGGAATATTCACATCTCTAGTACCATATTTTTTAATTTCACTCTTCTGGGCATAGGGATACCTGTAGGGTCTAATTTTGGGTGGTTTACTTCCTAGAATGACCTTGATGGCATGATCATGCACACAAATTGAGGGAAGTCCTTTTGGAATGTCACTAAAAATAATAGAATGGTCACCAACACTTTTTGAAATTTAAGATGTGTATACTCCTTGGTTGGTTGAACCTCTATGGAAAATAGGAATGCCATAAATCCATGAACACCTTTTTTAAGAATCTTTGTCATCTGATGACAACTAACTAGTTGTGGAGATTTAGCTTGTAATCCATGTAGTTCAAAGATCCTACCTTTTGAATGGAACCTCATGAATAGTTCATGGAATTTCATCTCAATAGTTCCTAAAGTGGTGAGCCACTACACTCCCAAAAAAATTTCAACTCTTCCATAATAATAACAAACATAGGGGAATCTAACAAATAATCTCCCATAGCTAGCTTAATGCTATGGCATTTTCTTGAACAATTGATTATACCATCATATGCAATCATGACCTAAAATTTTAGGGTTGGGTAAATGAAATAGTTCAAATGAGTAGCTAACTTATTATTGATGAATTTATGTGTAATCCTAGAGTCAATAAACATAGTCACCTTCTATTTCTTTAGGAACCCCACCACGTTAAGAGTTTGAGGAGTACTAATACCTAAAAATGCATAAAAAGAAATAGCAGGTTTAGAATCTTTAGATTCATCCTATGGTTCTTCTAAAAGTCCACCTAAAGAATCATCATCATATTCATCATCATTGGTGCATTTAATTTATAATAACTTATTTTCATCACATTGATGCCATTTACTTCATTTGTTATCACAACCATAACACAAATTTTTTGAATGCTTTTATTGAATTTACTAAGGGGTCAATCTGGTAGGTTATAAAAATTATGGTGTTGGGAAGGTGTGTTCATAGGCATTAGTGAAAGGCCTTTGTTGGATCAAATCTTTTGCCTCAGCAATGCATGCCCTTGGTATGGCTTCAGATACACTATTGGGATGAAACATGCAAACCTCCAATTGGATGATATCTTTGAAGACACCCAAAAATAGGTCAATAAAATTTGCCTCAATGATGTTCATCACACATAAGGAAAGATTATGAAATTGATGAATATAATCCTTTATAGTCATAACTTAGCATAGTTTGGCTAGCTAGTCGAAGTAGTTTTTAGAGACATTGTTGCAATAGTGGAGCTGAAACTCAAAAAATATTGACCATGAAATTGGGACACCCTTATATTTATTTTGAGCACACAACCAATGATACCAAATTAACTACTTAGGTTCTAGGTACAAAGTTTCTAATACCACTTTTAGTGCACACAAAATATGATATAGATCAAATAAATTTTCAATTTGAGTAAGCCATGTGAGTGGATCCTTACCATCAAACTTGTGCAATTCCACTTTTGGTAACATCAACTTCATGCCTAGATTGGTGCTATAATTATTGGGATTGGAAGACCAAAACTAGAGTGGTAGAGAGTTATTATACAAAAAATGAGATACGATGTTGGCCAATTTCCTAGTTAGTTGTTTTAATTTATCCCTCAAGCCATTCATCTCCCATCTCATCCCCGTGACTTCCCCTTGAACTGTATGGAGATCATATTTTCTCACCATTCCATGTAACGCTAATTGAAAGTGTTGAACCATCATTGGAATACTCAAATCAGAAGTTTTAGACTCCATGTCATCTTGGTGAGGATTTTTAGGTGTGTCTTGTCCTTTCCTACATTAATGAGTATTAGGCCCAATCATGGAAAACCCATAGGAAGATTGTAACCCCCCAAAAAAATTATATCGATAGATGATATCATTTTGATTGCATCATCAAGATGAATCTAATGAATACTAATGTGTTCAAGGGTGAAAATTTTGGCCCAAAAATGTGTCCTAGTATAATATACCATTGTGATCATATCGTAAAGAAAAATCCAATGACTACTAATTTGCACAAGGTAAAAAAATTTCTAGACCTTTTATTTAACAATTTTTTTTTACTTTTTTATTTTTTTATAAGAAATTCCACATGCAAATTTTTGGTGATGAAAAAATTCAATTCTTCTTGGATCACAAGTTATGTTTTTTCCACCTTCTAGTGCTTAGGATGCAAGATCAAAAAAAATCATGCTGCAGAAACTTGCACAAATCGAAGCTTTGATACCACTTGTGATGAAATTAGTTAGATGATTTGCAACAATAAAATAGTATATCATGGAATTAAGAATAGGATAAGTAGATCACCAACAACAATTGGTGAAAGAGTAGAATACTTGAATATTATGATTTAGCCACTTTGAGGGGGAAACCTTCACAACAATGAAATAAAAATAGAATCCACAATATGATGATAACATCCTAACCACTACCTCCTATCTATACTCTAATTATCCATGGTTATAACATAGTCCAACTATACTAAGAACATCGAGAAATGTAATAAGATAATATGAAGCTATGTAAGCTATAAATCAGCCACACATATCCCTAAACACACTATAGGTTAAGGGCATAACAAGGAGGCTCTTAAGACTTAGAGGACTATGCAACCTCATCAAATTTAACATCTCAATGAGCCATTATCTTCCCTTTTGCTCTAATGTAAATATGGTAAGCTTTGGAGGTCTCAATATAACAAAAAAACTAACATTGATGCTTGAGGGTTTAAATTTAGTCCTCTTATCATCTAGTACATGAAAATAAACATGAGACCAAAAAAAATGAAAGTGTGATACTTGAGTCTACTCACTTGTAAAATATTCTTTTGGTGTTTTATCTTTCAAAACCAAATGAAGACACTTGTGTATAATGCAAACAACTATATTAATGGATCTACCCATAGGCACATGGAAAAATCCATTTCGTGGATCATGGCTAGGTGTCTCAATGATGGACCCATTCTTCCTCTCTACAATCCCCTTTTACTACATAGTGTATGGTATAATTAGCTCCCTCTTGATCCTCATTTTCTTGAAAAATGCATAAAATTCCTTGGAAGTGTAGTCTCGTTTGTTTTCAAATATCAACACTTTGATCTTCCTACCTAGTTGATTCTCAACTGAGGATTTGAACTCTTAAAACTTAGAGAACACTTGATCCTTAGTCTTCGTAAAATAAATCTAAGGTTTTTTGGAAGAATCATCAATGAAGGAGACATAATATAGATTACCTATCATAGAGGCTAAAGTCATCGATCCACATATGTTTGAATGAATCAGCTTAAGAACCTCTCTTTATATGTGCTCATTACTTGGGAAAGCAATCATGACATGTTTTTTTAGTGTGCAACCCTTTCACACTCTTGTTTTCTCAATCTTGAAGTCTGATAATCCCTACATAATGTCCTTTAAGATAGGTAGTGATATATGGTTTAGGTGACCCAATCACTTGTGTTATAGCTCACATATATTGTCAATGTCATGCAACAAAGCACCATGCTTTGTTGGATAAAAATAAACCTATATTTTCCACCTTCTCACACACCTTTGGCCAAGAATCGACCATGATCATGATTGCAATCTATGATAATAACCTGTAGATCATTAAACTCAACTACATACTTAAGATATGTTATGGTTGAAACTAAAATAAGATTATTAATTAAAATAGAATATACAAGACATCATTACTCTCAAGAACATCAAATGATGGCATGCAAAATGAGATAAAACTTGTCCCTTTAACTAGATATGTGGTATCATCTCCCAATTCCACATATATGCTAGACTCATGTTATTTAAGTATGTTGAAATACTTCTTGTTGAAGGTCATGCATCAAGATGATCCACTGTCCACATACCACTGTATATAATAGACAATGTTAGTGGAAAGGCAAAACATCATGGACAAGGTTTTCTCAAGCTTGGATGATAACTTATCAATTCTTGTGGAATATTATTTAGTCTCTATAAACTAATTCTAATGTTGTATTTTTCCCTTCCCATTATTGATCTCAAGATAATGAGATGCACAGTGTCCCATATTTTGGCATTTAAATCACTTTACATGACTCAAATATTTATTACCTTAGTTGGAAGACCCAAACTATTCCTTCTTCCCCTTTTAACCCTTCTTAGGTCCTCCTTTCTTACCTCCTCTCCTCACATTCCCAATAAGGGCTAGGTTATGGATGTCATCTTTTTTGGCTACATCAATCTCTTGCTTTGGATACTCTTAGACAAAGACATCTCACAATTTCTCAATAGTGGGCATGTTCTCCTGAGCAAATACACCCCTCAAAAAGTGATGCCAAAGTGTTGAGAATTTATTAAGATCTACGGGAACTATATATTCATCATTGACCTTCACACCTATATTTGTAATTTGATCTCTCAACTAAGTGATATTAATTAAATAGCTTAGTGAGATTCATTAAATAGCTCACCATAATATTAATGTCACTCATGTAGGTACTAGTGAGCTTGTTATTCAAAAGCATCCTACGAGAGAGATTCAAACTATAATATAGAATGATCAAGTCATCAAACATCTCCTTATCCATATTCTTCTTTGTGATGTGAGGGATCAAGTGGACCTTCACAAAATTAAGGATGATTCTCTTTGTTTTTTTTTGTTTTTATTATGCTTAGCCAACTAAATAGGATCAATGGAGCTGTAACCTTCTTCTCAATGAAACCCCAAAAGTTAAGCTCCTCCAATAACATGCACAAATTTCACTTACATGGTGTGAAGTTGGAAGTTCAATCTAACCTTCACTCTCTATGACCAAGAGTAGTCATATTAATAGTTATAGAAGATACTTCAAAGCTTAGATTAGTTGGAAATAAAATCAAAATAATAACTTCATAAGTTCAAGTGCCTATCATAGACATAAATATGATTTAATCACTAAAGCTATGTTATCACACCTACCAATATCCTCTAAAAAATTCCTCTTATAGGTAGCATCCCACTCCATACACAAATATGGAGTGACCACTCCGATGTCATGTTAAATTTTAATTCATGGTGTGAAGATATGTACTTATAGTGAATAAAAACTTAACACTTCTCAAAATAACATACTATTAAACTCAAAAATATGGACTTAAAATTCATAGGAGTAGACATTGCATTTAACTAAAAATGAAAATAATGGGTTATGTAAACTAAATCTCCATAAAAGTAATGATGTAAATAAAATAGATTCCTCACTCAAACACACATTAACTTTGTATGTTTCTTTGAAAGAAATAATGAAAAAATACACTGCATAACTAATTGAATCACTCACCCACCTTGCCTTGACTTTTATAGATGAAGAAGACTAGAGTTACAATATATTTAGACAATCTAATAATAATACCAACTCTAATAATAATTCTAAATCATAAAATCATGCCTAATAATAACTAATCTAAATCTGAAAACCATGTCTAATAATAACATAAACTCTAAATCTAGCATGTCTAATGATAACACTATATTCTTATTAAATTGTTGTTCAAAGTTTATAGAGTACACCATGTTGAGGATAATAATGAATGAGAGATAACAGGTAAAATTCTATAAAAATTACACTATATTCCTATGGCTTGTAAGCCTCTAGAGAATTGATTTCCCAATTAATCCTTCTATTGAAAAATCACTTAATAGTGGTGAACACACCTAGATTGATTATTCCAAATTCCACTTAGGCATAACACTCCATTAGCCCATATTATATAAGCTTCATTAGTTGGTCCCCTTCTTGAAATAAGGAAAAATTGAAAAACAACATAAACATGATTGAAGATGTTGCATTTAATAAATTTCCTTTCAACTGTACACATATTCCTAATAACCATCAAATGGCCTAAATCAACTACATAAATACCAACAATAGAAAAAACAATGCTAAAAAACTAGGGTCCCTAATACACATTTAGAGAAGCCCATAGTTGATAGTGGCCTTGGGCATCATCTTATTATTAGCTATTATGTAAGCATGTATAGGTACACCATGGTTGATTGTCAATGTGTGTATCATCCTTTTTTTGGCTATTTTCCATCCCTGTAAACTCTAACACCTAGTTGTGGATATTTCGTTTAATTTCTTATTGATATCTATTGTGGCATATCCCTCCTTTCTTTGGCACAAATATTGAATATGAAATTGGAAATCACTAATTTATGGCATTGATTTATATTAAAATAGATCTGAACTAATCGTTAAGAGCGTTATTTAAATTGCATGAGAGAACATATCAAAAACAAATTACAAGTGATAATCAAGAGCCTTTTCAAGAGAAAATGACTTAATAAATCATTTGTTTAGTGGGAGAAGATGAAGGGGATTAGAATAGTTAATTAAAATTTGATTTGAGATTGAGTTTGAGCTTTCTAATACAAGAAATATAAGTTGTAGAGACTCTATTAGTGATCAATATATGTAAAGTATAAAAATGTAGTGTGGTTGTAAATAGGTAGATACTAAGAAAATGATTTATACAAATTTTATAATTGGCTACTCATCTAAACATGCAAATCAAGAAAATTTTCCTAAAATTACAAACACAAGGTCAGTCATGTGATGTTCATTTTATAGAAGAAATATTTTTATGCATAAATGAATTTCTAGGTCATTAGCAATTGTACAAAAATGCAACCATATGGTAGGCATCTATCATGGTTATTAGGGAAGTTGCTTGTCTAAGTCTTCACCATATTTAAAAATGTTTTTTTTTTCATGTCGTCCATCTTCATAATTCTTTCAATTTTCCACATGGGTCCTCATTTTTTAGCCAGCTTGTTCTGAAGATTATCTTTGCAATATTTCTAGGTGAATCCATCTTCAAAGGAAGTTCTATTATTTTTTTATTGAATGCATCACTTGTCTCTATATTCTTTTAAATTTTAATTCCTTAAATGTGTAGAGAATTATGTTGCTACAATATAAATGCCACACATCCTAATTCATAGTTGTTGGCCTTTTTAAAAAACTATTTCATATGATCTTCAAATTTTATGATTTATAAGATTGGGTATTCAATAAGAATATATATTATTTGTGCTTATATTTTTTTTGATGTCTAAACTCTAGTGTGACATGTCTAATAAATAATATAATAATATATCTTATGATTTAGGAAAATGACAATGAAAATGATATTATATTAGTGTCGTATTTAGCCAATATTGGCAAGGTTGGGTTTGCTTCTGAATTTTGTCATGGAATGCTAGTTTTTTTTTCAATTTTTCCTTAATGGAACCAAACCCCCATAATGTTCCTTACATACTCCAACAGGTAGGCACAATTTGGGATCATAATCTTCATTTGAGATTCTAAGAAGTGTAGTTTTGTTTAAGCACTATAACCTAGAAAAGCCCCTTGGGTTTTTGGTAACTTCATCTATAACTTGTAAGATTTTCTAAACATTGCCTAGACACTAGAAATTTAACTTTTGTAATGCAATATAGATTACATGTTATGTATTAATGCTTCCCCCGTGATGTTGAAAAGTTTTTTGGGCTCATCATAGTTATCCCTTTCACACTTATCTTCATCAATAAAATAAACCACCATAATAATTTGATCTATTATCCGCAAAAGGGATTTTACCCTTGAATTTGACTTCTTAAACTCCCTCCAAGTCACAATAGCAAAAACCAAACTCTTTTTTTCTCTCTTAAATGTCTAGTTCAAGATAAAATCTATAATTTTATCCAATTTTAGGTTGAAATACATTCCTATTTATGTTGATGAGTTGAATTCACCAAAAAGGGCTTGAGGATTGGGAAACAATGTAAATTCCCTCTATTAAACAAAATTTTGATTTGTTAGCCATGCGAATAAATCTTTGATAACAAAATTTTCATTTTTCAATTAGAATCTTCTTTGACTTGTATTTTGTGCTGATTCTTCCTAAAATAAAAGGCTCTCAATTTTTTTTGGAAACAATCGTTTATAGAAATTTGAACTTTGTGTTATAAGAGTCTGTACATAATAATATTTTCAAGTTTTTATCACAACAAATGTAATAATTATAGAGTATGATATTCTCAACACTTGTTTAAATTATGGATGGATTGTTGTATGGGATATTTTATAAGCCTTGGTTGTTTTTATTGGATCAAACCTATGACCTATAACATTTTCTAAGCATGGATTGACATATTAAAGTGGTTTACTTTTAAATTTATATTCATTTTGAATGGACAAATTTTAAAGCACTACATACTTGTTTTTATTATTTGATATATTTAATGTCATTTACAAAATGTGTACATGCTCTAGTGATTTAGATATGTTCTTTTTATCTTCATCCACTTCACAAACTAGTGATTGAAGATTTCTAATATTTTCTATTAGGGATTGAAAATCAAAATTATGCCTCATAATTCTAAATTGATGCCTTAAAATTCAGAATGATAATCTCCCAAACAATAGTTGCATTGCATAATTGAGATAAAAATTTATTGAAGTAACAATAAAAAACAGCAAAACTTTAAGCCTTCACTTTAATGTTTTTGTAGCTTTCAAAATCAAAAATTATGCTTATGAAATGTAGCAAAGTGTAATGAGAAATTTTACAAGTTTTTAATCTTTATAAACAAAATGTTTCCATGTTTCTTTCAAGTTTTGAAATTTGTCCTATATTATCAAAAAAATTAACAAGATTTGTCAACTAAATTAGATGGGCTTGAGAGTCAAAATGAGTGATAACTGGCACCAAAGAATGAATCAGATTTTGTAGTAAAAGTGACTTGAAACATGATTCATAACCATCAATCAAATATAATTCATTTTGTACATACTGCCATAATATAATTAAGTTTTGATTTCTATAAACATAACACAATGTAACCATGTAAACAAATTTGGATTCTAACAAATGATTAGAATATAATAAACACCTCACTTTATTCCTTACAAACAAATCAAAGTAAAATAATAAATATAATTTTCTATGATTGCAAGTTTTAACATATGATTAGCATGTAAATTTGTAAATATACGTATGGGGGTTATTATACTTTTATGTATCTTACAACCTATAATTGCCATTTTAAACCCAAATATATAGTCTCCCATCATTTTATATGAATATAGCCTCCCACCTCATTTTACATAAGGGTTTATAAAATGAAATGATAAAATAGTGATCTAATTATTAAATACATTATTGTAATGTGATAAGAGTTCAATTATTATAAAAAATAACAACACATTGTAATATTTGTTTTTCTTATTCAAATTAGTAATAGATTATTGGAATTTAAGATAGACTTAAGTAACTATTACATCTTGTACTACCTATTGCATGTCCTCCAAAATAAATGGAAGAGTAATAAAATTACTGTTGACCATTTTTTTCCCAACAGGCCAAAAATCGGTCCCCTTCTTCCCCTGCTATTCTAGGCCAATTCATTTTTTATTTTGCATGAATCTGGTGATTTCTACGGACTTTGCAGAGCTTGGTTTTCTATGGACTCTGTAGGTCCATTTCTACAGACTCTATAGGTATTCTTTTGGCAGTTGAAGAAATAGGCAAAAAGGGCAAGTTTTTACAAAGCTCCTTCAAATTTTTGTCTAAAGAAATTCACAAGGAAGGTCAGCTTCTTCGAACCATTGAACCATCAATTCATTTCAAGATTTGGTTCAATCAGCAGTTCTTCAGCTTTGGTTCAATCAGCTAAGTTCAACGCTTAGTTCATCGAAAAAGTTCAAAGCAAACGGTTCAATCGGCTCGGCGTGCAGTCTTGAACCATTGAACCAAATTTTGGTTCAACGGGTTGGTTCAATGGCTTGGTTCAAGGGTCTGCCCTATAGCTGGAGTGTAGTTCAAAGTCTAGAAGCCCTTGTAAAGGGCAGAGAGAGTTTCAAAGAGCCTGAAGAAAAGGAAAAGAGTGGCCAATTCTTGCAGACTTTTGTTCGTGAGAAAAAAGCCTGAAACAAAAGCCCATGAAGCAAAAGCAGCAGAAAAAGGCCCTATGAACTTTGCCAAGGATGGTGACGTCCTGAAAAGCATCAAATTTTACACCAGGAAAGACAGAGCACAGAAAGCACCAAGTGGCAACTACAGAGGACTTCAACATGCTTTTTTAGGAGCAACAGAATGTGCCACGTGTCCCCTGTAGGGCTTAGCAAAAGCTGATAGGTGGCAATATCTGTGGGTTTCTCCTGTTGGCTTTAAAGAAGACTGTGGTGGGCCCAAATGAGTTACTAGGAGGTATGTGGAGCATGCCAAGTGTCAGCATCTGCTAAGAACCAAAAAAGGGCCCAAAAATTTCTCCAAGGTAGTTAAAGGCTCTGCTTAAGCAACCACGTGTCAACTTTTGCTTGACTCTCAAAAGGCCCTCTATTATAAGCAGATGTTGCCACGTCCCATTATTTGCTCGATAGAAGCTACCATGTGTCAACATCTACATTTCACAGTGTCTTTTAGGTGCCCAAGTGGCAGATTATGACACGTGTCAAGGGCAAATGTGCTCTTAGTGAAAGGGGCAAAGCAGGAAGCCGAAGGAGAGTCCAAGGGCGACGGGTGCACGAATGTCAAATTTAAGCTAGAAAAAATGCCATTGTTTTTTAAATGCCCAAGTGCCAGCCATGAAAGGAGCCCAAGGAATGCAGTGACCTGCCCAGAGATAGCTCGAGGGCCAAAAAAGACAAAAGTGCCAAGTGTAGGGATAGACAAAGCGATCCAAGTGACGCAAGAAGGTGTCGATTCAAGAATTTATTTTAGTGGTTGACACAGTGCATACCATGTGATCATCAAAGAGGCACAAACAGTGGTTGATGCGACTGGTTTTATTCAAAATGCATTGGAGAGCAGTCAAATAGTGTGGCTCATAAATTCAATCCTGACAATAGAATGGCCATGATGTAGAAGCAGATGAAGCGATCCAAGTGACACAAGAAGGTGTCAATTCAAGAAGTTATTTTAGTGGTTGACATAGTGCCTACCATGCGATCATCAAAGAGGCATAAATAGTGGTTGACACAACTGGTTTTCTTCAAAATGCATTGGAGAGCAGTCAAACGGTGTGACTCATGAATTCAAATCCTGACAGGAGCTAGCACAACATTAGATTCAGATGGTTTCCTCATCCCAATGCTCAGAAGGCACATGGGTCACTTGTAAAAGGGGCACCAAAAGGCCTCCTTTCTTCCTCTATATATATTGGAGACTTGTCTTTAAAAAAAGGATCTTCCACATTTGTAAGGCATAGCCCTGGCAAATTTTCACCTGAATCAATAAATGTATTTTTTACCTCTATCCTGGTTAGATATCTCTATGTATGTCTGAGTGTTAGTTTGTGTTTAGTCATTGCTTCTTGATGCTTCCACAAGTTCAACACCAACATACCTGGTGTCTATAAGGTGCCATTTCTATAGCTGACAAGGAGAGTTGTATTTGGAATTGCAGAAACAAAAGAAATTACTATACAATGTGCATTTCACAACACCTTTGGTGAATCTCTATTTTATGTATTTTCCATTAAAGCCTCCCTGCCAAGTTTCTTGCAGCCTGGTCCTTCTGCCAGTTTGAAGTGTATGTATGTGTTTGTCTGATTTAAGTGTGAGTGTGAGGTTAGTTTTTTTTGGTGCATCACTTCCTTTAGAGTAGATTTGTTTTCTTGCAATCTTTCTCCCTTTTCATCCCCCCCATTATATATATATATATATATATATATATATATATATATATATATATATATATATATATATATATATATATATATATATATATATATATATATATATATATATATATATATATATATATATATATATATATATGCTAGCACTTACTGAAACAAATCAGATGTATCAGACGGAGCTAGCCCTTACCTAGAGACTCTCACCTCCTGCTTCTCCAGTCCTGAGAGGGGAGTTTCCATTGTTGTGTGTGGAAGGCAGGAGCTCAACCTCCTTGCCTCGGGTGCAATCCACTGCGTCAATAGTTTTTGGCACGCTCGATGGGACCTAATTTTACAACTGAGTAAGGTTTCAGGATTGATGTTGGTCCTATTACAGCAAATCAACTATTTAAAGCATCTAGCGATTCCACTGGTAAGAACTTCATTTCCTAATCAAAGACCAGTCTGACTTCCTATGCCTAAAGTCACCACATGATCCGCTAATAAGGGTGTCCCTTTTGAATTCATTGAATTACCTCTCAACTCAGCAAAGCAACTAAGGTTCAAAGGGACTCATCCTTATTTAGCGAGTCATCTTCCCAGTCTGGCTACAGGTGCTTCCTTCACAGGAGAAGTACCACGTTTGAATCCCCTTATAGTTACGGCATTACCCTTTGTGAGCTTTCGTGGTTAGTGTCCCTTGAACCTCCAACGTTATGACCCAATTCCAGGAGCGGTCCTCAAAAGTGTGCCTCCCTTTAATGGAGAGGGGCCCATTATAGCTATTGAACACATCAAAAATATTGCTAACCTCTGCAATATTCACAGTGTCACTGAGGAGAATATTGTAATCAAATTATTGGCATTGTCTTTTAAGGGTAAAGCTCTTGACTGGTACGGGACTTTGCCTGCAAATTCAATCTATTCCTGGAATAAATTGGGTACTCAATTAACAGATCATTTTGGAGAAAAGAGTGACCACCTCTCGCTTGCTGAGCAGTTGATGACCATGAAGAGAGCCCCACATGAATATATGCCAGATTTCAACACGTAATTTTAGAAGACATGGGATAGAATCCCCGTTCTGGTAAGACCGACTGCTAGTTATGCTTTCCTATATTATTTAAGAGCCTTAAACAGTGATATTATTGTTATGATACAATCCATGGGAGGGCACATGCTGCCTGCTACCTATGACATTTCCATAGCAATTGAAAATTACTTAGTGCAGGTGGGGAAAATAGCCCCTAGACCCCATATGCCACTTTTCCCAAAAATGCTACCTCCAATTTAGGCCATTGCTCCCACATTAGCTCCTCTACCTAGCATAGAGAAACCAGCTGCTGCTCCATCCAATGAGCTTCGTGAAGTTAAGAGTCTATTGCAGAGTATGTCAAACAAACTTCTAGCTCTTAAAAGGCAGCAAGCTCAGACCAGACCTTTCCAAGGCTACAACCCAAGCCCCCCTTTCATCATCTAAGGTCATGGTGCCCGTTCATAACAATCTGGTGCAGGAATAGCCAAGTTGTTCAACCACAGGGTATGGTCAAAAGCAAACTATTTATACAAATAAGATGATGGGTTGTTACCCAAATGTGCTAGACAATCAGGCAGCCGCTCATTCCCAGGTCTTCAAAGCTCCAATGCAACCCAGCACAAGCAGTAGTTAGATTCAGCCTGACTCTACTCTTATGAACCACCTAGAAGGTGAGTTCTATGTAATCAATATGTGGGTGCTACAGACAATCAGGCTGACTGTGTTGCAGCCAACACAAAATCCAAAGGGAGAGCTATGAAAGAAACTCAAGTAGCTATTCAAACGGCCACACCATCTCTTCCACCATAGGCAAACCAAAAATTCTCAAATTTTAGGCTGCCAGTCACACATTCAGCTCCCCAACCTATGCCTCAGAAGGCTACAATCGACCCCAAAGAAAATATGGAAGGGAGCAATCCTCAAATCAGCATGGTAGACCAGGTGAAGAAGCTGCACATAAATATTTCCTTGAGGGATCCATTATCGATACTTGGTGTGTCAGATGAAGGAGATGTTAGAAGCTTTCCCTTTGATCCAGGAGGGAATCAAAATACCTCATTAGCTATATATAGTAGGTTACTTTCAGTTGTCTTTCCCTATTTTCCCTAAGGGTTGTTTGGACAAGTAGTTTTCTTAGCCTTGTGTGTGTTTTTCTTTTCCTTTTGAGGTGAATCTGTGTGATTGGTTCTAGATTTATCAGAGCTATTGCTAATCTTTAAGTTACAATCTGACCTCGTGCCCAATGAATTTTTAAGGCAACTGGCTTCTAATCATAGCAGGCATGCTTCCCCTGGGAGTCACCAATTTGTTGACCATTTTTTGCCCAACAGGCCAAAAATTGGTCCCCTTCTTTCCTTGCTATTCTAGGCCAATTCATTTTTTATTTTGCATGAATTTGGTGATTTCTACGGACTCTGTAGAGCTTGGTTTTCTATGGACTCTGCAGGTCCATTTCTATGGACTCTACAGGTTTTCTTTTGGCAGTTGAAGAAATAGGCGAAAAGGGCAAGTTTTTACAAAGCTCCTTCGGATTTTTGTCTAAATAAATTCACAAGGAAGGTCAGCATCTTCGAACCATTGAACCATCACTTCATTTCAAGCTTTGGTTCAATCGACAGTTCTTTGACTTTGGTTCAATCAACTAAGTTTAGCACTTAGTTCATCAAAAAAGTTCAAAGCAAATGGTTCAATCAGCTCGGTGCACAGTCTTGAACGATTAAACCAAATTTTGGTTCAACAGGTTGTTTCAATGGCTTGGTTCAAGGGTCTGCCCTACAGCCAGAGGGTAGTTCAAAGTCTAGAAGCCCTTGTAGAGGGCAGAGAGAGTTTCAAAGAGCCTAAAGAAAAGGAAAAGAGAGGCCAATTCCTACAGACTTTTGTCTGTGGAAAAAATCCCAAAACAAAAGCTCGTGAAGCAAAAAAGTCATGGAAAAAGGCCTGATGAACTTTGCCAAGGACGGTGACATCCTGAAAAGCATCAAATTTTACACCAAGAAAGTCAGAGTATGGAAAGCACCAAGTGGCAACTGTGGAGGACTTCAACATGCTTTTTTAGGAGCAGTGGAATGCACTATGTGTCCCCTACAAGGATCAACAAAAGCCGACAGGTGGCAACATCAGTGGGTTTCTCTTATTGGCTTCAAAGAAGACTGTGGTGGGCTTGAATGAGTTTCTAGGAGCTATGTAGAGTGTGCCAAGTGTCAGCATCTGCTAAGAACCAAAAAAGGGCCCAAAATTTTCTTTAAGGCAGCTAAAGGCTCTGCAGAAGTGACCACGTGTCAACTTCCACCTGACTGTCAAAAGGCCCTCTAATGTAAGCGGATGCTACCACGTCCCATTATCTACTCAGTAGAATCCACCACATGTCAACATCCACATTTCAAAGTGTCTTCTATGTGCCCAAGTTGTGGATTACGACACGTGTCAAGGGTGGATGTGCTCTCAGTGAAAGGGGCAAAGCAGGAAGCTGAAGGAGAGTCCAAGGTTGACGGGTGCGCAAACATCAAATTTAAGCCATCAAAAAGGCCATTGTTTTTTTAAATGCCCAAGTGTCAGCCATGAAAGGAGCCCAAGGAATGCAGTGACCACCAAGAGATGGCCTGAGGGCCAAAAAAGATAAAAGTGCCAAGTGTAGGAACAAACAAAGTGATCCAAGTGACACATGAAGGTGTCGATTCAAGAATTTATTTTAGTGGTTGACACAGTGCATACCATGTGATCATCAAAGAGGCACAAATAGTGGTTGACGCGATTGGTTTTCTTCAAAATGCATTGGAGAGCAGTCAAACGGTGTGGCTCATAATTCAATCCTGACAGTAAAATGGCCTTGACGCAGAAGCAGATGAAGTGATCTAAGTGACGCAGGAAGGTGTTGATTCAAGAAGTTATTTCAGTGGTTGACACAGTGCCTACCATGTGATCATCAAAGAGGCACAAATAGTGGTTGATGCGACTGGTTTTCTTCAAAATGCATTGGAGAGCAGTCAAATGGTGCGGTTCATGAATTCAAATCCTGACAGGAGCTGGCATAGCGTTAGATTCAGATGGTTTCCTCATCCCATTGCTCAAAAGGCACATGGGTCACTTGTAAAAGGGGCGCCAAAAGGCCTCCTTTCTTCCTCTATATATATTGGAGACTTGTATTTGAAAAAAGGATCTTCCACATTTGTAAGGCGTATCCCTAGCAAATTTTCACCTGAATCAATAAACGCATTTTTTACCTCTATCTTGGTTAGATATCTCTGTGTATGTCTGAGTGTTAGTTTTTGTTTAGTCATTGCTTCTTGATGCTTCCACAGGTTCAACACCAACATACCTGGTGTCTATAAGGTGCCATTTCTACAGCTGACAAGGAGAGTTGTATTTGGAAGTGCAAAAATAGAAGAAATTACTATACAGTGTGCATTTCATAGCACCTTTGGTGAATCTCTATTTTTTGTATTTTCCATTAAAGCCTCCCTACCAAGTTTCTTGCAGCCTGGTCCTTCTACTAGTTTGAAGTGTATGTATGTGTTTGTCTGATTTTAAGTGTGAGTGTGAGAAGGTCAATTCTTTTTGTGCATCACCTCCTTTAGAGTTGATTTGTTTTCCTGCAATCTTTCTCCCTTTTCATCCCCTCCATTATATATATATGTGTGTGTGTGTGTGTGTTAGCACTTACTGGAATAAATCAGATGCATCAAAGGGAGCTAGCCCTTACCTAGAGACTCTCCCCTCCTGCTTCGCCAGTCCCACAGGCGAGAGGGGAGTTTCCATTATTGCGTGTGGAAGGGAGCTCAACCTCCTTGCCCTGGGTGCAATCCACTGCATCAACAATTACCTAGGGTTACAATTGAAAGGTTTGTGTAAATATATCCATTTGTAAAGGAGTTAGCACTTGTATGCACTCACATAAGTAAATCAATTAGATTTATAACACAACATTTTCCTTTGAATCTTACGATAGTATGGGTAAGTCAGAGATAATAATCTAATGCATCACATAAGTAGTATATATATCCATTGGATAGTGATATATATGCTTAAATTCACAATGGAATTCATGTTAGTAGAATGCTTTGTGTTATATCTGATCATGGGGGCTTTGTGTGGATTTTTAAAGGGATAAGATGGTTTGTATTAAAATTTTAAATTTCAAATAAACTGAATGTTAGAATTATTTAGAAATTTAAGTCAACTAATAGTATTTTCAACATTGATCCCAAAGAACCCACCCTTAACAAATGAAGTTGGTATCTTTTTTTGGTGCTTGAATTAGATTTCAAAATATTCTATACACAATATTCTCATCATCAATAATTGAATTTATGTACAATGTATTTATCCATAAAAATAACACCAAGAAGCATGAATCATATGGAAATCATTAAATAAATTTAAAATTGGATAAGAATACCAAGGGTTAGAACTTTTTATAAAGAGTTACAAGTTATGATGCAAAATTTGGCAAGGACTGGTTGTTTTGACAACATCTATTAACTTTTAGTTCTAAATCATATTAAACTTGATTTTGCTTAACTTGTCTTAGCAAGATGATGGTGTTTAGGTTTGATCTAATATTTGAAAAGTTAAAAAATTATTTTTTATATAACTAGTTATAAGTTTATGATATTAATGATATTATAGACCCCTGATTTTCATAGAAGGCTTATTATTGAAAAAATTTAGTGTTGTTTTGTGCATATTGATTTTTAGTTTGAATTAGGGTCTTATTAGAACTTTTTCATGTGTTTTCATACTTATCTTTATTCTATAAATGATCCCATGTTATTCTTTTTTTTTCACTTTCTTCTCTATTTTTGTTGTGCTTGCAGGATTTCTATGTTTCTATTCTCTTTGTCCTCTACCCTTTATTCTGTTGGGATGAAATTAACAGTGTGCCAATCATTTGATAAACATAATAAATGGCTTGATAATTTATTGATTTCTATTTCTTGGACCATTCTACCCTCCATATCTTTTCGATGTTTGGATATGTGATTGCCAATGCATTGCATTTTTCTTCATTAGCTTGCATGCCAATAGGTTCATAATTCAAATTTAAATAATTCTAAATATACATAACCTCCTAGAGGCATTTTAATAATAATCATAAAGATCATTCAATTCTAGGCACACATTATATTAATATTTTTTCTCTTAATGGTTTTTCAAAATAAGTTTCAAGGTTTGGCTACATCTTGTACCAAAATAAGGATAGACAATTGTTCATGTAGTTGAAATTATTTGCTTAGGGAGATAAAACAAAGCACTTTCTCTCAATTTCACTGACATGCACAATAAAAATACATTGGATTTAATTTTAATCATGTGGGATATGTAGCTTTAACTCATTGAGGGGTTTCCTAAGCTAACTAACCTCTCAATTTTTTTATTCCTCTTGCATCTGTTTGTGACAAATTATGTCAAAAATAAAGGAGAAGATAAATCCAACATTCCAGAGACCAAATCAATGAAACAAAAAAAAACTCTATTCATCACCTGATATCACACCTTCCTATAAAGTTTCAAAACCAAAAAATCCACATAGTACAAAATCGGAGCTTAGGTACATAGTTGTCAATTATAAAGGTAAAAAAGATTCATATGAAGTGTTATACATATATAGGGAAATGAATTCCTTGATTAAAGGAGTAAACCCTACCATAATAATTCTACACCCATTCTACTAACTAACCTTAGCTATAACAAGACTATATGTAACATTATTAGACATGGGGGATTGGGTCCTTATTTTAAAGATATTTGGTATTTTGATTCTAGATTAACACTCAATTTCATAAAAGTTTGGAATGAAAGGGTGGTCATGATGAGGGGGATTACCATGGAAATTATATATGAAATAATTGTCTCGATCACTTACATGTCAATAGAGGGATTAAAATCATTTAAGGATAGGCACATGAAGAAATATTTCATCCTAGTTTCTTCATGCCAAAAGAAATAATCCATGAATCTAAGTATGGATTATTAAGTATCTCCATGCCTCCCCTATAGGGAGAATTTTTCCTTTACATCACCAATAAGGGTAAGTTTTAATTGATTTATTCTCATCACTTCCTTTTCCTAAATCATTTTAGGAATAACATGACTATATGCATCCCATTTTACCACTTAATGTCTGATGAAATATCATTTTTGGATTACCAGTCATAAAAAGTGACTTTATTCTCCACCATTCTCTCATTTTCATTTTGATTTAGTTAAACCTTCTAATCTTAGACTCTGTAATAGATAATCCTAGTAAGGAGGATCGAGTGGAAGATGTTGCTATCCCGTTGGGTATCTATAGTAAAAGTTATAAGGAGGGTGATGAAATTGATGAATAAACTTTGGATCACTTTGTGAATAACTCTAAGAAAAATTCTAATGACCAAGGTAGATTGGAAAAGAGAAATAAACCCATCATTACCAACAATGGTCTCAATAAAAGAAATAAAGAAACCCTATTTTATCCCCTTAAGTCATATCCCAAGAGGTTAGTCAATGATAAGTAGGATTTTACACTTTTGTTGATCAAGCATGTTGTTTATTCAACCACAAAGCCCCCCTTTAGAGATAGGTTGAACAAGATTGAGTAGGCCTTAATTTCTAATCTTAGCTTTTTAAATGAGTCAGTGAGTGAGATTGAAGGAAAATAAGGACTTTTTTGGAGTTGTAAATTAGGTTAGAAGAGAAGATAAAGGGTTACAAGAATCAATTCCAATTTATTTTGAACTCAATCTAAGACACCATCTAGTTGAAGGAGGAGGTGGTCAAAGTGGGATCCATACTAGAGGCAATAGAGGAAGAATTGGTGAAGTTTAATGAAACTAGGAAATAGAGCAACTATATATATATATCCCCAACTCCAAGGTGGTCTAAGAAAGGCTAGGGAAAAAATAATTACAGAAGTGATTCTTGACTTCCCTAGCAAGAGAAACAAGGGAAAAATGAATCTAAATGAAGTCAAGGCCTTGGAGATAAAGAAATATGCATTAAATTTTTAGGGTGAAACTCTAAGGGAGGAGATGGAAGAAACCAAATGCTTGGAGTGGTTTACTAAGCAATAATCTAGTTTTGCTTTGTTGTGTTTTTGAAGTTCAGTAACCTTTTCGTTGATTTATTGTTGAAGGTAGTTTTTTGTTGTTAGCCTTATTATTGTAGGCCAATTTGTTATCTATTTTTGTCTGAGAGTTCCTGATCTATCTTTAAGACTTTTTAAAGTTTTATGGGAGCCTTTCAAACCCCACATAGTTACCCATATAAAAAAAAATGAGTCAACTCTCATCTTTATAACTCAACTAATCCCTACAATCGTGGAAAACATATCACATGATTTCCAAAATAATAATATTCTATTCATATTACTTTACACACTATCTATAACCATTACAAACATCACATGTACATACTAAATATTTCTAATACCTCCCCACCTTAGTGTGGACATCAGAGAATATAATCACATTCTTTATAAGATTCTATCTAGAAAAAATAGTTAGACTAGGTATAACTCCAGCAAGCTATTGCATAACCCTTACAAAAGTGTAGTTTTTGAGTTGAATTATTGATTTCTCATACCCTTCTCTCTGAACTCCCAAATCATACAAAATATATAATTATTTTGGCAAAAATCCATATTTATTTTACCTCATATCTCTTCCTATCCTAAAAAGGAGGACTTCTTAAAATATGATTCTTTAAAACATGTCATCATAGTAGGAGTTTATTTTTTCACACCACATGGTAGGATATGAAAATAAAAATGAATGCTACTATAGCATAGTGTGACCCTATTGTTAGTGAATAACAATATGACACCATTATACCTCCTATTTTTGTTGCTACTTACTAAACAAGTTTGGTTTTGAGGATCAATGGTATGTTGTTTTTATGATTGGATATACTTCCACAAAATGGACTTCAGGTTCCCATTATAATGCATCCATACAAAAGGATTTTAATGTTGAAAATTAAACTTTGACTCACTTTCACAACATACAATAATTTAATTGGACTCAACACACATAACACAATGTATGATGTGAAATATACCACTTCTCTAACATTTAACAAAAGCTATACACTAGATTTGTAATGTAGACTTTTTACAAATCTATCAACTAGATAATAAAAAATATAGAACTAATTATCTTAAGATATTAATTATATTACAATTTTTATAAAAAAACCTATCTATTGACTATTCTTAATCAAAAAAATAAAACAATAACCTAAACTTAATGATAAACCTAGAATGAAAAACTATTAAGACTTTTAGACCCATTAATTAACAACTTTAAACTATATGAACTATATATTCTAAATAATAGCATTAGATGCCTATAAACAAGATTTCAAAACTAACCTAGCTTAGAGTGTACCTTTTTTAAGTCTTGACTACTTCCTTAAAACACATCCTTATTTTTTTATCCACATTCATTTGGCTCATGTTATGCTTATAGACACATTATATGAATGATGCATATTGTTTTGGTTTAAACTAGTTATCTCTATATAAATTGATTTAATTTAATGGATTGATTATTTTAAATATTAATAATAGTGTAAGAATAATGTAGGATGTTCATGCATATATATATTTTTAAATTATTCTTTACACTTATATATACTATGGAGGAGTCATCTGTATCCACATGATGACTATAAATCATTTCACCAAAAATTTCACAGTTCACTTATAGACTGAATATTCGACCCATAAAAAATGAATATGAGCACTCACAACCAATGTTGCATCTCACCTGTAGCAATGGTTATCGGTGCACATTTTTAATTATAATTGTTAGTTTGCATTTTAATCTAAAACTATTCCATGGTTGTTAAATGAAACATGGGATGAAATAATTGACATATTCCTTTATATTAACCCCCAAATGATTGTTCAAACTCTTTATGTGGTTATAATTATTCCTTGGTGCCATTAATCATTTTTTTCCCTTTCTATTATTCACAACTTTGTATAATTTTTATTTTTATAACCTATAGGATTCTAAATCATCTAATAAAATTCATGTCTTTTCTATATAAAAAGGAAACATTATAGGCTATGTAATTATCTAGAATAGGGTTAGATTAATATTTTATGTTAGAGATGGGTTCAATTCTTAGCTATAGTCAAAAGTATCTTTACTAGAACTAGTTTCAAATATAAATGTATGGCACATATATGGTAGGACTATGAATAACTGTTCATAAAATTTCTAGACTCTACTACCTAATAGATAAAGTTTGGTTGGCCCACTATGTACTTTATTTTTAAAATAGAAGTGTTTTTTATATTTGGTGATTTTATCTAAAGTCAATTTATTATATTTTTGTAATATTTAAGTCACTTTATTAAAAAATAAAAATTAAATATACAAATAGAATATGATTCTTGTAAATATTAGTTATAATAATATGACAAGTTAGTTCCATCATCATATGTGTTATAAATTGGAGAGATTTCCATTGTACAAAGCATTATTCTTTATTTCAACGTTAGGATAGGTTTTATTGCAACTTTGTATAAAAATATTCATTTTCAATGAATGTTATAAGATTATGATAAAAAATATGTGATGAGAATTTTATTTTTTGATATATAATATTATTTATTAATAGAATGTGCTTTGATGTCTAGAGATCAAGTAATATAAATTTCTAAATTTTCAAGATTATGTGAAAATCCTCAGTATTTACAAATTTTGTGTTGAAAACTTTGAATATGGAATTTGTACCAAACACATCCAATCAGATTTGAATAATATTTAATGTTATTGGTGTGAAAAGGGTTCTCACCCAAATTGGTTTTACCTTTGGGTTCCTTTCACACTTCTTCAATTTAATCTTACTAATGTATTAATAGTGTGCACATATATTTAGTGCACAATTATGGGATTAATTATGTGCACATGTGTTTAGTGCATAATCTAGTCATTCTCCATCATGAGTGGCTTACACATGGCTTGCACTTTGAGTGGGTGCTCACTCTACTATGACTGGGTGTACACTCCACTATGAGTGGATGCCAACCCCACTTTGGCATATGCACATAGTGTTGACTTACCCACTACAAGTTATCTACCCCACTTTCTCTTTCATATATATTGAGCATTCTAGTAGTTTATTTGTAATGTGAAATGTGGAGTGATGGAATGAATGCAATCCTTTTGATTCCATTTAAATCAATTCATCATTGCAGTTATGTTGTGTATGGTTTCACATTCCTTGATAGAATATAAATTATTCTTCAAGTTCAATATCTTTGTGAGTAAGAGTGCATCCTCTAAGCTTTGAATCTCATGTAGGCTATTTTAACTAAATATTACATGGTACTAGAATATGTTGAGTAACATTGGGTAACCTCTTAGGAGATCATTCACAACATTGAGTATGTCTTTCTCTTGCATCTTTTCGAGGATGGTCCTGAGAATCAGAAAGGATGAGCAAAAATATTAGTTTGGGGAGTTCCTCCTTGAGTTTTTATTTTATAGTTACAATTTTAGAGATTTTATGAGCAAATCATAGCCCACTGACATATCTAGATTATCTAAGAAATGTAGATTTACCACCTATTTCATTCTAGTTGGACATTTGTGTGCAATTTGTTTTTGTAAATTCCATTTTAATATCATAAAAAACACTTGTTCTTTTTAAATGGTTTTCAAACTATAGATAATCACTCATAAAAATTTCTAGGTTTTGTGTTCTTTTTTATATTTTTTAAACGTTTTGAAATTCTGAATTTCATTAATAAATGGAAAAGTTATCATAGTTTTACTAGCTATTGTTAATGGGAAAAAAACTTAATCGACATGTTTTGGTCAAAGTCAAGCCTTGAGATTTTTTTATCATTTTTTATAACACATGAAATATATATATATATATATATATATATATATATATATATATATATATATATATATATGACCTTGTGATGTGGTCAAATCTGGTTAGCACATAATAAGTCAACATCAAAAACAAAAAAAAATGACTTGTTATGTGCTAACTAGATTTGACCACATCACAAGGTCATAGAAAACTCAAAATGTTTCAAAACAAAAACAATTGAGTTTTTAATCAAAATTTTATCAATAACAAAATATATATACATTACACATGCCAAATCATTTGGTCAAGGTGTTTGGTCCAAAATGGACAATTTGAGTTTTTAACATGTTTCTCACAAAAAAATTGAACACGTGGTTAATTAAGACATTTGGTAAAAAAATGCCCCCAAAATGAGTTTTTTTACATAATTTCTCTCACATTAAATTGTGCATGTGACAAACTCACTTGGTCAACAACATGCTCACACATAAGATAAATTAGTTGTCTTGGTCTAAGATTCCACCCAACATTGGCAAACCTCTACAGTTGTCCATACTACTACATTTAAAAATAGTGTCATTAATCCATGACAATAATTTTACTACTCTGGCCGGTTCATCATTCCTTTTGACAAAGATTAGTGGGTGGAACTTGATCTGAAAAGTGGTCAAACACCCTCACAATTTTTTTTTCAACATAAGTGCTCCTACTTTGTATGCATGCCCAATTCACATTGTATAAACTTCATCTGGCATGCTTACATTCTACTAGACCCTCCTTCATTCAGTGCATCTTTATAGAGTGTATTTTAGCAAACTTTACTTTTTGTCATGTATCTTTCAAGGTCCCTTATTTAGCACCTTTCATTCTTATTTGGATACACCATTCAAAGCCTCTTTCTTAGCACCTTAAATGTTGTCATAATTTTTCTCACATAAAAAATTAATCCTATATTGTAAATTGGTATCTTATCAGGCACATTATTTGTCCAAATCCATCTAAGGACCAATACATATTTCATTTTCAATGGTATATCTTTCAACTACACTAAGATAGTGCTATAGACTCTAGCATTCATAGTTAACATGTGTGTGTGTGTGTTCTCATTTCATGCACTTTTCACTATTTTTAGAACTTCACTCAGTTGTATCTTCATCATCAAGATCACCTGTTGAGATTTTTTGATAGTTTTGGAGTGATTCTGGCGTGTTACAATTTTCACAGGGTGATGTTTGAGAAATGGATTCATCCAATCGTATAGTTCTTAGATTCATGTACTTCATGACTATATTTGGTTTTTTGATTGGGTTTGTAGGATAATTTATCTAGACACATCATGGGGCCATTACTTTTTGGAGTACTTATTCATAACTTGGTGCCCTTTATTTAGTGACACCAGTCTATGTGTTCACTTGTCATTAATTTTTCTAACTTCTTCAATAGAGACATACATTGCAAAATTTTCTCAACTAAGCATTGTTGGGGGGGGAGTGTTAATTCAATGCTTCTACGAATTCATTATTACCCAGTAATTTGACAACCAATTTTTATTTTGAATGATCCTTGTATTTAAAACCAATTCCTACTCTTACTTGATAGTTACAATGACTTGACATTCATGTATTTGAGTAAGATGAATTGGCATCCATAGGGACACTTGACTTCAACACTACTTTAGGGAGAGTCACATGACTTTCTTCCTTCATCCTCTCATATGAGGGAGATTTTTTTCTATGGGTTTTCTCTTTCTCTCTTCTATTTTAGGGGATCATTTTGTACATGGATACCTCAATAGGCCTTCTTATCAAGATCTATTATATTTTTGCATGTTTGCAGTTTGCTTTCCTCTAAGTTACACTTAAGTGGAGTTGTTGGTGTGAAAAGGGTTATCACACAAACTAGTTTTAATTTTGGGTTCCTTTCACACTTATTCACTTTAATCTTGATTAGGGATTAATAGTGTGTACATATGTTTAGTGTATAATTATGGGATTAATTATGTGTATATGTATTTAGTGCACAATCTAGTCATTCTCCACCAAGAGTGGCTTACATATGGCTTGCACTATGAGTGGGTGATCACTCCACTATTAATCGGTGCCAACACCACTTTGGTGTGTTTAAATAGTGTTGATCTACCCACTATAGGTTGTCTACCTCACTCTCTCTTTCATATATATTGATCATTCTCATAGTACATTTGTAATGTGAATTATGAAATGTGGAGTGATGGAATGAATACAACCCCTTTGAATCCAATTAAATCAATTCATCATTGCAATTTTATTGTACATGGTTTCACATTCCTTGATATAATATAATTTATTCTTCAAGTTTGATCTCTTTGTGAGTAAGAGTGCATCCTATAGCCTTATAATCCCATGTAGGTTGTTTCAGCAATATATGATAAATGTTTCTATAGAATAATTATACCTCATTCACATTCAAGGTTTGTATTTCAATTTGCATGTTGAGGTAAATATTTCAACCCATTTAATCTTAATCTAAGTTATCAAGGCAATATTTTATGTTTTTTTCATTATAGATTTCACACTTACTCCTCCATCCTCCTACATTCTCCTTGCACATACATTCTTCTCCATTTCACCATGTTTATTTTTATGCATTTTGGTCAAAATCACTCAAAACCCCCATAAACTCTCATCATATTAAGGAAATGTCTCTCTTAAATCCAAAGGAAAATCACTCATCCCATGGTAATTTATTCAATATTTTAATCTTGGGTCACTATTTATTAGGTGAGTCTATTAAGTTAATAAAGAAATCACAATGATATAAATCTTAGGGCTTATTGGAAGGTCCTAATGACTTGTTTAGGAGCAATTTTTTTAGGCTAATGGGCCCTCTTCAATTGAGTGTGTCATATTATTTGATTTTTCTCAAAATTTCCTTTCATTTTATTATAAAATTATTATTTTTAATTCATATCAAACCATTTCCCCAAAGAAAATAGTTTGATGAATTTTTCATATATATCCCATATTTACTTGTGATTTGTTATCTTTGTTCCTAGGAATGCCCTACCATTATTTATAATAATGATGGAGAGAAATGCAAATTTTGTAATAATTTTTTTTTGAGAATTCAATAATTAATCCTTTGGTTTCCTATTTCAATTTCATGACTTCAAACCATCTAGGGAAGTAATCACTAGTTGTTAGTAACCACTTTGTCCATTGCTTGAATTGGGATTAATCATCCATGTGAATTCAAAACCCCACTAGGTAATTGGTACATCATCAATTATATGTTGAAGGGGTAAGGAATATTTCCTTTATCTACCTATGAAGTGTTTCCAGGGTTCATATGTCCTTACCCACTTCAAGGTGTCATTGAATATTGCAGGAAAATAACATCCCACCCTCGTGATTGTGTATGAAATAGTATGTGTAAAATAGTGATCCCTTGATAAACCTTGATGAAATTAGTTTTAAAATATTTCAATATTATAAAATTATAAACATCTTATCAAGAATTCATTGAAGTTATTTTTATTTAGAACTCCATTAATAAGTTTATAAGGATCAATTTTTAGTTTGAATTTCATTTTTAATGTGAAATTATGCCTAGTAAGGTACTAAATTGACTTCATGTACCTAATTATTTTTTTGGTCCAATATTCAATGGTATTTAAATTAATATTTACTTTCACTTAATCCCTTTCTTTTAGGTATTTTTGAGTTATATTATGTTGTCCCTAACCTATTAAAGTGTAGCTAGCTTCTTTCAAAATAATATCTTAGATGTCAATTGTTAAAAAATGCCACTTTTCCTAATGAGTTTAGTCATTCCTATGTCAATGTCATAGTCCATGATTTTAGTCACTTGACTATCTCTCTTATAAATGATCTCTCCCTACATTACATACTCCCTAACAACTAGGTGTATCGTATAGGCCTTGATCCCATTGTTATAAATGAGTTGTTTGAATTTTTTGAGAGATTTCATTGGAGCATAGGATTTTTTTTAAGAAGTTGTAATTTACCTCATATTATTTGAGTGTTTCCATCATGAATGCAATGGTGTTTTCTTCTTCATCATCACATTTATGTGTTAACATAGTTAAAATGCACTATTTATCTCTAAGGTGTACATAAAGTCATTGGTCAAGGGTGAGGAGGGTGAGGGGTGAGAGTAAAGTGATGGTCTCTAAACTCAACTCTATATGGTGGCCCTCACCCCAATAAGAGTTTCTTGACCCTCCCTATATGTATATTATCATATATTATTTTATCTTGATCATAGTGAATACTTATCTTTAGTATAGATAACACTTATCTTATTTATTTGGGGCTATCAGTACAAGTCCCTCATAAATAAATTGAGTGCCCCAATTGAACTAGAGATTGGAGAGAGGTGGGACCTCTCCCAACTATCTATATCTAGAAAAAAGTATAGTAGGTTGTTAGGAGAGATCTACCATCCATATATGGGTATGGACCCCATATATAGATCAGATCTAAATAAAAGGTCGGCTAAGGGATATAAATAGTTACCAATTATATAGAGATGTCTAGCCTAACCTATATATCAACAATATGTAGTCATTTGAGTTCCTATTGATTGAATCTAAAATCTAATCTATATATCCACTCGCCTCTCTCTTGGGAGCTCGTCTGAGGGATAAATATTTGTGAAAATTTAGGTTTAATAATGTTAGGGTTTTACAAATTGTATGTTTTATGAATCCAAAAGCATTTTTTACTTTTGAATTAAACTTTAAAATAACCCCCTTTCAACATAAGGACTATGGGCCTTACTAAGTCAATAAAGTCAACAATAAATTTCCTTGTAAATTTGACTTTTCCTAGGAAGAACTGCAAGGATTCCTTATGAGTCTTTAAGAATAATTGTAAGATATCTTCCACCCTTTTAGTTTGATACTCCATATTTGGACACCACATGTCCTAAATGTTTTCCTTTATGTAAAATAAATATAAACTTATTTGGATTTAGGGAAATACCAAAATATTTATACCTTTCAAAATTTAGCTCTAGATGTTTCATGTGGTCTATACATTTCGTAAATAACATAATTAGGGACTATTTTTAGTTTATTACATCAAAAATTTGTAACAAATCCCATACCTTGTGTTTAAAAGAGTTTGAAAAAAAAATCTGCACTGCATTCAAATATTTCATATTTGATTAATAACTTATTGTATCCAAACACTTTAAATAGTTTCATCCAATTTTTATTAAATAATTATATCCCAAGGGTGGAAGACTCATTCAAAAGCATTGTTTGTGAAACTAAAATGTAGCCAATATAAGTATGGGGTTTTATCTTATTTAGGAGAAAATATTGCAATACCAGCTCTGACTCCATTTTTTGCATTTAGCCCCATAAAAATATAACCTCCATATTCCATCTAAATACTCAAATTATTTTAATACTTTGGGAGGTTGAGACTCTTTATCATAAATTTAATTATTTCTTAGGTTAGTCTCCTCAAATTTTTCATCAAGTTAAATTATTGATTTTAAGAATCCCAATTTTATGGTTGGGAATTAAATAAATCTTTAGTATTTTCATCCACATCTAGATTGAAGGTTTTCATATCTTATTCAGTCAATATAGAATAGTTGTCATCCTTTCTATCATCGTGTAGGGTTAAACATGATAAGTGTTTATCAGTTATGTAACAATTGTAACCCTATTACCATGCCTTGTTCTTACTATAGTGTAGTACCAATCTAAGGAAAGATACCCTACTATCATGGAAAAAATATTTCTTAATAAGCATACCCAAAAATGAGATGCACATATGTTAAATTTTTTTTGAAAGGAATGCTAATAATTGGACATGCATGGAGTTATAAGAAATCCTTATTTAAGCCACTTGTTCTAACTGGGGTTCAATATAACTAGGTGACACATTTTCTTAATGGGAATAATTGATTCTTAATGCATTGGAAATTTTATTTGGAATCATAGTGGCATTATCCCTTGATTAAATCATACAATTAATGATTATATGTTCACCAAATATCAAAGAAACATCGAATGGGAAGGCTTAGTCTATCTTACTTATAAATTATTCACATGGAAAACATCTACTAGCCTTGATAGATATATTTTTGCTAGTATCCACCTCCTTTCCTTGAGATTTAGGGGATTCAACATGCTATTGAAAATCTTATTATAATTGATCCAGTTATCTTCAAATAAACATTGCATCCCAAAGAGTGATACTAGTAGTCATCTTATTCAATTTACAAGGAATGAGCCATGTGTATGATATTTATATCATGTAGCATATGTAGTCCATTCCCTATTTGGTTTCTCAATCAAGGTGTTCAAGATCTGTGAAGGGAAAGATCTATTCAGGCACCTTTGGTGATGTTTGAGTATCCTCTCTTTGACTCTAATTAGGGTCTTCCCTTTCTATTATAATCACTATATTTTTAACAATAGTTGATATTTGATTTATGGAAGCCTAAGATTATAGGGCCTTTTTATTGGCTCTTGTCATGACATTTGATTGGAATTGTGGCCTTATAAAAGCATGTAGATTCTCATTGAGAGCATAAAACTCATTATCCTCCCAATATGCCAACATTTATTTAGGAGCATTAGGTCATTGGACCTTCCTACCCTAATTCTTGATATTATTGTATTGATGCATTTTTTATCATAAGTGCCTACTCTTAGTGTCCAATAGGAAAAATATTGTATTTATGTGTTATGTTGCAAGGGTAGCGCCATATATTCCTTTCCTAAGCTAATTTATTTTGCACTCGAAGTAATGATATTGCATTAGTTAGAATTTGGATCCCTTAAATTTGTTGAAGTGGTTTTGTATTGGTAAATTTTGGTAGATAAGGAACATAATTTTAAGGGGCTTAAGTATCAACTTGAAACCTATTAAGTTGATAGCCTTAGTTATTGTAGTAAGGACTTAGGGGGTTTGGGGAAGGTTTGGGGAATATTTCCTCTTGAGGGCTACAATTCAATTTGATAATCATGTTAACAAGATTTTTTCCCTCTTAAAAATCCTTGGTATCTTTGTATAAGGTTATACCATATATGGGATTAACCTATATAGGATTTATTTCCAAGGTATTTCTACATCTAATATTGAAATTTAAAATATACTCCATTTGGGTTCTCATAATAGTGGTTAGCTATTCCATTGAGGATAAGTTATCTCCATTCTCCTTGGATTATTTTTATAAGGCATGACCCAAGTCATCCCAATCATTTATAGATGCAAGGGCTTGAATTTGGAACCATTTTAGGTCCTTGTCCTTGAAAGATGTGAAGAATCCTAAAGGCTACACTAAGGGCAGGAACATGATGCATATAAAAAATAATTACCAATCTTAAATATGGTATATGAGGGTATTTGAATTATAAAAAAAATGTAAGATAATATCATGTTATATCATTCCACTTCAAGATATCTAATAAACTATCAAAATCATAAGCTGCGAAGGCTTTGGTTCATGGGTTTTCCATGGCCATTTTGGGCTAAAATATTTGAATTGAGGGAAAATAATTATTTATAGGAATGTGGTTATATTTATAACTACATATCTCATTTTTTTTAATAAGGGTATTTTTTAAGAATTCAATAAGAATTTTCCTAGTTATGAACCTTGGTTAAATTCTTCTCATACACTACTACGTTCAATTATTAAGCAGAGTCACCTGATGAATGTATATTGCTCCTTAAAGCATATTTTTAAGATACTCACCAAGACATTAATAATTACTTTTAAAATGAATGAGATGTCTTATTCAATACCATGGTAATTTTCAAAGATCTTAGTAATTGAAATACTATCCAATTTTTAGATATTTCTGACTAAGGTCTAAAAATTTCAATTGAAGTCCCATAGGGCATGCCAAAAAATTGTTGACCACTTTGAACTACCTAAATGTGTGTGAACTTTGTGTCCATACTAAAATAATAAAATTTTGTAGACTTGGTATTCTTTAAACAAAGGAAACTAATGGAGAAGGCCAAATTCCTCTTATCTTAACACTAATAATTATTTTCGGGGAATATAGTGCGAGAAGGAAATAAAATACATAAACCAAAAGGTGATGCATCAAAAAAGTGACCTTTTACCTCATTCAATAGTTTAAAACCAAATAAATATCTATATTATATATCTTGATGTCCAAAAAAATCATTGTAAGATGCAAAAAGTAATAGATTTACTCATGTAAGATTATTCTTTTAGACTGAACAATCCACATAAATTTAAATGAAGAAGACAGAATAAATATCCAACATCTTTATTGAATGCTTCAATCGATACACAATTATGATTTAATCAAAGGTTAAATGGATTTAATATTCAAATTAAAAAATCAAAAGCTAAAATTCTTACTAAAATATCTACATAACTGAAATAAAAAATTAAAAGTAAAAATATATTGCTATAGAGTGCTTACATTGATTATATCCATGTTTCTTGGAGGCCTTATAACCACACAATTATTTTCTTCTTTGGAAGATAGGACAAGACACTGAATCCCATTGAAATACATGTCACATCATCTTGAGAGATGCATATATGCTTTTAGTTTATCTATATCCAAAATTTGATCTTCACATGAATATTTTTAATTATTTCCCATCATTGTGTTGATGAAACAATCATGACCATGATTCTATTTATGCTTCTAGGGCCTCCAAGACATTATATTATTCATTATGGCACTATAGAATTTGGATGGGCCTTGAGAACCTAATTCATTTTGACAATCTCTTAGAATCCCATGAGTGGTCCACATGTTTTGCACATCTACATTTTTTCAAATGGGTTAGGCCCACACAAGATTAAACTTGAAAGTATTTCACCTTATATTATTCCTGTATCATACCCTCGATTAATTATGTGTCATTGATTTAGAATGAATGAATTATGCATGAAAGATTTTGTTATAGCAGGATGTCATTAGTTGATGATGTTTTGTTATTGGTACATATCACCTCTCTTAGATTCCAATTAGAGAGTGTAGAAACATCTAATTTTATTATTTTGTCTCATTGAAATGCCCCCCATTGATTACTCTAATAAAAGGATATGTCCTTTATTAAATGATAAATCCATGGTAGACTTGATATTTTATGTATGTCACATGATCAAAGAAGATCAATGGTAGAGGGAACATATTGATGTTCTTGGGCCTTTGTCATTCTTCAAGCCCCATAATTCTTCCATCTTTCTAGCTCAATTGATGATCAAAAATACAAGAGAAAAAATGTTTCTTTGATCATCCTTTTCCTATATGGATTCCACTGATATGTGATCATAGAAAAAATACTTTGATATAATAAGACCCCAACTTTCAAAACATTGATCCCATAAGGTTAGATTATTTACATAAGGGTCTGTCCTAGGATATTATAATAATAAATATTGTTTTATAAAAGGGAGTATCTCTCGACACTATGACATGTTTGGCTCATTTGTTTATGCATGGTATGAATTTTATGTTATTGCTCATTTCTAATAACTACATATCAAAATGTTCCCCATGGTGTAGCAAATGAAGTCTTTTATTGATCTCCCAGAATAATTATTATTTGGGTGTATCCTGAGAAACCATCCATGAATGATAACATATCATAACCAATTGTAGAGTCAACAATCATGTTAATATTTGGTAATGGTAAGTTATCTTTGGGATAAGATTTATTTAGGTCCTAATAATATATATAACATTAAATCTTTCTATCAGGATTTTCAACTAGTACCATATTAGAGACCCACTTAGGATAATCAATGGATCGAATAAATATTACATTTAGTAGTCTTTGTATTTCCTCTTTTACCAACAAAGCTACTTTTGGATGAGTTTTTATAATCTTTTTTTGCATTGGCTTGGCATTAGGATAAAGTATGATATTAATTAATGTAATTTTAGGGTCAATTATTGGCATATCTAAGTAAGCCCATGAGAATGTTTCTAAGTAATCATGTCGAACTTGTTGAATTGCCTTTCCTTCATATTTTTTTAACATGGTTTCTAATAGTATTGGTTTAGGATCCTTATCTATTCCATAATGTAATTCTAATATCTCTTCATTGATTAGAGTTTTATCCATCTTCCACATATGATGTTGTAGGGATGGTATTTGGACCATCTACTTTGATATGGACATTATGTTCTTCACTCTTTCCAAAATATGCCTAGGTGGAAGTTGTGTGAGGAACCTATTTTTAGGATAAAAGGAAGGGAAATCCTTGTATGCCTTGAGGTATTCTAGGAGATATTTATTGCTTAGAAATACATATAATGTCCTAATCTCTAGGAAAATTATGTCATCAATGAGAAGAGGTTATACTAATTGTAGTGTAGATGTATTATTAAATTCTAGTTTTGGATCTTCTTTGAAGAAGTGTTTATAAATAGTAGCTTGTGTGGTTTCTCCTTATTATTTATTAGATTTTTTTATAACCTAGACCTTATTGTTTTTTAGTATATGTTGTGATGGGATGGATAATGATTTTTGTATTTTTTCCAAATATTTAACTTGTATAATCTATTTTATTAGATATTTAAGGCCAAAACCTTCTTGGTTGAGATTTGATGATGGTGAGGAAATTGGAGTTGAAGAAGGTATTGGTGCCTCATTTTGTTTCAATTCTTGAGAACAGTTTTACATATGAGGAATGTAAAGATCCTCAATCTAAGTTAATGCACAATACTTGAATGGTTATTGATCTAAAAGACACACACACACACACATCCTTGATGACTAAAATGTTAAGCATGCATTTAGGGTAGAAGATAATATGTTCATATCATGAATCCATGGTCTCCCCAATAAAATATTATAATTGAGTTCATTAGGCATGACCTGACAAACTATGGCTATCATTTGAGGGCCCATAGTAACATGTAGGGTAGTTTTTCTTAACACTTACTACATGATATTGCTAAATCTCAAAATATTCATATTTGAGTAGTTAAGATCATTTTCTTGAATATAAAGTAGGTTCAAGAAAGATATATTACAAAATTTTAATCATGATCTATTGTCAACCAAAATTCACTTAATTATCTTATGTTTTAATCATACTTTAATATAAAATAGTATATGTTAATTTATAATGTAACCATGGGGTTAAATTATAATATTGTGTCCCATTAGGCAACAATTTTATATTTTTAAATAATTCAAAAAAAAATCCTAAAAAATACTTAATTTTTTTTAAAATTTTAGAAAAAATGTATATGCACTACATATTTATATATATAATCTAAAACACATTTATTTGATTAATATCAATGATTAAAAATAAATATTTTTTGGGAGGGATTGGAATTATATGTGGCCTCCAAAATGTTGGACACAATATAATGTTTTAACCCTACTAGGAGGTACGTATTCTTTTTCAAAAGAGATGCTTCCTTCCATCCATCATAGTGTATATATAATAGAAGCCACATTGGGTGGTTCTACATCATTTGATAAAGTTAAATGGTGTAATTTTGCATAAATAATGTCTTTATAAGTTAGAATTATTTGAATTGATTCTAACGTAGAAATTTTGGCATGTGAATTTTTTAACTGGTCCATGATATCATAGCCCTTGGATTGATTATCTTGATTAGTGGGTAGTGGTGGGATTTTAGGTTGTAATTGGTAAGGTCCTTTGGTTTTTACTACTAGATGGGTCACCTTACCCCTTTGTGTTGTGACAATGTGGGCCATTGTATATAATACGAGCTAAGGGTGGATGGTGACTGTCATCATTTTGAAAACTAGGGGGAGGATCAAGATGAGTCGTGCATGCTCTTTTCCATTTAGTGGTAATAAGATACAACTTAGATTGAATTTTTCAGCAATATGATTAGATAAATGTTAGGGATTGCTCATTCTTAATTTTAGCCTTATTAATGTTTTTAGATTTGATCATTTTAACCTATTTTGTTACATAATTGATCCATTTATGAAACATTATCCATACATAACAATATGAAAAGAGTACCTTCATAACTTGGGTCAACCATAAATGTTAATTTATTATGGATATGATTAATGTGTATTATTAGGGAATAATTATAAATTAAGTATAAAAATAAAACCCTAAGGCTAAAATTTAAAACCCTAGAAAGATAAAATCCTAAGGGGAACCTAGGGTTTGACACAATTTGATGTGTAGAGGTTCACCAATATATTTTACCCTAATTTTATTTTACAACCCCTAATAGGATATAAACTTGAAATGTAATATAGATACTAAGATATGGTATTCAAACATTCATCTAAATGTAAAATATTGAAATTCATTGTAATGATTTGAAAAGGGGCACATGTTAAATATATAAAGTACAACAAAGGGATGAGTAATTAGATTTTTTGGTTGAATGTTTAGCTATGTCTATATTATAACTATGGAAAAAAACAAAATCAGGCCTATGATTTATCCAATTTAGGAACTATGTTTTTGTTTGTGTAAGGTCAATTCCATCATATCTAAGTAAGTATAATTGGTCGATACTAACTTGTGCAAAAATGAAGGACTATTGTTGTATGGTCACCTTCTCCTATCTCTATAAGCTATGTATGTGATCCCTAACCTTAATGATATGCACAACTACATAAATCAGCATCTTTTGCCTTGAAACCCTAGGTGTGATTATGAGGGCTAGAAACCTATAAAAAAATAGGAATGTGTAATGGGTTGAGCTAATCCCAATCACCCCTATTTGATGATTGGTTACTACCAACATATCAGATACTCTAAGGAGGGAAATCGAGCCACATGTAATTCTTCCACCTAGTTTAATTATGCAATTATTATCATTAAATATATGCATGTAATTAATGTTTTGGCTTTGATATTTGAAAATGCTTTCTTTGATTTGGATCTAATGTGATTAAAAATTGGCATGTGGCTACTCTCAGTGATAGATTCATAATTTGGGAAGAATAGGGGATATTTTCTCAATGTGCAATAGTGTATACTAAGGTTTAGAAAACTCTCAACCAGGATATCATCTACATGCCATTACCAAAATCAAAATCTTCACACAAGCTAGATTGGATCAAAGTCTCATTATTGCCTCTCATTAATCATATAAAATTATGTAGTGTATTCAACTCATTAACAAAGGAAGTATCCATGTTAAATATCTTGGAAAGGTTGTTTGACTCCAACCACATGGTTGTTGGGAGAAAGCTATAAAAATAGGAGAATCAACTATTTATGTGCACTCATCCTATTCTTATATGCACATAAAAGTTATTATAAAAATACATAACAACTCCCTAATTTAAGCTTAACTCTTGTTGTAGTGTTTACTAACACAAAACTATGCTAGATAGATAATAGATAGGTAATCTAAGCTTAGAGTGAACACACAACTCCAATACCCTCCCTTAAGCATAAAATTAGAGAGAGAAAAAAGAGAAAATATAGGAGATATATCCTCAAATATGGTTTCAGAGAGCTAGGCCAAATCATGTACCTGTTAACTATTCTATTCACCATTTAGTTGCAACATGGATTACAAGGTTTACTTGATCTTCATGAGCTCACACAATGTTTACTAATGGGATTAAGATTACTATTCACTAAACACTATTCACAAAGACACTATTCATGGTTACTATTCGTAATGACTGTGCATGGTGATGTGGCATAGTGCTGAAGTGGATTTTAGATAATGTGGCACAGTGCTGAAATGGATTTTAGATAATGTGGCATAGCCCATAAGGCATATTTTATGAAGAAATTTTCACATGTGTGAAGGTGGGGCGTGTCATATCACTAAAGGACAGACCCTCTTGTCTTTAGTGATTCACATGTGCTTTCTCCTACATGTGTGATGGTGGGGTGCATTTTTTGAGTGGCTATATGATTTTCATGTCTTGTGTAAGGTCAAAAGTTGATTATAATTTGTCTTGGACATTGTGTGCACATGGAGGAAGAGACAAGTTTACTATTCATGATTTATGCTCACATGTGTGAAGGTGGGGTGCCATTTTTGGTATCACATGGAGGTGGGAGATAAATAAAAAAGAGAAGGCTGACTATGTCTAAAGTAAAGATCCACCTTTTGACTCCTTTTGCACATGGAGACAAGAATCACATGTGGTCACTATGCATGAATAGTGAAAATGGCGTAGCATTCTTCTCCTTGGAGATTCCCTTTCATTTTTCCCTCTCTTTATATTATTTCATAAATATATATCTCTCTCCTTGTAAATATATCTTAAAATCTTTGGCTTTACAAGCCTCATACTTGTTCAATGCCTTGGAGTGAAGAATAAATTTGATTTTTTTGCCTCCTCAAGCTTGCATCTAGTGTATGTTCTAATGGATTGTTTACTTAATGGTAGTGATGGTGTCTTGAGATTTCTCTCATTTTTCCTCTTCATTCTTACCTCTTTTCAACTGTGGTATTCATCTTGCAGGTCATATGGTGTGTCAAGTAATTTTGCAAAGGCTAGGTGTGGAGAACTCTCCATGTGTGTCTTGTTTTAGACCTCTTGATTTCCCATCTTGTTTGATGCATTAATTACAACCTCCATATTGAAATAATTATATGATTATATCTATTATTTGATTTGTGTAATCAGATTTTAGTTTTTCTTCATTTCATTGTGCAAGTCATTGCAAGTTGAGGAGACCAGTATTTTGGCGCATCACCTTCTTTCATTTTTTTTGTTTCCCTCTCTCCCTTTTCCTTGTAGCAATAGAGTAGTGTTTAGTTTTATATGATTCATCAAGGGAATCATCCCTCTTTGAGATTATCTCCAATACAAGGTCACCCACACCTTGGAGAATTTCCATTGTATCAACATGAGTGAGAATAAGCACACATTCTCACAAGGGTGCACTCCTGAGTGATAACAATACCCATTTACAAAATAGTAAGGAAAAATAACAATTGGTAAAATATGTCACTAAAAGTTACTAAAAAACTAGTAAAAATAGAAAAAGTGGAGAGAGATAACATATGATGTAAGGCATGCCAAGAAAACCACTCAAGAATCAAATACAATGTTTAAGTATATGTTTGGTAGATGGAAAGTCACTTAAACTCAATTCTACACTAGTTATCTGGATCCATTGTTTGATCACCAAAAAAATAACTAACACTATATGTCACCAAAATAACTCCAATAAAGGATGCAAGAAACTCCATAATCTCATCAAATGATGCAAGAAACTCCATAATCTTGTCAGTCTATAGAAGACATCATTAATACCAAGAGAGTTATTTAGAATATAAGCGAGTAGTGTATGGATGAAGATGTTGAATAGTGGAGGAACTATGTTGGTAAATTATTCTAAAAGAACACTGACAATGTCACCACAACTAAGCTAAAATCCATCCTAGATGAATACATATGGTGGATGATGATGTATACATATGATTAGATGCAAAAAACATAAATGATGCATGCAAGGAAACATGTATAAGTGTGTTAGGTTGATAATGCTAGACTAAAATGATCACAGGACTCTCATGCCCAAGTGAAAGTGTAATAGAAATCATGTGTTGTTCAACATCCTCATGAATAGTTGAGTGAATAAAAATTATAGTTGATTTTACATCAAAATACTCCAATAAAGATGAAACATATGTGTGATAACCAATGCCATGACAAGTAATCGAATGAATAGGTTGGATAGGAGAAATAATGTCTTGTGAATGTTTTCCAATACCTCCACAAAGATGACCCATGGAAAGGAGTATGTGAGAACCAAAGGTAGTTATTTGCTTTTGAAAAGATCCAAGCACATATGCAAGTGAATTTGAAGTGGGGTGTGTAGTAGGTGCAATAATAGAAGCATCAGATACAATAGGTGACTCAAGATCTGGTAGGTTATAATCTAAAATCATATCAAGTAGATGTGTGCCAAATTCATGATTAGGAAGTGAATCAAATGATGGACTAGGATCAAAGGGATGTAGGTCCAGTGTAACAATCTAATGTTGCAAACTATAGGTTTTGTTTTGTAATGTGTGTATGAGGGCATCCTTAGTGTAAATGAGGGGTAGGAGAATGAATTTTTTCTTCTTGAGTTTCCTACTCTTTTCTATGTGCTTAATCATATCTTCCTAAAGTGAAAAGATTTCAAAGAAGAGCATATCATTTTTTGACTACAAGTTATTATTGGTCTATGTGATAGTGTGGAGGTTATGGCACAAAGCCATTATAATAATAAAAAACAAGGACTTGTAATGAATCTCAATAGAAAACACACTCACCAAAGATGTAAAACAACCCTCGCAAACTGCTTATAATGATATAGTTTTTTACAAAGTTTTGGCCCAATAGTAACAAAAAAAGATGAAATAGGCCCCCACAAAATCTATAGAATGCACTAAAAGATGCAAAAAGTAATCCCCTTAGAATAAATAAGTGGCACTTTATAAGTAGTGTGTGAACAACATATTTTATAGTTTCAAATGTGGAAAACATTTTTAAAAAAAAGGAAATTTACTTCTCAAATTGGAAATACAATTCTACCACTATGTAGGTCTTAGAAAATTAGGAACAATGGAAAATAATTTCACCTCTCGAGGCTTTCAGACAAGCAAAAATAGGCTTCCATAAAAAATCTTGTCCAAACCATACTCAAAACAATGCAAGCAAAAGTTTACTCTTTCAAAAAAATGTCCTTAAGGGGACTCAAACCCTTGACCTCTTGGGTTGGAAGGTTCTAGGAAAATTTTATTTGCCACTACATTTGAATTAAAAAATAACTACTTTGTTAAAAAAAAATTGTAAAAAGTGGGGTTTGACCCCTATGCCTCTCACGTGTGAGGGTTCAAGCAAAAGTTATATAGCCACTCGGCCATTCAATGGCTTTGATTGATTAAGTGGCAAAATATCTTTAAAAAAATTAATTTAAAAAAATTAATTGACATTGTATTTCACCAAAATAACTCATTTCAAGGAGACCATTAGTGGTGTCAATAGTTGAAGAGTTTACCAAATGTAATTCTTTTAAATGCTTGAAATGTAATATGTGGTGCACAAAGGGTTAGCAAGGTACACAACACCCGAAGAAGCATGATCAACACCACACCCCCCTTATTGATGATTGGGTGAAGTGATCGAAAAAACATGTATGAGTGGATGTAGCCAACTACTCAAACACAACAATGTTGACAACAATTGATACAAAACCATATCTCTCTCACAACATGAAGATGATCCATATTGTCAATGAAGGTGTCGAAGATATTGATAAAAGATCTCTCAAGAAGATGGCCTTGGTCATGATGGTGGAGTTAAGCAACTAAAGTGGAGAAAAAAATACTTAAAATAGAGAACACATGCTTGAAGGTGGACTAGGATGAAACAATAAACCCTTCAGTGGCTCTATATGACTTGGTACAACTACAAATTGATCCCATAAAACTAAAAACCCACCAAATAACACAAGAAACTCTATAATGTTGTCAATCTATAGAATACATCATCAATACGAAGAGAATTGTTCATAAGACAAGAAAGCAATGTGTGGACAAAGATGTTGAAAAGTGGAGGAACCATGCTAGTAAAATCCTCATAAAGAACACTAGCGACACAACCAAAACTAAGCTAAAATCCATCCCAAATGAATACATATGGTGGATTAATATGCCTACATATGATTAGGTGTAAAGAGCACAAATGGTACATGCAAGGAAACATTTGTAAGTGTGTCAAGTTGATAATACCTGACTAAAACAATCTCTAAGAATCTCGTGCCTAAGTGAAGGTGTAGTAGAATTCATGTGTTGCTCAACATCCTCACGAAGAGTGGAGCGAACAAAAATTGGAGTTGATTTGACATCAAAATACCCCAATGAAGTTGAAACATGTGTGTGATAACCAATGCCATGGTGAGTAATCCAACGAACATGTTGGATAGGAGAAATGGTGTCTTGTGAATGTTTTCCAATACCTCTACCAAGATGACCCATGCAAAGAAGTATATGAGAACTAGAGGTAGTTGTATGCTTCTCAAAAGAGCCAAGAACATAGGCATGTGAATCTAAAGTGGGGTGTGTAGGAGGTGTAACAAATAGGAGTATCAAATACAATAGGTGACTTAGGTTCTGGTAGGTCACAATCTTAAAGCTTATCAAGTGTGTGTGTCCCCAATTCAAGATTAGGTGGTGAATCACATGGTGGATTAGGTTCAAAAGGATGTAAATCTAATGTATCAAGATGATGTTGAAAACTAAAAATCGTGTTCTGTAATGTGTGTATGAAATTTCTTTATTATAAATAAAGCATAGGATAATGGAGTTTTACTTCTCAAGTTTCTTATTGTCTTCTACATACCTAATCATATCTTCATGAAGTGAACAAATTTTAGAAAAGAGTATATGATTTTTTTGAATACAAGTTATTATTGACTTGTGTAATAGTGTGAAGGTCGTGACATGAAACCAATACAATATTAAAAAACAAGCCCTTGGAATGAACCTCAAGAATAAAAACACTCACCAAAGATATAAAATAGCCCTCCCCAACAGCTTATAATGGTTATTCTACGGTGTGATGTTGGCCGACGGTTTTAGGCATGCTGTCCGTGGATGGCGTGGTAATGGCGAACACTTGGAAGTTGATTCTGCGCATTCAGACTGTAACTATGTCAGAGTTCGGAAGCGGCACTTGGAGACTGTTGGCGAAGGTCGAGCACGAACAGGTTTAGGGTTTAGGAACCCTAAACCCTGAACACACTTCCAATGTTTCAATTATGATCATAAAATGCCAAAGCCAAAATGAATATGCCAGAGTCAAGGTGATGAGTATGGAACAGTGTGAAGAGGCTGTATTACAACCTGCGTAAGGTAGCCCTGATGAGTGGCAGTACTGTGAGTATGTATTGGATCGAAACAACCTGTATAGGCTGTTGGGCTCCAACAACACTTGCTATAATCATCGATTTCCATGCAAAGGATATAAATCCTGGCAGCAAGGAGGACATTGTAAAGGAATCCAAATCTAAAATTTATATAACATGTAAACCTTTTGCTTGGGGATTGTGTTGTCCTCCCGAGAGGCTGCACTTAGCAGCAAGGCAAAGCAATGGTGCTGAGACAAGCTGCCAAGTCAGATTTTAGCACTTTAAATATGGCTATACCAATTTTATCACTCTAGTAAGATGATCTTCAACATTGAATAATGTTGTACTCAAAACATTTGACCATGTAATGCTATACGGTAGGACCATTTATGGCTGAGCGAATTTTTAAAAAATCAGAGAATTTTAACTCGACAATGGTTGCATGAAGCTAACTTTGATACCGTATTAGAGTTTAGAAAACTCTCAACCATGATTTCATTCTCTTTGCCATTACCACAAACTAAATATTCACACAGACCAGATTAGATCAAAGTCTCATTGTTGCCTTTCATTAATCATATAAAATCAAGAAGTGTATTCGGCTCATTTACAAAGAGAGTGTCCAAGTTAAATAGTCTCGAAATTGTGTTTCACTCTAATCACTTGAGTGTTATGAGCAACTTATAAAGGAGAATCAACTACTTAGGTACACTCAGTATTGTACATGTACATAAAATTTGTTACTCCAATAATACATAACAACTCTTTAATTTAAAATTAAATCTTATTATCGTGTGAACTAACACAAAACTAGGCTAGATAAATAACAACTTGGTAATCTAAGTTTAGTGTGAACACACAACTTTAACAATGTATAAATATGTACTAGATAACTGCCAAGTCTCATTTTTAATGAGACTTTGATTTGTTTATATATTAGTTTAATTGGGTAATTTGTCATGTCACTGACATGATATAAAAATGGGCCAACGCTAAGGAAATGTTTGATTTTAAAAAGTAACTTTTGCTAGAGGGTCGGTTTCAAATAGATCATATTAGTATTGATAATACTGACCAAAATTAATGGAACTGTACACATACTGAACTGGAGGCTAGGAGATTTTTGTGCAAGATATTTAATAGGTTTGAAATAAACCAGTGAGGTTTGTGCATGTGTGTAACATTAGAACAAAATGGTCAAACTCATAAAACAGCTTGCAGGTGTGAGAGAATGGTGAATTAGGACTATGTTTGTGCACTCAAGTCATGCATGGTAAATTTGCATCAAGCTTGTCATTGTAAAATACCGAATAACAAATTTTAGTATCTACAGTATGTGTGATTGGACCAATTTTTTTAATATTGATCACTTCTATGGCATCTTCAGATGGCCCCTCCCAATTTTGTGTTCTCCCATGAAATTCTATCTATCTTTCTATACCATTTTGGGTCTCATGTAAGGACTAGTGGTTTAGACCTTATAATTGTTAGTACCATTTGTACCATCCTTATACATGTCAAAGCTATTTTTACAGTCCTGGAAATGTGTTCTTTTGTCCCTCTTTAATTCAAGGTGCACCCATCATACTATTCCACCTTATTTTATCCTAGTTATTAGAGGTCAATATGCATCTATTAAAGCCAAATTTTGAATTAATTACATCTATAAATAGAAAATTGATTTGATTCATTTGATCATCAAACATGTGTCAAGCACTTATAATTTCCTAACTATTATTATAGTGTGGAGAACTCTTATAACACCTATTAATTTTATTTTTTTTAATGCAATTTTCATTTATTAGCATCTTTGTTACTTTTATGGGATCTAACTATTACAGGACTAGCTAGTTCATTTTAGCTAGCCAAACCTAATTGTAAACCACTAAACATACCTTATCCATTTTTAGATTTTGGGAATTTTTATTTTGAAATGATATGTGTTGAAGCATGTAAAATTGGGATAAGAGGTGAAAGATCAAAAGTATGCATGTAGAGTCACAGATTTAGTTTTAAGGTGATAATCACTAACCATGAGCATTTACATAGTCAAATTAGGTTATCAAGAGCAATGATATGATCAAGGTGTCCTATGTTATTCAAATCTAGATTTCAGGGTAACAAAATTTGATGTACATTTCTAGGTCAAAATTATGATGATAAATTTAGAAAATTCTAAACAAGATAAACACCTCTATTCCATTATTTCCTTACATATTTTTTGAATAGTTAATTAAAAGTTATTTATTATGATGCATTGGCAAAAAAAATTAGAAACGTGTTCTACTAGAGTTTCATGTCAGCCTTAAGTTTTAATGTCTTATCAAGCCACATATCATACCACCATTGCCAAAAAAAATAATATATTCTCGCACTAATTTTGACACTAACATCACTCTTTGGGTTGGTTAAGACTATATAAATGGATCTCAACTAGCTAGATGCAATTATTTTTATAGTCAGCAAGGAGAATAACACCAAAGTGAACCTAAAATTTTATCTCAAGGGTGTATGATGAGGTAATGATTTTTTCAATCACTGTCAGTCTGATAATTTGATTTTATTTTATAATGTCATTGAACCTATTTTTAAATGGTAATAAAACCACACCCTTATATCTTATTATGTTAGTCATATCCACTCTAAATACTCTCTCAAATTTTTTGCTAAGCACCATTCAGAATCCCATGAGATTAGGTTGGGAGGGTTTCACAACCTTACCAAGGGTTTTTTATGTTCTATTATGCAATTTCATTAATTATGTTCTGCATTCATGATTATGCAAAAAATAATGAATTCGACATTTATCTACACAATTTAATAAAATAGAGCTCTGAATGCACTATTACATAGAACAAGGCTAAAATAGAGATAATTTCACACTTTTGTGATGATTTCACACTTTCCAGCAATGATTTCACCATTTTTGCTTCAATATTCGTTGTTACATAGTGGACAAATTTGCACTTCTACAGTCAATCATAAAACATGGCAAATTTAGGCAAAAAAAGTTAAAAACAAGGTCATTGATGAGTTTTTATTGATTTTGAAGTTCCCAAGATTCTCCTAGAATAAATGTGGGATGTGAGGTCCCACCGAACATGCCAATATGTAATGTAGGATTACAAAGACAATGATTAGTTTCTTTTGTTAGTGGATAAACCAAAACAATCAATGACAACTAACATTCTAAACCTAAGTACTAGGGTGAGCAATGGTAACAAAATAAATAAATATACTAATAGAAGACAAAAACACCATTTACGTTCCTATAACGACTCCATCTTGTAATCGGTGTGAGAGAAGGCTTGTGCTTGGTATTGTGAAAAAATGGTCTTTGACGATGTCAATGCTTTATAGGAAGCACTTACCATTGTCACTTGGAAATTGGCTCTTGCCTTGTGTTGGAAATGAAGCTTTTTAGTAATAATTTGGCATTATTTATTTGCACACAAAAGCTTGTTGATGAATGGTCATGGCACTTGTATTTATTGGTTTTCAACTAACTCTCACCCATGTGTAGTTAGACTAGGGTTAACGTTGAGAGTTCAAATGTAATTAATGATGGATTTAATTATGAATTTATTTTAGGTATGGCTCAACATTTTTCATTTTTTTGGCATGTATATTGATATTTTACAATACTTCACTTTGAAGTTGATGACATCATCATAACTTCATATTTCTTGATATTTGTTGAAAATTATTTTTTAAAAATTAGATATTCACTAATTCAAAATGGATTTTTCACTTAATCATTTAATTTTATTTACTTGGTTAATTAATTGTGCTTAGTCTTTTGGTTATTTCAAGAATTGGTTAAGTGTACCACTTAATTGATCGAAAATGTTAGTTTGCTAGGTCGAAACTTAATTGAGGATGAATCTATGAGAGGTTATCATTACATACAGGGTATTAACCCAAATAGGGATGCCTTGACATAATTATAGGTACTTATCTCTAATGTGCAGATGAATTTGGACAGTTTAGTGATTTCTAAGCTTAATTTTGCCTTGTTTTTTATAAATTGATTTGAGGTCCATTTAGACATGAAAGTGGTCAAAAAAGAGTGTCTACAACATCACTCAATTAGATTATATAAAATTCATATTTAATTGAAGAAACCTTTTCCATTTTTTTTGAGTTTAGAGTCATCTAATTAGGTTTTATCTAGTTAACATAGTTGAAATTTTTGTCAATTTAGTTTTAGAAGTGTATATATAGATACACAGTGCATTATCTATGTTTTTAAAAGAGTCATTGGATATCTGACACCTATTTCAATTGTGTATTGGATAATCAAAACATTTTAGTGGAAGTTATGACTTGCATTATCAGATGGGACATGTCATTGAACTTTCTATGTGTATTTATTTGGGCTTCTATGAGTTTGTCATTGAAATACCCTATCATTTCCCCTCACCATCACTTTCCAACTCACCTTGATATATTTCACCATGTATATTTTCTATATGGGCTTCTCCTTCCGCACCAACTCATCATTTCTTAAATTCATTATTAAAAAAAGGTCTCCTCTATACATAGTGCATTGCCACACCATATGAAGAAACACACAACTTAATTTTTCACTATCACCTTCATAAGAAAATATCAGTTTTTTGTTTCCTAATGCCTTTTGAAAAAAATTTAAGTTAGGGCCAACGATCATGAGTTTTGAGAGTGATACGATTGTCAATTTACACTCTTTCATGTTAAACATACCCACTTTAGCAAAACATAAATTCACATCCCTTCCATCATAACTTGCACCTTTGAGGCAACTGCTAGTTTTAACCCTTATCACACACCATGCCAACAAAATAATAAGTTTTGTTCAACCTTAAAATCTACTTTATGCAATGAATTTTTGATGTTACAAAATATTAATAATATTTTTTATTTTAAAATTATTTAATGCACTAATATCATTAAATAAATGACATCCAAATGTCATATTATAATATCTTACTTCTAGTTCAAAAGTTCATTGCCCAAACAAACCCGTACTAAAATCATGTTAAAAAATAACTCCTATGTAAACACAAGTCACCATAGAAGCACGCTATCTTGATGTTACATGCATCTTACACTTTCACTTGCCACCCTATAAGACTCCCTTGTGTGTTGGTCCTCAAAATGTCCCACTTGCATGACCTACATGTGTTTCCACCTCCCTCATCTTTGAACCTCTCTACCTAGTTTTATTCAAGACATAAAATATTCCATAGTCATATAATTATCTAGCAACAATGAAGAGCCTGTTGATTAAATTCTTAGTGGTGTTGGTCATGTAAAATAGGTATTATTGGATTGAGTTTACCATAGATCATTAGAATTGAGAGTTATGAGAATTTTTAGAGCATCTAAGGTATTGAAGAATTACCTACATTGAAATATTTGTAACTTTCACTTTGCATGAATCCAATAATATAGAATTCCATTCAAAGGTTGTAGGTATCGAATAGTCATTTCCTATTGTTAATCTTGTGTTGTCTAACCATCTAACTTATATTGGTAGTGTGGTGGTTGGAATGAAGTTAATATTAGTCTCACATCTATTTTCCCACTATACTCACAGATAAATAGTCATTAAACTTGAAATTTGTCCCCAGCATAGAACTTATATGTCGAGAACATCGTTGAACTTGTTGAATAGAATCCCACAAAAGGTTTTATTGAGTGCAATAATCCTCTGTGATATGGTTTCTTTTGATATACTTTCTTCAATCGAGTGTGGGTTGAATTATTGGTCGAGACATATATAGTACAAAGTAATTAATTTCAAGTATATATCAGACAACATATATTTACTATAGTAATTACAACGATATGGAATTTATCATGAAAACTATATTTTAGACCCCTAATTTTCTCAACATGATATTTGGTTGCAAAGATTTTATGTAATTCCTAGAGGAGTGGCAATATAAAATGCACATATGGTAAAATAAAAGAAAGGCAAAGAGTGGAGAATCCTCCATGTAATCGAAATGATTTATGATCAACTACATTAGGAATACTAGCACATTATTTTCATGCTTTGAAGTTTTTAAAATGTTGATTAAATTGTTTAGTGTATAGTTTTTGTTTTGTGTAATTTTAGCACTACCAATGGGTTCATGTCTCTTCAGCTCGCTCGTTTGTGGATTGGATTTACAGTGGAATATATTTTCATGATTATGCCTTACTAGAATCACAATGGAGGGCTCAATCATGTTTTTTCTATGACTAATGATTACAAATCTTAATTATATAGGATGACATTGGGTCTCATAAGCCTCTAGGCATCCATCCAATAAAGGTTATTTTATTTGACCTAAAATTTGGTGCTCATAAACAAAACTGTCAAGATTAGGAGCACTATTGATTACCTTGTATAAGCAACTAAACACGAAATTAACCAGAAGTAATAAGTAACTAGAATTCAAAAACAACACAGAATATGAGAGACAATACAATCTTGTATTAATACTCTTCCAGAAGGAAATACAATGAATAAAACACACTCTTCCCACACCTCTAGGGCGTACCAGTAATTATCCCTCAAGAGTTCTCTCTCTCACAACCAATTACAACCACAACTCAAACACAGAGTTGTACCCTCCACCAGTCAGTAACAATACTGCCAGTGCCAAGTACTCAAAGTACTCCAAGTAGATCTCCTTGATCTTGCACACCTGCAAATCAACTGATCTTACTTACCATGTAGATCTCCCCTAATCTTGCAACAACCTGCAGATCAACTAATCTTACAATCGAAAGGATCTCTTCCTTGTCATTGCCTTTGCAAGTCCTTATGATTCTACAAATCTCTTAAATAGATCCCATACAAACAATAATTAGACTTCCTAATTACAATAATTAGAAATGCAGACTCAAGACTAAAATTAGTCTTTACATGCAAACTGACTGTCCATCTAAAATTAGACCAGTTTTGGAACGCACAGACGACCAACGTCAGTCACTATCTGTCTGGAGATTACCAACGTCAGCCGATTTATGACCGATGTCAGCATCTTTCTATCTACTCCTGACTGACGTCAGTTTGCCTGATCGATGTTAGTTACTGTGACACTCAGCAACCTCCTCCATGTTTGCATACCTATGAAGCTTTTAGCTCCACAACCTAATAATATTTCTCTTGGAGATAACTAGCAGCACCTGTACCTGTACATCATCTAATTTTGTTTCCTACACCTCTGAACTAATTTTACCTTTAGCTCAGTAAATCCCTACATGTATGAACCTACAACAAGCATATCATCCACATACAGTAACAAGATAATGTTGCGACCATTAGCCAACTTGGTAAAATAAACACAGTGATTACACTGACATTGACTAAAGCCATGCTTTATCATACACCTATCAAACATATACCACTGTCTTGGAGCTTGCTTAAGATCATATACCCTAGCCTTTTGTCTCACATGTCCATTCTCTCCTTTCTTTAACCTAGGAATCCATTTATCTTTCAGTGCTTTTCATTTCGGCTGGCAACTCTACCAAATCTCCCATTTGGTTCTTTCCCAAGGAATCAACTTCCTCATTTATGCCATGCTCCCACTGTTTCCTGGATTCTACCTGCATTGCCTCTTCAAAACTTCTTGGTTCTTGACCATCAGTGAGCAACAAGTTCAAGTAGTATAAAGAAGGGGAATAATGAATTTGAGGCTTGCTTACCTTTTTAGTCCTCCATATGGGCATTTGAGACTCCTTAATAGCTTGTTGTCCACCCAAAATCTATTCTCTGGTTGACCTTGGTCTGCACCTGACCAATGTCAATTCCTCCTAATCACTGACGCCGGTTCCCTGACCAACGTCAATGTCCACCTGGTTGCCGACATTAGTTCCCTGACCAACATTGGTCTCCACCTGCCCGACACCATTGACTCTGGTCTGCACATGACTGACATCAATACCTACCTATTTGATGTTGATTCTCATCTAACCGATGTCGATAACTATGTTTTCTTGTGAGTGATGACTTTTACCCATGAGCTCACTTTGGATCATAACCTTGTCCAAATTGCCCTGCTCATAATTATTCAGCCCCTTGAGTTGATCTCTGTCCATCATCTCCTCCATGAAAACCAAGGCTTTCCAGTTCTTAAGTTTGTGAAAGACATCAGATTTTCTCTTCCTACAATAAACTTGATCTTTTCTTGTAGCATACCACTGTGATCCTCCAATAGAAGCTCCCTTCTTTGTTGACCCAGTTTCAAGAAACCTCACTTTCTTCTGTTGCTTACAGAAATCTCGATCTATGCTTTTTGAATATGAACTCTTACCTTTTGACTCAAGAACATGCATCCCCTTCTTACTCATGTGACCAAGCCTATAGAGCCACATCTTTGCATCTACATCTAAAGTAGATAAACTAGAAGGAGAATCAGTAATACAAGTAGATAGATAAAGAGTACCTACTTTCTTACCTCTTGCTAAAACAAGTGCACCCTTGGAAACTTTCCAAGATTCTGCTATGAGAGTTACTGTGCATCCCTAATCACCCAACTTTCTAATAGAAATCAAATTCCACTTTAGGCATGAGACATGCATGACCTCCTTCAACACCCATGTGTTGCCTATCTGCAATTTTAGCTACACTTTCCCTTTGCCAACCATTTGACAAGGCTTACCATCCCCTAAATAAATCTTTCCAAAGTCTCCATGGACATAATCATGGAAAAATTCTCTATTTGGGGTTGCATGGAAAGAGGCACCCAAATCTAAAACCCAATATTCCAATTTATCCAAGGAACATATAAGAGCATCCTATGCAACAATACCTACAACATCTACTTCTTCATTTCCTTCATGCTGATCTTCTTTCAACCATCAATCTTTCTTTACATGTCCTTTCTTTCCACAATTTCAGTAGATTATACTACCATACCTGGATCTGGATCTCCTACCTATCTTTGACCTTGATTTCCCTTGCTCAACCTTCTCTCTTTGCTTTCCTCTACTTTCAACACTTAAAGCATTCCCTGATGATTCCCCTGTGCTTTTCCTACAAATTTCTTCATTCAAGATTACACTAACAACATCATCAAATTTCAAGATTTTTGAAGCAGACGCAGTATTACTAACTGCCATTACCAAACTATCCCAACTTTTAGGTAAAGAGCATAAGATTAAGAGAGCCTTAATTTCATCATCAAAAGCTATATTGACTAAAATTAACTGGTTTACCAAACCATGGAAATCACTAAGATGACTATGTACCGATCCACCTTCTAGCATTTGCAAATTAAATAATTGCTTTATAAGATATACCTTATTCAAAGCTGAGGGTTTTTCATATAAATTTGCCAAAGTATCCATTAACTCTACCATTGTCTTTACCTGTGATAAGTTGGAAATCACAAAAGATGCCAGGCTCAACCTTATAGATCCCAGATCCTTTCTATCAAGAACATTCCATTCTTCATCTTGCATATCTGTGGGCTTGCTTAAAACCCCACCCAACAGTAAGTACAGATCTTTCTAATACAAATAATCTTGTATCTACATCCTCCATAATTGATAATTCTTGCCATTGAATTCCTCCATTCTTAGTGTAATTTCTTCTACCATTTCTTTACTCCCACTCAATCAAAAACCCTTGAGAGTGACCTGTAATCAACAAACACTTAACACGCTCTGACCACCTGTTAGTGTACCTAACCAAGCTCTGATACCAATTGTCAGGATCCCTACTCCTTAAGAGCTGTAACTAGAATTCAGAAACAGCACAGAATATGAGAGACAATACAATCTTATATTAATACTCTTCCAGAAGGAAATACAATGAAGAAAACACACTCTTCCCACACCTCTAGGGCGTACCAGTAATTCTCCCTCAAGATTTCTCTCTCTCACAACCAATTACAACCATAAATAAAACATAGAGTTTTACCCTCCACCAGTCAGTAACAATACTGCCAGTACCAAGTACTCAAAGTACTCCAAGTAGATCTCCTTGATCTTGCACACCTGCAAATCAACTGATCTTACTTACCATGTAGATCTCTCCTGATCTTGCAACAACCTGCAGATCAACTGATCTTACAATCGGAAGGATCTCTTCCTTGTCCTTACCTTTGCAAGTCCTTATGATTCTAAAAATTACAATACAGCCCCATGGGTCTCTTAAATAGATCTCATATAAATAATAATTAGACTTCCTAATTACAATAATTAAAAACACAGACTCAAGACTAAAATTAGTCTTTACATGCAAATTGACTGTCTGTCTAAAATTAGACCAATTCTAAAACGCACAAACGACCGACGTCGGTCACTGCCTGTCTGGAGATGACTGATGTCAGTCAATTTATGACCGATGTCGGCAGCTTCTTGTCTACTCCTGATCGACGTCGATTGGCCTGACCGATGTTGGTTACTGTGACACTCAGCAACCTCCTCCATGTTTGCATACCTGTGAAGCTTTTAGCTCCACAACCTAACATAAACATTATAAATTGAAGGCGTAAAAATTATAAATGGAAGTTTGGGAGGCCATCAATGGTGAATCATAGTGGACACTGGATTCCCTTTTTTATCAAAGGGAAAGGAGGTAGCTTGCCACTTCCATTAAGGTGGGCCTTGTTAATGAGTTAGTCATCAGTTAAGGGCCTTTTAATGGGATAAAGTTTTGTTTCATATTTCAGAGTTTTTTATCTACTTGTTTTGACTCCTTTTGTCCAATTGATTGCTAGGCTTCAAATTTTGTGTCTCTTTAGGGTAGCCTCTTTGCATGAGCATTGATTTTATAGCCAAGTTATTTTATGTTGTAATCATTTTGTCTCTTTGTTTGTTGACCTCTTTTCCCAGAAAATGGACCCATTCAACCCCTATTCATCTATCACTTATAATGACATTCCTTAGTATTTATATATATAATATGTTATGATTAATTTGAATCCTTAGTTAGATATACCCTTGGTAATGAGATAAATGTGATATAAATTATTAAGTGATTATGAAGGATTATAATGTAAGTTGGTGATGTAAAATGTGTTGGCACCAAAAGTATTATCTTGGTTGTTAAATTATATACTAGTGTTTTCCATCACCCTTGTTCCTAGTTCACCTTGGGAAAATTAGGATTTAAAATTCACATGGTTGATATTATATTCATGTCCATATCGGCATGATACTAGGAATAATCATTTAAATATGATAATGTTCCTTATAATTAGGATATTATTAAGCCTTGGGAAATGATCCAAATTAAAAATAAAAATTAAAAAACTCATTATGTGAATAGTCTATGTTGGGTGAATATTTTGTCGACCAGCTAACTGGCATTCAAAATAGTTCTTATCACCACAACATAGGGAGATTGGTCGTCCAGATGTGCAAGTTTACTGCATCACAAGGGGACAAATGTCTCCTCTCATCAAGGGGAGGTTCCCTATTAAATATGCAGAGGCTATATACTATATAAATAAGCTGAAATTAAGACATAGGGGTGGGATAAACCATCCATCTCTCTTCTTTTAGAGATGATGCTAACAAATAGAGGAGAAAATCTTGGTGGAAACACTGAAAGCACTTCTCTTCTTTCAAAAGTGTTCTTGCAGGAAACAATAAGAGTTCTTTCAGGTAAGATAAGAAACCAGTAACAAAAGGGTGCAATAATAGCAGGATAAAACAAAATGCAAAGTTTCCACCTCAACTGCCCAAAGAGTGAGATACGAAGAACAATGGGGGCACAAAGTCATCCCAAGGTCCTTTACACAAAAATGGAAAAGAGAAACACACACTGAAGACAACTATGACAGTGCAAAGTCTGAAAGTAGTTGGCTTCAGGACACCTTCCTTATCGCCTCCACTAATTCTGCTTGTTAAATCAAATAAACAAGAATGCTTTCAGAAGACAGACATAAGAACAATCTCCTAAAGTAGCACAGGCTATCACAACACAAATTCTGTAAGTAACTTGCTTTCTCATTCAATCAAAGAAATATGAACTACAATCTGAGCTCAAAGTCTCAGTAATGCCTTTCAATTTGGGCAGAGTTTCACTTCTGTTAAGGGGAAGATCTCCCTTACTAATGAGAGAAATTACAAACTTATAGGAATCACGCAAGGCTTGGCATTCTTTCCCATGGGATGGCCCATGCTGGAGTCAAAGTGTTCAGTGTGCCTCCAATTTTGTCTAGAGGGACCATGCTGGGAACAGTGTATTGCCATAACTATGGCGTGTCCATTCTTCTAACATGTCTCTTCTTTGGTATGGATTGTCTGGTCCTTATCTTGATATTTGTGTAGTTGTCCAATTTCAACATTACTTTATGGAAGAAAAATAGGCTTGCGTCCTTGATTTGGTGCACCCAGAAGTCTAAGTCTACTCGAGCCACTGTTTCACCTACTAGAAATAAGTCTTTTGAAAATATTTTTGGTCCTTTGCATTGATCTTCTCTTCCCTATAGAAATTTAAATCTTCAGGCTCTCTGGTTGAACCATCTCTTTAATTGAACTTGCCTTTGGAATCATCCATGTTGCTTCTTTGTCCTTTATAGCCCTTCTTATCTAAGTCTTTAGGGGTCCTTTTTGCGTCTTTGACAAGTGGCAAGTTCTGATGTTATGAAACTCATTAGAAACTTATGTAAAATGGGGTCCATGACATGTTTTGCCCAAGCAACTCCAAAAGGAGAACACAGATGCAAACACTTGTCACGTTCTATTGAGTCATAACAGGACACATGATGTATTCTGTTTAACTTATAGAAGCTTTAGAAACCTTTGGGGGTCCTACAGAAGATGACACATGGCAGCTTCCGCTCTACTTTATAATGGACACGTGGCAACATCCACTGCACTTTGTCTTTTTCCATCGAGCATTTTTTTGCGAGCTTTTCTCTTCAGTCGGGCTTTTCCTTCAGGCTCTACCTTAGTCATTTTCCTGTGGAAAATACTTCTGAAAGAATTCTAATGGCTCTTTCACTTAATAATTTCTTTCGGATAAAAAGTTTGAAGGAAATATTCTCTGTCGGCCTTTGAACAAACTCGAAGGAATTCTATCTTTTTGGTCAGTCGCTTGGTTCTTCCTTTGAGTTCTGCACTTTATTTGAATTTCAATGGATATTCCCTTACTTTAAATTTGATGTTCATGGGGCTGTCAATGGTTGCTAGCTACTTGAACCATGTTGAACCTTAAACCTTTGAACCTGCTGAAAGTACATTGGTTCATTGGTTCATCTGTTCATTCTATCTCTTTTGTTCCATCGCTTCTTGGTTCAATTGCTTTCCTGCTCCTTGGTTGAACCATCTGTTGAACCACTTGTGTGTTGCTTCTCTCTTTGACAGAGGCTGCCTTTGAACCTTTGAACCCATGAACCATTGAACTTTGAACTCTTTCGGTTCAAGGTTCAATTGGTTCATTGGTTCATCCTTTTGATTTGGTTGAGTCTCTTTGATGCCTTTGAACCAAGCACATTGAACCAATTGGTTGTTGAACCCGTTGAACTGATGAACCAAAATGGTTCAAGGTTCAATGGTTCAACGGTTCAAGCCTTCGAAACTAGTTAAGTGCTCGGAGCTGTGGAACCTTTGAAACGGTTGAACTTTGAACCTCTAAACCCACTGAACCCATTGAACCAAAATGGTTCAAGGTTCAACAGTTCAATGGTTTAAAGGTTCAATCCTTGCTTAGATGCTTGCCGATGGACATCTTTAATTGAACCAAGGCGCCAACCCAATCTTGAAGATGGCCAAGTATTGGAAACTTGTTTTGATTGAACTCACCTATAGAAGCCTTTGAACCTATTTAACCTGCTAATTTCAAGCATGTTGAGTCTGTAGAAACATATCTGCAGAGTCCGTAGAAATCAACCTGTGATGCCCGTAGAACTTGGCCTGTAGAGTCCGTAGATTTTCTTCCTGTCGAGTCCGTAGATTCAAGCCTGTAGAGTCTGTAGATTTTTGAGAAGCTTGAAAAATGAGGAATTTAAATGCTCAGAACAAATTTCTGAGAAGGGAAGGGAGAAATTGTGGTCCTGTAGGACCAAGTAAGCTCATATGTTGTTCCAAAAAATGAGTGACATTTTTGGGGACCAATAGTCTACACTCTAAGAGAGACATTTAGAAATTCTTTGAGAATAATTCATTCTACCCTCTTAGATATTGTGTCAAACCATTCTTGAAATTCTAAATAATAGGATGACCAACATAAAAAATTCAATTAACCAAAGAATGAGAAGCAAAAACATACATGATTTATTAACCATAGTGATAACCTATTATAGAGACACATAGCAAGCACCTATAAAGGAGGAAGGTGTAACAAGAATTTGATAGGAAGAAGGAAATAGAATACCTGTGCAACCACAATAACAGAGTAGTTATAACACCATAATAATAATAAAAAATTACATATAATCTTTAATAAAGCTTACACAATATAATTATTATAATACCCTCTCTAAATGATTGAATCGAAAACAACTCCAATCTTATCTCTAAATTTTACAAATTTTTATTTACACAAAGGTCTATCCATTACATCTACTAGTTGTTTAGAGTTAGGACAATAATAAAGACAAATGTCTTCATTAAAAACCAACTATCAGATCTAGTGATGATGAACTTCAATGTGTTTTATCCTAGCATGAAATATTAGGTTCTTCACCATTCTCAGTACACCCTAGTTGTCATAGTAGACAAATGTATATGTCGATGAATCAAGTTGAAGATCCTCTAATACTACATGAATCCACATCAACTCTCTACCTACACTAACTACTTTGTATTATGCTTCTATACAAGACATTGTTATTGTATTCTAAAGCTTACTCTGCCATGAAAAGACTCTTGAACCAAGAGTTAATGCATAACATGTTGTAGTGTTTCTATAATCAACTGATATTACCCAATTTGAATCAATATATATTGTTAGCACAAACTCAACAAATTACTTATACATAATGCCAAAGTCAAGAGTATTTTTGACATATCTAAGAACACGTTTTACAACTTGTCAATGTTCTTCATGTGGTTTATCCATGAAATGAGAGAGATAACTCACTACAAACATAAATATGGTCTAGTAGTAGTAATAAATCAAACTTATTGCTAATTATCGATACACTATTTCATTGACCAATGATGAAACATTATTAGTTGAGAGTTGTGTCCTAACTTCCATAGGTGTAGTTATTGGATTATAATCATTCATTTTGAATTTCTTTAACAAATATTTGGTAAATTTTATTTGAGATATAAAAATTGAGTACCCATAATTGTAATACTGTAAAAACTCCAAATGTAGACAATATCGAAGCATGCCTAGATTAGTCATTTCAAACATAAAATAGATGTCAACTTTCACCTATTTAATGAAATCATTGTTGTTTTTAGTGATGGAAATATCATCAACATATACAACTATAATTACTATGTCATCACCATTCTTTTCAACATAGAGAGTAGATTCTGCATCACATCTTTTAAAACCAGACTCTCTAAGATATTTATCTATTTTGAAGTATCAAGCTTGAAGAGCCTGCTTAAGTCCATACAAGGACTTCACTAACCTGAAAATTAGATGTTCTTTACCAAGAATCTAAAATCCATGTGGCTATACTATATGCACTTCCTCCTCAAAGTATCCATTCTAGAAAATCCCTTTTCACATCCATCTGAAATACCTACCAACCAAACTGAGTAGCAATAGATATAAATTTTTTGAATGTTACCATTTTAGCTGTAGGAGCAAATATTTCTTCATAATCTACTCTCTTTTTGTGCATACCATTTTTCAACAAGACGATATTTATATTTGTCTAAAGAACCATCTAATTTACATTCTATCTTATAAATCCATTTCCAACCAATGGATTCCATAGTTTGGGGTAGCTCAAACAAAACCTAAGTACCATTATTTATGAGTGCATCATACTTTAATTTCATGGCAGATTACCATTCTAACTTCCCTTTAAAATTTGCATAAGTATTGGGCTCAAAGTTTTATGAAACATTGGTATTGAAAGCAAAATTTACTTGCTCAAGATTTTGTACCACTTATTTCCTTGATCTTATGGATATACCTTCCAAATAAATTGGAATATCCTCTTGTTGATTATCCTACATTGTGATTTAGTACCATTTTGGTCATTTGTGCCGACTTTTGCAACCCCCTATTATGCTACTAGGACCTACCATGGAGATACATTATTCTGGTATTTGCCTTTTTAAGTCATGTTCCATTTTAGTACTATAAATTGATTTGCATTTATCAGTAGGAATACAAATATTACTACCATCTATAGGTTTACCATATTTTGATAAATAGGTATCTTTCTCATCTATTTTGACATCTCTATGCATAATTACTTGATTTGAAGAGATATCTAGTAACCTATATGCTTTAGAATTCTTATTGTAGCCAAAAAACATTTAATTTTTAATTTTTGCATCTAAACCACTTCTTTTTACTTTAGATATTGTTAGTGTAGTGCTTTTTCTCACTGGATTTTGCTTGCACAGTCGTATGGCCATTCTATATTATTTAAGCTTCCTTAGGTTAGTTATAAAGGGTCCATAGGATAATTATATTTAATTTTAATTATTTAATTAAGAAAATTAGAGGCTACTTCATGTTGCCCTAATTTTATCTATATGTACCCCACTTTTCCTTTTCAGAAGGTTAATCAACTCATTCACATTTTGCAATAGATAGGTTAATGCATATTTTTCCTCTCTTGGAATTTTGGAGCTCTCACACTACCTCAGAGGATTCAACATTGATTGCGTGAAATCTATTCAAATATCTTGGCACACTCTTTCATGGTATCAGATTTTTCTATTTTTGGAAAGGGTCTAGGAATATGTGGGAGTAAGAACTTATAAATGTTATAACTTTCAATCCGTAGCTCCTTTTTGGATGCCATTTTTTTTGAAAGTGCATATTTTCTCAAGCTCTACACATTGGTGACATTGTTTTAAGACTTTTGTAACATCCATTTTTTACATGGTGTAATAGTTGAAAACTCTCTTCAAACCTTTGTACCTTTCCTCTTGGATGCATTATCGGTTGTGCTCGACGCCCCTCTCATACTTTCTCACACTGATTACTCATAGACTCATTCTCAGTTGTGTCTAATGTCTAAGATTGAGCATGTGTGCATTGTAACTTTAGGAGGGGTATTCTTGATAGCTCAGGGGGTACTTGTACTGTGTGATTTCTATTTTTTGCTTTCATTTCAATTTTTAAATTTGTCTCATTCTAACCTACACTAATAGATCTAAACATCAAACCACTCACATTTTTTAACTATCTAGAATGGAAGTCTAAAATACAACTCACTTTGAGAGGTAAAGGACTCTATCAGATTATTATGGGTGAGGAAACTGAGCCATCTATATATGCAGAAAAGGTTAAGTAGTACAACATATGTGATGAGGCCTATGGGTTTCTATGCCTATCAATGTCTCCTGACATCCTATTTCATGTTTAATTCACAAAAACTTTGAATGAAGTTTGGATAATCCTGGATAAGCTTTTTGGAGTGTAGGACATCATGATGGGTCATGAACTAGAGAATGAGCCCATCACATTGAGCCCAATTGTCTATGACACCCTAAAAGACTTCTTTACAAATTTTAAATCACTGAGACTATAGTTGAAGTAATGTGGCATTGAGAAAATAGATGACTAGTTTATTCTATCTGTGCTTGCAAAACTAGGTCATGACTATTCAATTTTCATCTCCATATATCATGCTACCAAATGTGCACTTGGATCCACTTGGAAAATTCCATCATTCAATGAGTTTGTTGTTGATCTGACTTGAGATCAAGATAATTTGGTTCAAATGGGTACACTTAAGTCTTCTAAATCACATGCCTTGATTGTCAATCAGGACAAGAAGAATCCTTCTAGTAGTGGCAAACAAGGGAAGAAATAGTTTAAACCAGAACATAAGCGTAAGAAGAATAAAAAATTAGATGCCAAGCCAAAGGCATTGTCAAATGAGTCCTCCTCAAGTGGGAAACCTAAGAAGGAAAAACTCAAATGCAACTTTTGCAAGAAACTTAGACATGATGAATCTCAGTGCATGAAAAAGAAGATTGACACCTTGACTAAGATGCTTGAGAAGAACAACATCAGTGTTCCTAAATCCTCATCTCAGAACACATCAGTACAAGATTTTACAAAGCCAAAAGATAGCAAAAAGGGTAAAAATAAGGACAAGGCACTTGTTTCAGTAGCTTCTCAGCGTTTGACTTGGGTTATTAACTCAGGTGCTTCCTATCACATGGCTTCCTCAAAGGATCTATTTTCAAAAATAGAGCCATGTTTTGTGCCTTCAGTTCTCATGGGTGATGACACTTCGATAGAATTCAATGGTAAAGGATCAGTAGAAGTAAGTGACAAGACCTTCAATGATGTTTTGTATGTTCCTTCACTATCCACCAATCTTCTATCAGTATATCAAATCACTCACATAGGTGTAGGGAAGTGAGTTGAGTTCATACATGATTCATTGGTCATCAAGGAGATGAATAGTGACACTGCAGTGGCTTATGGGAAGGCCAATAATCAGTATAGGCTATATACCTTCTCATGATTTGCCCTAGATCAGCCCTCAATTGCACTGCTTACTCATGCAGATGGAGTGAGCAAACTATGACATGAACAGTATGGCCATTTTAACTACTATTACTTGGAACAACTTAGTCATCAGGACATGGTTTCAGGGTTGCCTAAATTCAAATTCTTGGATGGCCTATGCAATGGCTAAATTCTTGGTAAGTATCTAGAAGATAAATATGACAAGAGCAAAGTGAGGAGAGCTGAACAGAAGCTATAAATAGTCCATAGTGACTTAGCAGGTCCATTTTCAAAACCTTCATTCAATAGGACAAGATACATGTTCACATTCATCGATGAATTTTCAAGGTACACCTAGGTGTTTTTTCTCAAAAAGAATTTTGAGGTCTTTGATCACTTTAAGGACTTCAAGGCACTTATGGAGAAGAAGTCAAAATGTTCTATCAAAATCTTAAGGACTAACAATAGTGAAGAGTATGTCAACAAAAGGTTTGAATATTTTTGCACATCAGAGGGGATTCAGATGCAACACATAGTTCCATACAGTCCTTAGTATAACGGTGTGGCCGAATGGAAAAACCATACCTTAAAGGAAATGGCCAACTGCATGCTTCAATCAAAGTCTCCTGCTCCTCAATATTGGGTTGAAGCAATCAACTATGCGTGCTACATTTAGAATTAAGTTCCACATAAAGCCTTAAAGGGAATCACTCTTTTTAAATCTTGGGATGGTCACAAGCCCAAAATAGATCATTTTTGAGTGTTTGAATCACCAGCAATGGCCCAAATTCTCAAGAAGAAATGCAAGGCAATAGACCCTCAAAGTCAATCTTACATCTTTATGGGGTATGCAGAGGGTGTTAAGGGATATAGGCTTCTCCTTTCTAAAACTCATGAGTTATTTATTGAAAGGAGTGTCAAGTTTCATGAGGGCCCATGTGAACACAACCTTAGCACTCCAGACTCTTCAAAAGTCTCATTGGACATTGATTCCACTTCAGACAGTGATATAGATCCACCTCAAGATCCTCCTGATGATGAGGATGACTCTTCTTCTTATTCAAGTTAAAGAGATGAGAGAAGTGATGAGAATTCTACTCCTCCTCACACTCACACTATAGATGATGAGGATTCACCTCTTGATTCTCTAATCTCATATTATTTTGGTCATATTTGGGCTAGACAGAGATTTCAAAGTGTTAGAGGATGGGTTAGAAATCCATCAGATACAAGGCAGACATGATCAAAGTTTCATGGGACTTCACATGCCTACTTGGCCATTCTCTCATATATGCAAAACTTTCATGAGGCATCTGGCATTCAAAAATAGGATTTTGCTATGCAAGAAGAGTACAATTCCCTAATCAGGAACAAAGGATGGGACTTGGTCCCTCTTTTGAAAGGAAGAAAATTAGTCTGTTGTAAATGTGTTTATCAGACCAAGTATGGTGTAGATGGGTTAGTCAATAATTTAAAAGCTCATCTAGGTACAAATGGGTTTTCTCAAGTGCTTGGCATAGACTACACTGAGACATTTTCTCCTGTAGCCAAGATGACATCTATAAGACTCACCCTAGCCATCATAGTTGCACATCAATGGGGTGTTCACCAAATGGATGTAAAGAGTGATTTTCTACATGGTGACCTCAAAGAAGAGATATATATGGAGCAACCACAAGGATTTTTTGAAGATACCTACTTGGTCTATAGACTCAATAAATCTATCTACGAACTCGAACAGGGCCCTCTGGCATGGTATGCTAAGATGGACTGCTTTCTCCTCACAGTCAGGTTCACTAGATGCCACTCAAATCTGAATGTCTACATATTGCGACAAGATGATTCTCTATTGATCCTAGTTCTATATGTGGATGACTTACTGATTACAGGGAGCTCATGATCATCCATCTCAACAGTGAAAACTACACTTTCAAACAAATTTTCAATGACAGACATGGGATTGCTATACTACTTTCTCAAGATTGAAATCATTCAGTTAGATTCTGGGATAACTTTATCATAATCTAAATATTTTCTTTATTTTCTTATGAGGTTAAACATGGTTGATTGTAATCCAGCTCTTACTCCCTTCTTGTCTAGTGTGAAGTTTGAGATTGATTGTCCTACACCACTTATTGATGCAACTCTGTATCGATAACTCATGGGCAGTATTATCTATTTCACAAACACTAGACTCGACATATCTTATGTAGTTGGTTTGGTCTCTTGATTTATGTAGGAGCCACATGAGTTGCACTAAAAAGCAACAAAGTAAATTCTTCACTACATTCAGGGTTCGCACAACTATGGGATACACTACAAAGCAAGAATAAAGGTTGATTTGATCAGATACATAGATTCAGATTGGGTTGGATATATTCAAAGTCAAAATTCCACTTCAAGATACAATTTTTCACTTGGTTTGGGTCTAATAAGTTGTTCAAGCAAGAAGCAACATGTAATGGCTTTATCATCCATAGAGGTAGAATACAGAGGGGCTATCAATGCCACCATTGAAGCAATCTAGCTTTAGGGGATTCTCATTGAGTTTGGTGTCTAGTTTCATAAGCCAACAATCATCTACTATGACAACCAAAGCACTATCTAGATTTGCAAGAATCCAGTTCTCCATTAAAGGACTAAGTACATAGAGATTCACGTGCATTTCATCAAGGATCTTATCAATGGGTAAGTCATTGATCTTTGATACTATCCAACATCAGATAAGATTATAGATATTCTGACCAAGCCCTTTACAAAGAGTAAATTTTTTCATTTGTGAGCTCTCATTGGGGTTAGGGCTGCTCCACCTTCTTATTCCTCCTATGAAGGTTCATCACTATGTACTTGGGTACCTCATCAGGCTTTCAATGTTGGGACCCAATTCTCATCTCACCTAAGCTACGCTTAAGTGAGGGTGTTAGTGTAGTGCTTTTTCCCACTGAATTCTGCCTACACGGTCGTATGGCCATTCTATATTATTTAAGCTTCCTTAGGTTAGTTATAAAGGGTCCATAGGTTAATTATATTTAATTTTAATTAGTTAATTAAAAAAATTAGAGGCTTCCTCATGTTTCCTTAATTTTCTCTATGTGTACCCCACTTTTCCTTTTTAGAAGGTTAATCAACTCATTCACATTTTGCAATAGATAGGTTACTGCATATTTTTCCTCTCTTGGAATTTCGGAGCTCTCACACTACCTCACAGAATTCAACATTGATTGTGTGAAATCTATTCAAAGATCCTGGCACACTCTTTCAAAGATTAATGCAAAATCAATACAACCAAAAATCCAAAAATCTCTTACATCAAGTTTTATTCCTAACCATGATTCTTTTTTAGTAATATCTTGCATAGCTTTATAGGGACTCCTATTCAAAATGAACACTACATTGTTGACAGCTTATGTCTATTACCAAAAAGGTACATTTGTGTTTTGCACCATATATTGTGCCCTCTTTATAATAGTCATGTTCCTCCTTTCCACTACTCTATTATTATGTGGAGTGTAAGGAGTAGTATACTACCTATGTATAACTTCCTTTTTACAATATGAATTGAATTGCTTAGAGACAAATTCTCCACTATTGTTTGACCTAAAGGTCTTGACCTTTTTACCTATATTATTCTCAACTAGTATTTTCCATGCAACAAAATCAACAAAACACTCAAATTTCTTATTAAGAAAGTACACCCACATTTTTTGAGAGAAATAATCAACTATCAACAACGAATAAATGGCACTAGATACAATGTTAGTTTTTATAGGACCACGAAGATCTGCATGTACCAAATCTAACATATATTTTTCCCTCCATACTTTACTAGTAGGAAAGGGTTGCCTGACCTATTTACCCAATTGACACCCTTCACAAACATTTTGATTTCCCTAAAAAGATGGGAGTCCATGCTCCATTTTATTTTTATTCAAGATATTTAAATAATGGTAACTCAATTGACCATATATCTCATGCCATAGAGTACTAAACTAATTAATTGTTTCTGAAGCATATTGTTCAATTGATCTAGGATCTATAATTTTATACAGACCCCTTTCCTGTATACCCACAATAATAATTTTATCATTGATTTTAGTGACATTACATTTGTTTCCTTCAATCTTAACTACAAGTTATTTATTTTAGGTAATTTCAATTATGGACAAAAGCTTTTTATTCATATTTGGTACATATCTAACATTCGTAAATGTATATTTGTACTCATTGTTCAAAATGATTTGTACATCCCCATAACCCTTAATTTCATGTGTCCATCATCACCTAAGGAAACATTTTCATTACTACTATCATCCTCAATAAAGTTTACTTACCAATCTTAGTGACACGTGTAGTGTCGTGAAGATCTTGAGTCAAAATACCAACTTCATGACTCACATGATTCGTCTTGTGTTGATACAAAATAAAGTTTAGTAGATGCCTCTTCTGCAATATTAGCGTGTCTAGATTTATTGTTTGAATTATCCATATCATAGTTTCTCTTTCTACAATCTTTCTTAAAATGCCCTGGTTGCTTACAATAAAAACACTTCCATTTAGTTTTCTTGGAATCATTTACATTATTATTTGAAGAATCTTTATTTTCTGACCATTTACCCTTGCCTTTTGTCTTTGCCACAAATTCACTTTTTATAGATGTGGAGGTTAAAGCTATGGACTATTCATGTTGTTTTTCCTTCTGTATAAGAAGAGTGGATAACTGCTCAAAGTCCAATGCCTATGTTTCTATAATCATGTGTAATGAATCTACAAAAGAATCATAAGAAGATGGTAAATTCTACATAAGCAAAGCAATGAGGTCTTGCTTATCTACAGGTTTTCCCACTACCTTCAACTAATCACACATATCCTTTAATTGCTACAAATATTCAATAATAGAACCACTTTCTTACATCCTAGTGGAAAATAGGAGGTTTTTCGAATACAAAATTATGTTGGCTTCAAAACCTTGATATTTTGTCTTAAGATGTTTACACAATTTTGGTGCATTATCATCATTTCTAACTTATAAAATTTAATTTTCTATTACATATAGTTTCAATAACATGAGGGCCTCACAATTACATTTATCATAGTCATCTGGTTGATCAACTGGTCATATTCTATAACAAGGATAATTTGGTAAATGCTTTGATATTCATTTATCATAAGTATCATATGACTCCAAAAACTAAAGTTTTTTTCCATTTAGTTTCTGAGAATTTGGTAGCAACAGATGTTGCAAACTAACCATTCTTACCTAGTTTTACATGAAAAGAATTAAATCTGAAAAACTATAATTACTTTTGCAAATATTCTTTTTAGACACTGAATTTAACTTTAAAATAGATAAATCTACTAATTTTCAACAAAAAATTCTTTACAGTTTGTGATATTTTACAATTTCCATCTTTTACCAAATTACTAAAAAAAGACAAAAATAATTAAATATTTATTTTGTTAGCTCCATTTACAAAATTTATTTTTCATTGCGAAAGGGGACTAAAATCTAGACAACGTGATAAATTTTTAAGAGATGTGGATCTATAGTCGTAATAGAATTAATTGTCCCTAGTTTTAGGGTAGTTCTTAAGTAATAAAGTGGTATTCCAAGGTTTTAAATGATTTTAGAACTATTAGTAAATCATTAAAACTTAAATGCACCTATTTTTCAAAACTTTGGATAAATTGAGATATAGAGTTTTGACCAATAGAAATAAAACTATGCATTTGCAGAGAAATGGTGCTTCTTCTTGAATGTGGCATGCTCCTTGGCTTTGTTTTTACCCTATTTTAGGGATAAAATTTGACAATATATATATGGAAATGGTGCTTCTTGCTTTGGACATCCTTCTTCTATGTTAATGGCACCACTTTGGTGATCTCTAGTTGCATAAAAACCTTTAGACTTATGTGCCAAACAACCACAAAACTAGACGTATGCTCATCTTACAAGATTTACCTCCTTGCTCAAGTGTATGGTGCCTTTCTTTTTGATGGTTTAGAACAAAAATCTTGATCTTTTATTTCACCTCAATAATTCAAACACCTTCCTTACTCTGAGGCTCTTCCACCTCCCTTTTCCAATGCCTTCCTTTCTCTGATGCTCTTCCACTTCCCTTTTCTAATGTTTTCTTCCTTTGGCATGCCACAAGCAGTAAAAGGTTCAACTACTCATTCAATCTTCTTCCACACCTTATCTCAGCTAGGCACTACACTTGCTACATCCTCACACTACAATTCCTCACTAAAATCTCCACTAGCTATTTCCTTCCTAACAATATTTTCATTATTTTCAATCCCTCATAAACTCTCCCAAGCTCCTTCAACCATGAACTTTGAAACCATAAAATATTCAATTAACCAAAGAATGAGAAGTAACATCATATGTGATTTATTAACCATAGTGATAGCCTATTATATAGGCATATAACAAACACCTATAAAGAAGGAGGAAGGTGCAACAAGAAGTTGATGGGAAGAAGGAAATAGAATACCCATGTAATGACAACAAAAAAGTGAATATAACACAATAATACTAAAAAAATACATATTCTAATACAACAAATTAGTTAAATGAAAGGACATGATATTGCTTGATATTCTTTAAATACAATTTCTTGAAAATGTAAAGTATAATCATAGTGATTTGAGGAGACCAAGAAGGATAGATAATTGACGTGGGCATGGAAGTTAAATAGGCATTCAACTTGCCATACCAATTGGGCACTATTGGGGTAGAGAAGAATTAAATTTACCAAGTAATTTTCGCCTATGCTCAATATAATGAGCAACAAGAAGCATATTATGGGAAAAGGGCACAATAGAATGGGATGCTTATGGAGAAAGAGTGTTTAATAGGAGTTTCACTTTGATCTCTTTCAGACATGTTATTCCTCTATAACTTAATCCTACTTAGGTTGTTAACTGTTGTCTGGTATTTAATTATGGCTTTTATTGTTCAATATATTTGTGATGGTTTGAATTAAGTGCATTCAAAATTTTACTAAAAGATTGGATTATTTTAGGAAAACATCAAACATAATAAACAAACATATAGTTGGTCCCTTTATAAGGTGATGCTAATATCTCCATAGCATAGAGAGGTTTATTTTTGTTCTATTTCTTTGATAAGTACAAATAATTGTAACTTGTGAATTTATCATAAGTATGATTTATTTTCCTATATTTCCACATTGCTTATGTATATTGTGATCTATATTATACTTCTAATTATTTGATTTATTCCTTGAATTGATTATTATTATGCCAAAAGCAGAACCATAACAATATCAAAAGCCCTTATTATGACAATGCAAAATCTAAGAGGTCAATCTACTTCTTCATTGTTCTCTATCATTTTCAAGTCCACCACGTGTAAGGATAGTCATGGAAGTTGCTAATACATACATATTAGCATGTTGCATTTGAGAAATCCATGGAGATATTCATTCCAAGAGACGAATACTAGCTTTACTTTGTTCTACATTGCTTCTCTTGCTTTTGCAGTCAAACAACATGATGTGAATTTTATCATTTGCCATGTTAATAGTTTATGTTGTCATTCACCATGTCAACAGTCAAGAAATGTCATGTGAACGTTGTCAAGGTGTTAGTCAATAGTTATAGCAATGCGAATGACATATTTAGATGTGTAGATGAATCTATGCATTGTTATTAGCAATATAATGCATCCAGAGTAATAATGGGGCAATCTTTGATCAACAAAAAAATATGAATTTTAAGGAGGTTTAACTAAATAAATGAATAAATATGACTACGTCTAGGGTTGATATTTCGGATGTTTTACCTATTAATTGAGAATTTGGTGATGGTTAAATTTAATTTTTACTTATTGTAATAACGTTTTTGGTTTTTAACTAATGATGACATTAAATGCATTTAGCATTATGCTAGAATTGAATATTAATACTATACATTACAAATTTAAGGTTAGGATATTAATTTTAACATTGTTAAAATATTAGTATAGATATCTTAAATAAAATTATTTGAAAAATATATGAAAATTTAATCTTGAAATGTTTATTTTGGATTTGGCACACACCATATTGATTAATAACTATTAGTATTTCTGATTTTTTTTGGTTAATTGGTGCTAGATGGTTTAAATCTAATGCACCACACTATCGGGCTCAGATAAACTTCTTTCTAGGTTTAAAAATGGATCAAACTTAACCGTATGCCTAAGGTATTATGATTTTTTTATCAGATTCTCCAATAAAGAAGAAATTTTTTAATATAATGGTCAAATAAACGTCAAATTTAAGATCAAAATTATGTTGTGATAGGTAAATGGATGTCAAATTTAAGGTGGTCATTAATTATTAATGTTGAAAATAAGCCACACCCAAACCAACGATGGGTTGGCCATAAAGGGGCTAGTAGCTCAATTGGTAGAACATTATAGCAGTAAATGGAAGGTCCTAAGATCGAGTCCTAGCTGGTCCGTATGAATTGTAGCTCAACATGTGGTATTAGAGCCAGGATAGGAGCCCCAAGCACCTACAGTGTGGCTTAAGGGAGGTGTTAGAAATAAGTCACACCCAGAGCAACGATGAGTACTTCAGCAGCAAATAGAAGGTACTAGGTTTGAATCCTAGCTGGTCCATATGAGTTGTAGCTCAACATAAAATTAGAATCCACCACCATCCCTTGATGACCATTATAGAATGCATATCAGTGTAATTATAAGATATAAATAAATTTTACATTTTTTTAAATTGAAATTAACTTTGACAAATTTTAAAAATTAATTAACGTCATATAATTTCATGACTATAAAATCCCACTTTTATTAACATTAATAAAATAATATATTATCAATTTTTGTGAGATTTTTGCATTGAAAGGTAAAAAAAAAAACTCAAAACTATTAAACCAATAAATTCATATAGTATACCAAGAATACCAAAAAAATTTAAATAGGAAATTGTGAGTTTTGTTATGTAAATCACGAGTTCTTTTATATTATTGTAAAAGCACTAAATTTATATGATAATAAACTATGAGTTATTTTATATTATTGTAAAAATAATAACTTTATAAAGTAATAAATGATTCATTAATTTATTCAGTTATTTTATATTATTATAAATACGATTTGTTCATATTTATAAAAAACATGAATGTTTTATATTATTTTTAAAAATATTAAACCATGTGTTTAATTTTATTGTTAAAAAATCATATAATAATAAATCGTTAATTGTTTTATGAAAACTATAAATTATTTTATATTAATATTTAAAAAAAAAGTTCATATGATAATAAATCGTGAGTTATTTGATTAAAACTACATAGTTGTTTTAAAAACAATAAACCATGAGATGTTTTAGTAGAACCATGAATTGTTTTATATTATTAAAAAAAAAAACTTCAAATGGTAATAAGCCATTATTTGTTTATGATATTGAGAAATAGTGAGTTGTTTCATTAAAACCATGAATTGTTGGTTATTAAAAAATAATTTGTTAAAACATAAAAATAAAAATATACACAATTATTAATGCATGGACATATCAAAAAAATTAAGACACTCAAAATTATTAAAGAATCAACATTCAAATGATATAAATAGACACTCAAAATTATTAAAGAATCGATATTCAAATGACATAAATTTTCAAAATCAAAATAAAATAAAATGTATAAATAAGAAACAACAAATAAAATGGAAGAATTTTGAATGCAGTTTATTTGTAAATAGTATAGAAGAGCAACAAACAGAATATGACTCGACCAAGGTTGAATTTTGAAAATGAAGAGCAACAAAGAGACTATCAAAGAGAATATGCCCAACAATATCAAAGACAATAATGTAAATAAATGATAAACATCAAATAAAATGTCAAAATGAAACTGAAAGAGAAAGGTGTGTTAAATGCATGGTGGTATGTATAGTCGAAGAACTTGAAGAGCAAATAAGAAAAAATACATTTCTTTAAAATACAATTCTTACAAGAACGTGATGTTAAGTAGTTCAATAAGTATTTAGATAAGAAGGAGAAAGTGAGGACGAACAAAGGTTTCGTCAACTTCTCACAAATCTTACAGATACATATCCGATAATTGACGATTGGAAATTATTGATAAGAATAACTGATGGTATATTAAATCTAACCACCAGGGAAGAATTTGATAATGTTATTCATCTATTCACAACAAATGATCATTTGCATAACCATAATAGAAGGAAAGCATAGTCATTAAAACAACCTATTGCACATAGGATTGCAACCAAAACAAGGAGTGTCAATCCATCAAGGAGTCAAAATAATGAACTTGATGTAGAGTTATTAATTACTAAGAATGGATAGAAGTAAAACTTGTAAATGGATATCTAAGATGTATTTGAAGAATAATATACAAACACAGAAACACCTTACCAAAATCACTGACATATGTTATGGTGAAATTTGACATTTATTCTGATATGCCATTTGAAGATGCAATTTCACATACAATTTCAATTACAACAATACAAAAGGGACACACTCCAACTACCCTTACTATTGACTAAGGTATTAACGATATATAAATCAAAAGATTTGACTCTTTCCAAAGAAATAATTGATATAAGACAAAATAAAAGAATAAGATTTAACATGTGTGACTATCTCGTGTGTAAAGTCATTGTAAGGAAAAAAAATTGTCTCCTTTTTTGTACAACCACTATGAAAAGATGAAAACAAGAAAACAACTTTCCAAACAAAATGTTGATGAAGAAATACTCAAGTCCTTGAAATTACAATAATGTTATGTATTTAATATCTATTGACAAAAAAATCTTCTAATTCAAATACTTCAGTCCTTTTTATATGTGGTGAATATGAATATTGCTTCATTAATTTTTATTTAATGTAAATGTATATTATCTATTTGGATAAATATGAAATGTTTTATTAATTGTCATTTGATGTGATGTATATTAACTATTTGGTTGAATATGAAAAGTTGTATTAATTGTCAAAGAAAAATGTTTACATAATATACAAACAAAAAAATTGGATGTAAAAATAAAATTGAAATGCCACACATGTAAATGAGAGTAGAGTAGATGTATTAAAAATATCTATCTAAAAGATATTGAAAGATATCACTCTTGTGACGTTTATGTGATTCAGGTAACAAAATTAATATAGGTGCTTTAAGAGTTATGTCTCTCGATTGCTTTTAGATATATGTATTTATGATATGTATGCTAGTTTTTAGGTCATCTCCATATGACTTCTCGGAGCAATTATTATTCTAATGACATTTATTTTTTAATGTATTTTTTATAATAATTACAAGACAATGGGGACCTACTTAACACACAAGTATCATAAGAATTTGCTAGTAATGAAGAGAAACAATGAATTTAATCAAATGATTTGGGCTTCTCATTCTCAATCATCTTTTCCTACTAATAAAAATTTTAGTAAATATAATACATCATTTATCACCATTATCTCACAATTCTTATCAATATGAAATTAATCTAATCAAAAGCCAATCATATATTTATATTAATTGTATTAAAGAACTTGAAAGCTTGCACAAATAATTCTAATTATATTATTAATTAAACATATAATTCAAATTACTTGCCTTACAAATAGTGCAATCTCTCCTTCCCTTAAAAAAGAATAGGACTTATAGCATCTAATTAATATTAAGTTTTTTAATTTACTTATTTATCAAATAAGTTGTTTTGAAGATATTGATCTTAGGTAATCCTCATTCTTTTCAAAATAATTTAGTAGAAGATGTTACAGATAATTTAATAGAGAATGTCACTATTAAAATATTAGGTAAATTACTCCATCTAAATACCTTCCTCAATTTTAAAATTCTTATTAATTAAATATTTTTATGAAAACTTGATAAATATATCAAATTTCTATGTTTAAATAAAAATTTCTCTTATCCCCTTTAAATAACAATAAAATTGTTCATTAAAATCTTCAAATACTTGATTAATAAACATTATTTAAAATGAAACGATAATTTATAAAATAAACATTAAATATTCAAAATCGTTTAAAAACAAGTGTCAAATCTCATCCCAAATCAATTTATATAATTTTTTTTTTTTATCACTATTTTCAATATCATCCTTCACATCCCCACACATAATTTAATGCCATGTTGCAAGAATATAATGCAAACAAAAATATTAAATTATTTATGATATCATGACAACTTTGAAATACGTGAAAGCAGACAATATCTGAACCTGTTAGCTAATAAAAATATAAAGGACCTTTATTTTAGACCATCTATTTAACTTATCCACTTGAAAATAGATCATTATAAATACTGCAAACAGTATATTAGAACATAATGGATCATCCCTGTCAATCTGATTGTGCTAATACCTAGTTGATTATCAATGTCAGCCATATGTTTTTAACACTATCTTACTAAAAATTATATTCTAATATAAATAAAATTTATAATTTAATATTTTTTTATTTATCATTATATTTTTTAATATTATTAAATATATATATTTTTAAAAAAATTAATATATATATATTTTAAAAATTATATTTTACAATACATTTTTATAATTTGTTTTATTTTATTTAATAATTATTAATTTATATTAAAAATTGGTAATCTATGCTCTTTTTATTTGTGAATAATAAAATATATTGAAACACATATATATATTATATGGAAAAAAAAAGGAGATCAAAGCCAACCAATATTAAACAGAGAAAATAAAAAAGTAACGAACTAACACTCATAGCAATAGTCCCATAACAAACAAACAAAACAATTACGAGAAATCAATCAAAAAAATGTAAGACTATAAATTTTAGCCAATCATCTAGCAAAAATCTGCTAATAAGAAGTCAGAATTCATCAGTGTCAAGAATAAAACTAACTTAAAATATTATTAATCAATGTTCTTTTATGACATGAAAGAATACTTTCTGTAATCTATTGATTCTCTTCTTTCATCAAATTTTCATCAATTAACTTCAACGTTTCCAGTTATAAATCTATTTGTAAATAATTTAAAAAAAAAGGGTAAATCTGTGTGTGTGAATGATAAATCTCTGTGAATAATTTAAAAAATAAAAAATTAATTGTGAATCTGTTTGTGAATGATGAAGTAAATTATAATCTAATATAAATAAAAATTATAATTTAATATTTTTTATTTATCATTATATTTTTTAATATTATTTAATATATATATTTTAAAAAAACTATTATATATATTTAAAAAAAATTATTTTACAATAAAAAATTGGTAATCTATACTCTTTTTATTTGTGAATAGTAAAATATATTGAAACACATATATATTATATGGAATAAAAAAGGAGATCAAAGCCAACCAATATTAAACAGAGAATTAAAAAGTACCAAACTAACACTCAGATCAATAGGCTCATAACAAACAAGAAATACAATATACAAAACAATTACGAGAAATCAACCAAAAAACGTAAAACTATACATTTTAGCCAATCATCTGGCAAAAATCAGCTAATAAGAAGTCAGATTTCATCAGTGTCGAGAATAAAACTGACCTAAAATATTATAAATCAATGTTCTTTTATGACATGAAAGAATACTTTCTATGATTTATTGATTCTCTTCTTTCATCAAATTTTCATCAACTTCAACGTTTCCAATTATAAATCTATTTGTAAATAATTTTTAAAAAAATAATAAATCTGTGTGTGAATGATAAATCTCTGTGAATAATTTTTTTTTTTTTTTTTAAATTGTAAATCTGTTTGTGAATGATATAGGGAAAAAAAATATTGACATTTAAACGTGACATCTAAAACAGCATGCTTCCCATGGTTGAAAAAAGCCTTCCCCCTCTCCAATTATAAAACCTGTCAACATCTTTTGACAAGATGAAAGAGCAGCATTGTCACGCCGAAAAAGAAACCTTTCAGACATGCGGCTTCACCTTAATTCCTGCTTCATAAACTTCAAAAAAAAATGACTTTTAATAAATAAATGTTATTTGGGCCGACGAAGTGACAAGGGAGGCTCGAACCTGTAATATCGAGTCAATTAATAATCATACGGGAGACTCCTATGTCACATCAAAATTAATTATAACAAATATTAATGAGGTCCTATTAATTATGTTATAAATGTTCTACAGATGTTTTATAATAGTTATTATGGGATGAAATGCAATGTAGTGAATAGTTCATTTTATATTGATAAATAATTTTTGGAAAAAAATTGAATAAATTTTATTTAATTATCTTTTCAATCACAATCTAAGGATTATCAAGTGCTAGAAAAAATGAGACTTTAATTTTTATTTTAAAATGTTTATAATAAAAAATATATTAATGTTATGTAGATGTTAGTCTTTTTCATATCAAGTGCCAAAAAAAAGAGACTTCAATTTCTATTTTAAAATGTTTGTAATAAAAAATATATTATGCTCTGTAGACGTCAATCTTTTTCCCATCTACCAGACATCAATGTACTTTATTGCTCGCATCTTTAAATAGGCACCTAACCTTACAATTTAATGATTTTGATGATTCAAAAAAAATTATAGAATTTTTTTTTATCAATTACAATATAAATTATAAAAATGTTCTCTTTAATAATTCATTTTTATATTTCAGAAAAAAAAATTATTCAATTTACTCTCTAACCTTTATCCCATTAAAACTATATTCAGAATTTCAAATTCAAAGGTAGCGGGAATATTAAGTAATATTCAAAATTCCTAAGAATGAATGTAAAGGAGCTGCTAATCAGTTCTGAGTCAGCCCGAGCTGCTAATCAGTTCTGAGTCAGCCCAGGGTCACTCAAGGGAAGAAGAAATGAGAAGGCAAAAAATTTAGGTCAATGGATATTTTCAAATAAAACAAGAAATAGATAAATCTACAATGAAATTGTTGTTATTTAATCTTAAATTTGATATTCATTTAATTCTCATTTTTAAAAAAATATTATTGTTTAAGAAAGTTAATTGAAAAATGTAGTCACTGTAAATTTTGAAATTGTTCTCTTTCCAAGTATTTGCCATAGATATAATAGATGTATTTACAATATCTGTACTAGTACTAAACCGCCATAAAATCACTGTTATTTAATTTTAAATTTGATATTCAAATATTTTATAAAAAACATTTTTTTTATTTTAAAAAATTAAATAAAAAATTATACTTATTATAAATATTGAAATTGATCTCTCAACATATTTATGATAAATATATTTACTTTACGATATCTGTACTGGTACTCACCACAATAAAATAGCTGTTACTTCTGCTCGTTAAAAATCTACACCAAATCTATTCTTAATGCATAAAAAGATTCTCCCGGAACAAAAATGAGACGGGATTGATGTTTATCATTCAATTAAAAAATTCCATGCTTTAAGGATCCCAACCCTAATTTAATAATCCAAAAAAAATGGAAATCTTTTCCGGAAAAAAATACGTATAAACCCTAAGCAAGTTAACGAAAAATTATTTATATTAAAATAAAGGAAATATTTTCCGTAAAACAAAATACGTATAAACCCTACGCCATACGTATACGTATAAACCAAGTTAAGATATAAATATTTACATTATATGGCTAACATATTTAGTAAAACCGTACCGCTTACAGTTAACGGTCAAAAGTTACAATATCTGAAATATACAAGGAAAAACAAAACCCCTTTTTTTTTCCTTAAGAAGAAACTGTTTTTTTTTCCTCCCTAAATCAGAAGAAAGCAAGCAATTTCCGTCTCTTGACGCACCGTCTGTTTGATCCCCCACACGTAGGGCGAGTGATGTCGTAAATATGCGATATGGATTTGTAGCGGCGGCGCGGTCCTTCGTTAACGCCGTCAGCCGTATCTCTCGCCGACAATTGACGCCTGCTACAAGTTAGAGCGGCGGCACTCGACCGAGATTTACTACGCACGGGCCTGCCGTTAGTAGACAGAAAACTGTCCTTTTTAACCACACAACTGCTGGCGTCTTCTCCGTCTTCTTCCGTAGATTCGAAACTGTGACTGCTCAATTGCAGGAGCTGCTGTGCGGCTTCTAAGTCTGTTTCCGTCAAGTTTTCCGTCGTCGACTGGTGGTCGCCGCAGGGCCGGCTATGGCTCCATCCGTCTTCAGACGGCGCCCTGCACAACACAAAAACAAAGCCGTTATATACACACAAAGTATACACCATATTTTCGAGACTAAAAACCTAAGATATATATATATACACATAGTATACTGCTATTGTACCTGTGACGAACAAATTCGAAGTGCTATTGTACCTGTGATGAACAAATTCGAAGGGAATTACTACGAAAAGCTCGCCTTCTTTACCTATCATCATCGTTTCCGTCATATCCAGCGAAAAAAAAAAAAATGAATCTGATTTGATTTTGTTGTACTATTTTCTGCCTGTCTTTTTTCCTCCCTCTGCGGTTGTGGCCATTCTCTCTCCTCTTGGGACTATAAAGAGCTTTTTCTTTGAGTCGGTGAGTAACATGTTTCCGTATTTCTCTCCTTGCATTAAATTTAAAATTTGGGCAACAGGTCTAGCCAATGGGCTGCTTTTAATTTGGGGACGTGGCGGTCGTATTTTTATCTTTTTTAATATTGCTTGGTATCTACGCCTCCTCGTTCATTTTGGGTGGATGAAAGTTCTTAGCCAATAGAATTGGCTTTTTAAGGTATAAATATTTTGTTTTTTTTTTAATTTTGATTTTTATGACTCATCCCACTCGGGGGAAATATCTTTTCAAAAATATTGTAACGGACATATTTAATGCAAAAGGATTTGAAATGGATTTGCTAAAATATCAATTGAGGACGTGGGGTGAAATGTGTGATAAGCTAAAGTGTAAGTGATAGTTTATAATAAAATTATTTTGTTGGAGAGGTGGCAACCAAATTTAATTGAAGATGGTTAGCAGAGTTCATCGTGGAGTTGGTAAAAATATTTTATCGATGTTTTGCGTTTAAGTGTCTGTGTTATTATATTATATATAGTATAATTTATTATGTAGTATTATCGATATTCAATTGGAAGTCGATGCAGTTGTAGAGTTTCGATTTTGATAATAGGTACAAAATTGCTTGTTGTTGAATATCTAGAATACAATGCAACAATGAATGTTTTGGTGATTATAGAAAATTCATTATATATAGCATATCTAATAAGTATGTGTTTTGAGCTTTGCTATAGAAATTTCTAAAATGTTCCATTTTTGTCTCTGTGCTTATGCATTACGTATTACTGGTAAGGCGTTGTGCTAACTATTTATAAGTAACATATTTACTCTAATAGTTATTTGTAATAAGGCCATCCATTTTGTCATTTAACACTTGGAAGAGTTCTGCAGCGTTCTTTGCGACGTTCAATTCAACATCTATGTGAGACTAGGAAAAAAAGAAGGCAGTCAGACATAGGTCATACAATTCCATGCGGGAGAGATTGAGGTGTGCAGTGGTATTGTGGTGATGAATAGATATAGAATCTCAACTAGCATTTGCACACACAAAATCTATTGTAAACTACATGTGCTTATCATTGCATGGAAAAAAATTGCAGCGTAAATATAATCAAATGATAAATAATTCTGAACGGCAAGAAAGATCAAGAAATGGTTATAAATATATAATGTTCACAAAAAAAATAAAAAAAATAAGACACAAAAAACTGTAGTAACATTAAAAAAAATAAAAAATAACACCATTTCTTTAGAGAAATTCAGTCACAATTGTTCGCTAATTAAACAAACCCAGCAGTGGAAATAAAATGATATTTTACAATTAACCTAAAGATTTGCGATCTTTATCTGTTCTCCAGCAATTGAAAGACAATCCATGATGACCATTGAGTGTAGCAAGGGTTAATTTTCCACCGCCATGGCCTCCATTAACACATCATCGGAGAGAATTTCATAGTTGAACACCGCTGAAAGCAAAAAGAAATTGTTTATAATTTCTTCTCCATCTCTCGAATATGCTATCCTCCCTCTATGGTGACCATTGAGTGTAGCAAGAGTTAATTTTCCACCGCCATGGCCTCCATTAACACATCATCGGAGAGAATTTCATAGTTGAACACCCCTAAAAGCAAAAAGAAATCGTTTATAATTTCTTCTCCATCTCTCGAATATGCTATCCTCCCTCCATGATGCGCAACCTCCCTCTACAATCTTCCCACTTACATCCTATATTGAGGAATACAAAATATTATACAATGTAATTTGATTTATTAATTTTATATTTGTCAAATAATATATTATAATATTATGGATTTATTATATTATAATATTATGGATTTAATATATATGTGAAACATTAAATTTTCAGGGTGTTTGAATCCAAATATATACAATTAATAATGCTTATTGGTCAATTGTGATGAATGAAATAAAGACCATTTATAAATATTTTTTAATAGTTTAAATTATTTTGATTTTGTTTTTTTCCAAATAATTGGAGCTTCTTGTCCATAATTGTTAAAAAAAACAGTGAGAAAATGTTTTTTTGGGTTCATAATATATTATAATATAATGATAGGTCTTCCAATTAAAAATGGTTGGTTAGGTTTATTAATTAAATATTATATATAATAAAATATTATATTTTATGTATTATAATATTGTAATGTATAATAAATGATAAAATATGATATTAAATACAATCTATTTTTATATCTTATTTAATATTTAATATTGGTGTATTTGATTTCTATTTAGAAAATTCTATTATAGACCATCAATTGAGCCTCTCCACATAATACAATAATTAAAAAATAATAATAATATTTTTGATGGATTATATTTAATGTTGGTAATATGATAATAAGTTATAATTTATTGTTTTACCACTTCGCTAACTCATTTTATTTTATATTGTGCAATATGTTGTAGAAAGAAGGTATAGGGAGTTCCATTAATGGAATGCACTAGGATCTTCCATCCAAGCAGCTCATTGAGATCAACTTTTAAATCCTTCAGATCCCACAATGTGTGATGGACATTTTGGAGGAATTGCATCAAGGTATCCAAACAAGAATTTATGAAGGTGGTCATATTTGTCGTCAGTGCATTGCTAAGAAAAAATAATAATCCCTTCTATGCTTATAATAACATGGACCCAAGTATGCAACCTAAGGTTTTATCCAATCTAACTCTGGTATAAAAACTACTTATCACAAGATTTAATCCAATATTGCAAGTAACACATGCATGTGGCAGGAAATACAAATATAGTGGTCACACTATTAGCTTCCCCCAAGATATATCCTCTATTGTTATGTACATACCATGTCGAGCTGAAAATCTTAACACCTTAGTGTTAAGAAGAATTGGATCAAAAAACAAATCATATGATTGCCTTGTAAGTGATCATGTGTCATGCAAGCCCTATATTAAAAAATGGAGCATGACCCCTATTATAGAGACATCCAGCTTGACCATTAAACACTTGACGCCCTAATACTCTTTGACGGGCATTAGGTGCTAGTATTATACTTGGGTTGCTTAAAGGATAGTACACTATCCTATTGTAAATCACCTTTATGTATAACTATTGCCTTACAAGAATTTAGATTGTACATAACATTTTAAAGAATTTGTCAATTAATATTTTTATGTACACTATCCTATTGTAAATCACCTTTATGTATAACTATTGCCTTACAAGAATTTAGATTGTACATAACATTTTAAAGAATTTGTCAATTAATATTTTTATTATAATCATTGCAAATAATAATGGGGAGTGACAAATCAAATAAATGAGCTTGTTTGATATACAATACAAAAGGATCAAATAAATGCACGTTGGTGACTTAATAACCATGCACGAACATCAAATATTAACCCCATAATTATTTATGGTGTTGTTAAACAACCTCAAAATATATTTCGTGATAGGGTAGAGGGTTTGTCCTCAATAAAACCATGCTTCATTTGTAAGGAATTGTATCCAGGGATCTAAACAAGAAATTACGATGGTGACCATACTTGTCACTAGTGCATTGTCCAAAAAAAACAATAATCAGTTATGTGCTTATAATAACATGGACCCATGTATACAACCTAAATTTTTATCCAATCTAACTTAGGTAGTGAAACTACTTATCATAAGAGTTAATCCAATATTGTGCAAGTACCACATGTGTGTGGCTGGAAATGAAAATACAATGGTCACACTATTATCTTCTCACAAGATATATCCTTTATTGTCAAGTACCTACCATGTCAACCTGAAAATATTAACATTTTAATTTTAAGATGAAATGGATTAGAAAACAAATCATATGATTGTTTTGTAAGTAGATCATGTTGGGGAATCTGCCAAGATTGAAGATGGAACATGGAATGCATTGACGCTTAAAAAAGTAAAATGACAAATGAGCAAGCAATTGTAAGAGAGAAATCAAGAGTGTAACAATGCAAAACCTCCATATATTCATCTTTACAAAAAGAGCACAAATAGGAGAGATGACAAGTAAACGCCCATAGAATAGTGGTAAAGATCCTAGAATAGGCATGTAACTCCCATACCTAAAATAATTGGTTAAGGAGTAACTCCTACCAACTAGCTAAAAATGACGATCAAGTAACTCCCTATGACAAATGACACCTAAGCAAGCTAAACCACATGTGTAGGAATTGTAGACACTTAATTCTGACCATCAATAACCTCCAATTAGGCTTTTGACAAATTTACACCAAAATGCATAATTTAGCCTAAACATAAAGCATGTTAAATGATGTGAAAATGACATATTCAAGTGTTGATTCTAGCCAAAGTATCATTAAATAGGGAAATGGAATTTATGGGCCAACTAACTTTGATCAAATCATTTTGAGTCAAAATGCCAACTTTACAACTAGGTGCCCTAGATTGCTCTTTCTTATCAAATCTCTTGCACAAGACATATGCCTTCGTTATTTGTTGTTGGTAACATCTTAAATGGGATAATAGATCCAATGCATTTGACATTGCCTTCCAATTCCAATCCAGTCAAATTTTGAACCAATAACAAGGCATTCTGATCAATTTGTGCACAAAGTGCTTAAACATGCTTATGAGCTAATTAACCCAAATCAAGACATGATTAATAATTCATGAAAACTTGTTGAATAATTTATTTTGGAAATGAATATTGAATATCTGCATCGTCAGGTGACCTCATTTGTTGGGAAGACATTCCTAGGCCATAAATGCCACAAATATCAAGATTCATGCCTCCCATGCCTCATCAAAGCCCTCCATGCCTCTTAATTTCTCCTCCATCCCAAATATTTATGAACCTATTTATCAATTTTAATTGCATAAATCCTCAACCACACATCTCAATCTCAAGATGGACGATTCAGGTTGATTCTAGACATTCTCAAAAATCTATAAATAAAGAGGCCATGAACATCATTTCTAAGTCTTGATAATGCAAATTTATAATGTACAAATGATTCCAAAATCCATTTCAATTAGTGTTACCATGCCAAATTGACTCCAAGCCATGCCATGCCAAAGCCACAAGGTGCTAAGGAGAAGAGGAGACAGCGAAGCCTCTTTTGATGAAGACTTCATGAGCACAAGCTGAGCAAGCCACTACAACAAGTATTTTGGAGCATCCAAGGAAGGTAAAAGAGGGTTTATTTTACATTTTAGTTGTGTGTTTTATTCATGTTTGTTAACTAAGCTCTTTCTAGTGTGTTTCTTTCATTTTATTTTCATTTTGAAACTAACACGATACTAACCATCCTCTCTTGAGTCAAATTTGTAGATCATATATGGCATGCCGGGTGGAACAAGATGCATCTCACACATGAAGAAGGTCATTTTTCAACTTTAAAATCTTCATTTGGATCATTAAAACTCTTGCAAATTGATTTTCTAACTTTGTTTTGTTGTTTTTCTTTATCATGGGTTTACATAGTAATCATCGTCAGTTGGTAAAACCATCATCAGTTGGATAGCCATCATCAGTCACTATTGGTATAATCGATGTCAGTTAGATTACTGTCATCAGTTATAAGTGTGACCATCGTTGGTTATAGAACTAATGTCGGTCACTATGTTTTTCTTAAAACACAAACCTGAAAGCTCTTTTTTTGAAGTTCATTGTTTCAAACTCAAAATAGCTTCAAGGTAAAGGACGTGCTAACATTTTTGTTGTAGGACCAAGATTAACATTTTTTAAAAACATGTTTAGATCACCTTTTTCATGCTTAAAAATGAATTAGAAACATTATTTTGGTGCTTAAAGTAACATTTAAGGTGCTTAAAAAAGTGTTTTTAGCATTAGTTTTCAAAGTTACAACTAAGACCAAGGGGTCAAATGAACACCACCTCATTTTCATTTGGGCTTAAAAAAGAACTCATCTTTCCAAGATTTTTGTCTTCAATAGTTGCTTGATCTAATTTTTGTTTGGCAAGAAGAGGGATGTTGTGTGTATGCTCTTTTATTTGTCCCCTTTAGGGAACCCTTAGAATCAAAAGTGCCATTCCTATTGTAAATAGCCTATTCCAAGGCTTAGAAATAAATTCATCTAAATCACTCCCCAAAAACTCATCAAAGTTTGGATGACCTTTAAAATGACCCTAGAGTCTTTCTATTTCATGCTGTCTTTATTTCTATGCAAACTTGGCTTATGAGGGGGACTTCATCACCTCCCCCGAGTTCTTTAGGGAAGCTTTGACCTGCGGTTTTATTTCTAGGCATTGACTTCACTTACTCCTTCTGAGTTACACATAGGATGTATCTTCATTTAGACATCATACTACACTAAGCGAACAACAGGATGAAGTGGCTGTAAAAAGGACTAGACCTTTTTACAACTAGCCAATGCCATGGTCACTCAATTTTTGTGTTTGTCTTTTACATCATTTGATGTAAAATTCATTGTGTAATTTATTCCCCTAGAAACATTTGAAATCTATTTAGTTTAGTCAACCCCACATTTCCATACCCTTGCTAAGATTTGGACGATTATACTTAGTGTATTTTTGGATCATTTTTTCATTTAGTATGTTTTGAGACTAAAACTTGTTTGTTTGTTTATAAAGCCATGTCAAAACCAATTTGTCTATACATCACTCTTTTGTCTAAAGAGGTGTTATGCTGGCCATTTTACATCACACTTATGCCTTAAATTTTTTTCTAAACTTGTTTGTGTGTGTGTCATTTGAGTTGCGGAGGGTAGCGTTCTGCTGCCCAAATAATGTCAAAACATTTTGATCCTTTTGACTATTTGAAGCATAACATTAACCACATTATTTGAGTATGCTTATGCCATTAGGCTGCTCAATTTATTTCAAGACTTGTTTACCATTATATCAAAACCATTTTTCAAACCATGTCATGTATACCATTTAGACCTTTGTCATGTGTTGCCATGCTATCCAATCTTGTCTAGCTTGTTTGGTCAAATCCTAGTTTTCACCATTGATTTTTCAATTAGCCTTGTCAAGTTTGGATTCAAACATTGATTGATTTATTTTTAGGCCTTAATTCGTGGGGTTGATACATAGATCTTTCTCTTTTGGGTTGCATAACTTCAATTAATCTATTACCCAAATTTAAAAACTATTCATGGTTTATTTGTTCAATACCTATCCTTATCATTGTTTGTAATTTTATTTGAAAAAATGCAGTCTTTCTTCAAAGATCCTTTTGTCTTATGCCTTATGTCAACTGATCATGTTTATGTTTGATTTTGTTTGCCGGGTCTATGTCAAAGTTGTTTCCAAACTTGTTAGATTAAATTCACATTAGCCTTTATTTCAAGTCTAGCTTTTGACATCATTTGGCTAAAAGTCCTAGCATGTGCCTATTTGTTTGATCCTATCTTTTGAATCCGTGTTTGGACAAAAGACCTAGCAATTCAACTTTTCCCTTTCTTAGTTTAGACCTTATTTGGAACACTTTGACCTAGACCTTTGACATATTGGTATTTTAGATGCTTGACCTTTTATGCGTATGACATTTGACATTAGACATTTGATGTTAGGATATTTTATGCAAAGTCTTATCACAAACCATTTTGGAGATACAACTCTACTTTTAGACCATATTGGAGATACAGCTCCACCCCTTCGACCGAGTTTGAACCATTTGTCTTTTGGATAGTTTTTCAGAGTTTGTATAACTCTGAGCCTTTTTGTTTTAGAGATTTCATCATTTATGCAGATATGTCTTGCTACACTTATGGTGGAGTCACGTACAATATAACTTATGATAAAATGGCTACACAAAATCCCATTAGGAACCCCTATCAAGAAATATTTTCTAAGGAGTTTTATTATTCTCCCTACAATATTGCATATGGGGAACATAGTCAAAATCAACAAAATCCAAATCGAGACCTTGATTGGAAGAGGCTTGTGAGGTGGAATTTGAAGACATAACTATAGATATTATTATTTGGGATATGGATCCATACCCTCTTTACAATAATCAGTACATGGAACATAGACAAGAACCAGCTTATGAGCCAACTCACCACTGGGATGATATGATTTATGAGGAAGACTTGGATGTTTTTGCTTGTGCAAGTAATTAAGTTCCACAACATCCTTTTGTTATTTTATTATCGACTACCCCTAACCCTAATTTAGATTATATGAGCTATCTATCTCTATAATATCCAAGGAATACCATTACCATTCCTAGACCTAGTCCTTTGGCTTGTGCGAATAACCAGGCTCCACAACACCCTTTCATCATTCTAAGACCTAGTCCTTTGGCTTATGTGAGAAATCATGTTCCACATTGCCCTATCTTTACCATCTCAGGACTTTATCCTTTAGCTCATGTGAGCAATCATGCTCCCTAATGTGCTATCATTATCCAACTACAAGTCATTCTTTATCCAGTACCAATCCCATCCAAACCTCAATTGATCCAATCCTTTGAAGACCAAGCTATGTTTAAAATTGGTATTTTCTAACTCATTGGAAACCAAGGCCAAGAGAACCAAATAATCCAAGATGTTTGTGTTGAACCAACCACTTATGATAAGTTAACCTATGATGAATTGCTTATTGATCCTATAACATTTGTTGAGGACTCTCACACTGATGAGCCAGTCTTTGTCGAGTCACTTCTTAATGATTATAACTGCCTTTGTGCAAATCATTACCTCGATCATGTGCATGTTTTTCAAGAGCCTCCTATTGACAAGATAATATTTGAGGAGTTGTCTCTTGACCTTTTTTCCATCCTAAAGGAGTCCCACTCTGACAAACCAGTCTTGGTGTAGCCCATTATGCCATCACAAGGCGTTAACTATCCAAAACCAAATATTCAACAAGACATCATTATAATAAAGTACCCATCATATGAAGAATTAGAATCAAAGTCAAGATCTATTATTGAACTAACATCAGATCTAGCATTAGAATCATAATCAACATTAGTCTCAATATCGAATTTAGAGTCCCTTGAGTTAGAATCAAATTCATAAGAAGAATATGTTTATGGTTGTTACAACATTGGTTACACATGCCTTGTAGATCAATTTAAATTCATTTTTGATACTTCTACAATTTTTGAGGATGAGTAATTTAGATTCGACACAAGTTATCCTAGTATCTTCTACAAATATTGTGCAACCTCTCCCCATTCTATTACCATTCCACATGCCATTACCATCAACCAAGATAGCCATATTATTGATAAACTATCTCCCATAAGTGTCTATTGGGATCAACAAAATCAAACTTTATTGAATTGCATCCATGGTGACATATTAGTTGAAAAAGAGCAAGGAGGCCAAGACCACATTCATATAGTAGAAGAACACTCTCATAGTGAAACCTTTTCAAAGGTGCTATGATACAATCAAAGTTCTAACTCAACATCTTCTAGTGAAACTTTTTTGAAAGCATTAGAAGAAAATCAAATTCAAAATTTAATGTTCATTAGTGAAACCTTTTTGAAGGTGATACAGGGCAATCAAGATAACTTCATTGGTGAAAACCTCTTTAAGGCACCAATAACTGAGCACAAAATTTCTTCACCACTTGATGAAGAAAAAATCAAAGATCAAATCAATATAGCTTCTTATCTACATCCTAATTAGATGGTAGCTACTCTCAAGCCCAAACAATAGATAAATATGATGGTCCTATCGAGAGAACAAGTCTTCAACCCCATCACAACCAAATTTATGTTAAATCTGACATCAACAACATTATGTGTAATTGAATATCTTGATCTTCATTTTTTCCCCAATCGTTCCACATTCCATTATCATCTACCATTCCATTTGACAATCAAACCTACCATACATTATTTTTCCCTATTTACCATCCATGGTCACACTTTCCTTTATAAAGGCTACAAAGATACCTTGTCTCGATGTTTGAACGAATCAAAATCGATGACCAAGGAAGATCATAAAAGTATTCTCAGCAACCAAATCTGTAGGCCATTTTTTACAGAGTAGTTGTTCAGACGAGGTGTGGGATAAAAATTAACATGATTGAGTATTCTATCTGTATCATTTGTTGATTAGGATGTGCATCTCCGTCTCAATAGGAAAAATAGAATCATATGCCATTTACTACACCCAAGCCAAAAACATGTAGCCATGTCATTGCGATTGTTACATATGCCTATTTTCCATTATCATAGATCCTACCATTCACCCCATCACTTACGGGCAAACCTACTACCATTTTATCTAATATATCCAACCAATCATTATCTCTAGCAAGACCATACCATCCTATAATTCCATTCCTATCTAGACCAATGCTTATCTTTCAGTATTCCTACCCAATCCTATTTTGATCTTGGTTCATTTGGTTCTTCTTACACCTATTGTGAGGGGATTATGATCAAGTTTTAACAATAAATCCAATTTGTGTTTACAATGACGGTCTATGAAAGTAGTGTAAAAGTTGATCTGGAAAGGTATCTTTCATTTTCCATCTTGTATCAGGTTTGTTTATGTGAGCTTGATTATAACCACCTATGGGCAAATCAAAGTTTCATTAGTCTTGCTATTAATTATAACTGTCTATGGGAAAATTAGTATCATTGACCTATGCCTTTGTATCCTAGTTATAACCTCCTATGAGAATAATAGGGGAAACACTTGTTTATCATACATTACCACATCACCTTACCATTATTGTTTTCATTTGACTAGCCATTTGTCAGATTTGAGAACTTGTTGGGACCTAGTTGGTTTTTCCCTGCCTTTTGTGTGGATGGAATCACTATGACTTGAGATCATTTTAGGACTATGTGGGTCATGATCAATTCATGTTGAGGTCACCTCAGTCCCCCTTTCCATACACTCTCACTATTTTGTGAGCAACCTAAGCCAAATGCTCTCACCATTTTACAAACATATATCTTGTCATTCTCTAACGAGTTAAGATACCTCAAAATTCCAAAAACATTCATAACATTTCAAAAATCCAAAAACATTTATCATGTCTAAGCCTAGTTAGTTATCCTTGATTCACCTTACTAGGGCATGATCATTGTTAGGATGCTTTCTTTTGCTTTTATTTTCAGGCTTTCTGTTTGTTTGTTTCAATTTGTTTATTTGTTTGTTTGTTTTTCTTTTTATTTGTTTGTTTTTTTGCTTGTCTGTTTGTTTGCTTTCAGCACTGTTGCCTCGACTAAGTCTATATGTGTGCATTAAGTGATTCCTTGAGCACATTATTCTTGAGTTTATCCATATTCATATGTCAATATTATCATCATAGTTTTTGTCATTGGTGTATTATTTTTGAGTGTTTATTGGATATCAGGAGTCAGTCCTTATGCATATTTTGGCCAAGTCTCATGGTGTTCTATCATGAAGCCTACCATCACATGCTATAGTAAAAATTAACTTTAGGAAGGTCTATAATCAATGGAGCCAAAAAAATTTCTCCATGATACCTTGGCAAATCCTCCCATGCCACCCTTGATCAAATCAACCCATTAACTATTCTAGTTGTATCATTGGTAATAAGGATGAGCATCTCCTCATTGGTAGGGATAACTGAATCATTTCTAACAATCAATATTATTTTGATATCCATCTCTTTCATCACTTTTCACCCACTCATATTTAATCTATATTCTAGGTTATATCCTTGAGTTATGCTTGCTAATTAGGCCTAACTAGGGCACAACCCTCAGTTTTAGCCAATCCAGGTCATCTTCATGATTATAACTGCATATAGGCAAATCATTATTTTGAATTTTATTCTTGATTATAACCGCCTTTGGGCAAATCAACATCCTTTTTACATTAATGCATGCAAGCATTTTCTTATTTGGATTAATCTTAACCACAGATTAATTCCACATTTCTTCTTGTTTCTTTTCGAGGGACCATCCATCAACAAATGTGATGGCCACTCCCTCGAGGGGGCATCATCATAGGCTTCCCAAAACCATTTGGATCTTTATTATTTAACCATCATCTTCTTTTTTGGCATACAGACCATCTCTCATTATTTGAGAATACATTGCTTTGCCTATGGTTTACAACATCTTCCCAAACAAGGGCAAACTGTAGACACCTAATTCTGGCCACTGATAACCTCCAATCAAGCTTTTGACCAATTTCCACTAAAATGCACAATTTAGCCTAAAACCACTAAAACATGCTAAATGATGTGAAATTGACATATTCAAGTGTTGATTCTAGCCAAAGTATCATTAAATGGGGCAATGTAATTTATGGACCAGCTAACTTTGATCAGATCATTTTGAGTCAAAATGCCAATTTTGCACCTAGGTGCTCTAGGTTGCTCTTTCTTATCAAATATCTTGCACAAGACATGTGCCTACATTATTTTTTGTTGGTAATATCCTAAATGGGATAATAGATCTAATGCATCTAAAATTGCCTTTCAAATCCAATCCAGTCAAATTTTGGATCAATAATAAGGCATCCTGATCAATTTGAGTAATTTATGCACAAAGTGCTTAAACATGCTTATGAGCTAATTAACCCAAATCAAGGCATAATTAATAATTCCATGAAAACTTGTTGAATAATTTTTTTTGGAAATGAATATTGAATATATGTATCATTAGGTGACCTCATTTCTTGGGAAGACATCCCTAGGCCATAAATACCACAAATATCAAGATTTATGCCACCCATGCCTCATCAAAGCCCTCCATGCCTCTTAATTGCTCCTCTATCCCAAATATTGATGAACCTATTTATAAATTTTAATTTCATAATTGAATTAATCCTCAACCACACATCTCAATCTCAGGATGGATGATTTAGGTTGATTCTAGACATTCTCAAAAATCTATAAATAGAGAGGCCATGAACATCATTTCTAAGTCTTAATAATGCAAAGTTATAATGTAAAAATGATTCCAAAAGCCATTTTAATTAGTGTTACCATGCCAAATTGATTCCAATCCAAGCCAAGACAAAGCCACAAGGTGCCAAGGAGAAAAGGAGAGAGCCAAGCCTCCTTTGATAAAGACTTCATGAGCACAAGCCAAGCAAGCCACTACAATAAGTATTTTGGAGCATCCAAAGAAGGTAAAAGAGGGTTTTTTTTACATTTTAGTTGTGTGTTTTATTCATGCTTGTTAACTAAGCTCTCCCTAGTGTCTAGGCCTAGAGATGTTATGCTAGTTAGTGTTTATTTCATTTTTTAATTTTTTTTAAACTAACACGATACTAACCATCCTCTCTTGAGTCAAATTCTTAGATCACATGAATAACCTAAATTAATAAATAAATATAAAATAAATTCTTACACTAACAACCCCACTTAAACATAGCTTAGGTGGGTAAAGGAAATGGGTCTTGAGAACAAGGCTTGATGAGGCATCCATAGACAAAACAACTCTCATAAAGTGGAGAAAAGCAAAAACCCATAAGAAAAAAACTCTACCCCTAAAAAAGAGAGAGAGAAAAATAAGAAAAAAAGTGTGTGCTCTAAGGACATTGGGGATAGTCAAAAATGCATCCACAAGTAAGAGCAAGAAAGCACATAGAGAAAAGAGCTAAGAAGTCTCCATAGAATATGATGTTAAATCAATCTGCACCCCAAGTATAGCTCGCAAGATGGCCAATGTCGATAACAAGATCCTCTGCTTGAAGACTGAAGAAGCTTCATATGCATCAAACAATGTTTATTCCTTTTGCCAAAGGAAGAACATGATGTGTGTATTGAAAATTTTCCCATTTCATAATGGAATATGAAGGTAGCAGTATGAAGATATATGAAAAAGGTCCAAAATAAGGCATGACATAGGTCTAGCAAGATTGTGCACAAGAATTGAATGTAATATCACTGAAGTGAACCTATCGAAAGAAGAACATGGAAAATTTGTTGGAAGAATATCCATGTGAAAGGGAGATCTTGGCTCAACAGAAACTAAAAAAGATAATATAGATGAAACACATAGATCTACAATATAAATATCCACAACATATGAGTTGTCAAAGCTTTCAATGGGTGTAATCACACTGAAAACAATAGACTCCTCTGAAGTACAATACTGGGAAGGCTCTAAAAGAGCAACATCCTAAATAAGGATGGAAGTATAATCTACAATGGGACAACTAAGCTCAGGTATAATTTTATCTTATAGTGGTGAATTGATAAAAGGAAGAGCACAATCCACCATGAATGTGTCATCACAAGAAATAGGAGTAGGATGAGGGAGTAAAATGTCTCTAAAGAGACGATAGGAAGAGGAGGAAGGATGATATAAATCTCTATAAGATCTCAAAAAAGAGATTGTAGGATGCTCCAAATAGTGCATGGACATGTTGTATGTTTCACATGTCAATGAAGATCCATGGAAACATGTAATAGTAATGTACCAAGAACCTTGTTACAATTGTTAGCCAACTTATTTTACTAAACAAAGATAGAAGGAGAAGGAATATGCCCATATAGGAATGGAATATGATTCTTATTTGTGAGCATGTGTTCCATATAAGCAGCCAAAAATCATAGTTGGTATTTCTAAGAAGAATTATTGGTGTAGAATCAACTCTCCTCGTCATCTGGTATCTCTAAAATGGAGTCAACATGACTAAGAGAAGACACCAAAGAAGTGAAATGAGAAAAACACTGCACAAGTGACAATGCATGCTCAATTATGGATGCCAGGCTCTGTTGACAATGCGTCTAAGAATGTGAGAGTAACCTATGCAAATGACACCAAAGTGACACACAAGTCATAAAAATTGAGTGTGCACAAAAGAGAGAAATTAGGGCCTACAACAACCCCTCCAAGATAATCAATAATGACCCCCCTACTTTTTCAAGTAATAAAACATGCTCAAATGTATAGATGTTAGACTCAACTGATAATGTATCCAAATAGGAAAGATCAAATAGTGTACAAGTGCCAATGCACATCTCAATGAATGGATGTCAGACATAGTTGATGATATATCCAAATGTGAATAAGCAATCAATGCAATGATCACCAAATGAGTACACATGAAAATGAAAACAAGTGAAACATGAGGACGTCAGACTCTATCATTAATACACCCATGTAAAAATCTCAACAAGACATATGTTGTTGTGAGGGGATCTAACCACCTATCAAATTAGACCTCACCCTCTAGTGGAATAAATTACGCTGTAAGTACTGAACAATGGGTCACAATGCGGGGGTTTGGGGGTGGAAACCCCCAATAGGGTCAAGGGGTAGTGCACCCTATGGGGTATGGGGGCAACACCCTTGGCAAACATAATTTAGAGCTTGTGTGGCCCTTAAAATTGGCCAAAATTCACCAATTTTGTCAAAAAAATATCCCTCAAAATGGATGTCGATTACCACTAAAAATGCATCCAGATGAGGAGTAAAAGACTTGAATATTATGCAAGGAGAGGATAAAAAATTTTGGTTTGCTTGTGAGGGGTTTTGTCCACCTACCAAACTGGACCTCACACTTAATCTTTGACAAACAAGTTAAACAAAAATATATGACAAACAAATGATTATAACATTTTAAAATCTCCTTATGTCTCGTAATACAATATATTGTTTTTATTCAAAAAATAAAACAAGAAAAAATTGATAATATTTTTATATAAAAAATAAGTAAAAAAAACAAACTCATCAAGTTATAATGTTTTATACAAAAATAAGTAAAAAAAACTCCCATATAATCAACCCCAAGAAGGAGCTTGTCGCAGGTCTAAACTCAACAAAATCTACATGATAGTGGAGTCATTATGAGGGGGTCGTATGCAGGTCGTGGGTGTCGAAGGCAAGCTTCAAGGCCGTAAATGGAGACTGCAGTGGGTTGATTAGGTGTTAGGTCAATGTATAGGCAAAGAAATGGAGTGTAGATTACAAAAAAAATGTCAATGAGGGTGGAACAAGGGCTGAGGGTGGTGATAGAAGGAACATCAAGATGACATCAAGGTTCAAGAGTAAAGATTGGTTTCAAAAAAAATTGTAGATGCAAAGGGAAGCCAAGAAAAGAGGCCTCATGACTTTAGACAGTAAAAAAGAAGCTCATGATATTTACTTCCTGCATCATCACATTAAGAGACTCCTAGTTGTTTACATAAAGGGTAGATTTAGTCCCACACATCATATCGAAGAGGTAGTCTCCACAAGTAACCCCTGGTTGAAGATTCTAATCATGGCCTAGTGGCTTATCATGAAGAGGGTGATATAAAATTACAAAGTACCTCAAATCAAAACTTACACTCTAATACAAGAAAATGCATTTTCACCTCAATGAAAAACCAATGCTGGTGAATTACCACATGAAAAGAGATGGAGATCCACTTGGAGAGTAGAGCCATGTTGCCCAAGGATGAGCAAGAAGGAACCTATACTCAACAAAATAAAAACCAATGCCTTTACCAAGGATGAAAACTATCAATAATAAAGAAAAACCCATACCCTTTTTTGTAATAAACTCAGAATTTCATAATAAACTCAAACAACATACAAAACCAGACAAGCAGTTTACCAAACCTGGTGCTCTGATACCATGTCATGGAGTTTGCAAAGATCGAAGATAAAACATTGAATGCATTAACACTTGAACAAATCAAAATGATAAATGAGCAAGCAATTGTAAGAGAGAAACTGAGACTGTAATAATACAAATCCTCCATGTATTCATCTTTACAAAAAGTGTACAAATAGGAGATATAACAAGTAACCACCTTTAAAATAGTGATAAAAAGCCTAGAATCCACATGTAAATCCCATACCCAGAATAACCGATCAAGGAGTAACTCCTACCAACTAGTTTAAAATGACGGTCAAATAACTCACTATGGCAAATGACACCTAAGCAAGCTAAACCACATGTGTAGGAATAACTCAAATAAACAAATAAATGAAAAATAAAGTCCTACACTAATAGATCAAGTGTCATACAAGCCCTGCATTACAAAATGGAGCATGACCTCTATTAAAGAGACGTCTAGATTGACCATAAAATGCTTGAAGCTCTACCATCTAAACCTACTGATATCTCCTTCATCCTTCACCACACTACAATGGATTTCCTAGATATGCAAAAAAATAAACTAGACTCGAAGGACAATAAAAATACACTTACAAATCTACATTATCATCAAACTTCATCTTTTGTAGCTTTTCTTCCAATTAAGGAAAAAAATTTACATAGAGGACAAAAAAATATGTTGACATATATTTATCTCCTCAAGATTATACTTGATAGGAATCATACATGTCCTACTATTTTCACCAACAATTTTAAAAAACCTTTCTACCACTGAGTGTTTCACACACACATAACATACTTATCCTATTAGACACCTATCTACAAGCATGCACTCTCTCTACATTATTCTTTTTTCACTAAAAAATAAAAATTAAAATTACAAAATCACAATACCAACCCACCCAACGTAACTTGCACATTTGGTACATTTAAGCATTAACCTATTTCTATGAGGCCACTATGATTCTCAATACAAAGATATGTTTTGAATACTGTGACAGATAGTGTACCTACTTACCATCCTATGGCTGTTAAAATAAATATATATAATCAATATATCTAATACAATAATGAATAAAGTAGATTGCGAGAAAGTAAAAAGGATATAGTAGAAGCCATCTTTTGAATTGAAGCATAAATCTATATATGTAAAATGAGGGAAATAATACCAATGTGTAATTTAAAATGTGATGATCATAAATAAATAATGGTTTGAATCATTGTCCCAAACCTCTATCGTGAACCTATGCAGATCATCCCTTTAGTGTCCTCCTCCCACACGTGTGCCCTCTAGCCTCCTCTTTATGGTTGAGAATACTATAACTTGAGCGTAGATCCTTGGGATTACACACTTATATTAATATATAAAGTTTCTATACTAATATATATATAGTTTACATATTAATATAGTTTCTATATTAATAAATAAAGTTTCTATATTGGTAAGAGGGGTTTTGTAAAGTGAAAGATTGTAAATTGACAATTACAACTCACTTGAAACCCATGATTACTAACTTGTTATTGCTTCTCATCATTATCGTGCAATTCACCTTCAAATATTTCACCACTTTCACACTCTATAAGAATGTGTTTGGACATCAAAAAACATGTGTAAAGTAATTGTGGGGGCAGATCAATCAGGATCAGAATCACCATGCAATTTTTTTATTTATGATGGCTTACATTCTTCATGGAAAGAGATAACATATTTGCCCAATCTCTATATCAAAACTACAATTCCCTTGCTATAGGTGATCAGTTTTGTCTTAGTGATTGTAATGGAGTTTTTTTTTGGAATTTTGGGTTTGGGATTTTGATTAAACATTGAAGTGGACATGCGTACATACAATCAATATCAAGATTGAAGTTTTAAATGCTTCGACCATTTGTGATTAATTTCCTGGCCATCGACTAGGGTGATCAAACACAATTTGATGTGGTTGACAAAAAATCATTTCCATATTATGCTTAGGCATGATCTATGCCAAAATTCATCAACATCCAATTTTCAATCTTCATGTAAATGTGTCATCCAAATTTTGTTATAGATTTAAGGAAATTGTTGGATTTACATGGCTTGCATCCATAAAAAATGAGTATATAGCTTACAGGGTGGCAGGTTCTTAAATTAGATGTTTGCTATCGTGAAGGGTCAACGAGGACAACATGACATTGATTTGATTATGAGAAGCCTCCATGTCCGATGTGCAATGCTAATTCGTATTGTAATACCAATGATATGGAGACATGACATTGAGGTTCTAAAGTCTATATTATAACTCATGTTCATCTATGTTGCCAATATATTGTCACCTACAAAAATTACAATAAAGCCATATAATGAGTTGGGTAGTGATGATGAGGAACAATCACTCCCAAGTGTTAGGGAGAGGTGTTAGGTTTAATTCTCATGCACTAGGGAACACCCACATCACACACTTTAAATAGGAATATATTCCATAAATGAAAAGAAAACAATTACCAAAAAAATCATAGAAATTAAATATACATTTCATCTAGTGGAACTTGCACCTTCAGGGCAACTACTAGTTATTTAATTGCAGACTTAAATAAATTGTAATGCCAATTTTAAAATCTGAGATGAATTAAAAGTGTATGTTGTTATGGTAGGACAAAAATCACTAACATGTTGTTATAACCATACAAACACTCTTTAGCGATTGCTCCCTACGAAATATTTTTTTCAAACATGTTCACCTACTTTTTCTCTTTTGCCTTTTTCTCTAGATTTGAGAGTTGCTACTTGTCATCTTGTAATGAGTTAAATTTGCATGCTCCAAAGTGTTTAGGGAAAATAAATTATGGGTGCCCACATTAAGCTTTGGGTGGCTAGTTTGAATTAACTATCCCTATAATATTTTGAGCCCTTAAATTGGAAAAGATGTTGATAAATAGAAATTGCATAACAAAAATAAATCTAGTATGTGTGCCAAAATTACTCCACAATAGAATGCTAGCTAGGAAATAAGAAATGTTTGATTCTAATTTATTATTAAATGAATCTAATCACTTGTCTATTTGTAGATGGATTTTAATGGCTAGAAATGAGAAATGTGGAAAGGGGTGGTTGGGCCCATCCAACTAAATGAGGAGCAAATAGAAAATTATCTAGACCATATAAACATTCATGATAGGTATCATGTTTGTACGGATGGTCCTCATGGGTCAGTGGGATTAAAAATGGCTTGTGAGGGTAGCATGGGGATCAAGAAAAAGGGTCTCATGCTAAAAAAGTTGAAAAAATGGTTGAATAATACTTAATTTAGACAAAATGACCCATACAAAAAATACATTGACTCTCATAAAATAATAATAAATAAAGCTTGAGGAGACACATTTGTCTACATAATGCTTGAATTTGAGGTGTGTGCTTATCTAAAAAGTGGGTGGCGTATGCACACACTTCAAAGTAAAGGCACATAAAAAAGATACTACATATATAGATATCTCGAAACTGAGTCATTAAGTCTTAGATCTTAAAAAAACCATTATCTTTTCCACACAAACATGGATAAGTACAAAATTAATAAAGGTTGAATGTATGAACTTAATTAATATCAAAATATCTTCTATGACCCTGATATGCATCAAAAGTCCCTCGATTCTATCATACCATCAAAGGAGATAGAAAAATGGAGTGCAGTTGGAATCTTGTATATCATTATGTGATGAGCCTCCACATCTGAAAGAAAATATGAGTCATTGGGTCACTGAGAATTAGGAATTAAATTTGGAAGGTTAAATTAATTTGGATACATGACCTCAATTCTATATCATTATGAATAGTTTTAATACACTGAGACATAAACAACACCAACATAATGATAACAAGAAATATCATATATAGTTTCCCTCCTCAGGAATTTAAGTGGAGTACATGGAACATGATGAGACTTATATCTCAAGAAGAAATACAACATTCCCATGAAAGGAAGTGCCATGAAAATCATATGTAACATCATCATATATATTCATAAGCCATGTGAAAGTAGTCATCAAATAACATCATAAGATAAGTATTAACAAACACGCACAACAAAATATTTTTCTCTATTTGGGCTTAATTGATGTAGGATCATCCAAGGTGTACATTCAATCTTGCATAAACCAAAAATAGAGTGGTGTGCTGGTGAGTTTTCTTTGTTTATTTATCATTTTGACATGGGGAAGCTGATTTTTTTAAGTCTTCATTTCTTTACAATTTATACACTATTGGATATGCTAAGTTGTTGAGATCAAATTTGACTATAAGTACTTGGTAGTAAAATTTGATCTAGTCGATCAAAACTCAAGTTAAAGAAACCCTGATTATGTCTTGGGATGTTCATAGTGTTAATCAGCTCTAAAACCCCAGTTAGGTTTACAAGATTCTTATCGGTGTTCACAATGGCCATTGATCCCGAAATCCCATTAGGTCATGGGAAGACTTGTTAGTGGTTGGTAGTGTTAATCAAAGCCTAAAGCCCAATTAGGTCTATGAAGGATTGAGCATAGTTTTGCTATGTTAGTCAAGGCCCAAAGCCTGACTAGGTCTGAGGGAGTCTCATCAATGTTTCTAATGATCATGAAGGCCCGAAGCCCAATTAGGTTAGTAAAAAGCTTAGCTAGAGGTTGTAGTGTTAGTCAAGAAAAAAAGCTCAAGGAGGTTTACAAGCTTGTTTGTAGTGTTGGTCAGAGTTCAAAGCCTAACTAGGTCTATGGTGAACCCAACTAACATTCACCATGTTAGCCAGACCAAAAAATCCTGAAAAGGTCTTGAAAATTGTTTTAAGTGCCCATACTATTCTAAAATCCTGATATGATCTATTTAGGATGCTGAGATGACCAAGAAACCTAATAAGATCTATGTTATAAGCTTACATTAACTAAAAATTACTTAGGTAGGTGAAGGTTTAGTTCATTCCCTCCTTATGTATGAAAATGGTGCTTGTTTATAAATGGCTAGGAGGTTGATGAAGTGTGATGTTATTATTTTAAAATGTTGAAATCTTTACAAGAAATAGCTAAATTAGTGTGAATATTTCTTCCATGTTATTGCATTTAATAAGCCTATAGAGGCATGTGTGTGTGTGTTCATTATAACACATTATTGAATATAATAAGATGTTACAATGAATGAGTCAAGTATGTGTAATGTGTTAATGTGTGTCCATGGAAGTGTGAACCCTTGCAACACAAGTGTAAAAGGTTATTTATAAGTGGATACCTTACATTATGTGTGTACCAATTGGTATTAGAGTGAGGTGTTTTCCTTTCAAGTTGAGTGTGTCAGACTCTTGTATGAGTTAGTTGGATGTTGTGAAAGAGAAGTTTGCTTGAGTGAGATACAAGTTGTGAAAGAGAATCTTGCATAAGTTTTTTATAGGTGTGAGATAATTTTTGAAAGTATTGAGAAAGTTTGAGAGGATCTATTTATAGTCCATTATAAGTTTTGAAAGAGAAGCCTGTTTGTTGAGGAGATATGGTGCACAAGGGAGGAATAACACTAGAGGTGGATGAATTGATAGAGATGTTGGAAGGATTCCAAGAAAGTTTAGAAATGATGGAGATGAATGCACAAAGTGATGTTTCAACTATGAGTGAATATGATCAGGTTTGTATTCCTATAAGAAAGTTTAAGTGCTTTAGATAAAGGTCAACTAAGCAAAGGAAAAGACTCCAATAGCCAAAAGAGACTAGCAAAGGTCAAAGTGAAGGAAAGAGGTAAGCCTAATTGTGATATTGATTTTCTATGTAGTAAAGAGAGTCTTGATAAGCTCTTGAAATGGATAGTGGATTTGGGAGTGTATTTTTAAGATTAAAATATTTGAGACCCCATGAAGGTAAAGATTGCATGAAAGAAAATATGGACATGAAACTGAGTATAGGAGAGTTCTCAAAGAGAAGAGACAAGGAAAAGAAAAGAAGAAGATGAGAAGTTGGAAACATATGGTTTACAGGTTGATGGGTCAAGTAATGCACCTAAGAATGGAAGTGTAATGGATGAAAAAGCTTCATGTATCGAGGCTTCAAAAAAAATAAAAGTGCAAGAAGATTTCCATGAGAGGGAATATGAGAGGGAATTTTCCATGTGAGTAGAGGCTCTCAAGTCTACTTTGAGAAGTAGCAAAGAGAATGATGTGTATGAAAAAAATAAGGTTGTCTTGAAAGATAATAATATAGTGAGGTTTCCATGTGATAAGCCCATGTCTATCTTTAATAATAGTATGGATAAAGAGGTTTATGAGTAATTCATAGAGGAAGGAATCCTCATGAAAGATGATATGGATGTGATATTTGTTGAACCAGTAGAAAGAGGCCCATTATTTAATGATGGGAAAGAGTTTGTGGTATCTTATTAGTGGGAAGAGTCAGAATCATCCTTGGTGAATGAAGACAATGCATTTGTCTTTTATATTTTGGAAGGAAGAAGGGTTGAGGGCAAACAAGGAAAGCTATAGATTTACAAGAAGGAAACAATAGATGGGAATGAAGAAGGAAACCATGATGATTTTTAGGTTTTCATGAAAGAAATAATAAAGGTGAAAGAAGAGAGAAAACATGAGGGGTTACAAGTGTCCACGAGTGAAAAAATAGAGGTGGTTGATGTGCAAGCTAATGCACATGAGAAGAATATGGCTAAAGACCATCCATGTGAAAGAGATGAAAACAAATGAGAGGAGATAAAAACCATGGAGGTTGTTGATAATGACATTTTGGATTCCATCATGTGAGTGAAAGCTATGAGGATAATGTGAGTAGCAGAGAGGAGTTGGAAAACACGTCTATAAGTCATGATGAAGAGCTAAAAAATTATTTGTGGAAATTATCAATTCCTTTTATATGTTTATCTAATGTGCAAGTACAATAAAAGATAAGGAGATAGATATGGTGGATATTGTATACACATAATGTTTTTATTAATTTTACCACTTACTAATACTTTCTCTCTTGTAGGAATATGTCGAGTTTCAATCTCTCTAAGTGCATGCCTTAAAGGGTACATCGAAAAAGGGTTGGGCAGACCATTGGTACTTTGTAATATTGTTGTAGTTTTGTATCATTCATATAATTTGTCCAACTTCTTTATAGTGTCTATCCATTTGCCTCCTATGATGCCTCCCTAAAATCCTGAAATATGGCTAAGTCTAAAATCCAATAAGACCCTCCAATATCTAGAATTTGTATTATAGCTCCTAGAGGTCTGAAACCACTCTCAAACATCTTGAAAGTATATATATAAAATATAATTATCAACTTATACTTAAATGTTTATTTTATATTTATTCTACCTATTTTTAACCCCTACCTAAGACAAAATCTTCTTTTACCATTCACAATACTAAGTCGACCTAGGCCGACTCTATTTTAAGAGTTTATTAATTTAAAATATAGATTTGATTGGGCTGACCTTGTATTCCAATTTTTAAAAACATCTTATGGGTTTAGGTCAGCTCTGGCCAACCTAGACTAGGACCTAAGTTGTTTTTATTAGTTAATGATATAAATTCAATCATGTTGATCCTATTGACTAAAATTTTGGAAAGGTTTAGGATTAGATTCAACTATATACACATCCATTTATATCATTTATAAGAGAAGAGAAGAAGAATAATATATAATGCACATTTGCTTATCCACCATTCTACTTGAGGATCATAGCTTAGGGCTTCAATACTTTCTTTAGAGATATGGATCTTGTCTTGTGGATAAGTCTTTTGGATACATAGAGAAGTTGTGTAGCCTAGATCTGACTTATCTTTATTATCCTTACATACCACAACAACCTCTTACGAAGCACCTTGGCCAAGGGAGAGATTGAGGGTCAATGGATTTGTCTTTAAAGGTGAGTATTCCTAAAATTGTTCCTCCTTTGTAAGAGTAGATAGATTTGCATTTGTACTTCTCTCCTATGCATTAAGATTTACTATACATTGATGTGAGTATAGATATTTTATGCATGTTTACTTTTTATGTTTATTACCCCCACTTTGTTCCACAAGATTTGGTGAGCACTAGATTAGATTTTACTTTTATTTGCATTTTACTTTGTGATTATGAAAACATAGGACCTACCTAGGGTTATTGCATGGTGTTACTTGACTAGAGGCTTTGGAACCCTTTTTAGTGATGTTATTATGGTAAGGGATCCCTTGGTTAGGTCTAGAAGATCCATCTTGGTCATGACCCTGAATATCTAATGCATCAACAATCAAAAGTATAAGTAGGATTTATCTTCTGCAAGTTAGGATTGATTAATAGATCAATTACATTTCCCTTTGCATACATTTTGGTGAACCTAACATGAATCAAACCCTCGTAGGTTTTATTTCATGCATTAATTTATTATCATCTTATATATTTTAATTTATTCAATATTATATTGAATGTATCAATTCAGTCTAACAGTCGATGTGCAAGTTTAACACAGTCAATCAAATCAACTCTATTTCTTCTTTATGTAGGTCTTCTTCAAATATAGATTTTACAAACATAGTCAAATCTATTAGTAGGTTTTACAAACACAATCAACATAATTAAATTTATTAGTAGATTTTAAAAACATGATCAACATAGCCGACTCTATTAACAGGTTGTACAAACATAGTTGACATAATTGACTCTATTAGCAAATTTTACAAACACAATTGACATATTCAACTTTTTTAGTAAGTTTTACAAACATAGTTGACACAACCGACTCTATTAGAAAATTTTTAGTATAAATGTTTTTTAACAAATTAAGCATCTTCAAAAATACCAAGGTTCATTCTTACCTTTTTAGTCATTTATGTTCTTCATTTACAGAACTATTTATTCACTTTTCATTTTCAGTTGCTTATATGCTTCGAGTAATAAACATAGACTAATTAGGTGTTTTTTTGATTTATCAATTTATTCACATTGTTTATTATATTTTTTATGCACTTCCAAATCACTTAAACACCAAAAAAATCATTAAACATTTGTCTTCCCAAGGCCTACCTACCTAAATTTCATAACTAAGGGGGAAGCTGACTTGGTTTTCTAGCCAAGTATAAACACGTGGTTGATGGTATATATTGGAAAATCACCCGACACTCTTATCACCATAGAATTATGAAGTGAGGGGGTAGGCCCCAATACCAAGCCACTACCATCACCAATACAGGTCCCTTTTAGCCTAAACTACCTGAAACCAAATTTATATTTCTTTCTAGTTCCTTCTTGCAACCAACTCCCTATCACATTAGTTTCAAAAATTATTATAACTTAAAAACACTTAGTAATGACCAATTAGTTATCATTTGCTTTCAATTTATTTCTTGCTCTTTGATCATTATATTTCATATTATAAAACTTGTACTAGCCAACGTTAGTACAAGGTTTGTGGTATGCTCTACAATTAGATCAAACACATTTATCTAAGTGCTTGTGTGGTTCATTATATTTGCATAGCTATTATCTTGGAAAATAAATCTATCATTAGTACACAATCAATCCAGTCGACTCAGTCTTTTATAGGTTGTCTTCCCTCATAACACAGTCGACTAGTTCAACTCAGTCTATTAGAGGTTGTTTTGCTTAGTTTTTCCATAGAACTAAGTCAATCTATTCAAATTAGTTACTATTTTCTTACTCTTTTTAGTCATTTATTATTATTTCATAATTATGTCATATTTTTAGCCTTAAATTAGTCAATAACATTGCATAATTAAGGATTTAGATCATAACCTTAGTTATTTTATTACTTCAGTTGAAACTATTTAATTTATTCCTTCATGTCTTTCTAATCCAAAACCAATTACTACACAATTTAATATAGTTGAGGTAAATCATCTTAGTCCTCCTCATACTATCAATGTAGGGAATCCTCCACCTAATAATCCATCCCCTACTACTAATATAGGGAATGATCTTCCTACCAACACTAACATCCCACTTCATACCACTAGCAATAAAAATCCTCGCATTGATACAACTCAAATTATTACTTAAATTATTCAACAAATGAATGTTATGCAAACCATTACCCATTCCCAAATGATGCAAATGCTATCTCAAATTTTACAAATGGCTAGTCAACCACCTCAAGTCATTATGAATCAACCAAATCAAAATTTAATCCCTCCTCTTAGAGATGTCAATGGGAATATCATCCCTCAACCAATCATGCATAACAAAATTCTTCAAGATATTAAAATTAAACCTTTATCTCCATTCATTGCATCCATAGACATTGGAAACATCTCTCCATCTATCACATATGATGTAACTAATGATCCCACTAACTTTCTTGCATCTTTTGGTAATCTCTATAAGGAATGGGTCTAAACTAACACCTTCTCTACCACCAAGCTCATAGCCAAAACCTATATTGGTGATGCATTTGAATGGTACAACTAACTTCCTAGACATTCCATCTCATAATTAGAGGATTTAGTCAATGCTCTAGTGAATTAATTCCAACATGATGACCTTCTTGAAAATTACCTTAGCCATTTCATCAATGCCAAGCAACTTCTTAATGAATCCACTCACTCTTTTGGCAAATGATGGAAGTCTCTAGCTCATAATGTGGACCATAACATGAATGGTGATACTCTTTTAGAACTATATGTTACCGATCTTAAATCTCTTATTCGATACAAAGTTAGGATCTTTTCCCTTAAAACTTTAGAAGAAGCTTTAGACCAAGCAAAAAGGCAAGACTTTCTTATGACATAATTTGAATCACCTCGAAAAACTACTAAGGAACCTTTTCAATAATTTTCTCATCACATGATTCATATAAGCCTCCCCAACCTCAAAATGGAGCATCTAATTCAATCAATTTTAACACAACCTACCCTCCCTAAGTCTAGAACAACTTTTGAAGAAATTACCACCCTCTAAACCCATAAGCTTTGATCCTTACAAACCTCCTCCAAAATGGTACAATCCTAATAATTTTTGTTGGTGGCATGCTACTATAGGTCATTCTCATGATTATTATCATGATCATCACTGATTTCTTATTGATTCTTTGATTGGTCCACATTTCAATCTTGATACTCTCATAAAACAACATTATCAAGACTATATTCAAGATTCTCAAATCCAATCCAATGAACCAAAATCACATCAACATCAACTACCTAATGATAAACAATAATTATCCCATACCTCCACCTCATCTACTGATGTTTTCCAAACCATACTTGATCCTTCTTAATATACCAATAAATAAAGGATAGCTAACATGAACAATCTTCAAATGGGTAATTACATTCATCCAACCTCAACCTCTTAGGTCACATGAACCAAAGGAGCACCTAGCTCAAATGCCTACTCTAAAGTGCATCATACATGATCTTGTAGCTCCAATAATCTGAAAAAAATCACTAGTGTTTGACGGGGTGATAAAGTAAACCACTAAGAGGCTAGAAGGCTCAATGGTTCTATGGGCTACAAGAGGGTTTATAGGGGTTATCCAATTTTCTAGCTTGCACCAAGCTATAGATACAATTATAAGCCAGGTTGGGTTAGCATGAAAAAGTGCACAAATTAAACTGGTACCTCTAGAGGATCCAACCACAGTAAAGTAAGTAGATAAGATTAGACTATTAATTACATATAAATTGTGGAAACAACAATACTGAATAAAGAGAGCTAACAAATAAAATGTAAATCTATATGCTAAGGCACTTTTAGGCCAAATGAAAGATGTTTTAAAAAATAAATAAATTTTCAAGAAAGGGTTCAATAGCATGCCTAATCTATATTTGAGCTATCTTTCTAATTCAACACTATTATTTTCTAACAATGCAATGTTCTAGTTTAGCAAGAGAGAGAGAGATTGTTTCATCAAATTGTCTAGTTTGTTTTGAACATTTAAAGCCCTAAAATGTAATAAAAATGTTTTCAATACAAGTATAACAAGTAATGGTAAATATTTCAAGCAATGAAGATATCTTGTGACCACATATGAATGCATAAACTTTATAAATTATCCTAAACAATGCATAAAAGAACTAAATCACCAAAACAAAATCAAACCCTAACATATATACTACAAAAAACAATGGAGTTTCAATTTACATAGTAAATCACCCTCAAATCAAGCTCAAAGAAGATGTGCAGATGTTATAACAACTAGGAATCCAATCTAGGAAGCAATGTAAGAGGAAGACCAAGCTATGTGTAAGATAAGTCCAAACCACAAGCCAAGAGCAAAGGAGGAGGTGAAGTGAGAACTTGAAATGGTGTAAGAGCTCCAACCAAGTGCACAAATAAGGTGAAATGCTAAATGTCAAATCTAGAAGCAAGACATAAGGAAGTAAGAACAACTGAGAGAAACAATGGAGTCTCCAAGCAAATGTGTAGCAATATATGGGATCCTCTATCACCAATCAAGCTCAAGAGTGCCAGGAATGAATCAAGAGAGATTCAAGAAGGCATGAGATTCAAGAGAGGGAAGAATAATAAAGAAAGATTATAGAGAGAGATGAAAGAGGCTTAAATTAATGATAATGAGGCATATATCCCAACCCCAATCTATTAAAAGACTTAAAACTAGCGATTTTTTACTGTTTGGTTCCAAACAGGCACTTTTGCATGCATTTTGCCTAGGTTGTGGCCTAGGCCACAAATTTTTTGAAGGAAACATATGGCCTAGGTCATGGGTTTCCTTCACATAAGTTGTTTTCTAGGTCAAATAGGGGCCTAGGCTGGTCAAGAGGTTTCCAAAGGCCTCGGGGGGTCCTTAGAAGGCCTATCTTATCTACAAAAGGGCCAAGATGGACTAAGGATGTATGGAGGGTAAGAATATGATGAAGGAGAGGTCCAAGAAGGTGGTGGATGTCTTAAATTGGGATGACCAAGGTTGGTAGTCTACACATGAGATGATGTGTAATCATAGGGAGGAGTCAGGTCATAGGAAGTATGATTACAAATCCTCTTTAGCATTGTAGACCTCTTCATACCTCTCTTAAAAATCCTATTTTAATTTCAACACCCTTAAAATATAACAAACCCACACATTTACCTATCTCCAAATGCACCTACCAACCTAATGAAAATAATTCTAATAGTTCAATTTTACCTCACTCCATATCACATGTTGGGACATCTTGTGATGCTCATCCATATATCACTTCAAATTTTGGATCATCTTGTGATGCCCATCGCTACATCCACTTACCCTTTGGGGGAAGTCTATGATGCTCAATCTTATTATGAATTACATGATAAAAAATAAATTTAAATTCAAAAAACCTTCTGAGACACATAGACTTGTATTTCACATGTTCATATTTGATATAGACATTAACATTTATTTTGCTTAGTATGTTTATCTCATGTTTGTTTATTTTTGTGCACTTTATTTCATTTAGTTTCACTTTACTAACACCATTATTTTCTCTTTGGTTCCTTGGTTTTGTTTTATTACACATTACATTTGGCATTTAATTTCATTTTGTTTCTTAGATAGCTCTTTCATTATTATCTATTTATGTCACTCTTTGCCTTAGTAGCTTTATGATTATTTCCCCCTTATTTAACATTCACCTCATTGGTGTTCACCTTGTGAATTACAGTGTAAGACCATGGATAGGACTAGGCTCTCCTCACAAATTACCACATTAAAACATATTTTAATTACTTTCCCCCTCTATTAGGATGACTACTACTTTAATTAGTGCTTATGATAGATCCCTTGTAGTGGCTTCTCTAGTGACATGACTATCATAACATAGCCCCATACCCTTCATATCACTATTTTACCTCCTTATGATCAGATACGAACATATTCATCATTACATCACTTACTACATGGATGGATCTCTTATGATCCCCATATTTCCCTTATTTATTTTCATTTGAGGCATACATAGGTTAAATTTGAGATTACACACTTCCTTGTGGGCAAGTCTAGGAGTCTTTAGACACCTTGGTATTTAGGTCCTTTTCTATAGTGACCAAGTATAAGATTTCTTGTGTTTATCACCTATTTCACTCATGTTTGGTTCTATGAATCCGTATGGAGGCAAAGGAATAGAAAAATCCAAAAAAGTTAAAATCCAAATTATAAAAGAAACAAAAAGCAATGATTAAAAGGCAAAAATAATATTAATATTCAGATCACATCAAAAGATGTGATCTATATATGGCACATCTCCTATCTTAGTGGAAGCTCAAACTCCATAGTTAGCCTCATGATAGATCTGAGGTCCATTGGGATGCGATAGGCTAATAGAATAGGGTAGGAGGTCTCATTATATCATATACATCTAGTGTTACCTACTTTTTCATTCAAGTACCCAATCTTCATAGTAGACCGACAACTCTATAAAGGGTCTTGAAGAATGGGGAACATGTTATGAGAAGGTAGGTCAATTTTAATTTTCATTCATATAGCCTTCATGGGTTGATCTATGTACTTCACTTGTTAGCCAAATATTTGTGTTCATAAGTCAAAATTTCCTAAGTCGTTATTGTTGATAGTTTTTAACCTTGCTCACTTCCCTAGTGTGTCTCATTCTTGCTAATGATGTTCTCATCACTCATGTGGCACCTCACATTACATTTTTTTAAATCATATTTTCCTTATATTCCCCTTGTTAGATATTACTTTTAGATAATCACATCCTTGATCACATTTTACTTATTACACCTCTTGGTTTATAGTTTGTGATTTGCATTGTAAGACCTTGGGTAGGACCAGGCCTTCCTCATAAACATCTTTCCACCATTTGCTTACCACACCATCTCATTATCATACTAGTCATGTCATTAGGTGGTTTCTTTTTCTTACAGTGTATCTTATAACAAGCACTAAGTTTGAGTCTTTATCCTTTAGATATTTTGATTTTCATCTATCCATCATGTTCTTGTTTGATTTTTGTGGACTTCACTTATCTTACATATGGCATTTGACATTATTACATGTTTCTCTTTATGTATGACTTCTTCATGCTTGTCTTACATCTTGAATTTCATTTCATTCTCATTTATTTATGCTTTTTTCATCTTAATTTAACACAATTATATTATATTTTGATTTAAATTTCATTTTTAATCATTTATGATTTGTTTATATTTGATTCCACATGCTTATCTTACATGGGGTTAATTTTCACTTGCTTACATATCTTTGTTAGAGTTTTCTTGCATTGGTATTTCATTTTTCATTCATGTTTTACATGCTTCCCAACATGATTTAGTGTGTTTTTAAATAATTTGTCCTTCATTTTTCATCATTTCATCATTTACATGCTTGAACTTTTGGTTCTAGCTTTGCCTTAACAATCCTAGTTTTCCATTTTTTTAAGTAATTCATTGCTACTTTTACCATCGTAAGTATGCACACATTGCTTTTATTATTAGTTTTGTATCCATAGGGTTTATCAAATTTAGGTATTGTACCCTCCATGATCAAGATTAGGATATTTGAATCTAGTCATTCAGTGGAAAGATAAGTTAAGGTATGCATATTGTATTTTTAGTTACTTTCATTTCATTTTAGCATTAATTTTAGTATTTCATTTTTAGTTAGCTCATTTTTCATGTGATGTTATGTTATTTCTCAAAGAACCATCCCCTGTTACACTCACATGACACATGATGAGATTCAAGTGGGGCATATATACACACACAATATTTTTATTAACTTTATAACTTACTAATACTTTTTCTCTTGCGGGAACCTATCAAGTTTTAATCTCTCTGAGTGTACATCTTAAAGGGTACACCTGAGAAAGGGGTGGGTAGACCATTGGTGGTTTGTAAGATTGTTTTAAATTTGTATCATCCCTACCATTTATCCAAATTCCTTAAAATGTCTATCCATTTTCCTCTTATGATACCTCCCTTAAATCCTAAAATATGGCTAAGTCTGAAATCCAATAGGACCCTCCAAAATATAGAATTTTAATTATAACTCCTAGAGATCTGAAACCACTCTCAAACATCTTGAAAGTATACATATAAAATATAAGTTAAAGTATAAGAAACTATATGTCCATGTATAAATGTCAAATTAAATATTTATTTTATATTTATACTACCTATTTTTAGCCCCTACCTAAGCCAAAACCTTCTTTTACCATTTACAATCCTAAGTCAGCCCAAGTTGACTCTATTCTAAGAGTTTATTAGTATACAATACAGAGTTGACTGGGTCAACCCTATATTCAAATTATTAAAAACACATTATGGGTCTAGGCCAACTCTAGCTGACCTAGACCAGGATGTAACTTGTTTTTAACAATTAATGATATAGAGTCAATTGGACCGACCCTATCGGCTAAACTTTCAAAAAAAATTAGGGTTGAATTCAACTATATATACACATCCATTTATATCATTTATAAGAGAAGATAAGAAGAAGAATATATATTGTGCATCTGCTTATCCACCATTCTACATGAGGATCATAGCTTAGGGTTTTAATACTTTCTTTAGAGATAAAGATCATATCTTGTGGAGAAGTATTTTAGATACATAAATAAGTTATGTATCCTAGAGCTAACTTATCCTTGTTATCCTTGTATACCACAACAACCTCTTACAAAGTACCTTGGCCATGGGAGAAATTGAGGCTTAGCAGGTTCATCTTCAAAGGTAAGTATTCCTAACTTTGTTCCTCCTTTGTAAGAGTAGATAGATTTGCATTTGCACTTATCTCCCATGAATTAGGATTTCCTATACATTGATGTGAGCATATATTTTATATGCATGTTTAATTTTTATGTTTATTACCCCTACTTTGTGCCATAAGATTTGGTGAGCACTAGATTATATTTTACTTTCCTTTGCATTTTACTTTGTGAATATGGAAAATAGGACCTAGCTAGGGTTATTTCATGGTGTTGCTTGACTAGAGGCTTTTGAACCCTCTCTAGTGATGTTATTATGGTAATATATCCCTCGGTTAGGGATAGTGGATCCATCTTGGTCATGACCTTGAACATCTAATGTATCAACAATCAAAAGTGTAAGTAGGATTTATCTTCTCTAAGCTAGGTTTGATTAATAGATTAGTTGAATTTCCCTTTGTATATAGATATGTTCCTACCAAGAGGATTAAAATATGAAAGAGTTATTTCATATGCAGAAGCAACCCATGTATATGTTGTAAGAGAGACTCTTATGAGTCAAGATGTTCATTATTTTCATATGGACAAGGATAGTGCAAGGTTATTTACACATGATATGGTGGAGATGAAAGAAGGAGAATACAATCAACCTATAACTGATGCAAAGAGGATGATAAGTGAAGAGGGAATATCACAAGAATAATTGAGTACTATTAATAGGAACATGCAAAGTGGAAGAGGCTTTGAGGAGCCCAAGTTTGGTAAAAATAAAGTTAATGTTATGAATATATAATAATATAGGGTTGAGATGGAGTAGATAAGTTTGTTATTATCCCAAGATTGTATTAAGGAGCATTATGTTATAGGTGTAGATATGAAGATAAATAAGACATTCAAATAGACCTTCCAAGATGAAGAGAGTGAGCCATTCAAGTTCACAAGATGTGAAGAGGAACAATTGATTGCATATCAACTACAGTATGTAGAGAAGAAGATGATGTTGCAACAAGGGTTGAGGAGTTGATTGACACCTTAGTGAGGACATAGAGAGATGAACAGGTGAAGACTATCCTATATGTGGTACTAGAGGTTATGGGTGATCACTTGGATTCCCAAATGTATGTTTTATCTATGGAGATGATATTGGGGATTAAATAGATGGAAACCATGAAAAAAAAGATGAAAATAGTGAAGAGTGACAAAAGGAATAATAAAAAAATAACATGGATAGTGAATAACCAGATCTAATAAGGCTTTAGGAGGAGGTGTTTGGTTAGCTACGGGTTTAAGCCAACAAGGGAGAGTAATATGCAATAAAAAACATCTTGGTGAAGGTGGCTAGATGAAGGTGGCATGGTTGGATGAAGGTGGGTTCTAGCCCATAAGAAGATGGAGAGAAAAGAGGATAAGACTTTGGCAAAGAAGGAAAGACTATGGTGGGTCTAATTCCACAAAAGGAGACTATAGTGGGTCTAACCCCAAAAAATGAGGAGAGAGAAAAAGTAAGGAAAATAGGATAGATTTGAATAAAACAAAAGGAAGCTAGAAGTGGAAGAAAAGGCATAACAATCAATTGAAGTACTTGGTTTGTTGGAAGGGAATGCCATGGCCATTATGCTTCATGGTCAAAAGAGTGGTTTTACCACTTATTTCATCCATGTGAGTAGGATCTCACATTTTAAATACCTTGAGTGTTTGATGCAAAAGCATCCAAGGTGTACATGAAATCTTGAATAAAAAAAAAATAGAGTGGTGTGTTGGTGAGTTTTATTTGTTTGTTTGTCATTTTGACATGGGGAATTTTTTAAGTTTTCTTTTCCTTCTGATTTATACATTATTGGATAAACCAAGTTACTAAGATCAGTTTTGACTATAAGTACTTGGTGGGAAAATTTGATCTAGTTTCTCAAAACTCAACTTGAATAAACCTCGATTAGGTCTTGGGGGTGTTCATAGTGCTAATTGGTTCCAAAACATTGATTAGGTTTATCAGATTAGTGTTGGTGTTTATAGTGGCCATTAAGTCTAAATTATCAATTAGGTCATGGTAAGACTTGTTGGTGGTTAGTAATGTTAATAAAAGCTTGAATCTTGATTAGATCTGTGAGCACTTGAGTGGAGTTTAGGTATGTTAATCAGGGCTCGAAGCTCGATTAGGTCTGAGGGGGTCTCATCAACATTTCTAATGCATGTCTAGGCTTGAGCCCTAATTAGGTTGGTGGAAGGATTATTTAGAGATTATAGTGTTGATCAAGACAAAAAATTCTGACAGGGTCTACGAGCTTGTTTGTAGTTTTGGTCAGATTTTAAAGCCTAACTAAGTCTATGATGAACCCAACCAACATTAACAATGCTAGTCAGACCAAAAAAATCCCAACAGGGTCTTGAAAAATGTTTTAAGTGCCTAGGGTGCTATAAAAACCTAATAAGGTCTATTTAATATGTTGAAGGATATAAGAAACCTGATAGGGTCTATATTGGAAGATTAAACATCAAAAATAACTTAGGTAGGTGAGGGATCAATCCATTATCTCCTTATATAATAAAATGATGTTTGTTCTCAGATGGTTGGCAGGTTGATGAAGTGTGATGCTATTGTTTTAGAATGTTGAAATCTATACAAGAACCAATAATTATAGTTTGAATATTTCCTCTAAATTATTTCATTGAATATGCCCAATAGAGGCATGTATGAGAGTGAGTGTATGTGTTATGTTCATTATAACACATTGTTGAATACAATAATATGTAGTGTTGAATGATTCAATTATGTGTAATGTGTAAATGTTTATCTATGGAAGTGTGAACACTTTCAACATGAGTGTAAAAGGTTTTTCTTAATTAGATACCCTATCTTATGCACACACCATCGACATATAGAAACCAAGTCATAATCCATAAAATATATAAAATTGAGGATCATGAGCAAGTTAAAGGATTTAACCTAATACACATGATAACAATCATAGTAATATGAGCAAAGCACAAGAGCATAATAAATCAGAAGAAACATAAACATATCAAGCACATGATGTATATGATAAGAAATATGGAAACATATCAAGCATATATGCACAATGAACATGATAGGAAACATAACAAACACATACACATAATGATTATAATATAGAGATAACATCTTATATATCATATTGGCAATCCTTTTGTATGGAAGTCAAGTTAGAAATAAAAATGTATTTGAATATTGGGTCATATCAAACTTGCATATCAATCATGTGTCATAGAAATCATATATCATAGAAAATGTTAGCCATATAACTATTGATATGTAGTATATAAAGATAAATAAAGGAGTAACATGAACATAAACATAATTTTTTCTCCATGTTTCTCCCATATAAGCATGAAATAATATGGAAACGTGGAGTGATGTTAGGCTCATGCATGAAAAGTCTTTGGATGCATGATGTTGATTAGGATTGTCAAAAGTCACTAATGCCCACACTTGAAATATATAATAATGAACATGTGACCTACTGTATTTCGAATATCACATGTGCAAGAGAGATGAACTTTGACCTTTATCTATACATGTGTGTATCATGAATGTGAAATTGTGTGCTTTATTTATAAAACTTAAACACAAAGCAAACAAGTAAATAATCACTTGAAAAAAAATTATAGCCAGTGAAATCAAATCATATTAACCTATATCAAGGCCTTTTTTTCAATATTTACATTTCATATCAAGGCATATTGTAATTTAAATTCACAATATATGAATTAAAAATTATAAAGTTTTGTAATAGCATTGCATTTCTCATATCATGTACTCATGTTAAATATTTGTAATAATTATTTATGTATATGTCATGTGCAAAGAATAAATAACAAGCAATCAAACCACTAACTTTGAAATTTTCACAAAGTACGATAAGTAAAGAAAAATAAAATAAAAGGGATCTTGATTATCCACTCTTTCTATTATGATATACATTAATTATAATTGAAATAAAAAAAATGTTTTCTCATCATTTAAAAGTCATTCTGGATCAAATAAGGCAAAGTAGAGAAGGAAAGATTAAATAAAAATGAAGTCTCAAAAGAGACAAACTTATATTAAATACCAATCACAAAATAAAAAGAAAGATTGCATAGTGAAAAATCTTGAAATGTAGACAAATCATACAAACTAACACTACACTTACTTGATCAAAAGCAACATAAAAATATGCATAAGCTTAAATGCAAGTTTTTCACAGACCAAATGAAAAATGAAATTGAGAAACACTATACAAAAATTGAAAGCATATAAACAAATAAAGAATCAAGCAACACAAGCTGGAATTTGAAAAGTCAATAACATCAATGAATAATTTAAATAATAAATGTGCACGAAAACATACATAAACTCATAATAAGACAAATCACATTAGATAATTTTTTTAATTTTTTTTTAAAGCAATCAAACAATAAGTTATAAATAAAGAAAGGTAAGACTATGCAAAAGAACACTAAAAAAATCATTTGAAACAAAGAAAATAAATAAAGAAAAAATGTTGAAATAAGAATATACTTTTAGAATGATAAGCACTTATATAGAGGTGGAAAGTCCTTCCTTATGAGGTTATTATCATTCCTATTTGTCCATGTTATAACATCATCATTATATCTCATTGATTTTTTTGATGTCCATTTTATTTAGAGATATTTTGTTGACTTTTATAACTATATATATTATCTTTGGGGTATATCTATAAACTTGCACTCTATTATTTATTGTTTTGAACACTAATTTTAATTTTTCAACCCTTGGAACTAGTCTTTTGTCTCAAATTGTTTAAATTAAATTCTAAATTTTCTTTCACTACAATATTTTGACTATTTATAATCACCTTTACATCACAAATCAAGAAATTTTGAAATCCACATCGACTCATTAAATTTAGATAAGTCAAATAGATAACTTTAGCCTGTTACTAAGTTTGTCTCTATTATAAACTTTACATAGTGACACCCTAAATTTGACCCAATAATGAGCCCTAATGTCATTTTAGTGAGGAACCCTAACATCACCTAACTCTACACAATGACAACCTAAAGTTGACCTAATATTGAGACCTAACATCATATTAGTGATGGACCCTATTAACACATATTAGTGATGGACCCTATTAACACATATTAGTGATGGACCCTATTAACACCTAGGTGATGTTAGGTGTCATCACTAAATTTATGTTAGGGTTCATCAATAAGATGGTGTTAGAGCCCGTCACTAGGGTGACTCTAAAGTTTATCACTAAGGTGACTTGAAAATCTGTCCCCAAGGTGACTTTAACTATGATAATAAGTCTGAATTAAAGGTAACATTAAGTTTGACACTATGTATGACTTAAAGGTGATATTAAGTTTGATGCTATACCCGACTTTAAGTGTAATGCTAGGTCGACTTTAGTTTGAATTTAATTTTTTACATTATAAAAAAATAGTGATTTTTAGTTAATTATAAATATTTAATATTACTATTTATAAAATAATTTTATTTTATTATATAATTATATTTATTATATGTATAATTATATAATCATAATGTTAATGTTAATTGTGACACTATACATAAAAATGAATAATGTGAATAATAATATCTAATTGTGATACTAAAAGTAAATTTGAAGATATCATATATATTAAAAATTGAGTAATATAATTAAACATGTAACCAAAAAATAATAAATTAAACACAATAATAAGGTGAAAGTGATAATAATATAATCATAATAATAATGATTTAGTCAATTGACCAATCATGATTGACTTTAGACAACATGTTCATTAGGAACAACGACATCATCCCACTCCTCACTAGCACCTGCCCAACCATCATAAATCCCACTATCAACAACCCTAGAATTATTTGACACCCCCACTGGCAGAAGTGGGTTGGGACCCATATTTATCACCTAAAGTAGTAGAACCCAAATATTCTTCATCATCCCTCCACTACTAGAATATTTTTCTAGTTTGAATGTAGGTCAATTGATACTTCCCTTGCATAAAATGCATAAAAATGTATATTAAAAATCTCATAATATAAAACAAAATAAATGATATATCTATAAATAAAATGTAAAGATATATTCTACAATCAATTTAAATAAAATACTTGTTTTGGTTGGTATCTATTTATTGTAACTTACTTCAATAGAGAAATATATCCATAAGTATGAATGTGCTCCTTATGCCAAAATGGGAGAAACTCCTCGTAATCATCCACCTCTCTCTCTCTCTCTCTCTCTCTCTATATATATATATATATATATATATATATATATATAATTTAATGACACTTTAATTTAATAAAATAAGTTAGAATATTTATTAGTGGATAATGATTAAAACTAACATACTTATGAATTCGGTACATGATTCTTTGAAGCACATGGGTTCCATTGGATTAGTGACCTTCTTCCCTTATTGAATTTGGGATTATGCATCTATTTTTTGCTAGCTTATTTGACTGTTCAAGTCAAGATGGTCCCAATAGTCAATGATCCTCTTCCAAGCCTTAGGTTTATAATGTGAGGCCCTGTAAATAATTAAAAAGTAAAAACTTGGTTAGTAAAGTATTTAAAAAAATAATATATATATATATAATTTTAAATATTTTAAAGATATTAAAAAATATATAAGAAACTTAATTGGCTAGTAAACCACTAAAAAAAATTAAAGTAAAGATGACTAAGTGACTTAAATTTTTAACCTTCCAATAATTTTACACTTTGATCATAGGAAAGATTTCATCAGTTTACTCTTTAAGTTATCCCTCTCTTGTCATTGAACAACCCGTTCCCACAATTCTATGATGTTATTATTGTGAAAAAAGGTTATAATGTAAAATGTAATGTAGTAAAACATTAAATAATTATTCAAATTATTTTTATATAAAAAATACTTGTCCTCATCAAGAAAGTCACCATACACACCCCTAATTTCATTTATGACCTAAGCCTTTCACTTGCTTAGAAGGCAAATATAGAATACATCAATGTAGTCTTTTGTCACCTTCTTCACTAAAGTGCCCAATTGGGCCTTGTATGCCATGCATGAAAAAATGTGTTAATATTTTATTTATTAAAATATAAATTTGAAATATACACTTAATTTAACTATTTAATATACCTATTGTTTCTATTAGAAAGCACATACATGCCAAAATTTACGTGGAGTTATTAGTGCTAGAACATGACCTCGAATATATTTCCCTTATCCACCCGTGATACTCATTTATATCCCACTTGATGGTCGGTGGTGGCTTTCTATGAGACATGCAAGAGAAAAGGGGGTATAAAAATAATCATCCATCATATCTCATGTACGATAAATGTGAATGGGAGGTAGGTCTAAGGGCATACAACATCAATTGAAGAGGATGAAAGAGGAACATTTGAGTTAGGTCATGAAACATAAACTAAAATAAGCACATACAAGGGATGTGCATTTTGATTGATGACTAAATAGAGGGTGAAGGTGAGGACTGAAGATGGGAGGAATTGGGAGGCATACCCGATGTTACATTTAGTGCAATGTGTTATTCCCAAAATTTGTCACTCATTTTTGGGACAACATATGAACTATTTTGGCCCTGTAGGACAAAATTGTCTCTTCCCTTCTCAAAAATTGTTCTGGGCTTTCAAATTCTCCATTTTTCAAGCTTTTTCAGATTTCTACGGACTCTGCAGGCTTGAAACTACGGACTATGTAGGCTGGGTTCTACGAACTCATTTCTATGGACTCTACAGGCTGGGTTTTATGGACTCATTTCTATAGACTCTGCAGGCTAGATTCTATGGACTCATTTCTACAAACTCTGTAGGTTGGTTTCTTGGTTCTGCGGACTAGTTTCTATGGACTCATTTCTACAGACTCTGTAGGTTTGTTTCTACGGACTCTGCAAGAAAGAAACAAGTTCCCCACTTAGACAATTTCAATTGGTCAGTTCAAATCCCAAAGCTCGAAGGGTAAGTACCCTTGTGGAGGGCAAGTGATGAGCAAAATGGACCATTGCAAAAGGCTGAAAGAGTAAGGTTTTCTTTGAAAAAGTGAACAAGGTAGAAAAGTTGGAATTCCTTTGGGAAGATTTCCTAAAAAAAAAGACAAGGCGAATTCCTTCGGATAAAAAGTTCCAAGGAATTCCTTTAGACTTTTGTCCAAAGGAATTCGCTCGAAAGAATAAGGCCCAACTGAAGGGAAAGCTGACCGAAAGCAAGCAGAAAGGTTTCCTTCAAATAAAATGTCTGAAGGAATTAAAGCCGAAGGACCCCGAAGACCGCCCAAAGGCCACCTGAAGAACCCCGAAAGGTAGATACCCTTGCGGGGGGCTCCCGCTAAGCAAAATGGACCTTTCTCAACACCCCAAAAGGTAGGTCCCCTTCGAGAAGGATCAAACAAGAAAGTCAAAGGAATTGCCAAGGAGGGTGACAGGCCCGAAGACATCAAGATTAAGCACCATGAACTAACCGTTGGGATCCAGATGTTCGGTGATGTTCCCGAAGCCGTCAAATTTAGGGCAATAAACTAGCCATTGGTGTTCAACTAGTGACGTCCCTAAAACCATCAAATTCATGGAAATGAAATAGTCATTGATCTTTGTAGGCTTGAATCCAGACTCGAATGCAAAAGGCCAAAATGCCAAAAGGAAGAACCATGAAGGGAGAGAGCTAAAAGAGCTAGCAAAGCTGGGAATTCAACCCCGAGAGCTCAAATGCCAAGAAAAGACAAAAAAAGGAAGAGAAAAAGAGGGAAAAGCCATAAAATATATGTGCAAAAGTTATTCCAGTAGGTGGAAGAGTCCACCAAGTAGATATTTTGGTTTGCAAACATTGAAGGCATGGCCTATTTGTCTCCCTTGGAGTAAAGGTGAGGTACATAGCTGCACAGTCATCAGGTGACAGACCAGATGACCCAAGCCTAGGAGAAGACATTTGAGATGAATTGACATGCCACAGTTAAGGCAACCACCCTATTCTAACATGGTCCCTTGACAAAATTGGAAATGCATTCAAGGCATTGACTGCCACATGAGCCGCTCCATGGAACAAAGTGCCAAGCCTTTCTTGGCCACTATATATTGTATTCTCTTACTTTATGAAAAAGAGATCTTTTTTATTACAGAAGAAAAAATCTACCAAAATTGAGAGGCGATTACTGAGATTTTGAGCTCAAATTGTTAATCATATTTTCTTTGTTTGAATGAGAAAGCAAGTTACTTTCAGACTTTGTGATGTTATAGCTTGTATCATTTTTAGGAGATTGTTCTTATGTCTATCTTCTGAATGCATTCTTGTCCAGTTAATGAAATAAGCAGAATCAATAGAAGTAATCAGGAAGGTGTCTTGAAGCCAACTGTGGAGAGACTTTATGCTGCCACAATTGCCTTTAGTGTGTTTGTCTATTTTTTATTCCTATGTAAAGGGCCTTTCGATGACTTTGTGCCCTTATTGTCCTTCGTATTTCACTCTTGGGCAGTCGAGGTGGAGACTTTATACTACATCTCAGTCTGTTGGTTACTATGCCCTTTGTTACTAGTTACTTATTACCTATCAGAAAGAACTCCTACCGTTTCCTGCAAGATCACTTCTGAAAGAAGAGAAGTGCCTTTAGTGTTTTCACCAAGATTTTCTCATTTTTTTGTGAACATCATCTCTGAAAAAAGAGAGATGGATGGTGTTATCCTACCCCTGAGTGTTATTTTTTGCTTATATATAATATATAGCTCCTCATATTTATAGGGAACCTCCCCTTGATGAGAGGAGAGATTCGTCCCTTTTTGATGTGGTAAACCTGCACATATGGCCGACCAATCTCCCTTGTTGTGATTGATAAGACCTATTTTTCTCATCAATTAGCTGATTAACAAAATATTCACCCAACAGTTTTTTGGTGACTCCGCTAGGGAATGAACAAGCAGTTCCTACCCTTACCATTATATACTCTGGTGACTCTGGTCTGTGTCTTACCCATTATCATTATAGCCTTATCCATTTCCGTTATATATAATCTGGTCTACAAACCAGAGCTGCTGAGGAAGAGTGCGTAGTTTGAAGCCTCAAGCTTAAAGCTAAAGTAGGGCCAGTTTTTTTCCATTTTTATTCTACAATATGGCAACTCCACACTATACTAGAAGCTAGAGAGCCCAAGGTGTTGTTGACCCTATTTTTAAGTTGGTACAATAGGGAAATTTTGATTTGTTCCCTCTCTAACTTTAAGTTCAACGATCTAGGAGTGTTCCTCCTACCCATACCAGGTCACCAACACAAGGCAGAACTTCTTTTTCTACTGCTAGCAGAGCTTTGCCTATACATACTCCACCCAAATTTTTTATATTCCTTTTCCATAGTCAAATCATGGTGGTTCAAGGCCCCTGGGGTAACTCTTTCAGCCCACTCAATCTCACTCCACCCCTACATGAGCTACCACACAGTTCAAAGAAGAATTTCTCCAAATTATTTGGTGATGGGAGAGTTCATCCTGATGAACATATTATAGCCTTCAGCATAGCCTATGGTGTGATAGGTGTGGAATACAAAGATGTAGTAGTTAGGCTATTTATGGAAACACTACAAGGCACTGCTATAGACTAGTTCTACCATCTACAGGCTTGGTTAGTGACTGATTAGGACACTCTCAAAGCTAAATTTAAATCTAGGTTCAAGCTTGCAGAAGATGCACATGCCTTGCTATCCCAACTCACACCAATGAAGAAAGAACCTTATGAACCTATGATGAATTTCATTACCAAGTTTGACAAGCTGACGAACTAGATTCCTACCATTGCTCAGCCAACACCTAAAAACCTCAAATGCTTCTTCATCAACTCATAACTGCTTGAAGTGAGTTTTTTGCTGAGATGGGCTAGCCACATAGACCTTACTACTGCTCAAGATTTGGCCATTGAGGTGGAAGATGACCTTATCTTGGCAGGAAAGATAAGGAGAGATCCTAATAGAGGTAAATCCTCTTCATCTTCTGAATATCCATCTACAGGAACCACTAATCTAATGGTGCAAAAGCTGGAAAATGAATTGCTAGCTCTTAGAAATCAAATGAAGGAGGACATTCCCTAATCAGGAGGACATTCCCTAATCAGTCATATCAAGGCAATGCTACCAGGAGTCAAGGGCAACCAAATCATCTTCCTCCCCCATAGAGGAACCTCACCCTTGAAGCACCTCTAACCAATTTAGTAGTTGGATATTTGGAAATAGAACATGATTTCTCTTTCCAACTTGAGTTTGATAAATAAAATGATGCTGATCTCTTTGTAGCAGACCAAGATGAATCAGTTGGCGAATCCAAAATTCAAATGTCTGAATTTGAATTCCTACAAGCCAACAATGAGCAGTTGGACAAGTTGGTTGAGTGTGTGAAGAATAAAGCCATCCTTGCAAGACAAGATGTTAAGAAGATAACTCATGATCCCCCAAAGAACATGTCCATCCCAAACAATCTTGTCATTACTCCTCCTACTGCCCCTGAGAAAATAGAGCCTTTCTATGTTTCCCTGTTGATAAACGGTCACAAGTTGAGCAATTGCATCATTGATTTCAGATCTTTAGACAACATCATGCCTACCAAAGTGGCTGAATCCCTTGATTTTACATTGACCAAGACATTTGGGAGATGTTTCTCCATGGAGAACAAACAAGTGCCACTACTAGGACAAATCAAGGATGCCCAATTTGTGTTTGTGGCATTTCTAGACAAGAGGATCAAGATGACAATCCTGGTGGCTGACGTCCCAACCTCATACGGTATTCTTTTTGGGAGAAATTTCTATAAGGATGTTGGAGGAGACTTAAGTATGGACCTGTCTAAGAAAGGATCCTAGTCAAAGGCGTCATGAAGAGGCTACTCCTTAAAAAGGAGGCAAAATTTGTTGTCACTCAGACATCAGCGGCTGAAGCCCAAATTTTATTTGAGTCTTTAGGCATGGGTAATTATTTTTTGACCATAGAGGATGTTCATGTTTTAGATGATCAAACTTCTAGAAGTGACAGTCTAAAAATTGGTTTGGACGGACCAGTAGAAGACAAGATAGAGCTCAGTGCAAGCGTAGAAAAATCCTCCCCTCCACACAAAGAGAAATCTAAGAAAGGATTAGTTTAAAATGAGGTATGGATACTAGAATTTGATGGTAGCCATTCCTCTATTAGTTTAAGAGTTGGGATTGTTCTAATATCTCCCCAAGGAGATATTTTTCCTTCTTCATACAAATTATAGTTTAGCAATACTAACAATACAACTGAGTATGAAGCGTTGCTACTTGGATTGAAGGCCACTCATGACAAGGGTACCAAGCTCCTTCATGCCAAAAGAGATGCTGAGCTAGTGGTTTTTCAAGTGAGAAACTTGTACCAAACCAAAAATGAGAGATTACATCACTACCGCAATCTAGTATGGGATCAAATTGAAAGCTTTGATGCTTTCAGCATCTCTGCCATACCTATGGAATTCAATGATAGAGCTGATGCACTGGCCATTTTAACAACTCTCATAGTCCCTCACCTTGACTTTAAAGGAGACAAGTACACTATTGAGCTAGTCTTTCGACCAAGTGTACCTGATAATGCCCATCATTGGTAGGTGTTTAACAATAACAACTAGATCATTACCTTTTTGGAGTAAAAAGATAGCTTTACATAGCTGCACTTCGAAGGAAGTGAACCTCAGAAGCTTGAACCAATCCCTAAATCAAGTTTAAACATAGGTGGATAATTCTTGCAACTCAAAGGGAATAAAATCTTAAAAGGCCTGGTTTCCCTTGAGAAGTTGTTTGACAAGCATGACAGATTCATCAAACAGCAACAACCAGATTCAAAATCCTCCCAGGAGTTTGATCAGATGAATTTGGGTACCAAAGAAAATCTCAAGATGGTGAACATTGGGAAGTGCTACACTCAGGAAAAAAATTTCAAGTTCACCACTCTGCTCAGCCAGTATATGGATGTCCTGGCATACTCCTATGATGATCTGAAGTCACTCAGGCCTGAAGAAATCCACCATGACATTCCTCTCAAGAGTGATTCAGTTCCTTACAAGTAAAAATCTAAGTAGTATAATCCAAAGATATCAGGTACTATTCTATCTGAGATATGGAAAATGTTGAATGCTAGGATAATTTTCCCAATCTATCATTCCATATGGATTGCAAACATAGTACCTGTGAGGAAGAAGAATGACAAAATTTGCCTTTGTGTGGATTTTAGGAACTTGAATAAGTCATCCTTAAAGGATAACTATCCTCTGCCCATCATGGAACAATTTCTTTAGACGGTGATTGGTTCAGATATGTTATCAATGCTAGATGGCTTCTCAGGATATAATCAAGTTGAAGTTGGTGAAGCAGACTAGCATAAGACTGCCTTCACCACACCTTGGGGCACCTTTACCTATCAAAGAATGCCATTTGGCCTGATAAATGCTGGTGCCACTTTTTAGAGAGCAATAGACCTCATTTTCAAGGATAAAATAGATAAGTTCATTGTAGTATACTTGGATGATTTAACAATCTTTTCCAAGCACCATCCTGATCATGTGTACTACTTACAACAAGTGTTAGAATGCTGCTACCAGAATGGCATTTATTTTAATCCCAAGAAGTCTATCTTTGGAGTGACAGAAGGGAAGCTTCTCAGACACATTCTATCTAGAGAAGGCATAAAGATTGACTCAGAAAGAGTCAAATCCATTGCCCACAAGTAAGACTGCAGTTCACTCTTTCTTCAAAAAAGTGAATTTTTTACAAAGGTTCATCCTTATGTTCTCTAAGAAGACTCACCATATTGTAAACATGATGAAAAGAAAGGCCACTTTTAGCTAGAATAAAGAAGGCAAATTGGCATTCTGAGACATTAAGACAGCTATTGCCCATGCCCTAATTTTGGTATGTCTAGATTATACTAAGGATTTCACCATATATAGTTATGCTTTCGAGCACACACTTTCAACAATTTTGGTTCAACAAAACCAAGAAGATGTGGAATCTCCTATATCCTTCATGAGTTTTCCACTCAAATCTCATGAGCTGAAATATTCCAATATGGAGAAGCATGCTTATGCAGTGGTAAAGGCAGTGAAGCATTTCCACTTTTACTTCCTAAATTCATGCGTTACTACCTTGGTTCCTGATACCACAGTCAAATCCATATTAACTCAGCAAGAGTTTGGAACTAAAAGAGGGAATTAGATTGCTAAAACTAGGAGTTTGATCTAGTCATCAAACCAACAAAGTTGGTGCGTGGAAAGGGCTTATGCCAATTGATTGCTAATAATAGACCAGAAGAAATAGAGCATGGAGAAGAAAAATTGAAGATACACCAATAGTCCACTTTGTATCTACCAAAAATGAGTGGTATTCAAATATTTCTCATTTCCTTACCTATGGCGAGTGTCTTGCTCACCTGTCTCATAAAGAAAAGAGGACTGTTAAGTTAAAAGCTACCAATTTTGTCCTCTGGGACAATGGCCTATACAAGAGGAGCCTTGATGGAGTGTTCCTTCACTGCGTGGATAAAGATCAGCAGAATCAACTTTTGAAGTCCTTCCACAATCTAGCCTGTGGAGGACATTTTTCTACTCCTGTGACTGCCCATAATATTTTATGAGCTAGGTATTACTGGTCTACTCTCTTTCAAGATGCATACAAATGGGCAAGAAGATGTGAACTATGATAGTAGTTCATGGGAAGACCCAAGTTAGCTACTCTGCCTCTCAAGCCAGTGGTCATAAAAGAGCCATTTCAGTAATGGGGAATCAATTTCATTGGTGCTATAAATTCATCTTCAAGTGCTGGACATGATTATGTCCTCACAACCATAGATTACTTGACCAAATGGGTGGAAGTGATTCCAACCAAGCATGCTACTTCAGAGGTACTATGCGATTTCCTCAAAGAGAACATCATTTCTAGGTTTGGGGTCCCAACCAAGATTATGACAGACAACACTACCTATTTCTCTTCTCATGAGATTAATCAGTTCTATTTTTATTATGAGATTACCCTCTCCCACTCCTCTAATTATTTCCCACAAGGAAATGGCCAAGCTGAATCAAGCAACAAGAACCTGGTGACCATCATCAGGAAGCTAGTGGATGACAACCAATGAATATGGCATAAAGCATTGGTTGATGCTTTATGGGCAGATAGGATTACACCCAAGAGGGCAATTGGTATGTCACCTTTCCAACTTCTTTATGGTCTCAATGTTGAGATACCAATCACCCTAGATTTGCTACCAGCGAAATTGTCAAAGGCGGTCAAAGATCTAACATATGAAAGCTCCATTGATAAAAGGATCATGTGCTTGACTGAGCTGGATGAGCAGTGAACTATGGTGGTGGACTGAATTGTTGTGCATCAAAGTCTGGTGAAGAAGCTTTTCGACCAAAAAACAAAAAAACAATGATTTCTAGATTAGGGATCAAGTCCTATTGTGAGACAAGAGAAGATAACCAAAGAGAATGCATGAGAAATTTGCCTCCCTTTGGAGAGGCCCATTTACTATCCATCAGCTCAATGGTGAAAATAGTTTTCTATTGAAATATAAAGATGGCACGCCCTTTTCTCTACCTCATAATGGGCAGCATCTGAAGCACTTCTATTTTTGAAGTATCAGATAAGTTCATCTATACATATGTATATTTGTATAGTCTTTGTTTCTATTTTGTGTTGTTCATTTTCATTTTTGGCACCTTTATTTTTGGTTAGTACGACTTCGTAGCCCAATAGCATACTTGAAGACACTGGAGATTCTAGTTTTTACTCCCCTTAGTTGTTCTAAGTTTTCAACTGAAGGAAGTTCCCCAACTGGAGCCAGCTATTATTCCCAAAATTTGTCACTCATTTTTGGGACAACATATGAACTATTTTGGTCCTGTAGGCCAAAATTCTCTCTTCCCTTCTCAAAAATTGTTCTGGGCTTTCAAATTCTCTATTTTTCAAGCTTTTTTAGATTTCTACAAACTCTGCAGGCTTGAAACTATGGACTCTGTAGGCTGGGTTCTATAGACTCATTTATACAGACTCTGTAGGCTAGGTTCTATAGACTCATTGCTACGGACTCTATAGGCTAGATTCTATGAAATAATTTCTACAGACTCTGTAGGCTTGAAACTACAGACTCTACAAGTTGGTTTCTTGGTTCTACAGACTAGTTTCTATGGACTCATTTCTACAGGTTCATTTTTATGGACTATGTAGGAAAGAAACAAGTTCCCCACTTAGGCAATTTCAATTGGTCAGTTCAAATCCCAAATCTCAAAGGGCAAGTACCCTTGCGGAGGGCAGGTGATGAGCAAAATGGACTATTGCAAAAGGTCGAAAGGGTAAGGTTTTCTTCAAAAAAGTGAACAAGGTAGAAAAGTTGGAATTCCTTTAGAAAAAATTCCCACGGTAAAAGACAAGGTGTATTCCTTCAGACAAAAGGTCCAAAGGATTTCCCCTGAAGGAATAAGGCCTGACCGAAAGCAAGCAAAAAGGTTTCCTTTTGACAAAATGTCTGGAGGAATTCCTTCAGACATTTTGTCTGAAGGAATTAAAGTTGAAGGATCCCGATGACCACTTGAAGGCCACCCGAAGAACCTCAAAAGGAAGATACCCTTGTAGGGGGCTCTCACCGAGCAAAATGGACCTTTCTCAAGACCCCAAAGGGTAGATCCCCTTTGAAAAGGATCAAACAAGAAAGCTGAAAGAATTGCCAAGGAGGGTGCTGGGCCTAAAAACATCAAGATTAAGCACCATGAACTAGCTGTTGGGGTCCAGACGTCTGGTGACATTCCCAAAGCTATCAAATTTAGGGCAATAAACTAGCCATTGGTGTTCAACTAGTGACATCCCCAAAACTATCAAATTCATAGAAATGAAATAACTATTGATCTTTGAAGGCTTGAATGTAGACCTGAATGCAAAAGGCCAAAATGCCAAAAGGAAGAACCACAAAGAGAGAGAGTCAAAAGAGCCAGCAAAGCTGGGAATTCAGCCCTGAGAGCTCAAATGCTAGGAAAAGATAAAAACTAGGAAGAGACAAAGATGGAAAAGCCATAAAATATATGTGTAGAAGTTATTCCAATAGGTGGAACAGTCCACCCAGTAGATATTTTGGCTTGCAAACATTGAAGGCACAGCTTGTTTGTCTCCCTTAGAGTAAAGGTGAGGTGGATAGCTACATAGAAATTAGGTGATAGACCAGATGACCTAAGCCTAGGAGAAGACATTTGAGATGAATTGACACACCACAGTTAAGGCAACCATCTTGTTCCAATATGGTCCCTTGACAAAACTAGAAATGCATTCAAGGCATTAACTGCCACATGAGCCGCTCCATGGAAAAAACTGCCAAGCCTTTCTTGGCCACTATATATTGTATTCTCTTACTTTATGAAAAAGAGATCTTTTTTATTATAGAAGCAAAACTTTGCCAAAATTGAGAGGCAATTACTGAGACTTTGAGCTCAGATTGTTAATCATATTTCTTTGTTTGAATGAGAAAGCAAGTTACTTTCAGACTTTGTGCTGTTATAGCTTGTGTCATTTTTAGGAGATTGTTCTTATGTCTATCTTCTGAATGCATTTTTTTCCAGTTAATGAAATAAGCATAATCAGTAAGATTAATTAGGAAGGTGTCCTGAAGCCAACTGTGGAGAGACTTTGTGCTACCATAATTGCCTTTAGTGTGTTTGTCTATTTTCTATTCCTATGTAAAGGGCCTTAAGATGACTTTGTGCTCTCATTTTCCTTCATATTTCACTCTTGAGTAGTCGAGATGGAGACTTTGTGCTACATCTCAGTCTGTTGGTTACTATGCCCTTTGTTAAAATTACTTATCACCTATCAGAAAGAACTTCTCTTGTTTCCTACAAGATCACTTCTGAAAGAAGAGAAGTGCCTTCATTGTTTTCACCAAAATTTTCTCATTTGTTTGTGAACATCATCTCTGAAAAAGAGAGATGGATGGTGTTATCCTACCCCTGAGTGTTATTTTATCCTTATATATATAGTATATAGCTCCTCATATTTATAGGGAACCTCCCCTTGATGAGAGGAGAGATTTGTCCCCTTTTGATGTGGTAAACCTGCACATCTGGCCGACCAATATCCCTTGCTATAGTTGATAAGACCTATTTTACTCATCAGTTGGCTGATTGACAAATATTCACCCAACACAATGATAAATTTGTTATCTAATTCAAGGTTGTCTTTAAGTCAGATAAAAACATTATTAAAAATATAAATTATACAAAACAAAAATGTAACTATATTTGGATGAATTGAAAATATTACCTATAATTAAAAAAATATATATACAATAAATAAATTAGAATTATATAATTACATAGAATTTAAAAATAGAATATTACATAGAAATAAAATATTATAAAATTTACATATAATTTAACCTAAATTTACCTATAACTCAAATTTCTAATTTTCTTTTTTTTTAAAAACCATAAAATTTTAAAAATATATATATACTTCCTATTTTGCCATGATCCCCCCACCCCCTAAAATATTATTATTCCCAAATTTTACTCATTTTTCCATTTCTCAAATTTTTAGGAATGCCCCCCCAACTCAAAAAAAATCTCTCTAAGGTCTAAGTTCCCCTACTTTTCTATTTTTTCTTCAATCGTATATTTCCTAATTTCTTAAATTATTTTTTTGAGTTTTTATCTACGCCCTAATTTCCCCCAAATTTTCTATTTATTCCCTTGTAGACACATAAATTTGTTATTATGCACTTGACAATGTTAGTTTTGACCAATCCTTAACATACATGACTTGTGCATATACAATTGACTCTTTCTCACATTCTCTCCTAGCAATTCTATCTATCTTTGAGTCGGGCCTTCCCAATTCACTGTCATTCACACACCAAATCTCCATAGTATGTACCTAACTATTATATTATACTAACCAAATAGCCACCATTCTTGAAGTCATTATTTTCTCCATCTTAAACAGTTTCATCAATAGTTTGAAGATACCAATTACTAGTATCATCCACCTTTGTCAACAATGTACCATGTTATCCAAATGGATAATTTTAAAAATTAAAATCCTTCCATTAGGTTGGCTCAAATCCTTCCCTTAGATTAGCCCACATTTTTCACATGTTATTTATGAATGTAAATTATCCAATGAGTTAGTTATATTTATATATTTAGCCTAAGGTTATCCCTATCTAACAATTATCTAGATCTCACTTGAGGATCACTTGAAAAAATAATTGCATATTGATGAAAACATTTGTAAACACATCAAAAGAATACTTGCTAAGAAAATATTGAACACCCAAAGTAATGTCAAAGTTTCATATTATCAAGTGTCAAAATCCAAATAGGTTGCATACATTCTAGTGGATCACTATTAATCACACATTCATAAAGGTGGGAGAACTACATTTAGTTTGAACCATATTTGAAGTTTTGAAATGTAGGCAATGATCAATAAGTTAGAAGGGTGGGGTTGAGGGTATACAACCCATTTTTCAAGTCCAAGAATTTTTTTGAAAGTGGGGTGAGGGTTTCAAGGTGAGGGAAGACAAATATAAATCTATTCACAAGACCAAACATTTGAAATTTCATACAAAGAATCTTGATAGGCAAGCACAATGATCTTTGATGAAAAAAATTAAAATTTTACATAGAGATATTTTCGGTAGATAGTGGATGAATTTAACCATCAAAGACATTGATGCCCTACTAGAGGCATCGTGGTAGATTTTAATAGTTAGTTTGTTGAGTTAAGTGATCACATAACCACTACAGATAATTTATAATGAATTTACACATACTAAGACCATATCATAACATAAACAAGCTCAATACCCTATCATTTTGTCATCTATATAAATATTAAACTCAATCTCAATCTACTTTTTACATTTAGATCTATGTAATTAAGAACTTGTTACATATAATCTAAATTATCAATAGTTCGGTTTATTTAGACAAGTAGATCTAAAATAAGTTAAAAAATTATAGTGAGTTGATCATTATTTTGAGTATGGAAAACCCTAGGTTTCCCTTAAGGTTCCATCCTACCTTTTTAGGGTTTCATATTCTACATTAGGGTTTTAGATTTGATTTCTTAGTTCCCCTTCTAAGGTAGTAATCTATCAATCCTAGTGTTTACATTACAATTAATTTTAATTATAATTAACTCTAATTATAAATGTAAATTATTGAAATATTATTAATGATAATATATAAGACAATATACAGAGATCTACATAATTTATAGAATTTATAAATTACTAAAAATAAAAAACTAGGGTTAGAGTTAGACAATTATCTTTGCAACTAATTTATTCCAAATTGTGTTAACTTTCTATAATTTTTTATTGTATTGAAAGACTTACAAACATAGGTGTATCATTAAATAATGGATCATTGTCTAGTGGGAAAAAAATTTAGGAGGCAAATAGGAGTGTAGTGTATTGATGTTAGTTACTATGACTTTGTCCTATCATACTGTGTGTTGGATCTAGAAAATCTAGTTTTGTTCACATGCATCTGTATGCAATATATTTTTGTGTGGAGCTTGAATTTATGCACATAATACCTATAAAAGTATAATTATAGTCTTGCACAAGAACACAAAAAATATCAAATGTAAAAGAGTAAAAAATGGGGGAAGTGGGAATGGCTGAGCATTCCTAAAAAAACCCTTTGTTATCTGTGTGTTGCATACATATCCTAAAGTGCCTTAGGTTGATGTAGTTATCCCTTTAGGGAAGATCATATGAATGAAACTAGAATAATTGATTAGAATGATTGAAAAAGGTTTCCCTCAACCTATAATAAATAATGTTAGACTTGGATAAGGACTATAAAATTACAACAAAATTGTAATAGAGACATTTACTCATAAAATAGATGTTTTTGAAATCAGAAAGAGAGATGCCTTGTAAGTGATTGATAGGTCCTTTCAAGATGACCCTTGATGTGATTATATAATGTAATATTTTTTATATTTTTTATAACTAACCTATTATGTGTGTGGGAAAGCCATTAGGAAGTGTGTTATTTCAAAAATATAGTCATTAGAGTGTAGAAAACAAGTTTGCACTATCAGATAGGTACACAATGTGCTCTCATTTTCTTAGTGTGCACTTATCCTAAAAGGTCAAAGGCTTTTGAAAAAAAAGTGAAAAAAAAGTATCTATTGAATAGGGATGAATAGAGATAAAATAGGGAAGTCTATAATATGTTCTCAGTAATTTCAAGACTTTAAAAGCTTTCTAAGAGATTGTGGGTTATCAGAATGGTGAATTGGCCAAGCAAGGTAGAGGTATTAATAATAAGAATTATAAAGTATTTATTGGTCAAATTTTAGTGTCTACATTCCCCCCTCCCATCCCCTCTTTATTCTATTGATTCATAAAGTAACTAGAGTAAAGGAAATATAAAATTTTATGTGTATACACACTTTGTCTTTGTCATGGAGATATGCATGCCCCCTTGTTGAGTCATGTGGAGAAGTGTTGAGCATGTGGAGAATTAATGGTGGTAAAGTATTAATTTTAAAAATTAGAGAAGATGTTTGAGTTGGAAATACTATATGCTCAAACCCTCATAGATTAATATGCAATGCTTGAATAGATGTGGACCAATACATAGGTTCACTAAAGTACAACCAAGATATGGAGCCTCACTAAGATCAAATATGACTCACTTGTTAAATTAAAAAGAAGATGTGAGAGCAAATAAATGGATCACTAAAGTGGAACCAAAATGTGAAGTATCACTAAGCTCAAACATGGTCCACTTTAAAAGGATGAATCACACTAGTGCAAATAGATCTAGATTTAAATTGTAAATTCTTAAAACTTTGAAACTTGGAAAAGAGAATTTTGAAATTTGCAAAGTAGTCGATTGAACATGAATTTATATCATGCCCCTATACTATATAGATTTCCAATTTTATCTTTTTAAATTTTTTTGAAATATTGTAGCTATCTTCACACAAGTGTATTTGTGCTCAAGTGGCTGTAAGATTGTAGTGCATAAGCAAGTCGAATACCCCCATAATCTAAATTTTTTGATTTTTTCATATTTTAAAATTGTCAAAGTATTGCTTTTGAAATATTTTAGATAAGCCCATTATGATTCCCCCCTTTTGAGATAAGGAAAATTGCCTTAAAATCACTTGGCTCAAAAGAAAAAGTGAGAGAATTTATGAAAGATATAATCATGTAATAACATTTTATATATTTGAATTGTATTGGAATCTTAGAGATGCAACATTGAAGCATGTGAAGGTCTTGTGTATAAAATTTCATCATGGAAGTTAAAAATAACATTTTAGTGTATGAAACATGTAAATAACTTAAAAGTGTTGAATATATATTGTAAATATAGTATTGAATCGTATAAGTAGTATGTACGTTATATGTATCATGGCACCATAGATATATGTAGTAGATATGTATTAGTGCATGAAAAGAAAAATAACACCATAGTGTCCAATAATGAACATGTAATCAAAGTTGCACAATATCATGCAAGAAGGCCTAATAATCCAAATATAAGGGATATGTAACATGTCACATAGAGTTAAATAGTTTTCATAAAATGTCACACATAAGTCCCAAAAGTTGAATACAAGGGACATGTAAATTTCACACAAACATAGAAGGCCAAAATACACATATACATCACATAGGGATGGCATACAAGCAAGAGGTTGTATGTTAAACATATACAAGGCCAAGGGCCACATATAATGAGAAATCAAGTTGAATCATGTTATGTAATGAAACAAACATATAGAGTAAATGAAGTTATAATGCTTTGAGTATATATATCTATGTTTGTATTAGTAAATAGCATATTCATCATGACTCATGTAAAATATGAAAGAAAATAAAAATTTTATTTTTGTTAGAACTCAACATGGAAAAAAGGTTGTGGATAAATCAAGGTTGTTGGGCAAAAGGTTGGCCCAACATAGAAACCATGTGAGAGTATGTCTTAGCTGAAAATTTGATTGATATCTAAATGCAATTTATGTTTTATGATAAAAAATTATATAAGAGGTCATTGTGACCATGTTTCATATAAAAATAGAGTTTGAAAATGAACATGGATAGATCTATATTGTGAGGATAGATATACAGTGCACTGTTGTCTAATTAGTGTGACTTTGGCCAGATTGACTATATAAAGACATTTTTAATTAAGATAACTTATTTTGTATGTTCTTGTTACATGGTTATATAAAAATATATCTTGTTTCACACTTAGATACCTTGTAAGAAGCATTGTGTATTGAAAAGGTAATGAATATTATATGTATAAAACACAAAGATAGATGGCATATGTAAAAAGGTAATCTGGCAACATGAAAATATGCTTATAGGTCCCAATTTTAATTTTTTAACTTTTTATAATATATGATTATTTTTCTATTTTTTCCATATTTGAGAACTAAAATTATATATAAGTGGATTTTGAATCATCTTTGAAAGACAAGGTAAGTAGTAATTATTTGAAATAGGAGGGGAAAATTCAAACAACCCTCAACAAGGTGTTGCCACCCAGGGTGGAAAGAAATAAGGCAAGTGAAATTCCTCCAATGTAGGTGTATATGTAGTATATATGGAAAACATGACCATGTGACCTCGTGTAGAAATAGACAGATGTGATCATGCAAGTAAAATTGAGAGCTAAAGCACGTATAGATGTGTAATAATGAGCAAATGTATTGCCATGAAGAATGTGCATTCAAGGATTTGTAAGATAATTGTTTTGGGTTGTTCAACTTGAGTTGAAAATAGAAGGGATGAAGTGCCCCAAAATTAAAAATAATCTAAGGGATAGAATAAATTTGGATTAGGTGTAGAAGAATAATCAACAAAATTAAAGAGCAAGGAAGCTATATACAAGTAGGTATTATGAAAGGAAGCTAATCAATGTCATTGGAAAAAACATGGAGTTGGGAGGGAATAATAGTGCATATACAATCAATGATCTCATAAATAGAATTCCCATATGCATATCCATCTCTTTGATAATAAGGAGTAAGCTCTTGTGTAAGAGAAGAAGTTACAAGTGTAGAATATTCTGAATTTGAATAAGAACCATGTGTTGTAAAGTAACCTTTTGAATCACTGCTCATATATATATATATATATCCTCATGCATGAGAGGCAATGATGTGAAAAATTGTACCTGTGTAGGATCCCTCTGAATAACATGTGATGTAGTATTAGATAAATACCTTATTTTAGGTGCATTTTTATACTTTAGATTAGATATCTTGCTTGTTCTAGCCAAGTAATCATGCTCATGTGTAGCCATATTATGCTTGATAATAGTTGAATAACTATAACATCCTCATTCTTATAACTAGGTGAAGAAATTGAACTATGCTCATGTTCATAAATAGGTGCAAGAAGTGATTTTTGAATATGCCTCTTTGAGTGTGAATCATGATTGTGAATAGTTTTATTAACTAATTCATTACCATTTTTCTTAATAATGGTGTCAACCAAATGTTATGGAGTAGGAGTAAATACCATTGGTTCCATATGTCATTCATATTAATTCCTAAAATTTTAACCACTTGATTATCATGAATATATTTTAGACATTAGTGAATTGTGAAAAGAAGTGCTTTGTTTTTATGTAACCAAGGTCTCCCTAATAACATATCAAAGACACCTATGCTTGGTAACACTAAGAAAGGGGCGGGAAATATAAGATATCCCTCTTGTAAAGGTAATATGATATGTCCAAGATTATCTTGTGTATGACCATCAAATGCTTTCATAAATCTAGATGTATGTTGTATATTTTACTCTGTATACCCAAGAGAAAGTAGAAGTGTTATGGTGCACAAATTTTCACTTGATCCATTATATATCATTACACTTTATATTGGTTTTATGCCAACATATGCTTTAATGAATAATACAAATATATCATAATCATTATCAACACTTTTAAAATCATCAAGTGGATGTCTAGGTGAAAATAGATGAGGATTGGCATGATATGCATAATGTAATTCAAAATTTTGCTTGCCATATTGTGTTTCTTGATTAAGAAAAGGTTCTTTATACATTTTCAGCTTTGCATTATTATTTTATTATGACTCTACCTTTTCATTAGGTGTAACAATAGCAATAATATTTTTCTCAATGAGAGCTTGGATCCTGTATTGTAACTATAAACATTATTGGTGGCATGTCCCACACATCTATGATAATCATAAAATGCATTTCCATCAAATCTTCTACATTGAGGTCTAGTAGATCAATTTCTAATGATGGAGGAAGTATAATAAGATGAAACTAAATAATTTTTTTTAGTATCACATGAGGATGTGCAAGTAACTTTAATAATGACATTTTTTCTCTGATTTTGAAGCTCAAAACACCTTTAGTAGAAAATATAAACGTGGGTGATTATTTAATAAGATGATGTATATGAGAGATAGACACATTACTATACCCAAGACCTATTCACCCTTCATGAGGAACAAGCAAAATATGATCAATGATACCATGAGAATTCTTACCAAACTTTGCCCCATAGTGTAATTATACTTTTGTAAGTATTTAAATTCAAAACCATAGTGTTGAAAATTTATTGATGGGCTAACTAACCTGGAATTTAGGGGATGAGTGAAAAATGAGAAATGTTATATGTATTAACAATAAAAGATTTCACACATGTCATTTGGCATTTATTAGTTATGAGGAGTAATTCTAACTGATATTTATAATAAAATGGAAGACAATGTGAATTCAAGATGATTCATGAAATGTTATTGAATTGAAACCATGTAGATATATAATGATTAACATCTTGGAAAGTAAGAAAAAAAATTTAATAAATTGAACAAGGTTATGCACAACATGTAAAAAACATTTGGTTATGGAACCCATTTCTAAATTTATAAAATGTAAGAGTATTATTCTAGTGTTATACAATGAATCAAGAAAATTATGACTATGCATATACAATATAAATCAATCAAATATACTATCTAAAAATATAATGCAAGAGAAAATAAATTATAAAAGGTAATCTATGCAAGGTTTGAATTATTTATAGGCTCTTAGATATATTTCATCATTTATTTATTAGTATTAGCCCAATGTTTTAGAGTACTAAATACAAAGGTAGAAACATGCATGTAGCCCACTAACCTCAATTTTGAGGGTAAGTTGCGAGTAAATTTCATGTGTGATACACTCCTCTTAGGTGAATCATAAATTATATGGATAAAAGATACTTCCTATTGATATAAATAAGGAATCCTTGGATTTTTTGATATATCATGAGGTAGTGGAAACTAAATTCTATGTTAAGATCTGTAATATGGCTATGAGTATTGGAGTAAAGCCCCTCATGCCATGATGCCTGTAAACATAACACCATGTAGCCATTCATGATAGTAGTTAAGTAGTTTTAAAATTGCCAAAACATAGTTTGTAAAACAAGAAAAAATAAATAAAAATAAAGTGAAATAAAGGTGAAAGATTTTTTAATACAAAAATAGTAAAATTCAACCTGAATTTAAAGAAGTGCCTCTATGTCGGTATCTATCTGAGGTGACAAGGCAAACCTTTTAGTGTTAGAGTACTCCAAGGTTGAAAAATTTGAAACATTATATTATAGATAATAGCCAAGGTTGAGGACTATATTCTTTGTGTTATAAATTTATAAAATTAAACTAAAACCCTAAGCCAAAAATCAATAACTACTAAGCAGTGTTATAACTATAGTAGGTTCACCAAAATATTTAAAGTAGAATTGATTATGAATTACAATTAGATATAATTGGAAATGTAAACTATCAAAATTTGATCTAGGATGATATATAAGATATAATGCAATAAAATATAAAGATCTAAAAAATTTCCAAAAATTTTAAATTATTAAAAATAGAAAATTAGGGTTTTGGTTAGAGAAATGTCCTTGCAACAAATTTCTTTCAGATTGTGATAGCTTTATGTAAATTGTGACTATATTGAAAGACCTGCAAACACATATGTATTATAAAATAGTGGTTTATTGTCTACTGTGACAAGTATACATGCGATAAACATGAGTGTAGTGTGTTACTATGACTTTGTCTTGTCAAACTATGTACTAGATCTAAAAATATATTTTTGTTGGCTTACATTTGTATGCAATTAATTTATATGTATATCCAAAATTGATGCATAGAATACCTATAAAATTAGAACCCTATTCTTACACAAGCACACAAGAGGAGATCAAATTCAAAAGGAAGAAAAAATGGTGAAATTTGGAATGTTTGAGCTATCCTTAGAAAACCCCTTATTAATTAAGTGCTACTTACATAGAATAAAAGGCCTCATTCTGATGTTGTTATCCCTTTAGAAAAGATCATATGAATGAAAATAGAAAAATTGATAATAGTTCTTGACAAAGGATGCCCTCAACTTGTAATAAACAATGTTATATTTGGCTAAAGACTGTATAATTATAGTGCAATTGTAATAGAGATATTTACTCATGAAATAGATGTTTTTAAAATTAGAAAGAGAGATGCATTATATATGATTTCTAGGTCATTTCAAGTGTGACAATTGATGTGATTTTATAAGAGAATATTTTGAATGTTTATGATAATCGATCTATTGACGTGAATGAGAAATTTGTTAAGAAGCATACCAAATTAAAAAGATAGCCATTAGATCGTGGTAGACAAGTATAACTATTGGATAGGTGTAAAGTGCACTCTTATCTACCTAGTACACACTTGTCTTAAAAGGTCATAGAATTTTAAAATAAGAGTGATAATAACATATTTACTATATAGGGATAAAATAGGGAAGTTTGGAATATGTTCTCAATAATTATAAGACTTTAAAGGATTTATTAGATATTACGATTATTGGAATGGTGAATTGGCCAAACAAGGTAAAGGTGTTAAGAAAAAGCATTGTCAAGCATTTATTGGTTGAATTTCAATGTCCACACCTTGGCTTTAGCCCTCTTGATAATTTTCATGATCACATTCTATACCATATAATAAAGATAGCTCTCTTGTCCCTATAAGGCAAAGTGCTAGGTTAAGTGGTGTTGAAATTATGCATAATCATATCCATTTGTCCATCATAAAACTATAGGCAAATTCATACCATTAGGTAAATTCCTAGGTTAAGTGGTGTTGAAATTAAAAAATAAGGAATTTACTTAATGGTATGGATCTTGCACAATTTTTATCCCCTTCTAGTTTTTAGGAATGAACTCATATACATCCCATCGATTTGGATAAGGTCTTGAATATAATTCTAGAAGCTAAGAATGTAAGAAATATTAAGGTTATAACATCTGAAAAGAACAACATGGGCTATAAATGATACTAATTTACATTTTATATGTACTAAATTTATAATAGGTGCTTAGACTGCTAATGCTACTACTATTATACATTTGTCTATACGTATGGTTACACATGTGATCCCACTCATAGTGTGGGGGGAACATAATGTTTTCCTCTAATTTTTGTGGTTATCCTTACACAACATACTTATTTTCCTTATAGGATGGATACTCATGTGCCATCATCCATTTATAAATAATATATTATGCATGTTGCTCAAGCCCTTCTATAAATTATACATTATTGACAAACAAAAATTTCATAACTTGAATAAGGTTCTGTTAGAGTAGATCATTTGACTAATTATCAAGCATTGTTACACAATCCATTAGCCCTTGAGATTTCATCTTATCCATTACCTATAGGATTTGTGGCACCTAAGCTTATATTATATAATGGTAAATGTGATCTAGAACAATACCTTTGAGCCATTTGCATAACATATTTGGACTATGCATCCAATAAACATTTGTTAACTAATTTGGTCCTGAGGATTATTAAGGACTATGATTTAAAATGGTTATATGACCTCCCTTTCTAATCAGTGCATTCCTTAAATAATTTGGTTGATCAATTAATAACACACTTTTTTTATCAAAACCAGTGAGAATTTTTCCTATGCTTAAATTATAGAACTAAGTAATTACCCAATGAACCCATTAGTGATTATGTGCTTTGTTACAAGGCCATGCTCCCTAAGATGAAAAATCCTATGGCTAATAGTGAGTTTCAATACATATTGAAGTAAATATTGCTTGTTCCATTACATAATTTTGTTAAGTTTAAATGGTTTCAATATTTTAATGACTTGTGCCATACAGTTAAAAACTGTGAAGTTAAGCTTCTTGCTATGAAAAAACTAAAGTATGGGTCCAAATTCTCCAACTACTTCCAATGAAAAGTTTCAGATCAAACCAAATTTAAAATCTAAATTTAAATATAATAAGAATGAGGCAAAAGTAACCATTCACATAATGTCATAACTTACTAATTAGCTTGTCTTATCATCCCTATAAAGGAATAAGTTTTTATGATTATCCAAACCTTCTCATTAGATACTATGAAAATTACTTTAGTGTAATCTCATATCTCACCCTCCCCAAAAATAGTTTGATATGAGTAAGACACCACTTAAGGTATTCAATGTAAATGCATATTACGATTATCATAAATGTGTGGGACACTCTATGAAAAAGTACTTTGGATTAAGACATAAAATTCAAGATATAACTAATGAATATATTATTCATGTCAATGATATTATAAAATCTATGAGTTATTCATCTACAAAATGTAATGGGAATGAGAAGTTGAAAAAAAATCGATCCCTTTCCAAATCATGGGGTAAAATAAACTAAGACTACTTTTTTAGGTGCATATGACTTACAAAGCACATCCTCCTCTATCTTCATATGATTAAAATAATTCTAACTCCAAAGAATAGGAAAATCCTATACACAAAATTATTGGTATAATAAAGGACACATAGGTACACATAACTACTATCAATTTCAATGAGCATGAGATTGTTGATGATACTTTTATTAATGTGTCATTATTTTTGAGTGCCTATGTTATGTACCTTACATAGGGATATGACATTATAATGTATATGGTTTTATAGATATGATTAGATGTGGCACATTCCCCTCCTTAGTTATTGTATGGGTCAAAAATATTGGATTAAATGAGTAACTTGTAGAATTAGTACATTGGGTAATGAGTTGGCTTACATTGGAATAAGATAAAATCCATTCACTATTAATAATATAAGTATATTTAAAGGAGATGAATATTATTATAAAATATATCGAGCAATTTTTTAGTCTTCAATTTTTTATAAGGATATTGGAGGTGTACCCCTCGAAGTAGAATAGTGGAGGTATTCCTTCCCTAAGGAGTATTGTATGGTGTTGCCATACCATAAGGGTATTATTCTAAATCTAAATATATTACATATTTGGGCCTATTTTCCCATCAATATCTCTTGTGTTGTGTTGTTATAAATTATATTATTCATAATTATATTATTCTATGTGTGGATCTTACCAAGTGGTATAAGAACAATGATTTGGGCAAAGTTGGATAAATTTTTTTTGCATAATTATTTTTAAGGAACATGAATAGCTTGCATAAGGTCATTCTCCTCACACAAGCATATGATTCAAACAATTATTTTACGATTGGAAAATTTACTTTGAGACTTTTTAAAAATTAGTCACACTAATGATTCTAAGTAGTATTAATGGAGATATGTTGATTTGAAATTGAATTTACAACCCTGATTTTTGATTAATTTTAAATGTGCAACCCTTGAAAAGAATTGATATATTTTATTTTGGGTGAGAAAATTAGGTGTTGTTTTGTGCAATTTCAAGGAAAAAATCATATATTTTTTCATATACTTTTATTTTCAAATCTATGGTAAAAAGATGTCAAAAAATAAAAATCTTGGAACCTTATTTTTTTCTTAATTAAGGAGTTATAATTTTTCTCTGGAGAGGATGATATTGATGATAGAGAATAGTAGATTCAATTTAAGGATATATATTTTCGTGAAAGTTTGTGGAAACTAAGTTTGCATATTTATTTCAAGGGTCATGTATTCAGTTGGTTTCTTTGGCTGGGAGAATAATGGAATAATTTTTCATGGGAAAAAACATAATACATTTTCCTAGATTGATGGGGAATAGAAGAAAAATATGATGATGAAGAAAAAAAAGGAATAAAATATTGATGATGAAGGTCATGAGGAAGAGAATGAAAATGATGAATAATAAAAATAAGAGTAACATGATGATGATGACTAGGATGCTACACATGATATAGAAAGAGAGGTGGAGGATCATGATGAAGAAGGAGAGATGGATGATAAGGGTTGAAACAATTTAGCTCCAAAGAGAGATGCTTCAATATTTCAGTTTCGTGGAAGCATTTAAAGGAATAATTTAATTATGTCTATAAACTATAGTAACAAGTATAACTTCATCAACATGTGTGTGGCCCAAAATCTACAACTTCAAGCAATAATATCAAGGATTCTCAAGTAGACGCTAAGAATACTCAAGTTTTTGAAGATTTGAAGCTCACTATGGACAAATATATTTTGCAATTATATTTTTATGCTTTGGATATGGATGCTTTGGATATTATTATTAGATATTCTTTGTTAGAGACTTTTATAATAATTAATATTAATGTGCAAAAGCAATTCATGAAGTTTTGGTACAAAAGAAAGGTCACTTTATAGGATATCATACTTAGTGAAGAATAAATAAAGGTCAAAGTAGAGCATGATGATGAAGTTGAAGATATTGAATAAGATCATAAGGAATATTTAGATGAAGAATAATATTAATAAATAGTACAAGTAAATAATAACACTTCATCTACTTAAGAGATAAAGGCACTACCAAATGAAAAGGTGGAAGAGGTGGAAGAAAAGTTTGATAAGGTCAAAGTATCAAAAAATGATACTAAGGTTGAGGCATATAAATACCCACATCATCATGAGAGGAAAAAATAATCAAGGCATGTCAAAGAGCATCATATAATCAATCACTATGCATATATAAGGAATCAAAGGAACAACAACTATGGCTACACATGGAATCAAGGGAGCAATCATTATGGCTATGCATGGAAGCCAAAGAAGAACTATTAGGGTCATGCATGGGATCAAAATAGTGTAAAAAAATGAAAGATAAGAAAAATTTTCAAGAATATATATCCTTAGTTATGACTCACTCCAAAAATGCTAGAAGTTGTTATAAGCAATAAGAAAACAAACTATTGCAAACAAAGCAACCGAATGATTTAATTATTAAATAACTTATAATTTACAAATACAAATTATCTAACTATCTATCTACACACACACACATGCACACACACACATAAATCAAGAGTTTCAATCCAAATTTATTTTTACAATGTAATATACATGGGTAAAAAAACCTTTACATAATTAAGCACATGAGAGATGAAGTGGTCAAGTTATGAGTGGCACTTATTCTAATCTAAGCTTAGAAGGTGTGCATACTAGACGAAGTCATTAAAGATAAATAATCTAAGTAAAAATAAAGTAAAAGGTGCATATTATAAAATTTATACAACACCCTCCCTTAATTTATACTTAGGTAAGTCTAACAAAAAATAAATGAGACTTAGAATCCTCTAAAAATGGGTCAAGGCCTAATATGGTACCCATGTAAAAAATCTTCCCTCATGATCATATCAAAGGAGAAAATCTGTAGGGAAAAACTCCCCATTTAAATAGAGTTAAGATAAGGTCTAAGACACCCTGGTCGATCAAATGGGCTCCTACACAAAGAAGCTATATAAACATCTACCAAAGAACAACTGCAACACTATAAAACTGAAGAACCTCTAATAAAGTCAGTAAAAAAGAATCCTCCAAATATGATTATGATCAAAGATAGTTAAAAATCCAATGAAATCATGAACAAAATCCAAGAGAGAAATTTACATGATTGAGAAAAAACAACACTACTCGAACCACCAAAAAATTGAAGTATGTCAAATATTTAGATGACATAATGCCAACATTATCATAAACATTGATCAACTAATGAAGGTGGATTTTGTAAACATATATCCAGTAGTCTATATAATTGAATAAGGTAGCTTCATAAATAGGATACGAAGAGTGAAGCTTCCATAAAAAGGAATCTAGTGAGTGTTTATATGGTACATGTTCCATCTCACTTATATACATGGGTAACCAGCCACTACATCTGCCTAGTATATAGGAACAAAGACTAGGTACATAGCTCACTCAAATATGAATACAAAGAATCATTAGCCATAATAAAATAGACCCCCCCCACCATAATTTTCATTAGGTGGAATGGTTGAAATAAGTTTTTTGTATGAGTGGTCTGAATCCATTACTTGAACACCAAACAATGACAGAAGTTGGATATGATAGAAAATACTCACTAAAAGGAGATAGATTGATTGTCAAGGTGTCGAAGAGTACATAAATGTCATCTCAATGAAGGATGGACCTAATGGTGATGGGAGATACTATAAACTGAAATAGAAAAAGGATGAAAAAAATAAGGTATACATACATGAAGGTAGACTTTGTTGTAAAATCAAACACCCCAGGGCAATTTATAATTCAGTGTGAGTAAAATATATCCCCCAAAACACTAAATAAATACAAATAATATAATATATACACCATAATATCTCCAAACAAGGAGATTATCTATTATCAAATCAAGGCCATATCAATGTGAGAGTAGCTCCAAAACAAGGGAGTGCTACTAGGTAGAATGAGCAATGTATGGACGATATAACTAGGCCTAATGAAAGGACAAAAAATCATAAACATGACATAAGTAGTACCTATAACTAAGAAAAGGGTGTGTGAAACAAGGCACACATGTATGAAGGTAGACAAGGTTGTGAAAAAAACACAACAAACCCTCCATGGAACTTTATTAAATAGTGTGACTAAAATGAAAATATATGTTAATAAAGGCCTCATATAAAAATAAGTTTTTTTACTTTATAAGTGAGTGCATTTTACATTTCCTGATGTAGTTCAACATAGTTTTATAGTGTTTTTACAGGTACTAAATTTTTAAAAAAACTAAAAAAGTACTTGGTATAGAAATGAAATAAACCAAATTCATTGATATAAAGAGCTTTGAAAAATCATGTAAATTATAAAAAAATACAAGTTGATCAGACACATGGAACAAAAGATATGGATATTTGAAGGTTATAAAAAGGGAAAGTCTGTAAATATTGGAAAAGCTTGTAATTTTTATAAAAATGTGCCATAAAAAATATAAATGGACCCCACTATTTCAAATATCTAAAAAAAAAAGAAGAGTGAAAAAAAGTCATGCTCTGAAGCCTCTCGGATCAAAAGATATGAACCTCCAAAGTTCGCTGCTACAAAAGAAAATTGCAATGGTGAGGAGTGGCCCCTTGGGGGATAAAAACAAAAGTGGGTGGTCACATGGGCATAGACTATTTTAATAAAAAAATAATTTTATGGAATTTAACCCCTAACCTATCAATGATTGAAGGTATTCACAAAATTCTTATTCCCAATGCACCACATGAGCGCTCAAAGTTATTAAAATAACTTTGGCAGATTCATGGTAGAAATGAGCAGTGGTGGCGGTTATAGTAATGGAAACATGTAGTTGTGGTGGCATAAATGGACAAATATTAGCTGAAACAATGTAAAAAGTAAACCAAATCAAACCCTCCAAATTGACCTTCACTTTTAAATTCTCACCACATGTACCTCGGTGCTCTATGTATTGAAATCTAAAACTTTTTAAAAAACTCTTGATGAGAGGAATCTAGTGATATAAAAATTGACCCATGTTTTTGAAAAAAAATCACTATTTTCTCTACTCCTTATTACTTGTCCTACAAAAAAAAACTTTCAAAAACTGACAAAAACTCACCTGAAACTTTTTTTAAAAAATGTTTTTTTTTTTAATTTGTATTTTTCTGAGTAATATTCATGAAAAATAGTGGCATGCACCCATAAAATATGTTTTTTATAAAAATATAAAAAAGGAAAAAATCATAGATTTTACAGTTTTATCACAAACAAAATAAACCTAAAGGGTGATTTTGAAAACCCATAATGTGGGTTGGCACTAAAATTTACTTAGGGGCTTAAGGAGTAGTGTTGGAATGCTAGTTTGATGAAACATACATAAATCCACAACTCAAACTAGGGTAACCTCACTATAACAACATGAATGAGAAGACTAGGGACCAATAATATATCTCCATAGTTATGACTCACTCCAAAAATGCTAGATGTTGTTACAAGCAATAAGTAATAATAAAACAAACTATTTCAAATAAACCAACTAAATGAATTGATTATCAACAAGGTTACAATATACAAATAGAATTGGTCTATATATGTTTAAACCTTTTTTAAAATGAGGATTGATAGGATGAAGAGTAGCCTAATCAACAAGGAGTAAGTTACTCTAAAAATTGGGTCAATTAATGAATCTAGATTCTAATAATATTTTGATAAGAAATATTGAATCTGAGCATATGCCAAAAATAGAAATTACAACATTCAATATTCTAATAATATCAATATGAATGAGAAAATTTAATTAAATTATACACTAATGTGCATGAAAAATATTAATATTATAGGTATAAAGGTAGATTATATGATGATTCTGATCCAGTCATTAGATTCTAAAAATTAACTTTTTGTTAGCACGAACACTTGCATCACCCTATATACACTTACATTGACACTATTATCTATGATTCAATACATCTATCCTATAAGAAATAATTGAATATTGAGTGAAACTTCTACTTGGGTCTTTTTGGGTTTTTGTCACCTTTTAGATTATGAGTTTAGATTGCATGCGCATGCTTTCGATATCATAATATAACTCAAACCCTAGATCCTCCTCTTAGGTCTTGTCACCTTACCAAAAATGGGTTAGTGGGTTGATAAAGTCAAGCTAAACTCAAGGGCCACTCTATCAATGAACACTCCTTACATATCCAATACTCTAAAGTGGGCATCAAACATATGTAGTTCTCCCCTATGTGTTGGCTTGTGTGTGATCAATGGTGTAGAATGTTATATACAAGTGCATGTAGTGATCTAGCTTGTAACTTGAAAAATCCTACACATGGGTTATTATTTGAATGCTTCATACCTATAATATGACTAATACTAAGATTTATATAGAAATAAATAAGAATATAGAAATAGAACTCAGTTGTATAATTGGTTGAATGAGCTTGAAAAGGTGATTACTTGGTATTTTCTAGATGAATAATGAATTGGATTTAACTTGTATTTATACCACTTATTTTGAAATTTTCCTTATGGAAGGGTTAATGAAACACAATAATATGACTCATACATTTTGAAATATTTGAAAATTTGAGTGTTTAGAATGCATGGACACTTGCATTGGAGAATGGACAATAGTGTTGATGCCACTGTCTAATTCTAAACACAAATGTCCAAGAACAAAAATGGTTTCTAGAGTTATATTATTAACAGTGAAAGATATATATCAAAATTTAAGTATACTATGGGATACATGTGATATGGATAATTAGAATAACATGTTAAAACTATAATATAAACATTTTATCCTAGTGAAGTGGCGAATGAGAGCTTATCAACTGCTAGGAAGGTCAAGAACTAAAGGGTAGAGCCTTGAGTGATATTTTTCAAGTGTACAAGACTAGTTTAACATATAAATCTATATTTAATCATATAAATTTATCCCCTTTTAATCTAGTATTGTGCAAGGATTAAATTAATAGTTTAAAAGAAAGAAATACATATTGTGGTGTGTACAACACATCTTGATTTGCTTGAAAACTATTTGAATTTATTGTATATTAATGACCTGTAACAAATATCATGTTATAGGTGTGATTAACACATATAATCTCAAAATGAATAATTAAAATTTACTTGAAATAAAAGAGAGTAAGGAAGGAGTACACCTGTGTGTCAATGCAACCATTTTGCCTCTTAATAGTTTGCTTTGGTAATGATGCTTCCTAGTTGAAGCATTGGAGAGACGTTCATAATTGAACCTTGTAGACATGAATAGGGGAATTAGAGGGTGATCATGCCCCAAATATAGTATAAGGGTGAGTTTTACCAAGTATATCAAGAGCTTAGATATCTCAACCGCACAACTTTAATGTATCATAATCTAGCCAATCTCACCCTAATTAAATGGTATAACCATATCAACTCACAATAATATAAAATAGTTTTAAGTCCATCAAGAGTGCAAAATTTCATTTGCGCTAATCAAAGAAGCCAATTATTGTAGCACATAAAAGCTCAAATGTTGTATCTTGGTAGAGTCAATGCATGAATATTTGTATAATTTGAATAACATATATGTAATTTGGTATATTTGCATGCATATTCACCTTAAATGTGTCTCAAGTTAAAGTATCTGTCAGAATATAACTTCTTTTCTATAAAATATGTATAATATGCATCACAAATATAAAAAAGTAATTCCATATGTATAGAATTTTGTCCCATGTGTATATTTAAATCATGTAAACTAAGTCAAATTCTACCAATTTTGTCAATTTATGTATGTGGAATCATGTCTCTATGACATGACCCCACTGATATGCCCCCCTTTTGAGGTGAGGGGAATGGAAAAGGATAGTCACCTTATCTCAAAAGGATAAGATAACTATGTTGTATATATGTGAATCATGTAGTAAATAAACATATAGTAGTGTCATGTTGAAATAGATATATCAATGAAACTTGTAGTATGCATATATAATAAGTCTTAAGATGCATGATGTGTATCATGGCAATGTGTAGAAGATAAAAAGCTTAGTAAACAATCAAGTACACACACAAGAGTACTCAAATGTCACACAAAGAAGGGTCTGATGAGACCATAAACAAAGGACATGTTCAAATATCGCACACTCAAGGGGAAGACATATGAAAATGTCCACACATGAAAGAATCAAGAAATATTCAAGGCATTGTGGCCAAAAAGCAAGGAACATGTTCAAATTTTTTACAATCAAGAGAAAGAAGAAAACAAGAATTACACTCAAAAAATCTAATTAAGATATGAAGTAAATGAAATAAAAAAAAACTATCATAAGCACACCATATTAGTCCTTGCATATATATGATATCAAAATGTCATGTAGAATAGTATCTCAAGTATACTATATAATATAGAAAAATGAATATAGGCATGTCTAAATGTCAATATATAAGCTCAATTTGATAATAGAAATGATCATAAAATAATATAACTTGTGTCAATCATGATCATATAAAAGCAAGATGCCCCCAACATAGTGTGTCACATGGGAAAAGGAAAGGTCTAACATCTACATGCTCATGTGTAATGGATCTCATGTATGCATGCATCACACTAAAGTACCTTTGAAACATATTTTTTAATAGAAATGATATGCTATCTACTAACATAAAGTAAACAACATATGTAAAATCTATTAAACATGTGAAATGTTAAATGATTTTTTACGTTTTATTTATTTGAATATTTTTTTATTTTCTTGAATATTTGATTTATTTTTTGAATTTTTGAATTTTTTGAATTTTTTTAACTTTTAGGAATGTTTGAAAAAAAGAGTGTTGGCTAATGATTGAATCTAAGGGATGCTTATAGGGTGCTCTATAATCTGCATATGATATAGTAAACCAATCATGCTCCCAAGGATCATGTATATGTACCAAATTTGAATTTGGAGAACTTCTAATACTATATGTAAGCCTCATAGGACTATGTGGTCACGAGGTAGTAGTAGGTGTAGTGGTTTGTGGAACCCATTATTTAATGCTCTATAATTTCCTTGGTGTAATATTAGGTCTTTGTACCCATTCTAAAAGATGGTTCTCTATTGTCAATATCTAGCTAGGCCATGAGGTGTAAATGAGGTTCTCAAAGAGTTTAATGTATATCTTTAATGCAATGGCCTCTTAAGTATTGGTTGCCTATGAAAGGAAAGTTCCTGTTGCTTACCCTTTTATGTATGATTAACTTAAGTAAGTTATATAATTAGTTATTGTGGAACATATTTTTCCTATTACAAAGGTTATTCATATTGAATCCATGAAATTGTAATTAACCTATTGGCATGAATATAATTAAGACACTCATGCACTATGGAAGGTATTGAACAAAAGTTATGAATCCAAGATCATCCCAATAATTTATCAAAGACTCATGTATATGGTATAACTAAAATTTATGTGGTCATATATGATGGACCAACTTATAAAGATAAATCATTCTCAGCAAAAACTTATTGTATCTTTCCATCGAATGATTTTACCATTTTAGGCAAAGTAAATAAATCATGTGTGTATCCCAAAAATGTGAGTAATTTCATGGTACACACATTATCACTAGAACCATTATCAACTATAGCATTGTGTATAGGTTGATGATAAATATGTACCCTGATAAATACATAATTAAAAATTGAATCATCATATGCAATCTCATTGTAATCAAATGAAATAAATTCCTCTAAACCATAGGATGTATCTAATGTATAAGTGTACCAATAATACCATTTAATGGGTGCCCATAATGTGGTGAAGGAAGATGTGCGTGATATGTCATTTGCATTTTTGGTGTTTCCTTAAAATGATCTTGTAATGAATTATTGAATATCTTTTAATTTTGATAATCATTGGGTTGTCATCTTGAATCCATTAGAAAATCTTCAAAGGTGATTAGATCACTATCAATAAGATCTTGTATATTTTGCTTCAATTTAGAACATATGTCCATAGTATGCCCCACACATTGGTGATAGTCACAATAATAATTGGCATTATATCCTTTTAGTAGAGGTCGACTCATATCAACCACCATATGAGAAGGGAGAGATATGATATGACACTCTACAAGCTTCGAAATTGTGGTGGTTATTTCTATTTTAGTCTTAATAGGTTTGACCCTATAACTTGGTTTGATATGAAAATTTGTATTCAATGTAATCGGTGTGTTTGCTACATACTTAAGCTTTTTTAGTGAAATAAATTTCATTTACCTATCTTGAACTATATGGCACAAGTCATCAGAAGATTTGAACTCCTTGAAAATAATAGACTCATGAAAAGGAGGAAGAATTTTTTTCTTAAATATATCTTAAATCTCTTTATCTGCCATTAGATTTGTCATTTTGGCCGGCATAATAGTATACCTCAAGACATATTCATTAATAGGCTCATTGGCTCCTTGTTTAATCTTAGAAATTTGTGCATATGACATCTTTTCTTTAATGTTGATTAAAAAATTTGTTAAAAACTAATTTTCCAAAGGCTTGAATGCTCTTACAGATTGTATTGGTAAACCATATAACCATCTCAAACCATAGTCCTTTAGACTTCTTGGAAATAATTTGGTCAAAAGTTTATCATTTGAAGCATAATCAAGGCATGTTACATAAAAATATTAAAAATGTTGCTCAAGATCACCCTTACCATCATAAAGTGTGAACTTGGATGTAAACAAACTAGTAGGCAAATGGTGCAAAGATATCTTAGGTGATAAAGGATTATGCAATATACATCTTGTGAGTCAATAACATGAGTTAATTTTATAGTATTTTTCTCAATGTTGGTAACCTTAGCTTCTAAAGCTTGCATAAATTATAAAAGAGTGTATATCTTAGATCCACTGAGATTTTGAGTTAAAATTTGATAAGTCATAAAATGGGATAAAAGCACCACTTGTGTTGATGTAGGCATTGAAACTGATAATTGAGTTGAAGTATTTATTGTTTCCATGGAAGATGTATCAATAGTTTTTTTTATCTTCAAGGATTAATGGTATAAAAATGTTAGGAATAAAACATAAATTAATGTGGAACAATTTCATAGAATCATAATAACAAGAGCTATGAATAGAGATACATAAATAACTAAAATTAAAATACACAACAAGAAGATAAGATTTAACGTTGTTCATCCATTATGGGCTACATCTACCAAGAAACACTTGCTCGAATCTTATTACAAGCCAACAAGAGTAAAATCCACTCTCAAATCAGTCTTCTCACAATTACAATGCAGAAATATAGTTTAGAGCTGCACTCAAACAAACTCTCTCAAATTCACACCTAAATTCACACACTTTGTTAACATTCTAAAAAAAATATTTCTTCTGATGTATTACCTACTACATCAATAGGTAATCAACATAGGGGTTTTAAAAAACAATATGTACTAAAACCATGGGCCAAATCAACCCATAAAATTTCCCCATTAATCATGGGGGATGACACCACACATATACAAGTATAGATAAACCACATATCTATACTCCCAAAAAGAGGGGGTCCCAAAAAAATTTGGGGGCTGCCACCCCCAAACCCCTACTTAAGAGTGTCTAATACATTTTAATATACAATATTTGAAATACATTATAATGTGTAAATAGGCTCCACAACATAAAAATCTCCCACTTGGAGATTGATTTCCTCTGAGAAGGCTTCTCAACCCTTCACTATCATCTATGAAGGCCAATCAAAGCTGAGCATAGATTTAGTTTATCCCTTGTGACCACCTTGGTCATCATGTCTACAGGATTCTAACTGGTATGAATCTTTTATAGCTTCAACTTCAATTCTTCCAAAGTTGTCTCAATGAAATGGTACCTTAAATACATATGCTTCATCCTATATTGAAAAATAGAGTTCTTTGCTAGGTGTATATCACTCTGACTATCACTATATAGCTTCCCTTCCTCCTGCTTATGCCCCAAATCCCCAAATAAATACTATAACCAAATCATCTCTTTTTTTGCCTCTATGGAAGCAACATACTCAGCCTTTGTGATTGACAAAGCCACAAGTTTATGTCATCATGAAATCTAGCTCATCGATGTGTCACCTACAGTAAATACATATCCTATTGTGTTCCTCCTGTTGTCTAAATCTAGAACCATGTTCGAATATACATAACCATGAAAAGTGGTGTATAATCTACCATAACTTAAAACTATCCTTATGGTCCCTCTCAAGTACCAAAGGATGCACTTCACTACCTATTAGTGCTCTCTACTTGGATCACTCATGTACCTAATTACTGCTACCACTACATGGGCAATATCTAGCCTAAAGCACACCATGGCATACATCAATTTTTCAACTATTAATGAGTAAAGTACATAGGACATCTAAATTCTCTCCTCCTTTATCTTGTGTCACTACTCCTTTGATAACTTGAAATGGCTTGCCAAAGGAGCCGAACTAGTTTAGCATCCTGCATACTACACCTCTCCAGTACTATTTTAATGTACTCTTCCTAAGATAAATTTAGCTTTTGTTCCTTCCTATCATGAGTTATTCTCATACCAGGGATTTGTTTTTCTACCCCCAAATTCTTCATAGCAAAGGAATTACTAAGTTGTTCCTTGAGTACCTTTATTTCTTGCATGTTCTTACCTGCAACCAACACGTCATCCACACAAAGACATAGGATAATGTAACTACCATCATCAAACTTTTTAATATATACGTAATGGAAAAATGACACCTAAAGTATTCCTAATCCATCATAAAACTATAAAATTTCTTGTACCACTATCATGGAGCTTGTTTCAGGGCATACAAGCTCTTCTTCATTTTACACACCATGTTATTCTTCCCTATGACCTCATATGCATGTGGTTGTTCCATATATAAGTCCTCTTCCAAATCACCATGAAGGAATGCAGTCTTCACATCTAACTACTCTAAATGCAAGTCTTCCATTGCCACTATCCCAAGAACAATCTTAATAAAAGCTATCTTCACCACAAGAGAAAAAATCTCATCAAAATCAATTCCCTTCTTTTATGAAAACCCCTTTACCACCAACCGAGCCTTGTATATATTTTTTTCCATCATCCTCTTTAATTATGTACATCCACTTGTTTTACAATGTTCTCTTACCTTCAGGTGGGTTTACCAAATACCAAGTTTGATTTTCCATAGAGACTGATGTTCCTCATCCATTACTTTTTCCACTTCTTCATGACATCTACCTACATTGCTTCTTCAAATCACTCTAACTCTCCATTTTTAGTGAGTAATAAATAATTACGAGATGTATAAAAACATTCAGGTTCCCTTCTTACCCTAGAATACATTCTCACCTCAAGAGTTTGGGATTCTTGTGGAGTAGGTGCTTGAACTAGTTGCTTGGACACTTTACCATCTACAATGTCCTCTAACATTGTGTACTCTTTTCTAGAATCCTCTCTCTAATCCTACAACTATTGTTTATACATTATTTTTTCATTAAAAACTACATCCCTAGATCAAAAAAATTTCTTGTCCTTAAGACTCCAAATCTAAAAAGCAAACTCATCCTCATTATAACCAATAAAGGTGCATTTTTCAAACTTAGCCTCTAACTTAGTCCTATCATCTTTATCACTATGAACAAAAGATTCACAGCCAAATACTCTAAGATAGGAATAATCAGCCTTCTTACCAGACCAAGCTTACTCAGGTATGCCTCCATTAAAAAAAGATGAAGTTCCTCTATTGATTAGATATATAGTTGTGTTTACTACTTATTACAAACTCATGCTCCTAGCACACCCCATTATATTCCTATTCATCATTTTTGATACTCCATTCTGTTATGTAGTTCTTGGAACTATCTTCTATCTACGAATTCTATTTCTAGAATAATAATAAAAAAATTCATTCCTGCAATATTCCCCACCGCTATTTGACCTGAGACAATTTAACTTGAGACCTATTTCATTCTCAACCAAGGCTTTCCATCTTTTAAATGTATTAAACACATCATGTTTTCTATTAATACCATACACCCAAACTCTCCTAGTTGCATCATCAATAAAAGTGACATAACAATATGAGCCACCAATAGAAGATACCTGAATTGGCCCCCATACATTTGAATAAACCAACTCCAACTTATTCTCCTTCTTTGTAGGTCTAACCTTGATAAACTTTACCCTTTTTGTATTTTTAGTACACATAGTCTTCACATAAATATAAATCAAACCCTTTCAATCTGGGCAACCTATCCTTCAAAATTAGTATGCCCTTTTGGCTCATATTACTAAGCCTATTGTGCCACAAAGTTGCATTTACATCTATAGCAACTAAATTACAAAAATCAACACTATTTGATAAATATAAGGTACCAACCTTCGTACCTCTTGCTACCATAAGATCACCCTTGGTCACGTTCTAAGAATCTACTATAAAAGTCACTATGCAACCTTCACTACCTAGTTTCCCCGTAGATACCAAATTCCATCTCAACTTGGGCACATGCCTAACATCCTTCAGTAGCCAAGTGTTCTCATTCTACATCTTGACCTGAACACATCCTTTTCCTACTATATTGCAAGGCTCATCATCACCTAGATAAACATGTCCAAAATACCCTTAAACATAATCAATAAAATAATCCCTATGTCATGTAGCATGACAAGAATCCCCTAAATCTAAAACACAACACTCAGTAATATTATCTATGAAGAGAATTAATGCATCCTAATAAACATTAACTACTACCACATTCACCTCTTTGGTGTCTTCCTAATTTTTATTCTTGTTTTTAAGATCCCAACAATCCTTCTTCGCATGCCCAATCTTTCCACAGTGCCATCATGCCATCTTGCTCTTTGATTTTGACCTTCTAGGACCATTTGACTTTCCATGATTTTCTTTTCCTCTATACTTTTATCTCCCTATAGTCTCCACTACCAAAGCATCACCTAAATTAGAAGTTTCCATAGAGCTTTTCCATCACATTTCGTTGCTAAGGATTACTCCTATGACATCCTCAAACTTTAACTTGTCATTGTTAGAGACTGAGTTGCTCAAAACCATTGCCAAGGTATTTCAAATCTCTAATAAGGAACACAAAATAAGTAGAGCCCTAACTTCTTCATCAAAGTCAATTTTTATAGAGTTCAACATAATCATAATTATATTAAATTCATTTAAATGATCATCAACTAAACCATTTTCAGACATCTTTATATTAAATAACTTTTTAATTAAAATTATTTTATTAGAAGTAGAGGGTTTATCATATAACTTCCCTAACACATTCATGAGACCTTTTATGGTCTTTTCCTATGATATATTAAATACGACCAAAGATACAAGGCATAATCGGATGGCCTTAAGAGATTTCTTATTAAGCAGCTCTCAAGCCTCATCTGACGTACCCACTGGTTGTTTTACTTTTCCTCCCAATAAATCATGGAAGTCTTATGATAAAGGTAATCCTCCATATGCATCTTCCATAGACCAAATTTATACCCATTGAAAATTTCAACCTTTGATCTACTATCATTAGCCATAGGTCCCACTTAAACTAATAATCCTTCCTGTGATTCAACACTCCAACAAATACAACTTGAAGCTCTAATACTAGTTGTTAAGAATAAAATAAAAATTAATGCAGAATAATTTCACATAATCGTAATAATAAGAGATATGAATAGAGATACATAAATAACCAAAATTAAAATGCACAATAAGAAGATAAGATTTAACATGGTTCACCCAATGTGGGATACATCCACCAATAAACACTTGCTCAGATCTTATTGCAAGCTAAAAAGAGTACAATCCACTCTTAGATCAGTCTTCTCACAATTACAATGCACAAATATAGTTTGGATCTGCACTCAAATAAACTCTCTTGAATTCACACCTAAATTCTCACACTCTATTTACATTCTAAAAAAATATAGTTTTTCTGATGTATTACCTACTACATCAATAGGTAACTAACATAGTGGTTTTACAAAACAATGGGTACTAAAACTATGGGCCAAGTTAACTCATAATGGTTCCCCATTAATCATTGGTGATGACACCACACATATGCAAGTATAGATAAACCACGTATCTATACTCCTAAAAAAAGGGGTCCAGATTACATTAAGAGTGTACAGTACATTTTAATATACAATATTTGAAATACATTATAATGTGGAAATAAGATACACAACATAACAAAAAACATATCTCATGCCCCACTAGATGTAGTATGCAATGTTGTGCTTGAGGCGAGGGAGATTGGAAAGGATGTATGATAGGCATATCCAATAGCCCCAATATTTGTATCAATATAGAGTAAAGGCTATTCACTAAAACCTTTTGCTTTTTTAGCTTCCAATATAGTATTAAGGATATTGTGGAGATATTTAGGATTTTCATAAATGCACTCTTGAAATAATGTAATAGCTTTAACTTACTCTTGATCTACTTGTTAATACTCTTTGTTTTCATGTGTTTCATTATCCTCGTGATCATATTCATCATCTATAAGATTTATTTCATTATTTTGCTCATTTTCATTATTGACATTCTCATTATTAGAAGATTTTGACATGGTATTAGCTTGAGGCATTTCAGGTACCCCAAGAGTTAACTCAATATATTCAATAGGAACACCACATTATCTATGACTATGCCTAGGTTACATGCAAAAAATAAAACAAATCTAAATAAATATAAAAAATAAAAACTTTATAAGGCTAAAAACCCTAAAGCAATCTAGTAGTTGCATGAAAAGAATCAAAGGTCAGGTTCACCAAATGTTTAACCATTTTTGGAAATAAAGATTAATATGAAAGAGAGTAGCCTAATTAAATAAGGAGTAAGTTAATTTGAAAATTATACTAATTAATAAATATAATAAATATTGAATCTAAGCATATGACAAATATAAAAAGTACAACATTCAATTTTTGATAATAGAAATATGAAGGAAAAATTGTATTTAGCTTATACACTAATGTATAGGCAAAATATGATAAATATATGTGTAAATATAGAATTTATGATGATTTTAATACAATCATTAGAGTATAAAAATTATCTTTTTCTTAGCATGTACACTTGTGTCTCCTTGTGGACACTTGCATCAATGCTATTATTCATGCTTTAATGCATCTATCATGTATAGAATATTGATTGTTGAATAAAACTTCCACTAGGTCTTTCTAGTTTTTTAGTCACCTTTCAGATTATGTGTTGAGATCATGTGCATAGGTTTTTGATATCAGACTATAGTTCAAACCCTAGATCCTCCTCTTAGGTCTTGTCACCTTACCAAAACTGGGTTAGTGGGCTCATGAATTTGAGCTAATATCAAGGACCTATCTATCAATAAGCATTACTACATAGCCAATACTCTGAAGAGGGCCTCAAAAATATGTATTTCTCCCATATGCATTGGCTTGTGTGTGATCAATGGTGTAAACTTCTATATGCAAGTGCATGTAGTGATCTAGCTTATATAACTTGAAAAATACTTATCATGAGTTGTTATTTATTTTATTTAGACATGTAATATGACTACTCTTATGACTAATATAGAAATAGGGAAGAATAGTGAAGTAAAAATTAGTTATGAAATTGATTGAATAAGATTGAATAGGTGCTTTCTTGGTATTTTATAGATGAATAATGAATTGCTTTGACTTGTATATATACCACTTATTTTGAAAATTTATTCATGGAAGGGTTAATGAAACATAATAGGCCAACCCACACATTTTGCAAGATTTTCAAATTTTAATTTTTATAAGGCATGGACACTTGCATTGGAGAATGGACAATAGCATTGATGTTTTTATCAAAGTATGAATGTAATTATCGAGGAACAAAGAAGGTTTTTGGAGCTTTTTATTTGATAGTGAATGATATATATCATAATTTAAGCATATTGTGGGTTATAGGTGATCTGGATAATTAGAATAATAAGGTTAGACTATAATATAAACATTTTGGCCCAGTGAGGTGGTGAATGTGAGCCTATCATCTATTAAGAAGGTTAAAAACTGAAGGGTAGAGCCTAAAGTGATATTTATCAAATGTAAAATATTAATTTAACATATAAATATAGACTTAAGCATCTACAATATGTACAAAAAATAAGAGTTATAGTCCAAATTATTTTTCACTATGCAATAGACATGTGTATTAAAAACTCTGCATGAATATCCTCATGAGAAATGAAGTGGTTAATTTAATGTTACCACTTATCCTAATCTATGCCTAGCAGGTGTGCATACTATATTAAGTCAAAACAAATAAGTAAAACTTAAATCTAAGATGCATAGACATAAATATTTCATTGACACAAAATATGGAACATATAATCAAAGGATAAATCATTAGCATGGACATCAAAGAGGTACAACTATGATCATGAATGGAATCAAAGTGGCACAATGGAATTTAAAAATAGAATTTTAGATTTATCACCTACCAAGATCACTTACAAGTGATTGGATAATCATGCATGGAAGGAAGTGTGCAATGATTTGAAGAACACACATTACTTGATTTCTTCTCATGTTTTAGGGATGAAACATGTCAAGGATGGATGGCATATTATGCACCTAGGTATATGATATTATAATGTATATGGGTTGATGAACATGTCAACATGTGGCACACATCCCCCTTAGTTATTTGTATCAGTCAAAAATATTGTTTTGAATGAGTAATTTGTAGAATTAGTAAATTAGGTAATCAGTCGACCACATTCAGATTAGGAGTTTACCCATTCATTATTAGTAATGTAGGTATATATAAAGGAGTTAAAAATAATTTTAAATGATGTTAAGTGAGTTTTTAATATTCTATTTATTACAAGGATATTGGAGGTGTCCCCCTTGAAGTGGAATAGTGGAGTTATTACTTCCTTATTAAATATTATATGGTTTTTCCCTACCATAAGAGTATTATTCTATTTATAAATATAATGCATATTTGGGCATCTGTTTGACCAATATCTATATTTTGTGTTGATATATAATACATTTGCATAATTCTATTATTATATGTTTAAATATTACCAACCTACAATGACTCACAACATATACATAATGTCATGGTGGATAATAGGTCAAGTGAAAATATTTTCAAAATGACACTACTCACTAGTATTGGATACATGCATGAGAACTTGATGGGTACAATAGAGATAGTGAGATGAATCAATAGAAAGAGACAAAACCATCATGGGAGTATTGAGTTACCACTTATAGTAGCATCGATAATTGTTGTTAGTTTATTCTTAGTCTTTATAGATATGGGGGAATTTGGCATGTTACTATAACATCTTAGAATACATAAGATACATTCAATACCATCTTTATTACAAATAATTGTGAGATATAACTACAACAACCAAGTGGTTATAGTTTTAGGTCTTCCCTATGAATCCTATTCAACTGGAGACCTTTCCTTGAAAATCTACCCCATGACTTGTTACATAAATTATACATTTTAACTCTACAAAGAGTATTTAGAGACAAGTAATAGTTCTTCCTAAAATCCCAACACATCAAAATCTATTACATCAAAGTTCTATTGAGGTTATATAATAGTTGTTACCTAGTTAGTCACATCCAAAGTTGATTCTACTTGCTATTCCATGTGTTCCATTATTAATTCCATATAATACTCCACGATTAGATAAAAACCCACATGTTACTATGGTTTTTAGATCTTCATAAGCTACACAAGGCCATGTTGGTTATTATGACCATGATGTGTATGGTATAATGGAAGATCACTTATTAGATCATGATATAGATACATGTGTTACTACTTTCCCATGGTAGCTAAAATTCACCATAATCAATCCAGGACCTACATGTGAGCAACCAATTGATGGGATCATTGAATATCATGAACATATCTCAAATTATAAAAAAAAAATTAAAAATAAATAAAGAAGGCCTATGCATAATATGTGTGGCTAGTTAACATGGTTACTTTATGTTATTTATCATATATACATTGTAGATTACATATACAATTTTTATGCACATGATTTTCATGGTAAACATGAGTGGCATGTATGAAATACATGTTACATATGACATGTACATACATATATGAGGCATTCATACACCTATGGGCTAACCTCCTATATTTGGGGCATACCTACACTAGGGGAATCTCGGTACTCTATAGAACTTCTATAGTTCTATGATCACTCCAGTGGCCATATAGATCTAACTATAATCATTACACATTACTTGCTCTTGTGTATATTATTTAGAGTGCTACATTTTATGCATATTGTACTATAATATGTATGATTATGACATGGATTTATTGTATAGACTAATGTTTCTTGTTATATACATGTTTAATGTTAATGATTATTACATGTTGTGATCATTGATTTTATAATACATTATGTGATTATTTATGTGAGTGATATTGTGTGTTATATTACATGCCTCCATGAGTGCCTATTAATGATTGGTACATTGTGTGACCATCGATGTGTATGACATTGAGTGTTATCTTGCATAATTATATGAGTGCATTGATTTCATTTTGTCCCATCATGTGTCAGTTATGTCAAGGATTATTTATTCTATCACATGGCCATGTTATCTTTGTCGATTCAAAGACATGTCATGTTTTGAGTGCTTATGTACATCATGATCTTGACATTGTATGCATATGTGTGGATACATCTATGATTGATTGCTAAGATTATGGTGCCATGATTCATATCACATATTCTTCTACTTGTGTGCGATGCAATGATTCGTATCATGGAATGCATCTTGTGAATCAATAACATGAGTTGATTTCATAGTATTTTTCTCAATGTTTGTAACCTTAGCTTCCAAAGCTTGAATAACTTTTAGAAAAGTGTGTATAGTAGACCCATTGGGATTTTGTAGTAAAAGTTAATAAGTCAAAAAATATGATAAAAACACCACTTGTGTTGATGTAAGCATTGAAACCAATAATTGAGTTGAAGTATTAATTGTTCCCATGGAATATGTATCAATAGTTTTTTAATCTTTGAGGATTAATGGTTTTAAAACATATATTATGCAATGTTGTGCTTGAGGGGAGGGAGATTGGAATGGATGTAAGTTAGGAATATCCAATAGCCCCAATATTTATATCAATATAGATTAATGGTTATTCGCTAACACTTTTTGATTTTGTAGCTTCCAATATAGTATTAAATATATTGTGGAGATCTTAAGGATTTTCACAAACGCACTCTTAAAATAATGTAATAGATTTAAATTGCTCTTGATCTACTTGTTCATGTTCATTATTGTCATGCATTTCATTATCCTCACGATCATATCCATCTTCTACAAGATTTATTTAATTATTTTTCTCATTTTCATTATTGACACTCTAATTATTAAAATAATTTGGCATGGTATTAACTTGACACATTTTAGGTGGCCCAAGGGGTAAGTCAATAGATTCAATAGGAATACCACCTTATGTAGGACTATGCCTAGGTTACATGAAAAAATAGAATAAATCTGAATAAATACAAATAATAAAAACCTTAGAAGGTTAAAAACCCTAGAGCAAGCTTATAGTTGCATGAAAAGACTCAAAGGTCAAGTTCACCAAATGTTTAACCCTTTTTGGAAATAAGGATTAATATGAAAGAGTGTAGCCTAATAAAACAAGATATAAACTACTCTATAAAGTAAGCCTATTAATAAATATAATAAATATTGACTCTAAGCATATGTTAAATATATAAAGTACAACAATCAATTTTTTTAATAATTGAAATATGAAGGATAAATTATACTTAGCTTATAAACTAATCTATAGGCAAAATATGAGTAATGTAGGTGTAAAAATAGACTATACAATGATTTTAATCCAATCATTAGATTCTAAAAATTGTTTTTTTCTTAGCAAAGACACTTTTATCACCCTATGGTAAATTACATCAATGTTATTATCCATGCTTCAATGCATTTATCATGTACAAAATATTGATTTTTGACTTAAACTTCCACTTGGGTCTTTCTAGGTTTTTAGTCATCCCTCAAATTATGTGTTTAGATCATGTGCATAGTCTTTTGATATCAGAATATAGATCAAACCCTAAATCCTCCTCTTAGGTCTTTTCACCTTACCAAAAATGGGTTAATGGGATCACAAAGTCAAAATAAACTAAGGACCCATCTAATGATCATTGCTACATAGCCAATACTCTGAAGAGGGCCTCAAAAATATGTATTTCTCCCCTATGTGTTGGCTTGTGTGTGATCAATGGTTTAAAATTCTATATGCAAGTGCATTTAGTGATCTATCCTATAATTTAACAAATACTTCTCATGAGTTTTTATTTGATTGCTTCAGACCTATAATATGACTACTCATATGACTTATATAGAAATAGGGAAGAATAGGGCAGCAGAAACTAGTTGTGGAATTGATGGAATGAGCTTGAATAGGTGTTTGCTTGGTATTTTATAGATGAATAATGAATTAGATTTAACTTGTATTTATACCACTTTTTAAAACTTCCTCATGGAAGGGTTAATGAAACATAATAGTTTGACCCGTACATTTTGAAATATTTGCAAATTTTAGTGTTTATAAGGCATGTACACTTGCATTGGAGAATGGAAAATAGCATCAATGTTTTTTTCCAAGTCTTAAATTAATTGTCCTAAAACAAATAAGGTTGTTGGAGTTCTGTTATTGATATTGAATAATATATATCATAATTTAAGCATATTGTGGGCTATAGGTGATCAGGATAATCAAAATAATAGGGTCAGACTATAAGATAAACATTTTTGCCCAATGAGATGGTGAATGTGAGCCTATCATCTATCAAGAAGGTCAAGAACTAAAAGTTAGAGCCTTAAGTGATATTTATCAAGTGTACAAGATTAGTTTAACATATAAATCTAGACTTTATCATATATGATATATATAAATCAAGAGTTGTAGTCCAAATTATTTTTTACTATGTAATAGATATGTTTAAAAAAACATCCGCGTGAATATCCACATGAGAAATGAAGTGGTTAAGCTACGAGTACAAATTATCCTAATCTATGTCTAGGAGGTGTGCATACTAGGCTAATTCAAAAAAACTAAATACACTCAGTAAAATTTAAATCTAAGATGCATAGATATAAATATTTCATCGACATAAAATATGTAATATAGAATCAAAGGATAAATCATTAGGCATGGACACCAAAGAGATAGAACTATGATCAAGAATTGAATAAGAGTAGAAAAATGCAATTTAGAAATAATGTTGGAGAGCTATCACCTACGAAGATCACTTATGGGTGATTGGATGATTTTGCATGGAGGAAAGTGTGAAATGATTTGAAGAACACTCATTACTTGGTTTCTTCTCATATTTCAAGGATGAAACATGTAAAGGAGGGATGGAATGTTATGAACCTAGGGATGTGATATTATAATGTATATGGGTTGATAAACATGCTAACATGTGGCACACATCCCACTTAGTTAGTTGTATGGGTCAAATATTTTGTGTTGAATGAGTAACTTGTAGAAATAGTACATTAGGTAATGAGTTGGTCACATTGAGATTAAGAGTTTATCCATTCATTATTAGTAATATAGATCTATATAAAGGAGGTAAAAATCATTATAAATGATGTCAAGTAAGTGTTTGATCCTCTATTTTTTACAAGGATATTGGAGGTGTCCCCCTTGAAGTGGAATAGTGGAGTTATTCCTTCCCTATTGAATATTGTATGGTTTTGCCCTACCATAAGAGTATTATTCTATTTTTGAATATAATGCATATTTGGGCATCTCTACCCACCAATATCTTTGTGTTGTGTTGATATACAATATATTAAGCATAATTATATTATTATATGTGTAAATCTTACCAACATACATTGACTCACAACCTATACACAATGTCAGGGTGGATAATAGTTCAAGTGAAAACATTTTCACAATGACACTACTCACTAGTATTAGATACACACATGAGAATTTGATGGGTATAACTAAGATATTCAATGACTCAATAGAAAAAGACAAAACCATCTTGGGAGTATTGAGCTACCACTTATGGTAGGGCCTACAATTGTTATTGGTTTATTCTTAGTCTTTTCAAATACGGGGGCATTTGACATGTTATTAAGATGTATTTCAATACATAAGATACATGGTAATACCATCTTTGGTACAACTATTTATGAACCATATCTACAACAACCTAGTGATTATAGTTCTAGATATTCCCTATTCAATTCTTATTCAACCAAACAACTTTCTTTGGAAACCTACCCCATGACTTGTTATATAAATCATACATGTTCACTCTACAAATATTCTTTAGAGACATGCGATAGATCTTCCTAAAATACCAATGCTTCAACATCCTTTACTTGAAAGGTTTATTAAGGTTATACAATAGATGTTACCTAGTTAGTCACATCCTAATTTGGTTCTACTTGTTATTCCATGTGTTCCATTATGAATACCATATCATACTCCTTGGGTAGATAAAAACTCATAGGTTACTATGGTTTCTAGATTTGTATAGTCTATATAAGGCCATGTTGGTTATGATGACCATGATGGGTATGGTATAACAGGAGATCGCTTCTTAGATTATGATATAGATTCATGTGTTATTACTTTCCCATGGTAGGTGACATTCACCATAATCAATCCAGTACCTACATGTGAGCATCCAATTTATGGGATCATTGATTATCATGAACATATCTCAAATTCAAAAACAGTTAAAAATAATCAAAAAAATAAAAAATAAAAAAATACGACCTATGCACAATATGTGTGGCTAGTTAACATGGTTACTTTTATTTATTTATTATACATACATTGTAAATTACATATATAATTTTTATGCACTTGATTTTGTTGGTAAACATGAGTGGGATATACGACATAGATGTTACATATGACATGGACATACATATGTGGGGCATTCCTACACCTACAGGCTAACCTCCTATATTTGGGGCATACCTACACTAAGGGTATATTGGTACAATATATAGGTTATATATTTATATGACCACTCCATTAGTCATATAGATCAACTTAAAATGATTACATATGACTTGCTCTTGTGTATACTATTTAGAGTGCTACATTCTATGCATATTGTACTTTATTATGTATGATGATGACATGGATTTACTATATAGACTAGCATTATTTGTTAAATGCATGTTTAATGTTGATGATTGTTACATGTTGTGATCATTGATTTTGCAATACATTGTGTGATTATTTATTTGAGTGACATTGTGTGTTATATTGCATGCTTCCATGAGTGCCTATTGATGACTATTACATTGTGTGACCATTGATGTGTGTGAAATTGATTTTTATCTTAAAAAATTCTATTAGTGCATTAATTTCATGTTGTCACATCATGTGTTAGTTGTGTCAAGGATCCTCTATTCTATCTCATGGCCTTGTTATCTATGTCAAGTCAGAGACATGTCATGTTTTGAGTGTTTATATGCATCATGATCTTGACATTGTATGCATATGTATGGATACATCTGTGATGGATTGCTAAGCTTATGGAAATATGATTCATATCACACATTCTTATACTTTTGTGTGATGCCATGATTCATATCATGAATTTTCTATATAGATTACTACTGAATGCTTATATATGTGATTATAATTACTGTGATGATCATTACTGTGTGCTTAGTTTTTATATTTATCTCAACATGATGCTTGTATGCCTTAGGATACATGTTTCATATATGTGTGAATGATAAAAATATTTATATGTGGATATAATATAACCAGGTTAGGAGACATGCCTTTCATGCTTACATATTTTTATATATAACATGATGCATATAACACTTTTATTTTGAGATGAGTGATTTGCAGGCTACTTCCCTTACCTCAAAAAGGGACATACTAGTGGGCTTATCATAAATATTTAAACCTTGATAAAAATACAATTTAGATTTTAGGTCACATTATGATTGAAGTGACATAGATTGGGACATGCTATGAGATAGAATGGGAAGAATTATGATTTAGATTAGTACATATTGATGAAGGAGTATTCGTTAATCACAATTTGGCATTGGTATAAATAGATATAATCTATAGATTTATTAGAATGTGGCTGGGTCAGGATGCCCTAAAAACTTGGATGGGGATGAATAGATTGGAGATAAAGTTGTTGACTTAGGGTGTTTTCCAAGTTTTATTTCAATCTACTTCAGATAGAGATCAAGTTTTCATAGGGGGTCCTTGTTTGTTTTGAAATGTTTCACTCTATTCTTGATTTTGGTCCCTAAATTTTAATCATGTCGAATAATTATTGTATAATGTTCCAGTATGGTTTAGACTTTAAAAACTCCCACCTGAATATTAGTTTGAGGATATCTTGAAGTTTTATGTGGAAAAAGATTAGGCAATTTGTTTACCTTTCAGATTCTACTTCCTAAGGGGATTAATACTCATATTTTCATGTTTGAGTGTTTCTAAATCTAAACAAACATATCCCCCATTCTATTCAACTCTCTACCCCTAATGGTTGTTGGAAGCAGGATTTGGATTATGAGTGTCTCCTATTTAGATGCTTTTTGTGTAAATAGGTTGGACATACACGTAAGGTTTGCCCAAAAGGAATTCATAAGGATTTTTTAGTCAACTAAGGGGTGCCTCCCCCTTCCCATTCTCATAGGTCTAGGGCCTCATAGTGGTTTAATTTCTCATTTGGTCCTAGATGTGTATGAAGTAAAAAAGTGACATCTGATGATAGACAAAACTGATTTATTTGGAAGCACCAAACCAAGTTTTTTCAACCTTGTAAGTATATTTTTAATAAAAAACCTCAAGAGTCTAGTAGTAAGGATTATTTCTCTTTTGATAAGCTGAAAGTTATCTCATCCCTTGAGGAACACCCTATTCCTCTTGCTAATCTTTTTCTTGTTGAAAAATAAAGAGCTCTGTAACTCAAGATGGTGGGATTTGTGAGTAAAGGGAATGTTATTCTAAGTGTTTTTCCCCAGATAGGTGAGGAGAGGTCTCTTATTTTAGAGGTTTAATGCTTAAAGGTTCCCTTTTCTCCTTTTAAGGACCCTCTTCAGCCTCTTGAAGAGACTTCAAAGTGTAGTCCTCTCTCCTAAAGGAATTTTAATTTAGAAGTCAAAGAAATTCAGTTCTATGTTAAATCTATTATTACTTGCACAACACACCCCATTTTCAAACTGAAAATAGGGAACCTATTTTTGCTCTGGAGTCTAGTCTTCTTTCTTTGAGAGATTCATTAGTGGTTTATTATTTGAAGTGGCATCCTTGGTAGTGTATTTTTTATATATGTGGAAATTTAGAGTCTAAATGTGTTTCATTGTTATATCCAAGCTTGAATAATAATAAATTTTCATCATAAACACTTTATCTAAAAATTACATCTAGGATTGCATTGATTTAAAAATCTGAATTTTCATGATTCTATTAATTCTTGGCCTATCTTCATGTTTATGTTTTTAAACACATTTTAAAAAAAATTAGACCATTTTTCTTTGGATTTATGCAAATCATCTAATTATATCACATTTTTCTACTTTTTTTCCTGAGCAATTTAATCCTTTTCTACTTCATTTTGATTTAGAATGACTAAGTGTTCATACAAATTTATTATTTTAATTAATCACTTTTATATAAAATAGAATAATTTGGCTTTAGGATTGATTAAGTGACTAAGTTTTCACGTATTTTTTATTCTATACTTAGTCATGTTTTGGTTTTTCCCTTAGCCATTTTCAATTGAAATTTCGTAACTATTGGATTTTGAATTTAAATGTTGTTGATTGTGTTTCTTCACTTTATTACCTATAGATGCCTAAATTGACCTCAGATCATTTATTTTTCCATGCAACAACCTTTCACAACTCTCTACAGCCTTGACTTATCAAAAACATATTTTGACATATAGTCAATTTTCGACAATTTCTCTCGGAGCCACATATTAGATTTCCACTCAACGAGACTTGGCCGATTCTTCAAAGTGTTTTCCAGAGCCATGGGTCATATTTATTCCACTTTTTAGGACTTAAAAACTTTCATTTTTACCCAATATCCTTCAACTCTTTAGATCAACAAGATGCTGCCAAGTGGCATGATCTTGATGACCTGTTACCCTTGGTAATTCCATACTTAGCAAGACCCTCTAATCAAGTGGATTAGTTGGATGTTACCACATGAAACCATCCTATCAACCTATTATCTTTGGATATTCCACACAAATATAAAATCCCTTGAGCCTTCTAGTTGGTAAGATGTTGCCACATGGAAACATACTACTACTCTGTAGACCCAGGGTAGTCTATGCAGTCTAGATAAACTATCTAAGCTCTGGGAGAGTGAGGTTGCACCACATGGCATGATATCACTTTACCATATCCAAAATAATTGTCAACACATATTGAACCCCAAGTAGGTAGTTACTAAGTAGCGATAAGACACATGGCATGACCCTCCAATAAAGGGCACACTGGTGATGATGTCAACAAAACACTAGGTTAAATTTGATAACTATACAACCTGTCAAAGCCATCAAAAGTTGAGATGGGACTATGCCTTCATTTCAACAACAAAATCAAGTTTTAGCTCAACATCATGGTTACAAAAAACATAGTTAATTGTATATTAGTTGGTATAGTGATTTGAATTGAACAAAAGACTACATGCCTACATATAATATTGATGAATAGTGGCTAAGGACATTGAGCATAGTGTGGCAAGCCATGTTTAGATCATGCGGTATGTGCATAGAGTTGGGGGATAATTCCATGGACATTTATGCTAACATGTACGCATTATGACCATAACACATATGTGTTATTTAAATTTAGGTTGGGAATCAATGAACCTAAATGTATACATATTATAATGTAAATGCATTATAATGCATGCATGTTCTATATATCCAAAATAATTCTTACATGCTATAATGCATACACATTCCTATCACATTACATTAAAAAGGCATAAAAGATAAATTGGTAGTTTTCGATGGTCTACTAGTAGATGGTCTACTAGGAGATGGTCTACTAGTAGATGGTTTACATTTATTTCCTTATACTTTAAATTTATTTTAGTAAATATAAGAAATTAGGGTCACTTTGTATCTAAAATATTTGGTCTCATAGTTGCATGTATTATGATGTAAAAATAGTTTTTAAAAAACTAATCTAGTCAATACATAGGCATTTTCAAGGTCTCAATATTAAACCTAAGGATTTTAGGGCATAAATTTTAAAATTGATGTAATTTTTGGTAAACATAGTCATTTTTATGTTTTTACGCCTTCCAGATTGCTTCTTAGCATTTCTAGGAGTCGTAGGTTTGTCAAAATTGAAATTTACAAACCACTCATTTTGAACTTGATCTAAAGTGGTGTGATTGGGGTAATGTAAGTCACATTGATGACCTGCACATATAAAATGACCACTTTGTGTTAATTTCACTTTCTCATCATCCCTCTCATCCCTCATCACCCCTAATCACTCTCTCCGTATTATTTATTATCCTTAATCAATCCCTCATTGACCCTCATTATCCCTCATTATTTTTAATCACTCCCTCATAATCTATAATCACTCCCCCATCATCCCTAATCACTCCCTCATTAACTCTCACCATCCTTAATCACTCCCTCATCATCCCTAATCACTGCTTCATCATCCCTAATCACTCCCTCCTCATCCCTTATTATCCCTAATCACCCACTTATTTTACCTCACCATTCCTCATCATTTATAATCATTCCTTCATCATCCCTAATCACTCCCTCATTGACCCTCACCATCCCTCATCATCTGTAATTACTAATTCATCATCCATCAACATCTCTAATCACTCTTTCCTCATCCCTCATCACCCATAATCACTCCCTCATTAACCCTCACCATCCCTCATCATCCCTAATCACTCTCTCATCCTTCCTATTGACTCCCTCATTAACCCTCACCATCCCTCATCATCCCTAATCACTCACTCATAATCTCTACTCAATCCCTCCTCATCCTTAATCACTCCATCTAATACCTTGATGGTGGGTATATTAGTTTCTTGTTTCTATTAGATTAGCTTATTTTCCAATTATAAATTTTACTTACTCAAATAAGGCCTAAATAAACTCTTATTTCACTCAAATAAGTAACTTAGAGATATCATCTGATTGACTAGTAGGATTCAAAGATCTATATAGTGATCCATGCCTAGATTATGGAGAGAGAGTGTATCCAGAGCCATGAACTAGAATAAATATGCAACAAATTGATAAAAATATGGGATAAAATCATATTACTTACACATATAGAGTAGGATTTGAGCATCTAATAATCCCAATCTTAGAGTTAAGAATCTAAATTTATATCTATATAGATAGGGTGATTGGAGACCAGTTGAGAATTCCAATCCCAACCCCATAGTTGACCATGTATCCATAGTACATCCATAGAATATCAGATTGCTAGATAGATAGATAGGAGGTATCTAATTTGGTATAGTGTGTTCTAGTTTGGTAGCTGATAGAGTGTGTTTCCCAATCTAATTTGATCTATCCTAATCTGATCTATACATAACTTGATATATAAATGGAATGAAGGGCATATGCCTTAATCCAATGTATCGAGGAGGGGTCACTTAGAGCTTGGGCATGGATCAGTGGGTCCTAAAGTAAAAACTAGGGCCTTGCCATAATTTTAGTATTCCCAGATCCCTAATATAGTATATCAAATAATAGCATAGGAATGGGGGGGCCACCATAGATACATAGGGGGAACCATTTTGAAGGCCCCACCCTGATCTCAAACTTTCCCTACCTATTAAAGTAATGAAAATTTCCCCAAATTTTTTCATCTATGCCAAGAAGTAAGGTAAGGGAAGTTTGGATTTTTTATATCTAACTTTGCTTCACCTAATAATAGATACCTGAATCCTAATCTATATATGTAAGTAATATAATTTCATCCCACACTTTTCTCTCTTTCTTGCCTATTTATTCAGGCTCGAGGCTCTAGATACATTCTCTCTCTATGGTAAGGTTTATTAAGGTCTATCCATATGTGGTAAATGTCTCTTAACCTTCAACTTAACGTAAATCTATCTTAAAACCTATCTATAAGCATCCAACATAGGTGGAAGGCTAAAACAAGCATGTTTTTAATAAGTCATAAGTTGTTAAGAGACATAAGGTGCATGAAACAGAAAAGAGACCAAGTTTATACATTATTTAAGATATGAAAAGGATTGAAGAAATAAATCAATAAACTAATAATAAAGTGAAAAATGAAGGAGAGGTGGGAAAAAAGTCTATAGGTCTAGTGTAGAGTTTAGGTCTAGGTTTGTGTAGGACTGTGTAAACCCTTAACTAGGGTTTAGTAAACAAAAACTCATATATCTTTCTATCAAACCATCAAAAACCTCTAAAATTTTGTAGATAGGTATCTAAGGATGTTTATCAATTGATCCAAATGATTTAATAAATTGAAAGTCCCCAGAAGACTATATATTCATGACTATGTTTTTTTAATAGACCTCAAATTGGCCTAAAATAGGGCTAAAGGTGTAGTCTTTCAAAGTCTCTTGAAAATTAAAGTTGTAGCAGACATAAGAATGTATTCCTTGTCATGTGTAATGTGAAAATGACCATAACCCCTTAAAAAATAGATCAAACCTAAGTGAGAGGGCTGGAAAGCCTATTTTGTTGCATTTTGGTGATAATTAAGTACAAAACATGGAAGAAGCTTATGTGCTAGCTTATATAGTGTCAAATAAAATACAATAATCCTTTTGGGGACATCAAGAGTCAGTCTTGAGTGAAATATTTTTTATATAGGGTGGTAAACCTAATGAATAAGGTTTGATATGACATAATTATGTGTTATCTGCAAGAATTAAGTTGTTATGGAAATGGATTAGTGTTTTGATGAAGATAGTCACTATGAAGGTAAAGAAGTGAAAATAGGTTCAAATAGGTGTTCAAAAATACAATAGTAGTCAAAGGGGACTGAATTATAGTAAAGAGGATACAAAAAAAGGTTAAGACCTAGAATAAAGCTAAAAGCCTTGAGAGAAGATCATGTTTGTTGTGTCATGTAAAGGTGGTGTATTTCAAAAGAATAAACCATGTTTATTGAGTGAGTAAAAAAAATTAGAGTATAAGAACCTCATGTTAGTATAAAGAGTTAAATATGTGGCATGAAATAATCAAGGAAGGCTACAAAGCCTAAAGGAGACCTAGAAGACCTAGATGAGTAAATCTATAAGAGGCTTATTTACATCAAATGATGAGGGAGTTATTAGGGATGATAAGGGATAGTGAGGGTCAATGATAGAGTGATGAGGGATGGTGAGGCTCAATGAAGGAGTGATTAGGGATGATAAGAGATGGTGATAGTCAATAAAGTAGTGATTAAAAATGATAAGTGAGTGATTAGAGATGATGAAAGATAGTGAAGATCAATGAAGGAGTGATTAGGGATGATGAGGGAGTGATTAGGGATTATGAAGGATGAAGAGAAAATAATTAAGGATGATGAGGGATGAGGAAAGAGTGATTAGGGATTATGAGGGATGAGGGGGGAGTGATTAGAGATGATTAGAGATAGTGAAGGTCAATAAAGGAGTGATTATAGATGATAAGAGAGTGATTATAGATGATTAGGGATAGTGAAGGTCAATAAAGGAGTGATTAGGGATAATGAGGAATGAGGAGAGAGTGATTATAGGTGATGAGGGATGAGTAGGAAGTCTTTAGGGATGAGGGAGGGACAATGATCAATTAAAATTAACACAAAGTGGTTGTTTGATGTGTGCAAGTCATCAATGTGACTTATGTTTCCCCAATCACACCACTTTGGATCAAGTTCAAAGTGAGTGGTTTTCAAGCTTCAATTTTGATAAAACTATGATTCTTAGAAATGCCAAGAAGGAATATAGAAGACACAAACCTAAAAAAATAATATCTATTTACCAAAAATGGATATCAATTACAAATATTATGCCCTCAAATCCATAGGTTCAACACTGAGACCCTAAAAATTCCTAAGTACTAACCAGATTAGATTTTAAAAAACTATTTTCCACATTGTAAGGCATGCATCTATGAGACCAACTCTATCAGATGCAGAGTGACCCTAATTTCTTATATTTACTAACAAAAAATAAATGTAAACTTATATTTAAAATTTATTTTAGTAAATATAAACTTTAGGTAAATAGTATCTTCCTATAGATATTTTTGTGTTTTTGGGTGCACAAAAAGATCTATAATAAGATAATTGGGTGCAAATCAATAGGAATGTCTATGCGTTATTAAAATTTGAATTCAAAAAATAAATCTTTTTAGCTCAAAAATGGCTTGGATTCCCAAGCCAAAGGCTTGGACCTATCAATCTATAGCTAAGTCTGATTGTTTTGATAAAAAATAACAAATTTTAATTTCCATCACCAAATACACTATGGATTTCAACAATAAAATTCAAAAAATTATTTCCATGACAATAAGTGCACTCTCCTTCCAAATATATGATTTTTATTATTTTTGGACTATTTTAAGAGTTCAAACTATGTTGATTTCTAACTATACATTTTTTAGGCCACTCCATGTCACATATATACATGTCTATTCATGTTTATGTATTTTTTTTATTTACCCAAGTGTAAAACAAATTATATGATCAAAAATAGGCCTAATTATATACACACTCAAAAAAACCAAATTTCATTTTTTTTGAGGTACTTAGGGGGGCCACACAACCAACTATCCATGTTTTGTCAGTTTGCAGGGTCTATTTACATGCAAAATTAATTTTAAAAAATTATTAAAAATATAGGTCAAAACTAGATCTTATCTAAATATTCACCAAAGGGTTTTAAACAATATTAAATGATGCTAAAAAAATGGTGTGTCACATGGTCATCTATCTACTCTATTTTCTCAAAAAATAGGAGTTACTCTTCAAATTTTAGATGTTTTACCTAGTTATACTTAACAATTTTTCAAAAAAAAATATTTATTTGGAAACTAGACTTGAAATTATACAATTCATGTTCTTATACCATCTTCAAATTTTGAGTGCAGTGATCTCAAATTATCTACAGAAGCTCATATTTTTAAAATTTTAGGAAAATCATGTCCTTGAGTAGGCCCCTTTTTGTCCCCCCAACTTTATGCACTTGCCCCATGACAAAGACATAATTGATAAGAGATATATCTTAAGAGAGCATGGAGATTTGATGCAAATTCAAGGTGTTGCTTAGTTGACGAATCTATCAAGAATTTTAGATCCATTCTATTACAGAGTGGCTCCAACTGGCAAAGTTGTTAAGGGGAGCAAATCAAATCTAAATATCATAAGCATGACATGAACATCAAGATCAAGTAAAGATTATAAGATAAATTTGGCCTTAAAGAGGTATGTTTCCTAACTACATTAAACACTTTTGAATAGGCAATCCTGATGCAATCTCAACTACATTCTCTTACTAGCATTCATTTCTAATTCAAGCAAGAATGGTTAAGATGGCATGTATATCAGAGCCTCAACTGCACCTTCAAATCACATTGATGATTATTCATAACTACCCCATTAGTTGGATGAATTTGAAACTCCATAAGCATACGTGTCTTTATAAGATCAACTCTTGCATTTTAATAAGGGTTGACTCCCTTAGATTAGAGTAGATTAGTGAATCAAACAAGTTGATATTTTTAGGATTAGAGAGATTATGCCCATTTATTTGTAATGTGAGTTGAGGTTATTTGGAAGCCCTGTTTGTAATCTGATTGAGTATTGGATGAATCCCAAATGACACTTTAATTAAATGTCTTTATATAAAAGCATTATCGATTGATAGACTTGGCCTATGCATGAAATATAGTGGCCATGTTTTCCTCTTTTGTATTACTATTATCTCCATCAGACCCTTGCACTATCCTTTAGTTGGAATCATACTAGGTCTAGCTTATCTAAGGACTATTTTCTTCAAGGATTTGTCTACTCAAGAGGAATTGATTAGCTCCATTAGAAAGCAGACTTTTTCTTCTCTTTATCTCTACCCTTATCTCTTTTCATTTTTTTCTTTAATCAACTTTGCTAGTTTACTTTCTAAGTTGTAATGTGAATCTAATACTTTATCTTGATTACATGTTCCTTTGTTTATCTATTGCTAATTTATGGATTGTTGAACCTGTAAGTAATATATATTTCCTTTTAAATTAGTTGTTCATATTCATAGTTAAATCATTATATGGTTCCCTTAAGGTATAATATCTATGTTTAGAATGCATATGATTAGTCTAAAATACTCACTGAATCCCCTTGAATTAGAATGGTCAAAATGAATCAATTCGGTTACCTTGTATACCAAGACCTAGTAACCAAGACCTTGAAGATATTTGTTTGTGTAAATCTCCTTTCAAGAGAAATGAACAACCCCTGATTTTGTTGGTTGTGTCAATAGACCCATCAATATATCTAGCACTAGAAGAAGGGTTGTTCTTACATATTTTAGACTTTTCTTTTTTATATAGTAGCTTTGCCTAGTTGTCTTCCAGGTTATAAGATTGGAAGACTGATATTTTAATCCCATAAATGGCCTTTAATTATTTGGGTGGATATTCCTACCCTATTAATATTCCAAGGCCTTCCCATGACTTTCCCAAAAACCTCCATATATTATATGCAAAATATATCTATAGTGTGTTCAATTCTATTGAGAAACACCTCTAGGATTTTAAAGAAGCCATTATCAGAAGGCAGATTCAGCATGAGGATGTGACTTTTTTCTTATTTCCCCTTTTGATGGATCAAATGGCCTATTCTCGGTATCTTGGTATACCATAAGGGTGCATCACCACTTGGGCCATCTTTGAAAATTTGTTCCTTAACTATTTTAATGTGTCCATTGACCCTTATGTCTTGTTTTGTCATTTTACCATAGCCCATAAAGAGCCTAATGAACCAATTAGTGCATTCAACCATAGATTCCATCATCTATACATTAGGTTGAAAGATCCTTTATACAAGTAGAGTATGCAACTATTAGACTATATCTCAATGCATTGGATCCTCTAAATGTTATGTTTATTAAGATGAACCCATATGCTCTCATATCATTAGCATTTATCTACTAAGAGGTTGTCAATATAAAGAAATAATTAATGACTCAGGGATTTTATGCTTACCCTTCCTATTATTTGGAACAATAGGGTATTTATGCTTTAATATCCTTTGAGTTATAAGCCTAAAATTCAGCCCATGGATCAATAAATTCCTCAAAATGAAGCATTGCCCCAAGCCTTCACCCAACCAAACCTCTCTATGATAAATGAGAACCCTGCTTACTCTTTTAATGCATGCAACTCAATTAATTTTGGGTATAATAAAAAAGATGCATCATATTATTTTGGTGATTCAGTATTTATGGGTTATATTACCAATCAAATACCATTTTTTGTAGGAGAAGATCATCGGGTGATGCATTATCCAAACTTTAAGGTTGTATACCCAAATGCACCATTTGGATTCTATAAACCTAGATGCATTTTTAATGTCAAGTTGATCATGCAAACTTAGAACATATCATTTCATAATAATGATCCATTATTTTAAGGCTACACCATTCACAATGATAACTCCAAATAAAGGTAAAGGTAAATAATCATTCCCATGCCTCATTGGAAATAAAGGTAAATGTCAAGATGCTACCATGGCATCTATTATGGTCAAGGCATAGCCAAACATGGGTATACCAACCATTTACCATAAAGAACATGTCACTTTCATGTTGGATATTCCAATTAGTCTAGTATGTATGGATACCTATCCCAATCCCTCATTGTGATACAATGCATGGGGTGATGTATTTTATTTACCTTATTTTGAGTGCTTTTTGTAAATTAAATGTGGACACATTGTTGAATTGCACAATATTAATTTTCTTTATTTACATGAAATGAACATAAATAAATCTCTCTAGGATAGTGTACATGAACATAAAAGATAATGTAGATGTAATTTGATATTTACTATACCCTTATTAGAATCTTTTAATACAAGTGTCTAACAAAATTCATACATACTCTTGCCTGAAATAACCTTTATAAATAAATTCTTTTCTTTTCTTGATTTTTTTCCTATTTTTCCTTCATGTCCCTTATTGTTAGTGTAGGTTTTATTTTGTTTGTTTCCTAATTTCATTGTTGGGTCTATCCCAATTGTTTTTCCATATGGTTCCCCTATTAATCAAAGAAATGAAATGAAAGGCTGTTGCATAGGTAGCATAGATGACACTCAAAGAGCCTAATTATAATTTTAATTGAAAATATTGTGTGAATTATTGTGATTGCTTTGTTTATTTCCTAAAATAATGAAATATCTAAATAAAAAATCAATGTTGATGCAATTCTAATTTTCCATGAGTTGTCATGAACTCGTTGATTTCTTTTTACCCATGGCTTAGTCCCCAACCCTCTATGGATGAATTTCCAAAATATCTTTTCAAAATAAGATTTACCCTATTGTAAAATATATAAATCTTCCTTGAAAGGGTGATCTTAGTAGCCTCCACCACATGCTTTACAGCCTGGTTGGTAGTGGAACAAGGCCTTTAGAATGGACTAAAGTTATCTCTGTCAGGGCTATAAATGTCTGGCTAGCAGTAGAGCAATTCCTACACAAAATATTTTTATTTTACAAGTTATGGCCTTATGTAGATTTGAATTATTACATGTGAATACAAATAAAATGAATTAATCACATGATCACACACATAGATGGTCTTTGGTAGAATTGTAGATTAGTATGTCACAAGTTGAGGTAGACTTTAGTACATTTGAATTTTGATTTATTCTAGATGGTTACTTGTAGCTAATAATTTGTATTCTTATGAAATTATAAATTCTTGATTCTTGAATACTCAACAGTATTTCCCAGTAGGAGTCACCATTTTTTGTTTTTTTCACAACATGCCCCATTTTTAAACTAAAAATAGGGACCCCTTTTTTGCCCTAGAGTCTAGTCTTGTTTCTTTGAGGGATTCATTGGTGGTTGATTTTTTAAAGTGGCCTCCTTGATAGTGTATTTTTTTTAGATGTTGAGATTTAAAGTCCAAATGTGCTTCATTATTTTAGCCAAGCCTGAATAATAATAAATTTTCATCATAAGCACTTGGTCTAAAAATTACATCTAGGATTGTATTGATTTAAAAATTTGAATTTGTGTGATTTTATTGAGTCTTGGTTTATCTTCATGCTTGTGTTTTGAAACACATTTAAAGCTTCCATTTTAGAACATTTTGCCTGGGATTCATGCAAACTATCTATCTCATAATTTTTTGCTTCTTTTCCTAAGCAATTTAATCTTTGTCTACTTCATTTTGATTTAGACTGACTAAGTGTTCATACATATTTTTTTCTTTTATTCAGTCAATTTTTTATAAAATAGACTAAATTGGATTTAGGATCAATCAAATTACTAAGTTATCATGCAATGTTTATTCTATACTTCATCATTTTTCCACTTTTGCCTTTGCCATTTTCATTTGAAATTTCCTAATTGTTGGCTTTTGAATTTAAATGTTGCTAACTATGCTTATTCACTTTGGTAATTGCAGGTGCCTACGTTGATCCCAGATAATTTCTTATGCCACGCAACACACTTTCATAGATTTTGGTGGCCCTGATCCATTTGAAAAAATGTTTTGAACTTAGTTAATTTTTGATAATTTCTCCTAGAGCCACGTGTCAGATTTTCACTCAGTAGGACTTAGTCAAGTATTTAAAAAGTTTATCACATCCATTGGATTATTTCTACTACTCCACAGACTAATAAACTTTTATTTTTGACTAGACCTTTCAACTCTCTAGATTAGTTGGATGTTCTCAGGTGGCATGATCCCAATGACCTACTGCCCTGGGTGATTTTTTACTCAACAAGACTCTCCAGGCAAGAAAATTAGCAAGATGTTACCACATGACACCATCTCAATAATGCAATATCTTGGGATAGTTCATACAAATCTTAAATCCCCTAGGCCTTTGGGTTAGTAGGATGTTTCCATATGGCAAGATTTTACTACTTCATAGACCCAGGGTAGTTCATGTAGTATGTCAAAACCATCTAAACTCCAAGTGAGTGAGATTGGACAGCATGGCACAATATCACTTTACCATAGCCAAATAAATAGTCAACACATATCAACCCCCAGGCTGGTAGTAATTAAGTAAGGAGAAGATATGTGGCATGACCCTACTAATAGAGGGCACATTGGTGATGACATCAACAAGACTCTAGCTTAAATTTGATAGTTGTATGTCTTGTTAAAGCCATTAAAATTTGAGATGGGACTATGCATTCAATTTAACAATAATATCAAGTTGTAGCTCAATAGTGTGGTCATAAACAATACAGTTAATATAAAGCAGTTGGCACAGTGAACCAAATTGAACAAAAGACTGCAAGCCTAAGTATAAAAATAAATAATAGTGGCTAAGTAGATTGATCATAGTGTGTTAGGACATATTTAGATCATGGCAAGGACATAATAGACAAGAACACTATCTTAAGAGAGCATGGGGATCTGTTATAACTATAAAGCATGGCCTAGTTGGTGAATCTATCAAGAATTTCAAATGCATTCAATTACAAAGTGGCTCCAACTAGCAAAGTAGTTGAGGGGAGTGGCACAAATCTGAAAATCATAAGCATGGCATGTGCATTAGGATTAAAAAAAGAGCATAAGACAAATTTGTCCTTCAAGATGCATGGTGCCTAACTACATGCAAGACTTTTGAATGTGCAATCCTGATGTAATCTCAATGCATTCTCTTGCAAGCATTCATTCCCAATTCAATCAAGCATGGTTGAGCTAGCATGTCTGTCTGAGCCTCAAATGCACCTTTTAGTCACATTGATGATTCATTATAACTACCCCATTAGTGGGATGAATTTATAATATCAGCTCTTACATTTTAATAAGGTATGGCTCCCTTACATTAAAATAGATTAGTGGACTAGATGGGCTGATCTTTTAAGATTATATAGGTTATACCCATTTGTTATCATCATTTTCCTATTTTCTAAGTTATCCTTTTTTTGATTTTAGGTTGTTTGGAATCTCTACTTGTAATCCAACTAAGTACTAGATAAATCTCAAATTACCCTTGAATGAAACATATTTATATAAAATCATTGACAATTGATAGACTTAACTTGCACATGAAATAAGGTGGCCCTATTTTCCACTTTGTATTGTTATCTCCCTTAAATCCTTGCACAGTACTTTAGCTAGAATCATGTTAGGTTTGACTCAGATAAAGATAGGTTTCTTCAAGGATTTATCTACCCAAGAGGAATTGATTAGCTCCATTAGAAAGTAGACTCTTTCTTTTATTTCCATCTACCATTCTCTCTTTTATTTTATTTTTTTAATCAGCTTTGTTGGTTTAGTTTCTGAGTTACAATCTAAATCTAATGCTTTACCTTGATTACATGTTTCTTTATTTATTTGTTGTTCATTTATGCATTGTTGAACCTGTAAGTAATCGACATTTCCTTTTTAATTAGTTGTTCATATTCATAGTTATATCATTCTATTATTTACCTTAAGGCATAAGCTCTATGTTTAGAATGCATATGATTAGTCTATAATGATCACTAAGTCCCCTTGAAATGGAATGGTCATAATGAGCCAATAGGGTTACTTTGCATATCAAGACCTGGTAACCAAGACCTTGGGGAGATTTGTTCGTGCAAGTCTCATTTTAGGAGAGAAATGGATTAACAACCCCCACCTATTGTTGGATGTGATAAGAGAACCATCAACAAGATCCTCTAAGATACTTTTGAGTTTAGTAGCTACTAAAATCCTCCTTCCTATTGGTCCTCCAAGCACTCACACAATCAATTCAAAGAAAGAGAAGATCCAATCTGACACTCAAACTAACTTAGAGAGTAAGGGAGAAAAAAGAAGCTCATGGAGATGGAATTAGGTGGTAGAGATCTGTCTACCACCAAGGTATTATGAAAATCATAAGTTGGAATGTTATAGGCCTTTATTCCTTTAAAAAATGTCACTTGTTTAGGTTATTAATTGAGATTTGGAAACCTGATACTCTCATGTTGCAAGAGACTAAGGCTGGTAAGGTTTAATTGCAAGGTGTTGCTAAATCTTATTGTTTTGGACTGGATTGTTTCACTGAAAATGCATGTGGTTCAATAGGGGGCCTAACAATTTTGTGGAATCCTAAGGTATGCAACTACAATATAATTTTTTAAATAACTAATCTATCAATGTAATGGTAAATGGACCAGAGGTAAAAATTCACTACTGATTATCTAATGTCTATGACCCTACTACCCTAGATGATTAAAATTTATTATGGGATACCCTACATTGCCTGAATGGGGGTCTGGATGTGATGGGTTAGAACTTAGGAGGTGATTTCAATGCCATCATGAAGACCTCATAAAATAGGGAGGATCAATTAGGCTCACTCAAGCAATGAGTGACTTAAATTATTTCTATCAAGGAGTTGGGCTCTCTTGTTTTAATTCTTATGGTCTTGGCTTCACCTGAAATAACATATGCCAAGGGGATCAACTAATTCTAGAGATATTAGATAGATTTTTAAGAAATTATAAATTTTTTAGAAATAAATTCACTTTCATGTTTGAATTCATCCACTTTGCGAGTTCTAATCACTAGCCAATTCTTCTACAAAAAGAGTAATATGTGAATCCTCGTGGTATCTTGATGTAGGAGCATCAAGCTAGGAAATAATAATTTTGTATTTTTGGTCAATAAAAGGGTCAAGTCTGGTCAAAATTTATGTTGAGGTGTCTAAGGAACCTTATTAGGTCCATTTAAGTCCTTGGAGCCCAGTTAGAGTCATTAAATTATGTTATGGAGTCTTTAGAAGTTTTTCCCTCCAAAATAAGAATTCAAAAATTTAAATATTGTAAAAGAGGTTAAGAGGATAATTTTGTATGTTATGAGGTTTTTAGGTGAATAAGTTGGTTTATGGGGTTATTTAAGTCATGATCAAGGATTTTAAACACATTTTCATGTTTAGTTCATTAAAATAGACATTTTGAGTCAACACAAGATTACTCTTATACGTAGGAGTTATTTATAATAACTAAGATTGTGAAACTAACCTATAAGGCCTATATTGAAAGAAGAAGAATATTTCATTGTATAAGATAGAGGAGATAGGAAGAGTGTGTACTCTCCAATAAGAGAGAGGAGAGAGTCTGAGAAAGATACATTTGTATGAAACTCCTCAGAGAAATGATAACATTCTATAATAGACCCATTTTGTTTGATGTTAATATTTCAAGGAATAATAAAGGAAGGGATTATGTGTGTTAACTATATTGAATGGGAATTGGAGTAATATGTAATTTATATTGGCTTGTAAGCTTTATAAAATAGTATGTTATTTGTGTGTGAATTGCAGGTATTGAATCAAGACTGTGTTCCCAGTCTTAGAGGAGAAGTATTTGATGATTGGATTTGAGGTAGTGGTATTCAAGCTTATCAATTATATATTTATTATATGTGATATTAATTTTTAGACTTATAAAAGGTTGTATAACGTAAAAAAAGAAGGAATTCTAAATTGAAGAGCTTTGGGAGTTTGGAAAACCCTGCCATGTTTTATATCTATCAGTGCATCTGAAAGTGTAATTGTCTTCACACAGTGTAGTATATGGCCTTTAAGAAGAATGGTTAAGTTGATAATATATATCAAGAATATAAGCACAAAGATAATATAGGTATTATATTATAATAACCTATGTCGACAAATTAAATCCATGTTACAGTCTTGGTGAATGATTACACGCAAGGTGAGTACATTCTCCTTGAGATTGATTTCTATAGAACAACACCGAGAAGTAGAGGTATATGTATTTAGATACATGTAAGTGGTGACTTGATAGATTTTAGACACTATAATGAGGAAGAATAGTTAGAAAGGTAACTTGTGCAAAACTTGTAAACCCTGAGTCCCTATTCACATGCAAAGAAACCCTGAATGCTCCATTAGAAACACTGCTTGGATTGTTTATCAAGTAGAAGAGTTGGAAGGTTTATTAAGATTTAAGTTTGAGTTTTATAAATTTATTTAAAAATTTAAAATTCCCTTTAAGTATAAATATGGTAAACATTGATATATAGTCTGCCAGAATGAGGAAACCCTAATGCATACATAGTATACCCTATTGACAATGTATCAAAGAATTAAGTAATATATAAAAGGAAAGAGGGAAATTTTACATGAAATAACTATGTAGGGAAAACCAAGACACTATTTTAGGTAGTGGAAAGTTTAATGGTAACTCGGACATTGAAAAAGACATAGTTAGAATCTTGTTAATTCAGTGAACCCTATTTTCTTGCCATGATTAGTGAAAGGTTGTAGGTTCTTTGCTACAAGAGGATTTGATAAATATTATGATGTATATTAAATTTTTTTGATAAAACTATTTCAACCCACATATTCCTTATTAAAGCTATGATAATCATGGAAATAAACTAGTCAACTTATGGACTATGCACAGTCAACCTTTATTCACACTTTACTGAGTTTTTTTATAATTAAAGAAAGGAACATATTAATGAAGGTATCTATACAATTTATAAAGAATAAAAAATTTATTTAAGACCTTATGAATGTATTTTTTATGTTTTAAAAATCATAAAAAGAAATATATGTTATTCCTAAGGCTCTCGACCTATGTGCAGGGCCTAAAACCCTAGAACTAGGGTTTGGTGAGTTTAAGCAGTTGCCACCAACCAAAAAAGGAAAAAAAATTATTTTGGTTGGTTTTGACATGGTAAAATATATTAAAGTGTTTTTAATTAAATAAGAGTATGGCTTATATGGATTCTATCATTGTATCAAGAAGAAAGGCTTAATTAGGTCTCAAAGGGAATGGATTTTCAAAGGAAGTGATGGCTAGAGGATGAGTTAGGTAAAGATAATTTGAAAATTACTCAAGGGTATAAATTGATCCATAAATTTGATTATACCTTAGGAAATAATCTGATATTGGTGAAACAAATAAGAATTGCTTAAACAAGGCTACTAGCCTTGGAAAGTCCTAATGAGCTTGCAAGGAAGAAAAGGGTGTTGAAGAGAAATAAAGAAGTTTAATTGGGGAAAATTATATATAATATGATTATTAATAATATAAAATCATTTTTTTTAACACTTTTTAACCTAAATGCAAGTTCTAGTCCTTGAGACCAAAAGGACTAGTTGTCAACTGTCACCTAGTGAAAGCATTTGAAGGAGTTTGTGAAAGGAATGACTTGTATAGTATGAAGTATGAGTTTTGAGAAATATGAAGGAGGTTATATCCATAAATAATTGATTATAATATTACAATAAATAGGTATATATGTTAAATATACTATAGATACCAAGAGTCAAAGAGAAAGATTAAACTAAAGAGGAATCTTGAAGACCAAATCAAGCAAATCATTGTGACCAGTTGGGTTTAGAATAAGATGGTTATGTTTTGAATTAATCATCCCCATGACTCTACATCATATCCCCTTCAAGTTTTATTTTATGTGGCTCCAAGAGCCTTTTTCATTCAACTAGTGGAAACATTTTAGAATCTGAAAGTGGGTGGTTCTAAATGATTCACTCTATCTTTGAAACTCAATGAGGTTAAAAGGGATAATATATCCTAGAATAAGCAAAAGTTTGAAAATATATTTGATATAAAATATAAAATTAAATATTACCTTAGCATTATTTAGCTTGATTTAGAGAAAGGATAATGGTATGATGATTTAGTAGTTTTTAAAAAGAGTCTTATGAAGGAACAATAAGAGATTCTTCAATAATTGGAAAATCTCTGGAAATATAAACCCATATCAGTTTGGCTTAGATAAGGGGAGAGGAATATTAAATTCTTCCATATCTCACCTATAACCCATAGAAATAAGAATACAATAGATAAGATTTTAACCCTGAAGGAGAGAGAGTTGGATAATATCAATGATATAAAAAAAAGAAGCAATCTCTTTCTACAAATATTTGCTCACGAAGGAAGTTTTACTTATAAGGAAAGCCCAACATTGGTTCCACCAATTTATTCCTTCACTTATTTCAAATGTAACAAACTATAAGTTATTGGCACCAACCACCCTTAAGGAATTTAGGAAAGTTGTCTTTAGTCTAGGAGCCAATAAGCATTTGGTTTTGATGATTTCCATGTAGGTTTATTTCATCATTTTTTGGATCTTGTCAGTAAGGAGGTTTGGAAGGTTATTGAGGAATTTAGGAAAAGGAAAAATATCTTCAAAGAATGGAATAATAACTTTCTAGCTATCATTTCAAAAAAGGAGAATTACCCCTATTTTGATTAATTTCAGCTTATTTCCCTTTGTTACGTTCTTTATAAAATTGTAACTGAAGTAATTGAAAACTAGATAAAAGAATGTCTATATGTGATAATTTTAGAGGAAATGAATGCACCTAAATCTTCTTACCTTGATAATTACACTAATTCCACTAATTTAACCTATAACTATATTTCCTAGCTAATTAGCTAATATCCTATTCCTTATTTCCTACATCCTACAAACCTTATTCCATACCATAACCAATAAATCCCCTTTATTACTCCACTAAATAAACCTATTTACTTATTAACCTAACCATTAATTCACTTTCCAATTAAAAAGTATAATTTATTCTACCTTCATATCTACCACCCTACTAACTAGTTATTCCTAAACCCCTAAACCCTAGTAGAGATTTCTAAAATTGGAGAATTCTAGAAATCTCATCTATTTTATCACCTTTTCCTCTAGAATTCTCTAATCTAGAGATTTCCAAGGAATTTTAAATTCCTTGGAAATATCCTAACCATTGATCTCGATGGCTCAAAATTCAATTTAAGCCATTGATTATTCCTTTCATTTCCTATATAACTAAGCCAACTCCCTCCATGAAACTAACAATGAAAACTTGAATCCATCTTGCCATCTTGCATCCACATCCATCTCTCTTGCATCCATATAATCTTTGTCAAAATTCACTATCAAACACAAAAGTCTATTGAAATCCATTATAAGCAAAGACAAGCAATCCAACATCTAATTATTTTGCATGAAAAATTTGTTTGAAAATCTTGGAGAGGAGATAAAAAGAGGTAAAATGACGGTGAGAATTCTCATGGCAATCTGATTATCTTTTTTATCTCTTATGTTTGATGTTGTCTAGATTTTAGGTTTTTATTTCTAGAAATAGTAATATATAGTGATTCTAAAATTTAAGCTACATTTTGGTGACCACAGTGGGAGATTACTCCCTATTCTTGTTAGGAATAGCTTTTACATTAGTGTGAGTTTTAGTATTTACAGTGAGTTAAATAGTACCACATTGATATTTACTGAGAGGTAAATTGTAATAGGTTAGTAAATAGTAATTAGTTTTTAGTAACCGTATGGTTAATATGGTAAGTTTGTATTAGATAGATTATATTATTGTTAAGATAAATTGTTAATAGGTTATAACAATATATCTAAATAAGTTTTATTAATTATAGGATTTAAGTGAGAGAAAATAGCATAGAAGTTATAAGATTAATATTATTATTAAGGAGAACATAGTAGAATATTATCGTGTGTAATTAAAAATCTCTATGTACTATGTTGGGATCTCTTTGTGTCATTGTATGAGTTAAAGCTCTGATAAGCTCATCCTTTACCTATCATTTGTATCAGATCAGATTATCAATCTTAAGATGGAGATATAATTTGTATGAAAGGACAATTAGAATTTTATTTTGTCTTGTAGATGAAATTTATAAAAATATGTGAGTGTTTAGTTTAGTTATTTGAAATCCTACTCAGCATGATTGTGTCATTATTTTAATGAAATCCAAGGTTGAATGGCAATTTAACAATGATTTTAACAAAGTTGATTGCACTTAGATGCATCATGCATTATAGGCTAGAGGTCATGCTTGAGATGGATCTTGGTAAGTGAGTTTTAAATAGAATCAACATCCAACACATTTCATCTCTTATTTGGAATCATATTCCTCATGTTGTTCCATATAGCTATCTAGAAGCTATGGGTTAAACAATTATTTAGGTGAATAATTGGGAGTAGTTAAAAGGAGTCTGCTATAGTTGTTCAATCAAGCATATCTTATATTTGACTATCCAATAGATGCATGTTATGCAAAAAACTACTTTGTAGTTGAGATTTCATTTTTCCTAGCTCGATTTTCACATTCGGATCACATTTCTATCTAGTGTCTCAACCCAATTCATCTTGTATCACTATGGATCTGCCCATAGATCTAGCATTAGATTTGTTCTTGGTTGATGATTGCATCCAATTCAAACTTATTTTATCATCTCAAATCCTTTGTCATGCGACCCTTGCACAACGACCTAAAAAAATTATTTTTAGATTTCATATGGTATTCAATGTCATTTAAAGATTCGTAGAGAAAACAAATGCCAAATTTTAGGTCGAGATATTTATGTGGTGCTCCACTTGGTGGTGGTTTCCTTGATTTATGCATAATATCTACCTACCTTCCATTGACATCATGCATACATATTCAATTCAATTTTTTTAGTGTCATATGGTCAAATCAAAAGCATTATTAGTTTAGTATTAAGTCTTTATTTTCTCAAGGATATTAAGTTGGTATATTTAGAAACTTTTGTCTTTTTAATTTTATTACTAGGTTTAAATGCTAGTCATTCTTTTAATATTAGTGTTTGTTTAGTCTATAAACACTTAGTTTATAAAAGTCATTTTCTTATTTGATGTCATAGAAGTATATGATGTAGTGTTGTGTTTTGTTTATAGGTTAATAATGTCATTATTTTCAAAATTAAGTATGAGTCAAAATCAAAACAAAGATTCATTTTGTCTAGAGTCAATATTGTTTGGGTCCATAGTTAAATTATCATCAAGAGATAATTTTATGTCAAAAGAGATAAGTCGTAAAAATTTCAAATAGAGTAATGGTTGCATTTTCACTTGTATGTGACCTCCATATTATGGGTGGGATTTCCCTAAAAAAAATCATGGACTGGAGCTTCATGACTTCTTCGGTTGAGTAAGCAGGGACATACTGCAGGCTAGAGGATACATGGATGTTAGAGGTCTTTCAATGACCTCTCGTCAGTCACCAATGATGGAGCCATACCAATGCTTTGGTGACTTAGTGTGGTGTGCTATTTTTAGTATGGTGTGTTTTTCATTATAGTTTCAATTGTGTATTTTGAAAATAAGAACATAATTATATGTTTATTCATGATATGTAATTGTGTGTAATTTCAAAACATGATTCTTTGATGTGAAAACATTGTGAAAGAATAAAAATCGCCAGTGTAAGTCAATTCATGGATCATAAAAGGTTTGTGGTAGAGATCCAAAAAATCACCAGGAGGTGAACAATAGACAAAGGAGTTCCTCTTCATGTCAATATTTGTGGTAAACCTATAAAACCTTGGGACGAATGAGGTTCTTTTTATATCAAGGTCATAAGCCACATAGTTTGGCATGCTACAAGAGCTGAGCATACTGTAAATAAGAGTATGAATGTTTTTTCACCGTGTAAAAAATTATGGGGGAGAATGTTAAGAATATCTTTTACATTAGTATGAGTTTGATTATTTACGGAGAGGTAAATAGTAACAGGTTGATATTTATCAAGAGGTAAATAGTAATAAGTTAGTAAATAGTAATTAGTTGTTAGTTGTTAGTAACCATATGGTTAATACGGTAAGTTTATATTAGATATGTTATATTATTGTTAAGATATATTGTTAATAGGTTATAAAAATATATCTAAATAGGTTTGCTTAATTATAGGATTTAGGTGAGAGAAAATAATAGAGAAGTTATAGGATTAATGTTCCTATATATTTGTAATGTCTTGGATGATTAATTAAGGAGAACATAGTAGAATATTTTTGTGTAATTAAAAATCTCTATGTACTGTGTTCAACGGTCTTTGTGTAATTATATGAGTTAAAACTTTGATAAGTTTGTCCTTTACCTATCATTAGTATCAAAGTAGATTATTGATCTGAATATGGAGAGATAATTTTTATGAAAGGACAATTAGAATTTCATGTTGTCCTATAGATGGAATTTATAAAAATATGTGAGTGTTTGGTTTAGTTGTTTGAAATACCATTCAGCATGGTTGTGTAGTTATTTTAATGAACTCCAAGGTTGAATGGCAATTCAATAATGATTTTAACAAAGTTTACTGTGTTGGGTGAATATTTTGTCAATCAACGTACTGATCAACAAAATAGGTCTGATCAATCACAGCAAGAAGATTGGTCGGCCAGGTGTGTAGCTTTACTACATCAACCAAAGACAAATCTCTCCTCTCATCAAGGGGAGGTTCCCTATAGATACGTAGGAGCTATATATAATATAAATAAGTAGAAAATAACACATGGGGGCAGAATAAACCATCCATCTCTCTTCTTTAAGAGGTGATGCTCACAAACAAAGGAGAAAATCTTGGTGTAAACACTGAAGGCACTTCTCTTCTTTCAGAAGTGTTCTTGCAGGAAACAGCAAGAGTTTCTTTCAAATAGTAAAACTACCAGTAACCAAAGGGCATAGTAACAACAGGATGAAACATAATGCAAAGTTTCTACCTCAACTACCCAAAGAGTATATCACAAAGGATAATTAGGGCACAAAGTCATCCCAGAATCCTCAACACAAAAAGAAAAGAAAAACACAGACTGAAAACAATTGTAAAAGCACAAAGTCTTCCCACAGTTGGTTTCAGAACACTTCCCTATTACTTTCACTACTTCTGCTTGCCAAATTAAATGAATAAGAACACCTTTATAAGATAGACATAAGAATGATTTTCTAAAATGATACAAGACAAAACAACACAAAGTCTATAAACAACCTGCTTTCTCATTCAGATAAAAATGAAAATGAAATTACAATCTGAGCTCAAAGTCTCAGTCTTCCTCTTTCAAAATGGTCAAAATTTTACTCTTGTAAAAATGAAAAGTCTCCTTTACAAATGAGAGATATTACAATCTTATCAATTACACAAGGATTGGCACTTTTTCCCATGGGATGGCCCATGCTGCAGTCAACGTCTTCAATGCACCTTCAGTCCTGTCTAGAGAGACCATGCTGAGAATAGTGCACTACTATAACTATGGCATGTCCCTTCATCTAATATGTCTCTTCTTTGGTATGGACTATTTGGTCCTTTACGTTGATCTTCTCTTCCCTGTAGCAATTTAAATCTTTGGGCTCTCTTTTCATTTAATTGCTTGGTTCTTCCTTTAAGTTATGTGCTCTATTTGAATTTCCATGGATTTTCCCTTACTTTAAATTTGATGTTTGAGGGGCCATCAATGGTTGCCATCTGCTTGAACCATGTTGAACCTTGAACCAGTGAACCTATGAAAGTTCATTGGTTCATTCTGTCTCTTTTTTTCTATCACTTCTTGGTTCAATCGCTTCTTTGCTCCTTGGTTGAACCGTCTGTTGAACCATTTGTTTGATGATTTTTCCTTGACTGAGGCCACCTTTGAACTTTTGAACCTATGAACCATTAAACTTTGAACTCTTTTAGTTCAAAGTTCAATCATTTCATTGGTTTAATCTGTGTCTTGCTCAAACACTACTTCCTTTATCTTTCTAAGCTCTAGTTGAGCCTTTGAACCTTGAACCCATTGAACCTTTTGGTTCAACAGTTCAATGGTTTAATCGGTTCATTTGGTTCATCCTTTGAAGTCCCTTTTTGTCTAAGTTTGTGAAAGTTCCTTTCTATGTTTTTGTTCAACCTTTGGAAAGTCCCAAAGGGAAGCTGTCCCTTCAGGCTTTTAAAACGGTCCTTTCTCTGTCGCCAAGTGCCCCCCGCAAGGGTACTTGTCTTTCGGGCTTCAACTTCCCCAGCGGGTTCTTACTTCTTCGGTGGGCTTTTTTCGTTGGGCAAAAATCCTGAAAGAATTCCTTCAGACAAAATGTCTGAAGGAAAGTTTCTTGTTACTTAGCCATTTGTTCTTTTCTGTTTCTTTAGACTTTTTCTCTAGGTGAATTCCTTCAGACAAAAAGTCTGAAGGAATTTTGCCTTAACATTTTTCTGAGAAAATATTCCCAAGAGAATTCTTTTGGCCTCTTAGACTTAGCCATTTTCTCGAGGGGTTCCTAAATTTTGTCTGCTTTTGCTTACTACCCCCTCGTAAGGGCACTTATTCCTTTAGCTTTGGGGCAGCCCTTTGAACCTACCAATTGAACCAGTCGATTGAACCAACTTTGGTCCAATGGTTCAATCGGCTCCTTCTTCATTATTTGGCTAAGCCTTTTTGATATTTTGCACCAATCACATTGAACCAACTTGGTCATTGAACCCTTTGAACCTTTGAACCAAAGTGGTTCAAAGTTCAATGGTTCAAGCCTTTTATCCTTTATCATTTGCTGATTGAACTCTTTTGATTGAATCGAGGCATTGAACCAATCTTGGAAATGACTAAGTGTTAGAAACTTGTTCTTTTGACTGAACTCACCTGCAAAAGCTTTAACCTATTGAACCTATGAATCCTTTTATGGAAAAAGCTTTAAAATGAGGAATTTGAAAGCTTAAAACAAATTTTGAGAAGGGAAGAGAGAAATTTTGGCCTGTGCAAGGCCAAAATAGTCCGTAGGTTATCCTAAAAATGAGTGGCATTTTTTGGGGAAAACAACTAGCTCTAGTTGGGGAACTACCTTCAGTCGGAAACTTGAAACACAGATGAGGGGAGTAGAAACTAGAATCTCCAGTGCCTTGAAGTGTGTCATTGGGCTATGAAGTCATGCTACCCAAAAAGAAAGGCTCCAAAAAATGAAAACAAAATAGAAATAAAAGACTATACAAATGTACATATGTACAGGTGAACTTATCTGGTACTTCAAGAATTGAAGTACTTCAGATGATGCCCCCTGAGAGGTAGTGAAAATGGTGATCTGTCTTGATAAACCAGCAAGAAGCCATTTTATCCCCAGAATCGGTGATGGGTGAATGGAACTCTCCACCAAGAAACCAATTTTTTGTGTCCTCACTTTGGTTTTCTCCTCTTGCCCCACAACAAGACTTGACTTTTAATTCGAAAACCATGAATCTTTGCTCTCTTGGAAAAAAGTTCCTTTTCTTGATTTTGATGCACAATAGCATGGTCCATTACCATAATTTGTTGCTCTTCTAGTTCAGTCTAGCACATGATTTGATTGTTCCCATTCAACACCTACCAATCATTGGTACTATTAGGCATACTTGGTGTTGTTCCATCTGAACCAATTCCTAGATCGTCACCTATAGGATTTTCATTTGCTAAAACATGAATGTCTTTAGTAGATAAAAAATAATTACCCCTGCCTGAAGACTCAAATAGAATTTGAGCTTCAGGCTTTGATGTTTGAGTGAGAACTTATTTTGCCTCCTTCTCAAGAAGCAACCTCTGCATTACACCTTTCATAGGGATTCTTGCCTGAGACAAGTCCATGCTTAATTCCCCTCCAACATCCTTGTAGAATTTCCACCCAAGAAGGATGCCATATGATGCTGGGACGTCAACCACTAGGACAGTCATCTTGATTTGCTTGTTTGGAAAGGCAGCAAATGCAAATTGGGCATCTTTAATTTGCCCCAATAGTGCCACCTATTTGTTCTCCATGGAGAAACATCTCCCAAATGTCATGGTCAGTGTGAGACCTAGAGATTCTACCACTTTAGTAGGCATGACATTGTTTGAAGCTCCAGAATCAATGATGCAATTATTCAGCTAATGTCCATTTATCAGCAATGAGACATAAAAAGGTTCAGTCCTGTCAGGAGAAGTAGAGGGAGTAATGACAAGGTTGTTCCTGGTGGGTGCATTCTTGGGGGAATCATGTGTCACTTTGGGAATTGCTTGTTCAATAGGGACGTTCTAGTTTTTAACACATTGAACTAGTTTGTCTAATTGCTCAGGATGGGACTACAAAAATTCAAATTCAGACATTTGAATTTTGGTTTTGTTTATATGGTCAATGATATCAAATGCCTGGAATGAGCTAGGAGCAGAGGATGGGAGTTCATCCTTTTGATTTTTGAAAGGGGGAGGACTGGACTGTGAATTTGAAGTAGAAGGTGTAGGGGCATTTGGGGTACTTACCTTTCTCGCAATCACCAAGTCCTTTGGTTGGAAAGGAAGAGTGGATCCCCTCTTAGCAATTGAAACTGTTGGTTGAGGTCACTCCTCTACTTTCTCCTTATCAACTTGTTTAGCTGATTGATTCTTGGACGGGGTGAATACAACATATGACCCCTCAGCTACATTGCCTTCTCTTCTGGGTTCATCCTGATAGTTTAGAAAACCAATGTGGGAGTTGCCAGCTGATTCTTCTTGATCCTCCATGAAGAGACCAGCGTCATTTTCTTGATCAAACTTAGGTTAGAAAGAGAAATCATGTTCAGTTTCCAAATATCCAACTGCTGAGTTGGTTGGAGGTGCTTCAAGGGCAAGGTTCCTTTGTGGGGGAGGAAGACGATTTGGCTACCCTTGATTCCTAGCAGCATTGCCTTGGTACACCTGATTTTGAAATGTCCTCCTTGGCATATCCTGATTAGGAGAAGTAGACATAACTTGGGCCATTTATCTTCTGAGGACCAGCAATTCATTTGTTAGCTTCTGCACCATTGGATCAGTGGTGGCTGAAGGGACTTATTTAGAAGATGGAGAAGATTTACCTTTGTTTAGATCTCTTATTATCTTTCTAGCCAAGATAAGGTCATCTTCTACCTCATTAGCCAAGTCTTGAGCAGTAGAAAGGTCTATGTGTCTGGCTTGTCTCAGTAAGAAACTCACTTTAGGCAATTGTGAGTTGATGAAGAAGCATTTGAGGTTCTAAGGTGTCGGTTGGGCAACCATGGGAATCCTATGCCTCAGCTTGTCAAACTTGGCAATAAAATCTCTCATAGGCTCATGGGGATCCTTCTTCATCTGTGTGAGCTAGGCCAACAAGGCATGTGCATCTTTTACAGGCTTGAATCTAGCTTCAAATTTGTCTTTCAAAGTGTCCCAATCAGTCAATGATCCTGCCTACAGGTGGTAAAACCAGTCTACAGCAACACCTTGTAGTGTCTCCATGAATAACCTGACTGCTATGTCTTCAAATTCTACCCCTATTACACTACAGGCTATGCTGAAAGCTATAATGTGTTCATCAGGATGAACCTTCCCATCACCAAAGAATTTGGGGAAATTCTTCCTTGAACTGCATGGAAGCTCATGCAGAGGTGGAGTCAAATTCAGTGGACTAAAAGAATTACCCCAGGGGCCTTGAGCCATGATTTGATTATGTAAAAGTGGGATCACTAATCCAGGTGGAGCGTGGATAGGTAAAGCTTGGCCAGCAATAGAAAAAGAAGCTCTACCTTGTGTTGGTGGCCTGGTAGGGCTAGGAAGAAGACTCCTAGTTCGTCTAAGGTGAGGTTGTGGAGGAAATAAGTCAAAATTACTCTACTACACCAACTCAAAAGCAGGGTTAACAACACCTTGGGATTTTTGGCCTCTGGTATAATGTGGAGTTGCCATATTGCAGAATAAAAATGGAAAAGAGCAGGATCTACTTCAGCTTGAAGCTTAAGACTTCAAACTGTGCACTCTTCTCAGCGGCTCTGGTTTTGTAGACCAGATAATATAACGGAGATAGAGGAAGATGGTAAGGCCATAATGATAATGGGTAAGACATGGAATGGAGTCACTAGAGTCTATAATATAATGGATAAGGGAAGGAACTGCTTCAGTCTAAAACTTGAGGCTTCAGATTGCACGTTCATCCCCAGCAGAGTCACTAAAAATTGTTGGGTGAATATTTTGTCAATCAGCGTACTGATCAACAAAATAGGTCTGATCAACCACAATAGGAAGATTGGTTAGCCAAGTGTACATCTTTGCTACATCAACCAGAGACAAATCTCGTTTCTCATCAAGGGGAGGTTCCCTATAGATACGTAGGAGCTATATATAATATAAATAAGCAAAAAATAAAACATGAGGGCAGAATAAACCATCCATCTCTCTTCTTTCAGAGATGGTGCTCACAGACAAAGGAGAAAATCTTGGTGTAAACACTGAAGGCACTTCTCTTCTATCAGAAGTGTTCTTACAGAAAATAGCAGGAGTTTCTTTCAGATAGTAAAGTTACCAGTAACCAAAGGGCGTAGTAACAGAAGGATGAAATAGAATGCAAAGTTTCCACCTCAACTACCCAAAGATTATATCACAAAGGATAATGGGGGCACAAAGTCATCTCAGAATTTTCAACACAAAAATAAAAAAAAACACAAACTAAAAATAATTGTGAAAGCACAAAGTCTTCCCACAGTTGGCTTCAGGACACTTCCCTATTACTTTCACTAATTTTGCTTGCCAAATTAAATCAATAAGAACACCTTCAGAAGACAGACGTAAGAGTGATCTTTGAAAATGATACAAGCCAAAAACACACAAAGTATGTAAACAACCTACTTTCTCATTCAAATAAAAATGAAAATGAAATTACAATCTGAGCTCAAAGTCTCAGTCTTTCTCTTTCAAAATGGGCAGATTTTCACTCTTGTAAAAATGAAAAGTCTCCTTTACAAATGAGAGATATTAAAATATTATAACAACTACGCAAGGATTGGTGTTTTTTCCCATGGGACGGGCCATGCTATAGTCAATGTCTTCAATGCACCTTCAGTCCTATCTAGAGAGACCATGCTGAGAATAGTGCGCTACCATAACTATGGTGTGTCCCTTCATCTAATATGTCTCTTCTTTGGTATGGATTGTTTGGTCCTTTGCATTGATCTTCTCTTCCCTATAGCAATTTAAATATTTAGGCTCTCTTTTCATTTAATCTCTTGGTTCTTCCTTTAAGTTCTGCGCTCTATTTCAATTTCCACAGATTTTCCCTTACTTTAAATTTGACATCTGAGGGGCTGTCAATGGTCGCTAGCTGCTTGAATCATGTTGAACCTTGAACTAGTGAACCTATGAAAGTTCATTGATTCATTTTGTCTCTTTTGTTCTATCGCTTCTTAGTTCAATCAATTCTTCACTCCTTGGTTGAATCATTCATTGAACCACTTGTTTGCTGCTTTTTCCTTGACTGAGGCCGCCTTTGAACTTTTGAACCTATGAACCATTGAACTTTGAACTCTTTCAGTTCAAAGTTCAATCGGTTCATTGGTTTATTATGTGTCTCACTCAAACACTGCTTCCTTTATCTTTCTAAGCTCTAGTTGAACCTTTGAACCTTGAACCCGTTGAACCTTTTGGTTCAACGGTTCAATCAGTTCATTCGGTTCATCCTTTGAAGCCCCTTTTTGTCTAAATCTATGAAATTTACTTTCTGCATCTTTGTTCAGCCTTTGGAATGTCCCAAAGGGAAGGTGTCCCTTCGGGCTTTTAAAACGGTCCTTTCTCTATCACTAAGTGCCCCCCACAAGGGTACTTGTCCTTTGGGTTTCAACTTCCCTGGTAGGTTCTTACTTCCTCAATGGGCTTTTTTAGTCGGGAAAAAAGCTAGAAAGAATTCTTTTGGACAAAATGTCTAAAGGAAAGTTTCTTGTTACTTGGCCATTTGTTCTTTTCTATTTCTTTAGACTTTTTCTCTGGGTGAATTCCTTTGGACAAAAAGTCTGAAGGAATTTTGCCTTAACATTTTTCTGAGAAAATCTTCCCGAGAGAATTCTTTCAGCCTCTTGGACTTAGCCATTTTCTTGAGGGGTTCCTAACTTTTGTCTGCTTTTGCTTACTACCCCTCGCAAGGGCACTTGTTCCTTTGGCTTTGGGGCAACCGATTGAACCAACTTTGGTTCAACGATTCAATGGTTCAATCAGCTCCTTCTTCGTTATTTGGCTAAGCCCTTTTGATCTTTTTCACCAAGCGTGTTGAACCAACTTGGTCATTAAACCCATTGAACCTTTGAACCAAAGTGGTTTAAAGTTCAATGGTTCAAGCCTTTATCCTTTATCATTTGCTGATTGAACCGAGGTGCTGAACCAATCCTGGAAATGACTAAGTGTTAGAAACTTGTCCTTTTGACTGAACTCGCCTACAGAATCTTTTTAACCTGTTGAACCTATGAATCCTTTTATGAAAAAAGCTTAAAAATGAGGAATTTGAAAGCTCAGAACAAATTTTGAGAAGGGAAGAGAGAAATTTTTGTCTGTGCAAGGTCAAAATAGTCCGTAGGTTGTCCCAAAAATGAGTGGCATTTTTTGGGGACAACATACTGCACTCAAATGCATCATGCATTACATGATAGAGGGCATGCTTGAGATGGAGCTTGGTAAGCGAGTTTGAAATAGAATCAACATCTAACATAATTTGTCTCTGATTTAAATTCATATTCCTCATGTCATTCCACATAGCTAGCCAGAAGTGATAGATTAAATAACTATCTAGGTGAATAATTTAGATCAATTAAAAGGAGTCCACTATAGTTGTTCAATCAGGCATATCTTGTATTTGACTATCCAATAGATGCATGTTATGCAACAAACTACATCATGGCTATACTTTCATATCTCCTAGCTCAAGTTTCACATTCGTATTGAATTTATTTCTTGTGTCTTAGCCCAATTCATCTTGTATCATTGTGGAGCTCCATATAGATCTAGCATTAGATTTATTCTTGGTCTACAGTTGCATCCAATTCAAACTTCTTTCAGCATCTTGGTTCCTTTACCATGGGACCCCTACACAGCAAGCTAGAAAAATTCTTTTCAAATTTCAAATGGAATTCAATGTCATTTGAAGATTCTTAGACCAAATAAATGCCAAATAATGGATCGAGAGATTTATGTGGCGCTCCCCTCGAAGGCAATTTCCTTGATGCATGCATAATATCTTACTACCTTCCATCGACATCATGCATACATATTTAATTCAATTTTTTTAGTGTCATAGTTTTATATGGTCAAGTCAAAAGAATTATTAGTTTAGTTTTGAGTCTTTATTGGCTCAAGGATATTAATTTGGTATATTTAGAAACTTTTGTATTTTTCATTTTATTATTAGGTTTAAATGTTAGTAATTCTTTTAATATTAGTGGTTATTTAGTCTATAAACACTTAGTTTATATTTGATGTCATAGAAGTATATAATGTACCATCATGTTTTATTTATAGGTTACTAATGTCATTATTCTCAAAATCAAGTATGAGTCAAAATAAAAAAAAGAGTCATGTTGTCTAGAGTCAATATTGTTTGGGTCCATAATTAAATTGTTGTTGAGAGACAATTTTATTTTAAAAGAGTCAAGTCATAAATATGTTAAAAAGAGTAATGGATGCATTTTTTATTTTACATGATGTCTATATTATGGGGGGATTTCTCTTGAAAAGGTTTGTGGTAGAGATCCAAAAAACCACTAAGAGGTGAACAGTAGATAGAGGAGTTCATGTTCATGTCAAGGTTTGTGGTAAACATATAAAACCATAGGAGGAGTGAGGCTCTCTTTATAACAATGTCATGAGCCACATAGTTTGGCATGCTAAAAGAGGTGAGCATACTGCAGATAACAGTGTGAATGTTTTTGCACCATGTAAAAACTATGATGGGAGGGAATGTCAGGAATAGCTTTTACATTAGTGTGATTTTGAGTATTTACATAGAGGAAATAGTAATAGGTTGATATTTACTGAGAGGTAAATAGTAATAGGTTAGTAAATAGTAATTAGTTATTGGTAACCGTATGGTTAATACGTTAAGTTTATATTAGATAGATTATATTATTGTTAAGATATATTATTAATAGTTTATAATAATATATCTAAATAGTTTGCTTAATTATAGGATGTAGGTGAGAGAAAAAAGCAGAGAAGTTATAGGATTAAAATTCCTATAAATTTGTAATGTCTCGGATGATTAATTAAGGAGAATATAGCAGAATATTATCATGTGTAATTAAAAATTTGTGTATTGTGTTTAGCTCTCTTTGTATAATTATATGAGTTAAGACTCTAATAAGCTTGTCCTTTACCTATCATTGGTATCAAAGCAAATTATCAATCTTAAGATGGAGAGATAATTTGTATGAAAGGACAATTAGAATTTCATGTTATCTTGTAGATGGAATTTATAAAAATATGTGAGTGTTTAGTTTAGTTGTTTGAAATCCTAATCAGCATGGTTGTGTTGTTATTTTAATAAAATCCATGGTTGAATGATAATTCAACAATGATTTTAACAAAGTTGACTGCACTCAGATCTATCATGCATTACAAGCTAGAGGGCATGCTTGAGATGGAGCTTGGTAAGCGAGTTTGAAATAGAATCAACATCCAACATAATTTATCTCTGATTCAGAATCATATTCCTCATGTCATTCCACATAGTTAGTTAAAATCCATGGCTTAAACAATTATTTAGGTGAATAATTTGGAGCAATTAAAAGGAGTTCGCTATAGCTATTTGATCAGACATCTTGTATTTGACTATCAAATAGATACATGTTATGCAACAATGCATCATGGTTGTGATTTCATTTCTCCTAGATCGAGTTTCACATTTGGATCACATTTTTATCTCATGTCTCAGCCCAATTCATCTTGTATCATTGTAAAGCTCCCCACAAATCTAGTGTTGGATTTGTTCTTGGTCAGCAGTTGCATCCAATTCAAACCTCTTTCAACATCTCAATTCCTTTACAACGTGACCCCTACATAGCGAGCTGGCAAAATTCTATTCTGATTTCATATGGTATTCAATGTAATTTGAAGATTCTTAGAGCAAACAAATGCCACATTCTAGATTGGGAGATTTATGTGGTGCTCCCTCTATACATGCATAATATTTGCCTACCTTCCATCAACATCATGTGTACATATTCAATTTAGTTTTTTTAGTGTCATAGTTTCATATGGTCGATTCAAAAGCATTATTAGTTTAGTATTAAGTCTTTAGTCACTCAAGGATATTAAGTTGGTATATTTAGAAACTTTTGTCTTTTTTATTTTATTACTGGGTTTAAATGCTAGTCATTCTTTAATATTAGTGTTTGTTTAGTCTAGAAACACTTAGTTTATAAAAGTCATTTTCTTATTTGAAATCATAGAAGTATATGATGTAGCATCATGTTTTGTTTATAGGTTAATAATGTCATTATTGTCAAAATCAAGTATGAGTTGAAAAAAAAAATCATGTTGTCTAGAGTCAATATTGTTTGGGTCTATAGTCAAATTATTGTCAAGAGATAATTTTATGTCAAAAGAGTCAAGTCGTAAAAATGTCAAAAAAGAGTAATAAATGTAATAAATGCATTTTGGATTGTATGCAACATCTGCATTGTGGGGGGGATTTCCCTCAAAAAAATCATATATCAGATCTTCATAAATTCTTCAGCTAAGTAATCAATGACATACTAGAGGCTAGAGGATACATGGAGGTTGGAAGTCTTTTAGCGACCTCTCGTCAGTCACCAACGACATGACCATACTAATGTTTTGGTGACTTAAGTGGTGTGCTATTTTTAGTGTGATGTGTTTTTCATTATAGTTTTCAATGTGTATTTTTAAAATAAGAACAAAATTATATGATTATTCATGATATCTAATTCCAAAACATGATTCCCTAATGTGAAAACATTGTGAAAGAACAAAAAGCACCAATGTAAATCAGTTCATGGATCTTGAAAAGGTTTGTGTTAGAGATCCATAAAACCACCAAGAGGTGGATAATAGATAGAGTAGTTCCTATTCATGTCAAGGTTTGTGGTAAAACTATAAAATTATGGGAGGAGTGAGGCTCTCTTTATATCAAGGTCATAAGCCACATAGTTTGGCATGCTACAAGAGGTGAACATACTATAGATAAGAGTGTGAATATTTTTTCACCATGTAAAAACTATGGGGGGGAATGTTAGGAATAGCTTTTACATTAGTGTGAGTTTGAATATTTATAGAGAGGTAAATAGTAACATGTTGATATTTACTGAGAGGTAAATAGTAATAGGTTAGTAAATAGTAATTAGTTGTTAGTAACCATATGGTTAATATGGCAAGTTTATATTGGATAATTAAATTATTGTTAAGATATATTGTTAATAGGTTATAAAAATATATCTAAATAAGTTTGCTTAATTATAGGATTCGGGTGAGAGAAAATAGCAAAGAAGTTATATGATTGATATTCCTATATATTTGTAATGTCCTAGATGATTAATTAAGGAGAACATAGTAGAATATTATCGTGTGTAATTAAAAATATCTATGTATTGTGTTCGGCTCTCTTTGTGTAATTGTATGAGTTAAAGATCTGATAAGCTCATCCTTTACCTATGAATTATAACCTTTTAAGCTTGTTGGAAGAGATTTGAAAGCTTTTAGGAATAACTGGATGTGATTTGAGCATCATATTTTGAAAAAACCATCACGTACAAGAGACTCACAATTTTGCACTGGTATTAATGGTATTACAATCATGATTTTGTAGGTGGATAAGCAATATTGTATGATATTTTAGATTTAAATGCTAACATATTTAGGTTTTTGTCTTTGTGCAAAATCATTACTTCGCAAGTAGAGATATTGACCTACTAATAGCAATCTTGCAGGGGAAGTCACGGTTTGGCAAGGTAAATTGGTTGGAGTGATATCTTCATCTTTCATCTGTTACTAACTTTTTTGTAAGATATTTTATTCTCAAAAGTGTCTTTATCTCCTATGTGTAATAAAAATATGGGTTAATCAAGAATTTTGGTTGTTTGTGACCAAAGTGCAATATTATAACTTGCACAGTAGTGACCTTGACCTGGTAATAGTGGTTTCATAGGTGGAGTCATAGTTTTTCCAAGTTCCTAGTTTGATTTATATCCTTGTTCCTTATCTATTGCTAACCTCTCTAAAAGATATTATTGTTCAATTTGTGTTATCTGGAAGTGTCTTTATATCCTATGTGTAAGAAAAATAAGTGTTAATCAAGCATTTTGGCTATTTGTGACCAAAGCACAATATCGCAACTTGTAGAATAGTGACTTAGTAATAGTGGTTTCATAAGTGAAGTCATGGTTTTGCCAAGTTCTTGGTTTGCTTTATATCCTTGTTCTTTATGTGTTGCTAACCTATCTAAAAGATATTTTTGTTCAGTTTGTGTTGCTTGGAAGTGTCTTTTGTCCCCTGTGTAGGGAAAGTAAGAATTAATCAAGCCTTTGACCATTCATACGCAAACTAAAATATCATAACTTTTCCACTCATGGCCTTAACCTGATAATTATTTTATTATCATCATTAATTATGGTATTGTATATCTTGGTTAAACTGGTAAAAATTTGACCTATCCTTTTTTTATTTCCAAAAAGATTTATCAACTTCTATTAAACGGTATAAGACCTCCTTGATAAAACAAGGCTATCTCTTTTCCATCTTAATTTAGTGCTTAAAATGGATATTTCAAGGTTTTTATGTAGGTCAATAGGTATAAAAGGAAGAGCAAGGAAAATACAAGACAAAACAACACAACATTAACCTATTTAAACCCCTATTGCAATATTGCAACTCTTAGATCTATGATTTTGACCTGATATTAGTAGTTTTGTAGTATAAATAGAGATTTTGTGTTGAGGAATTAATATGGTGTAGTTTGAGTCATTTTCCTTGATCTGTAGCTAATCATTAGATTGAATAATATAATCATTTTGTCTACATATTAGGATATATCATCATCTGAGAAAATCTTGTTGAACGTTCTAGTAGCATAGTCTAAAAATTGTAATTTGTCATAGCTAAAAAATTATTAGCTGACCTAACTATTATAGAACATTCTAAAAGTTAACCATCTCACTGTTATTCATCTACATAGATAACTTTTAAAATTTTAAAATTTCTCCATTTTGGTGTAAAACCGCTAATCTTGAAATTTTGGGAATTGTGATTTTGCATTAGCAGTTACAATTTTTCTATAACTATTATGGTTTTGCAAGATAACTATCATGGTTAGATATTTATTACAATATCATAACTCATAATTTGTGATTTTTCCTTAGATTTATGATATTTTAGTTTTTGGTTGTGATTTTGTTCTTGATTGACTGTGTAATTGTTGTTTTACAGGGGAGTTGTGGTTTTGCAATAAATAAAACTACTAACCCCTTTGTGTAGGACCTCTCAAAATCAAGGCACCCCATTTTTTTCCTAACCTTTGTGTTTTCAAGAGGGGTGCCAAATGTTGGGATAAATAACTGAAAGCACACAATTGATTACCAAGCAACTTAATATGCGGAAATTAACCAGAATACACAAGTAACTAGAATTCAGAAATAACACATGATATGAGAGACAATACACAACTTGTATTAAAACTCTTACAGAAAAGAATACAATAAAGAAGATGCCACTTCATCTCCACCACCTCTTCAGAGGCTTCCCACACCTCAAGTGGACAGTAATTCTCTCCTCAAAGCTCTCTCTCTTAGGTCCCAACACCCAACTCAAACACTGAGTTGGTGTTCACCTTATACCTGTGCTCCACGCACACCACAAGTGCTCCACGCACTCCACAAGTACACACACGTACTTCAAGTAGATCTCTCCTAAACTTGCAACAACCTGCACCTCAATAGACCTTACTTATGGAAGGATCTCCCTTGCCTTCCTCTTTGCTCTATCTGAGTACACCCCTGTACTCCAAGTAGATCCTGCCTGATTCTGCTCCCTGTTGTGTTGTTGTCCTATCTGATCTTACACACAAATCAACCTGGTTCTACACACCTGTGAACCTTGACCTTGCACACACATACATTTTCATATCAATGATCTTACTTACCCATGCAGATCTCCTATCGTAGCCATGCTCACCTGATGACCAAGATCATACATACATGAAGAACCCTGCTGATTCTCCAATCCAGCACCCACCTTGGTACTGTGGCACTAGGAGGAACACACCATTGCTCACCTCACACACAGAAAGAGCTTATAATATTTCTCTCTTACTCTCTAGCACACAAATTTACAATACAGCCATGAGTCTATTATATAGATCTCATCCAAACAATAATTAGACATCTAATTACAATAATTAGATCCGCAGCTCTTAGTCTAAAATTAGCTCTCATCATGCAAACACTTGGTTCGTCAACCAACTGCCCATAATATACTCGCAGCTCGAACCACACAGGCGACCGACATTGGTCCCTGTCTGCCTGGGGATCACCGACGCTGGCTGACTTCTGATCGACGTTGGTTGCTTCCTGTCTCCTACCTGCTGTCGTCGGTTGGCCTGACCGACGCCGGTGTCTGTGACACTCTAGCAACTCCTCCAATGGCCTTCTCCATGTCTGCATCAGTGAATCTTTTAGCTCCATAACCTAACAATCTCTCACTTAGAGATAAATAGTTGCACTGTACCTGTACCTGTACCCCATCTAATATGTTTCCTAATTTGTATCCCTCTTCAAGCTCAATCTTGAAGACAACCCACCACACAACCTGTGATGTACCTCCTGTCATTCGAGTACCCTGTCGCATCTGAACCTACAAACCCATGTAGTGAGGTCCTGACCCTGCATGTATACCTACTGCTGGTCCATCTCAAATCCCTGAGAACCCACTTCCCCGAATTGGCTCCTAACTCTCTGACAGCTCCCACTGCTTGGGAAAACTTAGGTCTATACCAGACCTCATGTGATTTCAGACACTTAACTATTCAGCCCTTAGTGTGCTCTGATTCTGCATCCTGCATAATGAACCTCACCAACACCTGATTCACATCAGCTCCCACTGGAGACAAAATCAACCTGTGATCCTCTATGTCTCCCATGCCAAAGAATTTTGCTGCTCCAAATTCTTCATAGCAAACCACTGAACTAATCTTACCCTTAGCTCAGCAAAACCCTGTATGTATAAACCTGCTATCAAACATACCATCCACATACAGCAATAGAATGATGTCATGACTCATCATCCACCTGGTAAGGCAAAACACAGTAGTTACCTGACATTGACTGAAGCCATGTTTCGTCCTCCACCTGTCAAAACCTGTACCACTATCCTACAGCTCCTCAAGACCGTATGCCTTGGTCTTTCGTCTCACGTGTCTATTCTCTCTATTCTTCAACTAAGGTATCCATTCGTCTCTGTGCTTTCATACTTGCTGGCAACCCTGCCAAATCTCTGCTTGGTGTCTGCAATCTCTCCATGCCATGCTCCCACTATTTCCTGGATCCTTCCTGCTCTACAGTCAGCAACAAGTATAAAGAAGAGGAACAACAAATTTGAGGCTTACTTACGTCTTCAGTCCTCCATATGGGCATTTGAGACTCCTTGACAGCTTGCTGTCCACCCAAAATTTGCTATAGTGACCGACCTCGGTCACCACACAGTCTGCATCCGACCGACATCAGTTCATGTGCCTGTCCTGACTACCAACCATGCCGACGTCGGTGTCCTCCTGCTGCTGACGTCGGTCCTCGTGACCGACGTTGGTCTTACCTACTGCCGATGTCAATTTTCCTACCGACGTCGATACCTGTGTTTCCTGTGAGTGATGACTTTTTACCCGTGAGCTCCTTTGAATCAATCCCCATGTCCAAACTGCCCTGCTAAGAAGTATCCAGCCCCATCCACTGGTCTCTATCCGCCATCTCCTCCAAGAACACCAAGGCTTTTTAGTTCTTAAGCCTGTCAAATATATCTGTCTTCCGCTTAAGAACATGCATCTCCTTCATGCTCATGTGACCAAGCCTACGAAGCCACGTCTCTGCAACAAAAGAAGAATCAGTAATATAAACAAGTAGATAAAGAGTTACTTATTTTCTTACCACCAGCTAATTCAAGTGCATCCACTATGAGAGTTCTTGTGCATCTCTCATCACCCAACCTTTCTAAAGAAATTAGCCATATCTCCAAACCTGGGACCTGCATGACCTCCTTCAACACCCATGTGTTGGCCGCCTACGATTTCAGCTTCACTTCCCCTTTGCCAATTCTTTGGCAAGGCTCACCAGCTCCTCTCCCTGGGGCTGCATGGAAAGAGGCAACATAATCTGTTATCCAAGATTCAACTTTATCTAAGAAACCTCCCAAAGCATCCTGTGCAACAACATCTGCATCTTCAGTGCCTTCATGCTGATCTGCTACCAACCAACAATATTCTTTTACCTACTCTTTCTTTCCATATGACCGTTGGTGACCATCTGTGCTTTTCAACTCCTCCATTCTTAGCTTACTTTGATCTGCCATTGCTCTACTCCCACTCGATCAGAAACCTCTGAGAGTGACCTGTAACCAAACACAAAACCTGCTCCCTGCAACCTTAGCTCTGATACCATGTGTTGGGATAAATAACTGGAAGCACACAATTGATTACCAAGCAACTTAATATGCAGAAATTAACCAGAATACACAAGTAACTAGAATTCAAAAATAACACATGATATGAGAGACAATACACAACTTGTATTAAAACTCTTACAGAAAAGAATACAATAAAGAAGATGCCACTTCTTCTCCACCACCTCTTCAGAGGATTCCCACACCTCAAGTGAACAGTAATTCTTTCCTCAAATCTCTCTCTCTTAGGTCCCAACACCCAACTCAAACACTGAGTTGGTGTTCACCTTATACCTGTGCTCCACGCACACCACAAGTGCTCCACGCACTCCACAAGTACACACACGTACTTCAAGTGGATCTCCCTTGAACCTGCAACAACCTGCACCTCAATAGACCTTACTTATGGAAGGATCTCCCTTGCCTTCTTCTTTGCTCTATCTGAGTACACCCTTGTACTCCAAGTAGATCCTGCCTGATTCTGCTCCCTGTTGTGTTGCTGTCCTATCTGATCTCGCACACCTACAAATCAACCTGGTTCTGCACACCTGTGAACCTTGACCTTGCACACACATACATCTGCATATCAATGATCTTACTTACCCATGTAGATCTCCTATCGTAGCCATGCTTACCTGATGACCAAGATCATACATACATGAAGAACCCTGTTGATTCTCCAATCTAGCACCCACCTTGGTACTGTGGCACTAGGAGGAACACACCATTGCTCACCTCACACACAGAAGGAGCTTATAATATTGCTCTCTTACTCTCTAGCACACAAATTTACAATACAACCATGAGTCTATTATATAGATCTCATCCAAACAATAATCAGACATCTAATTACAATAATTAGATCCGTAGCTCTCAGTCTAAAATTAGCTCTCATCATGCAAACACTTGGTTCATCAACCAACTGCCCATAATATACTCATAGCTCGAACCACACAGGCGACCGACGTCGGTCCCTATCCGCCTGGGGATCACCGACGCCGACAGACTTCTGATCGACGTCGGTTGCTTCCTGTCTCCTACCTGCCATCGTCAATTGGCCTGACCAACGCCGGTGTCTGTGACACTCCAGAAACTCCTCCAATGGCCTTCTCCATGTCTGCATTAGTGAAGCTTTTAGCTCCACAACCTAACACCAAAAACATAACATTTCAGTTTCATTACTTGTATATATTTGCTTGTTGTGTGGCTTGATTGTATATATTTGTGTTTCCTCACACAGGTAATTAATTGGGAAAAATCAATTGTACTTGCTTGTTTGTTACCCCCTTTTGAGTCTAGGATAGCACATGACATGGAATCCATCCCCATACATGGGCTTAATAATTAGGGGTTGATGACATGTATTTCATCACTATGCACTAGACCAAACTCTATGTTTTGACAGAGTATAAAAATTAGTAGACCTAGTATTAGGAGCTAAAGTGAAATTCCCCATAAAGTGTTCCATGGAGTGAGAGGAATTTAAGCTCCAATATTTAAAGCAGTTATACAACATCTTATATCGACATGGGCTCCACTTTACCTTTGCTTATATTTGGGATACCCCTAAGGAGCCCATTTAGCCTAGCATAGGACCTTTCGTCCATAGCATGCATTTCATTGTCAGAGTCAAGATCAGCTCCTAAGAAGTCATTAAGTGCAAATAGCGTCGAGAGGATTCAATTGATTCCATAATGGGTCACTAGCCTACATCCATGATTCAATTGATTCCATAATGGGTCACTAACCTAGAGGAGAAGATGGCCGATTCAATCCCCTCCATAATGATGATGTTAGGAACTTAATTGACAAAAACATCAACAAAATCTATAACCAAGTTCTATACCGAGCCATTGAAATGGGGGGGCACACTACCCTCAAACTTTGACTATAATATCCTACAACATTTAGTTTATCCCTCCACCTGGCCTAATACACCACATCAACATACACACACCAATCAAATACCCAAAGAAGAGGAAGGTGTGGACTAATAATTTGAAGAATAAAAATGACCTGCATCACTCTGAAATAAACATATTGAGGCTAATAAGAGGCAAAATATCCTAGAGGATCGACTAGATTAGCTTATACAATAAATAAATCTTTTACTCCATACATAAAATCAATAACCATCATCCCCCTATCAAAATATGCAAAACTCCAATAGGCCCCCTAATAGTCATGACAAAACCTCCACTCTTGTTGGGGACCCCACATTTGCACAAAAATGGAAAGTGATGAAGGAGACTAAAAGAGTGTGCCAATATCTCTGAATAGCGTTCAAGCAATCAATGTCAATTCTTGTAAAGAGAGCTCCAAAATTCTAAAAGAGGAAAAATATGCATTAACCTATCTATTGCAAAATGTGAATGAGTCAATTAGCCTTCCAAAAAGGAAAAGTGGGGTACATATAGAGAAATTAGGGCAACATGAGGAAGCCTCTAATTTTTTTAATTAACTAATTAAAATTAAATAAAATTAGCCTATGGACCCTTTATATCTAACCTAAGGAATCTTAAATACATAAAAAGGCCATATAGCCATGTAGTCAAAACCCAATGAAAAAAATCACTACATTAACACCCCCCATTAAGCGTAGCTTAGGTGAGATGAGAATTAGGTCCCAGCATTTAACCTATCTATTTCAAAATGTGAATGAGTTGATTAACCTTACAAAAAGGAAAAGTGGGTTACATATAGAGAAAATTAGGGCAACATGAGGAAGCCTCTAATTTTATTAATTAACTAATTAAAATTAAATATAATTAGCCTATGGACCCTTTATAACTAACCTAAAGAAGCTTAAATAATATAAAATGTCCATACGACTGTGTAGGCAAAACCCAGTGGGAAAAAGCATTACACTAACACCCCCCTTAAGCATGGCTTAGGTGAGATGAGAATTGGGTTCCAGCATTGAAAGTTTGATGAGGTACTCAAGTACATATTGATGAACCTCCATAGGAGGAAGAAGAAGGTAGAATAGTCCTAACCCCAATAAGAGCTCATAGATGAACAAATTTACTCTCTATGAAAGGCTTAGTCAGAATATCTACAATCTACTCTGATGTTGGACAATATCAAAGATCAATGACTTGCTCATTGATAAGCTCCCTAATGAAATACATGTGAATATTATTTGCTTGGACCTTTGATGGAGAACCAGATTCCAAAAAATCTAGATAATGTTTTAGTTGTCACAATAAATGATTGTTAGCTTATGAAACTGGACACCAAACTTAGTGAGAATCCCTTGAAGCTAAATTGCTTATATGGTGGCATTGACAACCCCTCTATATTCTACATCTATAGATGATAAAGCAATTGCATGTTGCTTCTTACTTAACCAAATTATTAGACCCAAACCAAGTGAAAAATTGTAGCTTGAAGTGGACTTTTGACTTTGAATATCTCTAGCCCAATTTGAATCTATGTATCCGATCAAATCAACCTCTATTCCTGCTTCATAGTGTATCCATAGTTGTTTAAACCCTGAATGTAGTGAAGAATCTACTTTGTTGTTTTCTACTGTAACTCATTTGGCTCTTGCATAAAATGGGAAACCAAACCAACTACATAGGATATGTTAGGTCTAGTGTGTGTGAGATAGATAAGACTACCCATGAGTTGTCGATATGGAGTTACATCAATGAGTGGTGTAGGACAATCAACCTCAAGCTTCACACTAAACAAGAAGGGAGTAGGAGTTGGCTTACAATCATCCATGTTAAACCTTGTAATCAAATCAATAAAATACTTAGATTATGATAAAGTTATCTCAGAATTTGACCGAATGATTTCAATCCAAAGAAAGTAGTGCAACAATCCTATGTATATCATTGAAAATATATCTAATAGTGTAGTTTTCACTACTAAGATGGATCATCAGGAGCTCCCTATAATTAGTAAGTCATCAACATAGAGAGCTAGAATCAATAGAGAATCATCTTGTCGTAAGATGTAGACATTTGGATCTGAGTGGCATCTGGTGAACCTGGCTATGAGGAGAAAGGAGTCCATCTTAGCATACCATGTTCAAGGGCCTATTTGAATTTGTAAAAAGATATCTTGAGTCTACAGACCAATGAGGTATCTTTCATAAATCCTTATGGTTGCTCCATATATATATCTTCTTTGAGGTCACCATGTAAAAAAACACTCTTTACATCTATTTGGTGAACATCCCATCGATGTACGGTTACAACGGAGTGAGTCTTATAGACATCATCTTGGCTATAAGAGCAAATGGCTTAGTGTAGTCTATACTAGGCACCTGAGAAAACCCCTTTGTAGCTAGATGATCTTTGTACTTATATATTAACCCATCTACACCATATTTGTTCTTATAAACCCATTTACACTAGACCAATTTTCTTCCTTTAGGAAGAGGGACCAATTCTCATGCTTTATTCCTAATTAGAGAATTGTACTCTTCTTACGTAACGAAATCCCATTATATAGTGCCAGATGCCTCATGAAAGGTTTACAAATCTGAGACAATGGCCAAGTAGGCATGTGATGTCCCCTAAAATGGTGATTGTGTTTGCCTTGTATCTGATGGATTTCTAACCCATCCTCCAGTACTTTGAAGTGTCTATCTAGCCCAAATCAAACCAGAATTATATGAGATTGGAGAATCAGAAGGTGATTCATCATCATTTGTAGTGTGAGTGTGAGATGGAGGAGGAGAATCCTCATCACTACGTTGATCACTTGAACTTGAAGAAGAAGAAGAGTCATCCTCATCATCAGGAGGATCTTGAGGTGGATCTATGTCACTATTTGGAGTGGAATCAATGTCCAGTGTGACTTTTGAAGAGTCTAAAGTGTCAGGATTATGTTCAAGTGGGCCCTCATGAAAATTGACACTCCTTTCAATGAACAATTTGTGAGTTTTAGGATGGAGAAGCCTATATCCCTTAACACCCTATGTATACCCCACAAAGATACAAGACTAACTCTGAGAGTTCATTGCCTTGCATTTATTCTTGAGAACATGAGCCATTATTGGTGATCCAAACACTCAAAAGTGATCTTCTATGGGCTTGTGACCATCCCAAGCTTCAAAAGGAGTGATTCCCTTGAAGACTTTATGTGTAACTCAGTTTTGAATGTAGCACGCATAGTGGATTGCTTTGGCCCAATACTGAGGAATAAGAGACTTTGATTGAAGCATGTAATTTGTCATTTCCTTTAAAGTACAATTCTTGCATTTAGCCACATCATTATGCTAAGGATTGTATGGAACTATGTGTTTCATCTGAATCCCCTCTGATGTGCAAAACTAATCAAACCTATTGTTGACATACTCTTTTCCATTATCAGTCCTTAAGATTTTGATGGAACATTCTGAATGCTTCTCCATAAGTGCATTGAAGTCCTTAAAGTGAACAAAGACCTCAGACTTATTTTTGAGAAAAAATACTAGGTGTACCTTGAAAAGTCATCGATGAATGTGAGCATGTATCTTGTCTTATTGAATGAAGGTTTTGGAAATGGTCTTGCTAAGTCACTGTGGACTATCTCTAACTTTTGTTTAGTTGTCATTGCTTTTCCCTTGTCATATTTCTCTTTTAGATGCTTACCAAGAATGCATCCATTGCATAGGCTATCTGAGAATTTGACATTAGGCAATCTTGAAACCATATCTTGATGACTAAGTTGCTCTAGGTAATGGTAGTTTAGATGGCCAAACCATTCATGCCATAGTTTGCTCACTCCATCTACATGAGTAAGCATTGCAGTTGAGGGATGATCTAGGGAAAATTGTGAGAAGGTATACAACCTAGACTGGTGATTAGCCTTCCCATAAGTCACTATGGTGCCACTATGCAGCTCCTTGATGACCATTGAATTAGGTGTGAACTCAACTCACTTCCCTACACCTATGTGAGTGATTTGATATACTAACAGAAGATTGGTGGATAGTGAAGGAACACATAGAACATCATTGAAGGTCATGTTACTTACTTCTACCGATCCTTTACCACTAACTTCTGCCAAAGTGTCATCACCCATGAGAATTGAAGGCATAAAATAGGGCTTTATTTCTGAAAATAGATCCTTTGAGGAGGCCATGTGATAGGAAGCACCCGAGTCAATAACCCAAGTCAAAGGTTGAGAAGTTACTACAACAAGTGCCTTGCCATTGTTTTTACCCTTTTTTCTATCTTTACCTTTTACAGAATCTTGTGCTAATGTGTTCTAAGATAAGGATTCAAGAACACTGATGTTGTTCTTCTCAAACATCTTAGTCAAGGTGTCAATCTTCTTTTTCATGCACTAAGATTCATCATGCCCAAGTTTATTACAAAAGTTGCATTTGAATTTCTCCTTCTTAGGTTTCCCACTTGAAGAGGACTCATTTGATGATGCCTTAGGCTTGGCATTTTATTTATTATTCTTCTTGTGCTCATGATCAGGTTTAGACTATTTCTTCTCTTGTTTGCCACTGCTAGAAGGCTTCTTCTTATCCTGATTGACAATCAAGGCATGTTATTTTGAAGACTTCAGTGCACCCATTTGAACCAAATTATTTTTCTCTTGATTCAGATCAACAACAAACTCATCAAATGATGGCATTTTCCAAGTGGATCTAAGTGTATGTTTGGTAGCATGAAATGTAGAGACAAAAATTGAATAGTCATGACCCAGTTTTGCAGGCATGGATAAAATTAACTAGTCATTTATTTTCTCAATGCCACATTGTTTCAACTATAATCTCAGTGATCTAAAATTTGTAAAGAATATTTTAGGATGTCAAAGTCACCTGGGCTCAATGTGATGAGCTCATTCTCTAGCTCATGACCTCTCATGATGTCTTATACTCCAAAAAGCTTATCCAGGATTGTCCAGACTTTGTTCAAAGTTTTTGCAAATTCAACATGAAACAGTAGGTCGAGAGATATTGACAGGCATAGAAACCCATAGGACTCATCACATCTATTGTACCACTTAACCTTTTTTACATCTGTAGATGGATAAATTTTCTCACCCATAGTAATCTAATAGAGTCTGTTACCTCTCAAAATGAGTTGCATTTTAGACTTCTATTCTAGATAGTTATACAGTGTGAGTGGTTTGATGTTTATATCCATTAGTGCAGATTAGAATGAGATAAATTATAGAATTGAAATGAAAGAAAAAAATAAAAATCACATAGTACAAGTACCCCCTAAACTATCAAGAATACCCCCCTAAAGTTACAATGCACACACGCTCAGTCTTAGACATCAAGCACAATCGAGAATGCATCTATGAACAATCAGTGTGAGAAAGTATGAGAGGGACATCGGGCACTACTGATAATGCATCCAAGAGGAAAGGTATAAAGGTTTGAAGAGAGTTTTAAGCTATTACACCATGTAAAAAATAGATGTTACAAAAGTCCTAAAATAATGTCACTAATGCATAGAGTTCAAGAAAATATGCACTTTCAAAAAAAACAACACCCTAAAAGGAGCTACAAATTGAAAGTTATAACACTTACTGGTTCTTACTCCCACATATTCATCAACCCTTTCCAAAAGTGGAATTTTTTTCCATACTTGTGTTTTTTAATCCAAAAATCCTTATCCAAAAATCCAAAAAAGGAAATAACTTAACTCTATTTCTTCCTTACCTTTCACTTTAAATTTAATGCCTCCTTGAACATCACGTGGGTTTGTGCAGCTGCTTTACTTCAAGTTCATGCAACTACATTACTTTAAACTCTTTGACAAGTAAGACTGCCTAGAAAACCCAAATTGTTCTAGCCAGTGCAAATTGAGTTCTTAAACCTACATTACTTTTTACTTATAAAGCAAGTAATGAGTAATAAGTAATCACTCTTGAAAAACCCAGATTGGTCTTGCTCAGTGCAAATTAGGTTCTTCAACCTACTTTACTTATAAAGTAAATAAGTAATAAGTAATTGACCTTAGAAAACCCAAATTGGTCTTCCTCAGTGTAAATCAGGTTTTTCAGCCTACTTTACTTATAAAGTAAATAAGTAATAAGTAGTCAACCTTGGCAAACCCGAATAGGTCTATCCTAGTGCAAATCAAGTTCTTGGAGAAGTAAGACTACCCTAAAAGCTTGAATTAGTCTAGTAGTCAAGTTCTTGGAGAAGTAATAATATTTTTGTTCTTCTCCCTTAGATATGATCATTTTGAAAATACCTTTCCCAACCCACTTTGAGGTATCTAAATTTGAAAAATAAAGAGGGAAAGGTGATCCCTGAGACCATGTACAAGAATTTTATGTGGCTTGTCATGAAGTTTCATATGAATGGTTCATGCATTTGCCAAAGCATTCTATATCTAGTTTGGGAGAATTAACTGGACACTTTGTAAGACATTTTTCATTCAATATTGAACATGATGTCTCCATTATAAACCTCTAAAACACTAAACAAAGAAGTGGATAAAGCTTGGCATCTTTATTATAATGATGGAGAAGCTTACCAAGCTACCTTTGATGCACAGTACTAGAAAAGGAGTTAGTTAAAATATTTGTTGATAATCTTAATGCTAAGCTAAAGTATTAGTTAATACTCTAATGTGCCAAAACTTTTGATGAAATTATTGAAAAGGGGATGCAAATTGAAAGAGCACTTATTGAAAAGGGAACAATTAAATTTTATTCTCAAAATGAGCACAATCAAAACCAAGATAATTCCTTTTTGGGCAAGTCAAAAATCTTCAACAAGAATAATAATATTGTGGGAGATGGGGTTATATATTCCAAAAAACATGTTCAAATGGTACAAAATAGGAATCCCATAGATCATTATAATGTCTCCTCTATTCGAGTACCATGAGGAAAACTGAAGCCTCGAACTAGAAAAAAACCTCTCACCAGCCTTGGATTGCCCATTGAAATAGTCCTTAAATAATTGAATGCTACTAACATGATCACTCTTCCTAAAATACGACCTTTGGATGATCATCAACCTTGATCTGATTGGTACATGAGGATGAATTTTGCAAATATCACAGAGTCAAATTTCATGACAAAGACATGTGCATATAATTAAAGCATCATAATCAGGACTTCATTTGAAAAAGGTGATATTGAAATAGAAGGGGACAATACTCCAAATCAATTTACAAATCAAGAGCTAGGCATTTATTAGGACCCCCTACCCAAGCATGATTAGATAAATAGGAATCTGCCAAGAGACCAGGGTCAGGCTTCCTCTTCCAATCACATTGACTATCATGCCATTTTATATCACTACGTCAACACCATCAAAATCCATAGCCCTCAAGAGTCTACTTCACAATCACCTACCATATTAAAGATTAATTGGGCCATTATTGATTGTGTGGTTAATACCAGATGCAGCAAAATCATAGTTCTTAGGCCACCCAAAGGACCCATCTACCTCCACAACTCAAAAGGGGAATATTTATCAAAAAGTTTTGATATCTTTCGATAGATCTTATGATATAATTCAGTAAATTGAGAAGACATCCACTCAAATTTCATTAATGGAACTTCTCAAAACATCCCCTATACATTAGGAGATACTTAATCAGGTTTTGAATGACCTAAAGGTCTCTAGAGATATTGACACCAATCAATTCTAGGCACTACTGGGTCATTTATCCCCTTCTCAGCAAATCACCTTTAGTGCCCAGGATATGTCTCCCATTGGCCCCCATCATAATTACCCCTTATTCATAGAAGTTTCCATATCCAATCACTACATTTCTTAGGTACTCATAGATGGAGGGTCTATATTTAACTTATGTAATATGTATTTTATAAAGAAATTGGGGTATTCTAAAGCTTCTTTAGCACCTACTTTGATCATGATAAAAGTATATGATGATAATGAATGGCCATCTGCAAGCACCATCTACCTTCCCATTGTTATGGGACTTATGGTACATCAAACCCTGCTTCATGTTGTGGATATTGATTTACCCTATAATATTTTGCTAGGTCATCCTTGGATCCATGAGATACAAGTTGACCTATCTACCCTTCATCAATGTCTAAAATTCCCCTACTCGGGCATGGAAGTCACCATTCCTAAGGAAATTGATCATTTTTGCAGTTGTCAAATGGATCGATCCTAATCTTTATATTATTATTATCTTAGCATGGATAATTTAATTTTATGCTCAACAACTACTAAATATATATGCCTCGATAAGTTTGTGCCTGTTGCAGATCCATTACCCAAAGTCACTCATCTAAAAATCACATCCATGAGTTGCAGGGAAGATGAATATTAAACCTTATGTATAGGTTACTTACCTCTTTCCCCATGTAGTTACAGGTCCCCAGCTATGTGGAAGATCAATCCTATCAGCTATCAATTTGGACCAATGACCTTCTCTAGTGTAGGGTTATTATTAGAAGAATATATTGATGAATTAGATGAATCATGGCTTATCCCAGAAGATAAGTCCCTCAAATCTCCTAGAAAGAGATACCCTCGCATCCAAAAAATGTTACGAAATATGCATTATCAAGGAAAGGGATTAGGGAGACACGATCAAGGTAGGCTTAAACCATAATATTTTAAGAACATCCATAATATCTTGGTTTAAGGTACAAATTTCTTCACAATGACTTAAACAATATTATTATGGCTACTACTTTGGTCCTTGAGGAGTCTCTTTCCAATGAAGAAATTGAAACAAGTTCCACTTATAGTCTCTATGAGGAGTTTGTTGCCACAAACCTTTTCCCTAACACCATTATTTCCATCATCAACATATCCCTCTTTAATTGACTAGGATCAACATCAAGAGCCATCCTTTGATATGTTTCAAAATGATAAGGAAATCTTAAAATTTCTAAGAGCTCGAGATTCCATGTCTTTTGGAGACCATAAGAAAGGCTTTTCTATTAATCTTTGTAAATTAGCTTATTTTGGGGAACAACAACATCCCCTTGAAAAAAAATGAAGAAGAGTAGTCTGAAGAATGAAACTCACCTCAAATTATGAAAGAATTTCCATATAGATCAAAAAAATACACTGAAATAGATATAGAACTCATGGATGGTTTTACTCCAAATATCCTGGATTAGTCACTACCCCCTTATCTCCAAGATCTGTCATCCTCTCTCACCGAGGAGGTGATCTACGTTAAATCTCTAAAACAAAAAGGCTTAGATTTTTACAAACTCTAAAAAACTATGTCCAAAAGATAAATGGTTCAAACTTGGTTTAACTCTATTGAAGGTGGAGTTGTATCTCCAAAATTATTTATGTTAAAACTTGGCATAAAATAGTCTAACATCAAATGTCTAACGTCAAATGTCATACACACAAAGGGTTAAGCATCTGAATAAAAACTATCATGTCAAAGGTCTAGGTCAAATTGTTTCCAATAAGGTCTAAACCAGGAAAGGGAAAAGTTGAGTTGCTAGGTATTTTGTCCAAACGTGGAGTCAAAATCTAGGCTCAAATAAATAGGCATATGCCAGGACTTTTGGCCAAACAACATCAAAATCTAGACTTGAAATAAACGCTAATGTGATTTGATTCAACAAGTTTTGAAAACAACTTTGACATTGAAACTAAAGAAAACCCTAAAATAATCAAACTTGGGGCAACTCTCACACCTGAGGAGTGTCAGATTATTATCGAGTTTCTTAAGGAATTTATATATGTTTTTTCATCGTGTTATTCTGACATGCCTGGGCTTGTTCCCTCCTTAGTTGTGCATCATTTATTTATTCATACTAATGTTAAACCAATTAATCAAAAATTATGAAATATGCACCCCAAAGTGGCCTTACTAATTAAGGAGGAACTACATAAATTCTTAGAAACGGGCTTCATCCAACCCATTGATTATTCTGATTAGATATCCAATATTGTTCCTATGGCTAAGCCATAAGGAGGTATTTAGATTTGTATAGACTTTCAAGACATTAACAAGGCATGCCCCAAAGATGACTTTCCTTTTTTGAATATTGATGTGATCATGAATTCAACAATTGGATATGAAATGTTATCTCTCATGGATGATTTTTTAGGGTACAATCAAATCAAAATCACACTCGACGATCAACATAAAATAGCCTTTATCACTCCATGGGGGACCTTTTGTTATCAAGTCTTTCCCTTTGGACTTAAGAATGTAGGCACTACTTATCAATGGGTAATGACAATTATTTTCCATGATATGATGCATGATATAGTTGAAGATTATATGGATGATATCCTATGGAAGTCCTGACTCAAATTAGAGCATCATGTAGTCTTAATAAGAATCTTTAACCAGCCACAAGAATATAAAGTCAAAATGAATCTAAAAAAATGAAAATTTGGCATAACCTCAGGCAAATTAATAGGGTTAATTGTATCTAGGAGAGGCATAGAAGTGGATCCATCTAAAGTCAAATCTATTATGCAAATGCCTCCCCATCACAATTTGAAGCAGCTATGGAGTCTTCAGGGTAAGTTTCAAGCTATTCGAATATTTATTTCTCAGCTCATAGATAAATGTCACCCCTTCACTCATCTCTTTAAAAAGGGGACAAATTTTAATTGAAACTCTGAATGTCAATAGGAATTCAATAATCTCAAGTAGTATTTGGCAAATCCACCTATGTTATCACCCCTATCATTGGAAGACCCTTGATCTTATATATTTTAGCAACTCTGTGTGTGATAGGTGCCCTCCTTGCATAACACAATGACGAGGGAAAAAAGCAAGTAATTTATTATCTTAGTCACACTTTAATCTCTTATGAGCTGAATTATATTCCAATTGAAAAATCCTAATTATCCATGGTCTTTACTTTACAAAAAAGTTTGCATTATATGCTTAACAATCACGTCCAGCTCATTGCTAAAGTTGATACTCGTAAATATTATGTTATTAAAATCAGCCTCATGGGATGAATGGCCAAGTGGATTATGTTAACCAGTGAATTTGATATTGAATATGTTTATCAAAAGGCCATAAAGGGACAAGTGATAGCAGATCAACTAGCCAAAGCACCTATTTTCATGATTGAGCCTCTTACCACAACCTTCTCAGATGAATCTATAATGAATACTTCAGATTCTAATGGCTAGAAGCTATATTTTGATGGCTCTTTTACCACACATGGATCAGGAGTAGACATCTTTTTGGTTAGCCCACAAGGTGATCTTATTTCAAAAGCCTTTTGCCTCGCTTTCCCATGCACCAATAATATTTATGAATATAAGGATTTAATAGTTGGCCTTCACTTATCCATACAATGAAATATCCAACATTTACAATTATTCAGTGATTCATAACTCATAATCAAGCAAGTTAATGATGAGTTCTAAACTAAAGATGAAAAATTACTCCCTTATAAGCAATTGATAGATCAGTTGAAGCAGAATTTTTAGACTATCACATTTGAACAAGTACCAAGAGGGAGTAATAAGGTAGTTGACTCAATGGCCACTATTAGATCTTTAATTGATCTCCCTGAAGACATTCTCAAAGGGAATTTTTTAATAAAACATCTGATCCTACTAGCTCATTAATCTATGGATACTTTATAAATTTGTGTTATTTATGATCCTAGTCTTCCCTGGTACCTTGAAATTTATAATTACCTTCATGATAACATCTTACCATCAAACCTCAATCATCATCAACATAAGAACATCCATCGTACCTCTCGTTACACCATCCTCAATAGCATGCTCTATCATAGACGTTATGAAAATACTTTATTAAGATTCTTGACCTTAGAAGAGGCTTCTCTCATGATCAAGGAGGTCCATGATGATATCTATGGTGGCCATGTCAGTGGAATGGCCCTTGCCAAGAAATTGCTCTGGGCTAGATACTATTGGCCTACCATGGAACAAGACACCTTCTAGTATGTGTGGAAATGTGTAGCTTATCAAAAACATGGTAATCTTATTCATGCACCCACATAAAAATTACAATCTATTATGAGTCCATGGCCATTATCTATATGGTAACTTGATTTGATTGGCAAGATAAATCTTGCATCTTTTGATGGACATAAATTCATTATTATTGTTACAGAGTATTTCACCAAATGGGTAGAAGCAATGTTGTTTACCTATACTACAGACTCTAGATTTCTAAATTCATCCTCAATTAGATCATTTTCCATTTTGTCATTCCTGCCAACATCATATCTGATAACAATAAGTCCTTCAAAAATCAAGAAGTCAAGGCTCTATGCCAACGGTACCATATCAAGCAACATTTTTCTTCTCCTTACTACCCCCAAGGAAACAAACAAGATGAAGCAAAAAATAAGACCCTTATCAAGATTATTAAGAAAAAATTCAATGATGTAGGTCAGAATTGGCACCTACAATTAAATCTTGCACTTTGGTCTTATCAAACAAGTGTTTGAACACCTATTGGGCCCACTCCATATGCTTTGGTATATGGGATTGAAACTATCTTGCTTGTGGAAGTGGAACTCCCCTCCTTGAGAATCTCATTGCAGGGCATTGTCACTGATCATAATTTTTTATAGGAAAGGCTACAATAATTGGAGCTTCTAGATGAAAAACATCAAAGGGCCCTCAATCATTTATGGGCATACCAAAACAGGTGAATAGGCCAATACCACAAGAAGATCTAGTCTAGGGAGTTTGAGGTTGGTGATCTAGTCCTTAAAAAATTAGAAAATACCAATATAGATAGGGATAAGAAAGGAAAATTTGAAGCCAATTGGCTCAGGCCACATAGCATAACTACTAATTTTGGATCCAGAGCCTACAAATTAGCTACACTAGATGGTGAAGAACTTGATGACCTAATGAATATAATACATTTAAAACATTTTTATACTTGACAAGATCTATTTTACCTCTGCCTATGGGTCCCCACTCTTGTAGGTATATCTTTTTCCATTCCATCTTCCTCCTCCCATTCTGCTCCATTTTCCCATCCCTGACCCTAGTCCTAAAAGTGGGCATCTATTACAGGTTTTTATGTAGCAACAAAAGGCATAAGTTTTAAAATAAGAAAAGAGGTCATTGCTTGTCATATGAAGAGGATGTTTTTTGGGGAGTCCTTTGGATTCTCTTTATCCATATTTATATCCATGTATATATACCCCCAATCCTATCACATCCTCATATCTATCCCTTCCCCCATCACATCCTCCTAGACGAGTGTGTCTCTTCTTAGCCTCAAGATTAATCCTATCCTCATTTGTCTCTTATTGTCCCCAAACCATGGTTCACACCTTCCCACTAACATTATCATTATGGAAGGGTCAAAAATATGTTTTTACTCCAAGGTTTCACATACATTATGATATTAAATCCTGATAAATCATTCTAAACCCCATCTATAAGTACTTCTGAATTTGGTTGGATCCTTATTTCAATCTAGTATTATTAGGCATAATATACCCCATATACATATCTCCCTCTCATCATCATGACCATTTTACATATTCACTTTACACTCACTTCATTATCAACTTGTATATATCTTTTGTTATCCCTAACTTTAGTCTCTTTATCTTATGTTTGTCTTGTGTGTATGTCTTGAATATGTGTGGATGTTTGATTAATCATTTAGCTTTGTCTATATTAATTAGATTGTTTTTTTCTTTTAATTATTTTCTTATAGTCTTGCAAATACCTTATCTTAATTGACTATTATGGGAATAAGGATGGTTTGAGTAATTCCTGAACCTATTTAGGCCAAATCACTTCAAAATAGAGTTCCCCATGCACCCTAATTAAATGTACCATTGACTTATTCTATGTCATTGGTACATAATTATTAGTTGGTGCAATATTGAAATGGATTGCATACATTATTAATGGCTTCCAACTTGCCACATATCCCATTCCCCTTAATCATATCACTTATCCCATCTAACCTATCACCATCCTGTTTAAACCTAATTATCCCCCACCCCACCACTATCCTACCTCCTTGGTGCAAGAGGATTACTAACCAAACCCAAGTTGTGAGATAAATCAATTAAAAATGGATTAATCCTTCTTTATCACATTAATTTACATTATATATCTAATTACTATTATACCCATACATATATACATAAACTACTATCTCGTAACATCTCATCACATAATATGTCATCTAGTTAACCATTTTCATGTCATATCAAATTAAATCCATATCGGACATATTCATCAACTACATATCTAACACATACATATACCATGATCTCATAATAATCACAACATTTTGTAAACATCAACATATAAATCAATGAACATCACCTCCAAATCACATCCATCACATCATTATAAACATGAAACAATACATATATCTAAATCCATTACATCATAATCATATAACATTTATATCAATCATTTTAAGCATAAATAAATAAAACAAATACATGTCTCCATTACCATAAAAATAAAACAGCATATATATCAAATCTATCTTATCATATCATCCATAAATCTATCATGTAATCAAAAGTAATGTATCCATCAAAATCCATATCATCACATCATCAATGCATAAAATACATAATACATCACATCATATCCAAAATCTCATAATCATATATCAAATGTCCACATGGAGTCCATGTCAAAAAATATATACAATATGTGGTCCTTGTGGTCAACAATGTACTACAACACAAAAAACCATCTATACATATCATATCTCATGAAGTCACGATTGTGCTCTTGGTGGTCCTCTTAGGGGCCGATGGACTGAATGTGATGAACTGGCTCTGAAAAAAGTTTTACATTATCCTAGTGGCACTATTACTTCATATAAAGTCCTATAATACTAGGCCTCTCACATCAACCTCCTAATTTTTTGCATGACCCCAACCATCTGACCCTATTACATCATTATATTAGCCTCCTCCTTAGCCTTCTTGGCCACCTCTATCTCTCCTATTAGAACTTGAATCTGTGCCTACATCTAGGTGATTTTTCCTTGATAACTAGTAATTTGTGCATCCTGATTGTGGATCTAGATTTGAAGTATGACTATTTGATCCTACAACAATGTGATCTAACCCTATAATCCAATCACTTGTGCTTGGGCTTGGGCTAATTCACCATCCTTCTACATTGTCTGGGCCTATAGCTACACCTATAACCGATCTCTCTCTAGTAATCTTGACTATCTGTGTGAGTCAAGCCTATATCTATATCTATAGATGTGTTAGTAAATACCTCTCATCCTCAATTAGAGGCTATTGATATGGACCTGCATCATCCCCACTCCCACTAACACCAACTTATGTATCAACCTGTGTCCCACTACCCCCAGCCTGGGCCCCAATCCCTCCTCCTTATTTTGAAGCTACCACCTAATTCCCATCCCCTTTATTTACATCCATACCATATCCATCTCGCTAACCATCTTAGACATCCTCTACTAGTGCTTGTATCCTCCTCATCCACAATCTTGCTTGCTCTTATAACACTTTCCTCACTACTCCCCTCCGTGCCACAACCATGTGTTAGAGTAGCCTCATCAAACCCCTCTAAGCCCACTAAGTTGTATAGTTTTTTGTCACCCATGGATATGGTATCAAAGTCCAAAAATCTCATGGGATTGGGACAATACTATCATATTCAATGCATATAAGGTCTCTATCCACTAGTCTACCCCATTGTGCCCTCTCTCAATCACTCCTCACAAATATATAATTCTCCCCTGACATGTCCCGATTGAATCCAAACTATTTATACACATGATCAGGTCTGTATCCCTCTATAATAAAATATCTATAACCTATTAGATAACACTCAGTAAGCATATACTGAGTCACCATAGTCTCATCATCCTAGCTAAACTGTAGTCTCCTGTAGGTCATCCACATGATATGATATGGCTACAAGCTATCAAAATCCTATTGATAAAATCACATCTCTTGAGCATGGCCCCTCTACACACCTAATAAGATATACCATCTGAACACCATAGGTTGATGTGTCTCCCTCGCTACTAGAGTCCCAAGCGGCTATTAGATTGTAATGTGCTCCCAACTCTAGATCTAAAATAATAAGGATGGGCCCAGGATCGCTACTCCCCTATATGTCAATAAATGTAGCTCTCAATATAAATGGGCTAATATAACTGAACCCCATACAAAAACCTTGAATTCTTACACCATTTCAACTACTACATCCCCCAAGCCCAAGTGAAACCACTATTCACTCTTATTCGATAAGAGTATGCCAATAATAAGAGATATGACTACCAAGTTCAGTTGATCAATAGTCCCCTCTCAAAGGCATTTGTCAATATCCACATGTTTGTTACATACACCCATTTGTAATCCTCTTATCATTCTTTGGAATGTCACATTGAGTGTGTGTGATCTCTAGTAGATCCTATCTTCTAACATTGGTAGATGAACAACCTGATAGACATCCTCTAAAGTCACCATCATCTCTCCCATCACAAAGTGAAAGGTACTCATCTCTGAGTGCCATTGCTCTACTAAAGCATTTATCAAGGCATGGTCAATCTGCACCACCAACATCATAGCAATATAATGAAGACCTATCATTTTTATCACTCCATAATTAACATTAATCAAAAGGTACATATCATGAAGCACCTCATGTCACCATAGCTAAGAATCCATCACACCTAAGATCTCCTACACCAATCACCACACACATTATCACTAAATTTGTTCTATCATAAATTGAAACCCCCCCGCCTATCTATAACACCCTTCACCTATTTTACATCAACCCCAAAATCCTAAAATCCATCCTCATACCCTGTAACTAACTCTATTCTATTTGTCCATTTCCTAACTTAGGGTCTTAAACCAGTTTTCCCACAATCCATTCTAATCTCATGACCACCCACTGTCCTAACCCCTATCTACCTCCACAACCCCTTTCCTATTCCCTTACATCCCTAATACCACTCTCCATATCTATTTACCTATTCCCTTATATTCATTCCATCCCTTTATTCTAACCCATCCTAACTCACCAACCCTAACCTCACTCATTTAACTAACCCTAAAACATTCATAATATTAATTAACTAACTCCATCACTAAACCCCCTTAATCACATTAATCCTAACTAACTACATCCTAATCACCCTAATCATCTCTAACATCCCCCAAAACTACTTAACCCTAAATATTTCTCAACCCCACTAAAATCCCTTAGCCTATCCCCCATCCCTTAGACTATTTTTCTTAACCTTGACAAAATTGTAACTCACAGGTTTGCCATAAGCCATGGCATTGACATAATTACCACTTGTATCCTATGGTTTTTCATAAGTACATAGTTATGCAAAATTGTAATTCCCTAATTCATGGTCTTTCAAAAATGCAAGTCTAGACTTGTGGTATTGCAACACTATAGATATAAACTTGCAGTATTACAATATCATAGCTCTAGCCTTGTGATATTGTGATATAAACTTGCAGTATTTTTCTATGCAATATCATGAGTCATGACCATAATATCATGATTGAGGGCACTGCATTCAGTCATGTATTGCACTCGTGGCATGGTTAACCTAACTAACATGCCAAAAATCTAAATTTTCAATAAAAAACACAAGATAAGGGTTCATTACTCACCAATGGTCTATCATCCTTGGGTCTCTAAAAAAATTTTATTCTCTTGATGTGATGGGAATCTTGGGGAATTTAGTCCATGTTTCTAACTCAGAGTCAATTTTCACCAACGTAAAAAGTTAAAATGAATCCCTTTTTACTATTTTTTCCTATTTAAACCCCCCTCTTTTACCCCCTGTAACCCCTAACAATCCTTTACTAATGATGTTGACACATCCAAATCCTATCATATCAATCAAATATCCCAATCAATCATTCATTATCATTCTTAAGTCATCTGGGGCATGGATTTTCGATTTCCCCACTGTCCACCCTAATCTCGAGTTAGAACTGCATCGGCCTGAGGTCTTATAAGACTATATGGGTAACACCTGGTCATGATTTTTTTCCTAGGTATAGCTTGACTACTATTAACTCCTCATCCCCATCCCATCATCAAACTAATCACTCGACAATCACACATCATTTTAAGCTACGTATCTTATGTAAAGTGGCTCCCTATCATTAATCAACAACTTTTATCTCTATTATCGGTCTTTAAGCCATCACTGGCATATGTATTTGCTATGGGACTTGTCACTAGCTTGTCTCCATCTCATCTTTTTATTTCCTAGACAACATCCCTATCTCAGGAATTTAGTATTATAAATCTAATTCCTTTCTAGACATTGGTTATTTGTCTAGAATCCATCTCACAACTAAGCCACTTTATCCCCTTGTTTTTGAACTTGGGGAATCTCAACCATAACTACATCATTACTTGGGTCATCCCAACCCCATTTTCTCATCCTAGTCTCATCCTACCCCAGAGACTTTTGTTTCAGTGACCATTCAGGTCGGTTCTCCCCATATGCTCACTCGAGGGGGAATCATATCCTACTAACATTGCTTCCACATGATTATGGTTCTTCATTAAAATACCATTACTCCTTCCACTTCACTCCACTTGTAATGCACTTTCAAAGAGGGGCAAAATGTATGCACCTAAATCTACTCACCCTAATAATTACACTAATTTCACTAATTTAACCTATAACTATATTTCTTAGCTAATTAACTAATATCCCATTCCTTATTTCCTACATCCTACAAACCTTATTCCATCCCATAACCCATTAATCCACTAACTAAACCTATTTACCTACTAACCTACCCCTTAAGCCACTTGCCAATTTAAAAATACTATTTATTATACCTACCCATCTACTACTAACTATCTATTTTTAAACCCTAAACCTTAATAGAGATTTTTAAAATTGGAGAATTATATAAATTTCCTCTATTTTATCCCCTCTTCCTCTAATATTCTCCATTATAGAGATTTCTAGGGAATTTTAAATTCCTTGGAAATATGCTAGCCATTGATCTCAATGGCTCAAAATTAAATTTAAGCCATTGATTATTCCCTTCACTTCCTATATAGCTAATCCAACTCCCTCCATGAAACTAAAAATGAAAACTTGAAGCCATCTTTCCATCTTGTATCCACAACCATCCATCTTGCATCCATATAATCTTTGTCAAAAGCCACTATAAAGCTCAAAAGTCCATTTAAATCCATTATCAAGCAAAGATAATCCATCCAACATCCAACTATTTTGCATCAAGAATCCATTTGGAAATCTTGGAGAGGAGCTACAAAGAGGTAAAATGATGGTGAGAATTATCATGGCAATCTGATTATCTCTTTTATCCCCTCTATTTGATGTTGTCTAGATTTTAGGTTTTTATTGCTAAAAATAGTAAATATAGAGTGAATCTAAAATTTAGGCTACATGAACAAGGTGGTGTAGATACATAAAATAACATTTAAGCTAAAACTATGTACTTTTGACCATTTTTTTACACACTTAGCTCTAGGCCCCTTTTGATCACTTTCAACCACCTTATACACTTTTTTAAGCTAATAAATGACCCTTGAATGTACTCCTCTCTATTCTTATCATACGTAGGCATCTTTTAGGCCATGCCTAACACTAATTATGATCAAATCACCCATTGGAATACAATGCCCTAGGGGACTATAACACACTAGTCTAGGGTTTATGCACCATCTCTTATCCTCCCATCAAATAATGACTAATTTTTAAAATCAAAAGCTATGGATAGGTCAACCTATGTCCCTAATAAGCCCCATTCAAATTAATTTCAAATATATGATTATATAAACACATGTCAGACCATTTTTCACACAAGAGGCTTCCACATTGAAAATCACCATAATCATAATTATATATTAAGAGCAAAGCACCTATTTCTTCCAATTATGATTGAATATAATCCCAGTATCCCAGAGCTCATGTCTAAATACATATTTTGGGTCACGAGTCATAGTTGAGTCACTTAATCACATTAGTATTGCACCACCATCTGGCATATTTCCCCATTTATTCACACACCACTGTAGCATGGGATAGTTACTTGAAGTTTGATCCCTATTTAGAGTATTGGTGTGTAGGCAATACTCAACACATGGGATGTTGAGGTCTCACTCAAATTCAACCACTAAACCTTTTTCCTCCATTGATTTGCATTGGTTTTCACATGTCAAAGAGCTAGGGTTTTTTGAAGGAAAATAAGGCTCATAGTGGTTTTTACAAGTGATCACAAGCTCCTGCACCTGATACAGGCTCTACAAATGAAGACATAAAGAACCTAAAAACCCTAATTTCCTCACTATAAGTAGATAGGAACATTGTGAGAGTAGATATGAGTGCCACAACTCTAGTGTATTGCCTATGGTTTGATTGTCCAGGCCCATATCCAACTATTGATTCCTATTTCTAGTCACCACTTCCCCTTGCACAACAAGTCTCAGTCTATGATTCATCTAGAAGCACTATTTTCTAGCTAAATCTTTTGTTTCCTATTGCACTTTAATATTTTGAGTAAGTTTCAAATATTACATGGTTTCATATCAATGAGTGCTTTATATTTCTATATTATTCCCTCTAATTTTACACAATAGTTTGTCATCTAGGTTTTCATATGATCTCAATTTTAATAAAACATATTGGTGAACCCATTATTGTTTGAATACTACCAAACCCTAATCATAGATGTTGCTAGGGTTTTTATCCTTCTTATTATTTGTTTTTGTCTTATATTTTAGGATTTTTAGATTTATTAAATTCTATAATACTCACATATTCCATCATTTTAGTTTTGTTAAAATACAAGTTCATAAAATTGTTTTTTTCTATTTTAGCCATAATGTTACACCAAGTAGTTCCCAAGTTGAATATTTTCAAAGTTTAGTTAATCAATCTATAATGGCATAAAAAGGCAATATATTTTATGACATAGATAAGTAACAATTACAAGGTTTTCTCATAAATAATAAGGATATGCAAGATGATTTTATCAAAATTGTTAGACAAGATCTTAAGAAATCATTTGATGGATAATCATCTGAGACTTTTAACCCTACTACTCCATTGGATACAAATTTTTTACCACATGTCATAATGGAGGAAACTTAGGGGTCTCAACACATTACTATGCCATTGGGAACATGACCTTTGGTTATTACACATTCCTCTTCTCTAGATGTATAACCCCTTAGGCAAGAGATTCGATATCTACAAACTAAGGTGTTACATTTGGAACAAGGTGATTTGAAACCTAATATCATACTATATTCTCATGTTTTATTACACACTCCACTAACACATCATATAACAGTATATCCTCTATCTATAATGCTTTTGGCACCCAAGATTACACTATATGATGGAAATGGTGAAATTGAACATCTTAGATCATTTCATGCAACATGTTTGGACTATGTGTCCAATGATAGATTATTGACTAAGTTATTCTTGAGAAGTCTCAAGGACTATGCATTACAATGGTTCTATAACTTACCACACCAATTGTTGCATGTATTCAATCTACTGGTCGATATGTTTCTAGCACATTTTTCAATCAATATCAATGAACATATTTCCTATGCTCAGATTGCTCTACTCAAACAAAAATCTAATGAGCCTATCATAAAATATGTTTTAAGATACAAGACCATATTGTCAAAAATGACAAATCCTATAGCAAACAGAGAATTATAGGATGTTTATAAGCAAAGTTTGATTTATCTTTACATGATTCCATTATGTTCAAGAAGTTTATCTCATTCACATATTTTTGAAATATAGTAAAGGAAAGAGAAGTTAAGTTATTGGTAATGAATAAGTTTAAGTATACATACCATTCAAATACTAATACAAATAATTCAAGCAATCCACCATAAAAGGTAAGGCCAACCAATAATAATAATGATAAGAAATCAATAGTTCATGTAGTTTTAGAGCCTCCTCCATGTATCGTCTTATCAACTCCTCCAAGGAGATAATTTACTAATTTACCAAAAGCTCCATATAAGGTTCTTAAAACACTATTAGAATGCAATGTCATATATATCACTCCCATTCAAGAGGTTGATGTGAATCAATTTATTTCAAAAGGTTTTTACCGTAATGCCTTTTGTGATCATCACAAGGCACCAAACCATACTACTAATAGAGACATCAGTTTGAGACACAAGATTCATGATTTGATAAATGCAAACATCATTGATTTGGGAACACCAACATAAATTACGACAATGCAACCAAGTGAAAGTAAAGGAATGAAAATCTTTAATGATCCTTGTCCTAAGCACACAACTAATCATATAAAAGATACCTCATGCCTGCACTATGCATATAATGAATAACCTCCACTAATTTATTATCATTCCCAAGAAGAGGAACAACATCATTTGAATGTTATCATGGGTGTTTATCATACTTTAGTGTCATCTAGGCCACTCATCACATTTGTAGAGCATGAGATAGTCAATGATGACTCAGATTTACATTTTTTGTTTGTTCACACTCACATTGATAACCAACCTATTCAAAGTGTTATGGTCGATAACGGTTCAAGTGTGAATATGTGTAAAAACACACTTCTTTATCACCTTGGAGACATAGATCAAGATATGATCCCCACCACCATGGTCATAAAAGGATTTAATGGTCACATTCAAAGCTCCATTTGTGAGATTACATTACCATTATAGGTTGGGTCTGCACATGTGGCCACCAAATTCACATTAGTACATAGTGTAGGGATCTTTGATATATTATTGGGACACCCTTATATTTAGTAGCTACATGTGGTTCCTTCTACAACTAAAAAACATATTGAAATATATATATATGCTAATGAGTTCATTATAGTTTCAAGTATCCATTATGAGTACCCTCTATCACAGATAGATTTAGTTACCACACAACAACCTTAAGTTGAGACACCTAAAAAGGTAAAACCTACTCAGATATTTTCAAAATAGAGATATACACTTCCATGAAGGCCTATCCTAGAGATGCCCCTTCAATAAAGATTTTTCACATATTCTATAGATCCACTCTCTACTTATACACATCCTCAATTGATGTTATAGAGAATTAAGGGTACTTCACATAAGACATCAACACAAGATTCACATACTTCAATATGGGTTCCAAAAATCCCCACAGTTCATCATGATCAAATGCAAAGATAGTATGCTATAAATTATTAACATAGTAGAAATAATTATAGTTTGGTTGGTATTCCATATTAAAATTCTCCATTGAGATCAATGCAATCAGTGCAACATAACCCTTTCCCCTTGTGAAAGGTTATCATTCCTTTTCTTGACATTGGGCCTATTGATTGTGAGTCCCTTGTAGGAGCCATTGGTTAGTATATCTCTCTCATTTTTTACATATACTTTACATTCATATATGTTTCAAAAATATAAAATAGTAAAATATTCTATAAAATAACAAACTACATGCTTATATTTACTTTGTCATACATTAATTCAATTTGACATAATGTTCTATACTTATTTTGGCCAATTTTATATCATACATGGTTTACCAACGTACATGAGTGATTGTAAATTACACAAACTATCATTCTCAGACTCAGTTTCATGTAATTTAATTTTTACATACTCATAAACTACATTTATACATGAACGATGTGTTGGATAAGAGCACATTACTCTAATGTCCCTCACCTTGCTATTGTCCCAAGGAGCTCAAACTATCACCACTCAGTTCTAGACTATACACAAGATTTATACATCAAGTACATTCATTAGTTAGCTCACTAGGGGAATGGTATACATTAGTTTTATCATTATTTTCCCATATTTTCTTACTCACAACTTAGATATTTATATAAAATTACATCTTTCATTATTGCTTACTCATTAACATTATGATATACTACTCTTTATCTCAATTATTAAATATACTCAGGTTACAACTTAGCTTTTATTGATCAAATTACATAATCATGCATGATTTTCATATTGATTTCCTAACTTCATCTATTGTATGCATTAGCCATTTACTTTGAGTACATTTGATTATGTCATTTCTAAGTGGCTCTAACCCTCCATGTCCTTGATTCTATGCATGTGGGGAAATTTGAACATGTATGTGTATGTTATGTGTTCAAACATTTAAACATGTCCTTCTATGTGGCTTTAAGTATCCATTATCACTTCCATGTGTGTGAAGGCATTTTAACATGTCCTTGTGTGTGCTTTCAATTTGAGTGACATTTGAACGTGTCCTTTGTATGTGGCCCTTTTACATTCTATTGTGTGTTTTGTGTTTTGTGTGTTGTGTGTTTACTCTTTGATTGTGTGTGCCATGGACATGACACCTTGCTTGTTTTTTTCTCAAATTTTGATGCCATGATGGATATTATGCATCCACCTAGCCATCATAATGCCATGACGGATAACATGTGTTCCTCCTTGAGTAGTTCTATTCAATGTTAAATACTAAGTCGATCAATTATATGCATTCTTCTTTATCACATTTATTTGGACACACTTATTATGAATTCTTATTTCCATATGCATTTTATATTATTGTTATACTTAGTTTACATATATGATGATGCCATACTTTTTCCATGTTGTCATTATTACTTAGATTTACATTTTTACATCACAACAACCTACTGCATAACTTTTTCTTTTGAATTAAGTTCTTGCGTAGGATCAATATCTCACCTCAAAAGAGAGGGCATTCACAGAGGTTTGTCTTAGAGACTAAGCCTCCCAAATAAATATATGAACAAGATTTAACAATGATTACATAGTTGACACAGTTTTAGGCTCAAAAAGTACACAAAAGATCACTTTGGATAGGAGCACCACATTGGACAAGTGATCACTACTCTAGTGTCCTTCCCAACATTTTTGTCCAAATGCTTAAGAAAAAGAATTTATAGAATTTCTCATAACTAGTTTCACAGTCTTAGTTTCTAGAATTATTCAATTTGGAGGAAATCATGTATGGAATGTTGTTTTAAGTTATCACACATGTTTTCTTAGAATTCACCATTGTTTTACTTAGTCCCATAATTTATATGCATGAGATATCAATCGGGGGCATGTGTGTGACACATTGTTTCCTCATTACTTAGTTTTTCACTAGTTTTGTAGATGGAATGGAAAATTCATGTCATTATCCATGTTGTATACATAATACCTAGTTAATACTCAGTATTTGCACCAATTTTGCACCATAATTGAACCTTATTCCATCTGTAGTGTTTAGTTTTCCATTTGTACCATAACTATCTATTATGATTCATACATGGATTTCAAATTACTTTACTACTTTGGATATGCAATGATGGATTCAAACACATCTTGATTTATTAAGCACACTCACCCATCAATGAGGATCGAGGCATTCATAGTCCAATCTAGACTATTCAACATCAATGAAAATTCCAAGGGTACAACCCACTACAATCACCAATTTTTGCACCAAGAAAGCAAAATGGTTCTCATACCCATTCAAGTTTATTCATTCCTTATCACACTCTAGTTTTTTATCTTTCACTTTTGATATTCAAATTAAGTAAAAACTGATATTACATATGTTCTATTATAGGTTTACTTGGAGCATAGTTTAGCATTGTGGTCTACATCCAAGATTCCTTTTCACAAGTAAGTTCTAGTACCCACTCTTTTTCATTTTACTCTAGTACTTTCACTTTACTGCATTGCTATAATAAAAGGTGGGAAAATGTAGACACACAACTTAATATTTAAGCACTTGTGACCAATCTTTTACACACTTAGCTATAGACCTATCTTATGGCCCCTTTTGATCACTTTCAACCACCTTGAACACTCTTTTAATCTAATAAATGATCCCCAAATGTACTCCTCTCTATTCCTATCAGCCTTAGGCATATTTTAGGCCCTACCTAACACTTAGTATGATCAATCACCCATTGGACTACAACACCCTAGAGGACTATAATGCATTGCTCTAGTGTTTATTCCCGATCTCCTATCTTCCTACCAAATAATGACTAATTTACAAGTTTAAAATTTAGGGAAAGGTTGGCCTGTGTCCCTAGTAATCCCCATTCGAAAGAATTTTAAAGATATGACTATATAAACACATGTCAAACCATTTTGCACACAAGAGGCTTCCACATCAGAAAAAACCAAAATCATAATTAAAAATTGAGAGCAAAACACCTATTTCTCCTAATTTGATTGGATGCAACCCTAGTATCCCAAAGGTCAAGTCTGAATACATTTTTCATGTCACACATCATAGTTAAGGCACTTAATGACATCAATATTTCACCACATCTAGCATATTATACTCTTTAGAGTATTGGTATGTAGGCAACACTCAACACATGGGGTATTAAGGTCTCACCCAAATTGAACCACTCACCCCTTTTTCACCATTGATTTGCATTGGTTTTCACATGTCAAAGAGCTAGAATTTTTTGAAGGAAAATTAGTCACACAGTGGTTTCCACAAGTGATGAAAAGCTTCCATACTAGATACAGGCTCTACAGATTAAGACACAAAGAACCCATATATGTTTATTTCCTCACTGTAAGTGGACAAGAGTGATGTTAGAGTGGACAGGAGCACCACCCTTCTGGTGTCCTACCTATGGTGTTATTATCTAGGCCCATATCCAATTGTTGATTCCTATTTCTAGCCACCAAATCCCCCTGCACAACAAGTTATAGTCTCTGATTCATCTATAAGCATTATTTTCTAGATAAGTCTTTTATTTACTGTTGAACTTGTTATTTTGAGTAACCTTCTAGAATTGCATAGTTTCAAATCAATGTGTGCTTGAAATTTTTATATTACTCCCTCTAAATTTACATAATAATTTGTCATCTAGGGTTTCATATGCTCCAAAATTTGATAAAACAGGTGGTTTTGTCTTGGGTATACAAATCTTGGATGGTATTGTTACCATGCATGAGACCTTTCATTCCCACTAATAATCTAAGAGGGTAGGGATGTGTATCAAATTGGATATGGTCAAAGCATAAGTTAGAGTTAAGTAGGATTTTATAGATTAGATTTTATAAAATTTTGAATTCTATAAGGATTGGAGATCATGGGTTCATAATTGTATCTCAACAACATCCGTTTCAGTATTAGTCAATAGTTTAATTGTTTGATATTTTAAATCCTCTAGATGCCTTAGGCAGGAAGACCCCCTCTCCCCTATATTTTTGACACCTTGGCTAAGGATTTAGGGCATGCCTTGAAGGGGGCCATTCAAACTGGTAATAAAAGGGCTAACTATCAGTGCAAATATGGAGGCTATCTTCCATCTTCAGTTTGTAGATGATACTTTCCTATTAGGAGATCCCTCAGAAAATAAAGCAAGAGCTCCAATTTTTATTTGGATTTCTATGAGTTAGTAGTAGGTTAGAAGGTTAGTGCAAAAAAATCAAAATCAAAATCAAAAGTTTTTTCCCTCAATGTGAGGAATAGGCTAAAAGAAAAGATTCTGGATATTTTGGGTTTTAAAGAAAGTGTGGTCCCAAGTTCCTATCTTGGAATGCTTATGTTTGCTTGTAGGCTTTCTTCCATTTTATGCAATGAATGATGGACCATGTGCAAATAAATTTAACATCTTGGAAAGGGAAATGGATAATTGTTGCTGGAAGAATTAAATTCATTTAGTCTTCTTTGAAGTTATGCCTATCTATTTAATGTATGTTTTAAAAATTCCTTGAAAATTTATGGAAGGGATTTATAAAATATAGAGATATTTCCTTTGGAAGGATTTAGAGGGGAAACAAAAAAATTATTTTGTATCTTAGGATACAATGTGCACTCTTAAAGCGAGGGAGGGGGGCGGGTTGGGCTTGAGAAGTTTGGATTGAATAAATAAGGTGCTTGGATCCAAGATGTTATGGAGAATCTATGTGTGTAAAGAGAAGTTTTGGATTCATGTGTGTTAACATAAATGTTTGAATTCTCAACAAGTTCTTTGCTTGTTTACTCAATTACAATTGCCTCAAGGTTTGGCAATTTGGAACTTTGTGAAATATTACTGGAAGTATGTTCTTTCATGGGTCCAATGGAAGCTTGATAATGGATATACCATCTCCTTTTATAGAGATGCCTAGTTGTGTGCACAAGCTCTTGTGGACTGTGAAAATTTGGTGCCTTTTATGGCCTTTGCTAAAAATAATAGGGGTTTAAAGGTGGAGGCATTTTAGATCCACTTTTGTGATCCTTCATCAGGGACATTATTTCCTTGATGATCATAGAAGTGGATCTAAAATGCATCAAGATTCAAAACTTGACACAATTTTTCCAAAAGATTCTTACTATTGTGTTGACTATGGAAATATCAGATCTTTGGTTTAAAGATGTCTGATTATTTGGAAACCTCTAGCTTAGGGAGATGTTGGATGTTGATGGTGTGGCCTGATGATTTCTCTTAGCAGGAGGCCTATTTCCTAAAGGAGGAACTTAATAATTTTTTAGTTCCCAGGTAGTTTTATAAACACTCCCTTATCTGGGAAGGATGCCCATCTGGGGAAGTTTTGGTAGATTTAGCTTAGCAAGTCATCCTCAAAATCGAGAGGGCAATTCTCATAAATTTTCTAGTTGTTTGTATATGGATTTCGAAGGGCCTTCCCAAGGCAAACTTATTCCTTTAGACAATAGTTCATAACTAGATCCAAACTTTTGATCAGTTGAGAAAGAAAGGTTACATTAGTCCCTCCATTTGCCCGATGTGTTAGATGGATGAAGAGATGAGTGACCACATCCTTTTGCACTACCCTTTTGCCTAGAAGTTATGGGGTCTATTTTTGAGTTGCTTCAACTTTCATCTCCCTTTTCCTAAGACTCTCAAGCTCTTTTTGTTTCAATGAAAACTTAAGATGGCCTCTCCTTGTTTGAAATTGATTTGGGAAATTACCCCTTCTATTGTTTTGTGGAATATTTGGTTGGAAAAGAACAAGATAATTTTATCAAATTTTGCTCATTCTTAAATATGGGTGTGGCAAGGTATAAATAAATTTGTGAAGGATATTGCTTCAGCTTGGGTTTCAAAAGACTCCCCTAGGCTCAAAATGAGGATGATTTGATCTTGAACTGGTTTGATTCTTGCTAACCTGATAAGGGGCTGGTGGTAGCAGAGTCAGAAAGGAATACTCCTGATCACTATTGGAGAGCCCCTAACTATGGCAAGGTAAAATTAAATTTTTATGGGGCCTCAAAAGGCAACCTAGGTTTGGCAAATGGTGGTGGAGTCTTTAGGGATTGTGATGGTCATCCTCTTCTCATTTTTTCCATGTTCTTGGAGTAGAGACTAATAATGAAGTAGAGGCTCAAGCGATGTTCAAATGGATTTGACTCATGGATGGGTAAATCTAATCATTGAAGGTGACTCGTAATTCATCATCAATGTGCTTTTGTTTGGAAATGCTAAAGCTTAGAAAATTTAGATTATCTTGGATGTAGTTGATGGATCGAGAGAGCCTTTTGAGCACTTGGAGTTTCACCATACAAAATAGAAAGGTACTTCTATCACAGATTGGGCAACAAATGCTAGGGTCAGTCTCCTAGTCTCTTAGAAGGTCAACTTCTTGGAATGCCCCCTCCTACCCTAGCTCTTTGTATAATTTATTAATACATGATGTCAAGATGGTAGTGGATCAAAAGTATGATTACTTTGCTATAGTGATAGGATGGTGATATTATTTTATGGCACTCATTTCGAGTGATGGATCATGTAAATTGATTGAAGTCGCTTGTGCTTATGGGCCTTGTAATGATAAGGACATAAGTCTTGTGGCTTTTCGTATGTGCACTTCTGGCAGCCTCACCTTTTCCAAAGCTCTTGCTAGTCTTTGGTTGAGTTTTTTTTATTTCTTAGAGGTTGCATATATGTTGAAAGGGAAGGGCATTGAAGAGCTTACGATTCACCCTAAGATGCAGGCAAGTTGAAGGTTGGATTATTCAAATTGGATGACTGGGGACTCAACCTCTTCCCTTTTCATAGAGCATATCGACAAGGATATTTAAAACCCTTTGATGTGGGTTTGGATGAAGATGTGACACACTAGGACTAGAATTGATGAAATTGAGGAGTAGGAAATTACAAAAGTTTTGAAATCATTCATGGTTGATCTAAATAAGTTGGTGGGTAGAAGGAATGTGTTTAATGCCACTCAACCTATTAGTGGGGTGAACCTACTTTACAATGCAACAGGTTCTTTCACATTCCACAAAGAACATCTTGATTTGGAGGCCATGATTCTCTCTATGGGGCTCGAGTCTATGGATCACAACCATGTAATTATGGATGGCATCCTCAAATTAGAAAGGAGCATGGAATTCCTTGTGACTAGACTAGGTTCAAAGCTTCCTCGTGACTACTTGTTCTCTCCTCTTCCTTGATGTGATGCAACTGAAGATGAGGTGTAGGCGACTCTAACTAGGGTGGTTTATGGGGAGAGCATTGGACACAATGCTAGGAACAACCTTCCACCTGGAGATGATGTCATATAATTGGAGTAATTTGATGAAGTTGTTGGTCCTTTTGTCGGTGTGCAGTTTTGAAAGGGCCTAAGTAGATTGCCCTATTTTTTGTGGAATGTATAACCTATAGGTTATGTAATACAAACTTTGTTTTAAGATAAATAAAATGTTAGTTTTTTGGTTTGTTCTTCGTGGTTTGTTGGTTGGTTTGTAGTGGTGGTCCTATGTTAATAGAGGGGCTCAGGTTGGCCAAACTCAGTCCGTGCTTTCGACCCCACCAAACGACTAACACCTCACTAACTATTTTGATGGGTCTGAATCGATTTTGATTTTTGTTTGGTGGGAGGTTTTCTTGGATGGTTTCTCTTCTTATTTTTTAGCTCTAGGATGTTAGCCTAATTACCTCAACAAATACAAATAATAATCATTTAATTTAATTTTGAACCTATTAAAGATAGCTTTTTCATGATCTCACCTGTATTTAATATTCCTTGTGAAAACAAGAGTAATCAAGACTCAATGCAATTAAAGATTATAACACTACTTAATTGCAATACGTAATAGGTAAGGGATTCATCTTCACTTATATATTGACTCATTCTTTCATTCGAGCTTTAATTTGATCCTGAGAATCATTTGACTGAAGGCCAAAATTTTATCAAGGCATTGGGCTACAAAATCATCACATTCTTAATATTCTTGTGATAAAAAAAATCTTCTGTACTATAGTTTTTTGTTCACCTCCATCAGAAATGAACTCAAAATCCCACCAAGTTTAAGAAAATGCTTTAATAATAAAAATCCATTAAAAATAAAGAAGAGAGATTAAAATGCTTTATAATTTATTATATATAATACTAAATCTTATTTAATAACAATAAATAAATAAATAAACATTTTTAAATAAATAATATAAACTTACAATATTAAATATATATAATAAAGGCCTGAGCTGTATAGTCTAGATAGGTAGGGGGCCTTGACTGTCTATATATAGAGTTGCTTGTCCTTTATCCCCCCGCCCTACCCCACCGCCTCTATATATAGAATGGATAGGAAGATAAGACATTGTTTAAGGACTCGCGACATTGTCTTCTACTGTTATTTGGGCTTTTCGATCGGTCGTGTGCACCCCCATTCCCCAAATATCTAGTAGATTTATATAGAGGAGGCCCAAGATAGAGTTTTTTTTGGCTCTCCCTCCCTCTCCCCCCTCTATAGAAACTAAACTAAACTAAACTCTATGGGTTATATATTATTTATTTTATAATATATATTTAAAATTTAATATAATTTCATATATCATATTCCATATTAATATTATTTATTTGTATTATAATATATAGAATATAAATATAATTAATATGAATCATAAATAATATAAATATAATGTTTTTTATTGGATAAGGTAAAATGCTTTTGATTGGAGCTACGAACCAGTATTGTGGTACAAGGGGTCCAGTCCCCGAAATAAGCAAAAACACAAACACGACTGGAAGTAAACAACAACCACTAAGACTAAAAAGGTACCTCCTATAAGGAGAACAAGTTAGACTTCAGCTAAAATTCAATACAAAAACTAAACAAGGACCCAAACCCTTAAGCGAACCTTCAACCAATCCACCGCAAGAAGCCCAAAAAGGACAGAACAAAGGTGAAAGCCATCCAAAAGAGTATGAAAAGGATGTCACTTGCCTACAATTAGATCAGTAGCCTCAACCACAAATTAGACCCATTTTTCTCTCATGCTTTGAGAGAAGATCTTTCATTATCCATTGGGAGTCCTTGCACACCAAGTCTTCTGCATTCAGCCTTAGTAATTTTGCTTTGGAGCATCTTCCTTTCTTCTTCGTAGTGGAGTCAACATCAAATTTGGGTTTACTAGGCCGCAAAGGGGGGACACAACGAACATAGAAAGATCAGATAGGGTGTGCGGGGGAGGGGGGTAGGGGCAAAGGAGGAGGGGCAATTTGTGAAGGGGGAGTAAGTGAAGCAAGGGAGGGCTTCACAGGAGGGGCGACGGATAGGGGGAAGGCGAAACCTTATAAGAAAGCTCAAGAGTACACCTTGGCGAGGGGAGCCCTCTTTCTTCCTTCACACCTGTTGAGGTGGGGGAAGGGAGGTGAATGAACAACTTAAGAACACCTTGATGCCTTGTGGCCTAAAAGATTGCAATGAAAGCAATGAAATGGAAGGGCTTCATAGTTGAGGTATTTAGTCCACTGACCCTTGGAAGAAGACAACACTATCGAATGGAAGAGGGGCTTAAAAATGTCCACGAGAGTGCAAACTCTCACAAATTTGCCATTCAACAAATTCCCATTCAATTTAATGAAAGAACCCACATTGCTGACCAACTGCTTAAATAGCTCCTCCTTTCACATATAAATATAAACCCATCCAATATAGATATAATTTAAACCATTACTACATATATTATTAATAATATTTTAATAAATATCAAATTATATTATAATAGACAATATTTAATATAATATATAATGGCATTAATATATAATTGCTTAATAAATATAATATAACTATTATTTGTAATACTATATATATATATATATATATATATATATATATATATATATATATATATATATATATATATATATATATAACCATAACATTATGAGATAGTACACATAATTTGGTGGGGATTTGAACCCAACTCCACCAGACAACTTAAAATTTACAGTGCTTGTACTTGTAGTTTTACTTTCAACTCTCCTTCATTCACCAAATAAAGAGAAATGCTCATTAGTATTACGAATACAATTATTGTTGTTGGTGTTATTGAGAGAGTTAATGGGAAAAACTTGGAAATATTTGTATCCATATCTATTTGTATATGCCAACCTGTATCTATATCTCTTTGTATATGGTAGTTTTAGCTCACTTTGAATTCTTTCACCACTTTTATGATCTGTATGGTCTTGCCTTTGTCTACCACTTCTTCGTTGCTCAAGCTCACAGTGAAACGTGATGTCTCATCCATGCACAACTCATTAACACATCGTATGACATGACACACTACCTCCTTTTCCACCATCACCTCCATTAGAAATATCAAATTCTTGTTACTTAATGTTTCGTGCACAAAGGATGAAACGATTTCAACAGTGATTGGTTTCATGTGCAGTATTCCTAACGATTTTCACTCTTTCACTTACAAAACCCCACTTCCCAAATCATCAAGTCACACCCCTCACACTGTTTAACCCACCTTGGAATCTCTCACTGCTTTCATGTTTTTTATGGCGTTGCCCTTTGTATCACTTCATCATTGCTCAAGCTTACTGTGAAATGTGACGTCTCCTTCAAACATATCTCATTGCCATGTCATATGAGGTAACACACACCCTCTTTTTCCATCATCACCTCCACTAGAAATATCAGATCGACATTTCGTATTAAAAAAAGAAATGAGTTCAACGATTACAAATTTTTTAGTATGAATGTTGATTTTTACTCTCTCACTTTATAAAACCTATATATTCCGGCGTAACTTGCACTTTATATCTCATTGCCATGTCATATGAGATAACACACACCCTCTTTTTCCATCATCACCTCTAGAAATATCAGATCGACATTTCATATTAAAAAAATAAATAAATTCAGCGATTAAAAATTTTATGGTTCGAATTTTGATTTTTGCTCTGTCACTTTATAAAACCTATACTTTTGGGGCAATTGTTAGTAAATAACAATTTACAAAATATTTACTAACAATTGCCCTGGGGGTGTAAAGAACGCTGGAAGGAGTGTAGAAGTTATTTCTTCTCATTTGTTTAGTATATTGTTCATTTAAGTGTTTCCACATTAAGTGTATGATGTGGACACCCCATAAATTGATCACCAATTGTTTGTCTTTTATCTCAATTATTGACTCCTCTACCATGACATTCACATTGTATCAACAACGATGCCCTCTTATGCATCCATGTGGCATGCACTTTACATTAGTTTTGGAACTCACTTCAACCACACCCTTTTCTCACTCTCCCGCATAATTCATAACTAATTATCAGTTTTTAAAGTGCTTGGTTTACTTTTCCAGGACCCCTAATACATATTCAACCTTTCACTGAAACGTTTAAGCCATCAAAACTTTCCCAAACTCAAATGAAGTCCAATGTAGCTCGAACATTCACAATTTATTTACCTAAGTGCAAGTCATTATGCCCCGGGCTCAAAAACAATCACCGCTTGACCGATAAACACTTGCCGTAACACCAAATAAAAATCTAAAATATTTAATATGTTAAATCGTTGTGAGGTAGGCAGTCACAACTGAAATTTGAGATAAAATCTGAAATTTGAGACAAACTCTGGTTAGGTAGGAGGTCACGACTGAAATTTGAGGGAAAATCCCAAAGTAACCTCGGCTCCGTATGTTGGAGATTTATTTGTGTATTGATTTCCCAAAGGCCGGCTAATATGGAGGAAGCCCTCCTACCTCAACATGATAATGAACATGGATGTAGCAAAGGAGCCTCCCTCGAGACAGTCCGTCACACAGGTGGATGGAAAGCATCCTTTTTCATAATTGGTACTACCCTTGCTCTACAATCTTTTTCTTCCTTCTCACACCTATTTCAGAGGCCCATTTTTCTCTGTTTTTAAAAGAATTGCATACCCATGTCGTCCATCTTTTGATTTTGTTTGTTAACAGGAGTTGAGGTGGCAGAAAGAATGAGCTACTATAGCATAAGCTCAAATTTAATAACATACCTCACTGTTGATCTCCACGAAAGCACTGCCACTGCAGCCAAGAATGTGAATATATGGTCTGGAGTTACAGCAATACTTCCTTTCCTGGGGGCATTCCTTGCAGATGCATATTGGGGTAGATATTGGGCCACTCTGATTTCTTCCATTATTTATTTGCTGGTCAGTTGTTAAAATCCCATATTCCTATTCTTTCTTTCTTTCCCCTTTACATTTTTTTTGAGCTCTTATATATATTCTGTAATAACCAAAATGACAGTAGTATTATAGAATTCAAATCACCCTTGTTTATCAGCTGTTTACCAATTCGGGTATCCATTTCTGCATTACAGATTTTTGAGCTTTATTAGTATGATTTCTAATTACCCAATTGGGTGCTGCTATGCAATTCAAATTACCCCGTTTTTCAGGACGACAACCCTATGGGTATTCGTCAATCACTTTATTATGATATTTTATAACTACATTATCGGAATTGCTTTGAAATCTAAGTATAAGGGAGGAGGTTGGGTTCAAATCCCAGGTGAATTTGATTGAATGAATACCCTTCAGATTTTGGCACTGCATACCAACCCTTCTGTAAAGACTGAATCCATAAAAAAATATATATCTATAATGCCTTTTATCAGAGATGACCCATCACAGTTTTTTTTGACTCATCGTACAAATATTTTTCATTGCCAAATTGATGCTGCAAGAGACTATGTAACCAAACAACGTGTATGAAATCAGTTAGACAATGTTCATCTCAGTAGACCCCAACAAATATCAGCCATAAATCCATAACCAACTTTTTTATTTTGACCTTGAATGTTATGAGAGTGTTTACTTGACATAGATTCTATTTTGATCTAAATGATGGATCATGGAAGTATGATTTGAAACTTTGATTTAAAAATAACTTACAGTTGTCCCTGTGGCAGTGACCAAATGGTAAGGAAGGTGGGCTTTACCTATGAGCTTCTGTGTTCGAGTCTCCCTTGTTATTGGTAGTTGACTCCTCAGGTGGCACTGCTTCCCATGGGTCTAAAAGATTTCCCCAAGTCAAAAAAGAACCGGTTACCGATTTAAAAAAAAAAAAAAAACTTACATTTTATCCAGATGCAATTCACTCTATAGCTTTGGGTTCCAAGCATTGTGGTTTAGGGCTTTGTTGTTTCATGACTTTGTCCCATTTCAGCTTTTGCTTCTTTATTATTTCGTTTTGTTTCAGTAAAGTATCACTTTATTGGGGATGCACTAGTTTCGATTATGTACTTTGACCATGTAATTTTTTTAGTTCCATCCGCCATTCCTTGCCAGTTGTAGATATTAATATCTAAATTAAACCATAATTAAACTGCAATGAAATTCATGTACTTAACTTTTTTATGCAGGGATTAATTTCCTTGACTGCATCTGTATCCCTCCCATTTCTAAAACCTACCCCATGTGACACAACAGCAAGTTCTTGTTCAAAGGACGCTCCTTATCAGATTGGGGTTTTCTTCTGCTCCCTGTATTTAATAGCATTGGGTACAGGAGGGTACAAACCCTGTATAGAAGCTTTTGGTGCTGACCAGTTTGATGAAGATCCAGAAGAGGACAAGCAGAGGAGTTCCTTTTTCAATTGGTGGTACTTTGGCCAGTGTGGTGGTGCTCTGATAGCACTGTCAATAGTTCTGTACATAGAAGAGAATATAGGATGGGGAGTGGGGTTTGGAATCCCAACTGTGGCTATGGCACTAGCCCTCTTTGTTTTCGTCTATGGTTCTAAATTTTACCGGCACAAACTACCCCCTGACAATCTACTTGCTTGTGCTGGGAAAACAGTATCAGAATGTTTTGTGAGATCAAGAATCAATATCTTTCATTTAGATCATCTCAAGTAAGCAGCTTTGGCCCTTTTGGGTTTTGTTTTTCCTCTTTCAAATATCGAATGTTATAAGTTTACATCACAAAAGTACAAAGTCTCTGCAGAGTACATATAATAGTAAAAGTTCATCATTCCTTACTTTAAACCTTTTAAAAGACCTTGTCCTTACGGCAATCATAAAGCCACTTACGGAGATAAATCAATGAGTGTTTCAAACTTCAATTAAGAATTCAATCAAAGATATTAAAACTGCTAAAACTATATGTTTTTCAAATGAACTTCTTAGCTTTTGGGAACATACTTTGAGAAACTTTTAAAAAAATACCTTCCATAGTTTGCATTGAAGTAATTTTTTTATTGACCGGAGGAAACCATTTCTGCAAATCTTGCATAGTAGGCCAGTCTCAACTATATGAAAACTATGTACATCTATAAACTCCAACTGTAAATATGTGCCATTGACCCTACATGTCATTTACGCAATTATCTAGATGTCCATGTTTGCATGGGAAATGTTTCTGTTGTAGGGTAGAATATAGTACTAGTTTTTTTTTATTTATATAAACTAGTTGGAAAGTTGAAAATCAACTGAGAGGTGTTATTTTCAATGTTTTCATTCTTTTGGAATAGGTTTCCTGACAGAGCAGTAGTTGAAGATAATCAAGGGCGGGGATCCACCAGTAACCGTGTAGCAACACAAGCTGAAGAATTTACACTCATTCCAAGGTTGATTCCTATTTGGGTAACATGTTTAATGTATGGTGTTGTATTTGCACAATCATCTACTTTCTTCACAAAACAGGGTAGTACCATGGATAGAAAAATCAGTGGCAATTTTCAAATCCCTCCGGCATCCCTGCAGTGTCTGATTGCATTTAGTATACTTGTGCTGGTGCCTGTATATGACTGGATCCTTGTTCCACTTGCTAGAAAGTTTACAGGGCATGAGTGTGGTATAACATCGTTGCAAAGAATAGGGGTTGGCATATTTTTTTCTATGGTTGCCATGGTTGTTGCAGCCTTGATAGAAATTAAAAGACTGAAGGAAGTGAAAGATAATGGTTTAGTAGACATGCCTGATGCAATAGTTCCAATGACTATCTTATGGTTGTTTCCGCAATATATACTTTATGGCATATCAGAAGTATTTGCAATGGTGGGAATGCAAGAGTATTTCTATGATCAGATGCCCCAGGCAATGCGCAGCTTGGGAATTGCTGTGTTTCTGAGTGTGCTTGGAATTGGTAGCTTCTTAAGCAGCATTATTATCTCCGTTGTTGATGAATTGAGCATCAGAAGCAATGAAGGAAGGTGGTTCTCAGACAACTTGAACAAAGCTCATTTGGACTACTATTATTGGCTTCTGGCTGCTCTTAGTGGAATCAATCTTTGCGCATACATTTTTTTTGCAAAACGATATAACAATAAGAAAATAGAAAACAATGTTGTGGATGACAAGGATATGTTGGCTTAGTGAGCTTCGTGTCTTGCTGCGTGGATGTATTATGGACTTACAGATTGTCCCCAGGATTTGGCTAATTGCACTTAATATGATTATAGTTAAGATACCTATGCTTTTCATCAGGTTGTAAGGAATTTTATGGTTCTATCTGCCATCATGTATCCATATTCATGCTTTTCCTTTGTAAAGAAGCTTGGTACGGAGTGTACCACCTCCTCACGAAAGTCTATTATGAGGCAGAGTTCTAGGGTAATGAAAACAGTTGCACTATTCCTTAAAGTACAATAATTTAAAGCACTCCTTCGAAGGAACCAAGGAATAATATAAGCCTGAATTTAAACCAAATAAAACAATAGAGAAAAGTGATAAATCGTTAGCATGCTGTGGTTGTACGTCCAAATGACCTCTTCAGGATGCAATGTTTGGCCTTAATCATAACTGGAAAAGCACAGATACCGAATCCAATTACAGATGCCATCAATTGATGCGATGGGCAACAATTGCAAATGCAAACTTTCACAATCCACGTCCACTGATCTGGAGAAAATTTTCCACTTATTTTCAACATGTCTAGGTTTAAGTATTCTTTAGTTGTTTTAAAGTCTATTCCTTCAGAGAGCTGCAATTTGGCATAATTATATTTCACGTTTTGTCAACTTCTATGATGGTTTCTCATGAAATGCAATTGGTATAAAACTGTTGAAACCAGATGCTTCCTTCACAGTAATCTTTGTGCTTATTAGTAGCGGCCAATCAAGTAGTTGTAAATTTGAGTTCTCTAGAAAATTGTCGCAGTTATCTTGGTTAAAATCATACGGTGGAAAAGTGAAGCACCAAAACATCTTCAACTTTTTTTCAACATGTCTAGGTTTAAGTATTTTTTAGTTGTTTTTGAAGTCTATTCCTTCAGAGAGCTGCTTTTTGGCATAATTATATTTCATGTTTCATCAACTTCTTTGATGGTTTCTCGTGAAATGCAATTGGTATAAAACTGTCGAGACCAGATGCTTCCCTGACAGTAATCTTTGTGCTTATTAGTAGCGGCCAATCAAGTAGTTATAAATTTGAGTTCTCTTGAAATTTTTTGCAGTCATCTCAGTTAATATCATATGGTGGAAAAGTGAAGAACCAAAAATTCTTCAACTGATTGCCAACATGTCTAGGTTTAAGTATTCTTTAGTTGTTTTTAAGTCTTCTTTCAGAGAGCTGCATTTTGGCATAATTATATTTCACTTTTCATCAACTTCTTTGATGGTTTCTCATGAAATGCAATTGGTATAAAATTGTTTGAGACCATATGCTTTCCTGACAGTAATCTTTGTGCTTATTAGTAGTGGCCAACCAAGTAGTTGTAAATTTGAGTTCTCTTGAAAATTGTTGCAGTCATCTCGCTTAAGATCATAAGGTGGAAAAGTGAAGCATCAAAACTTCTTCAACTTATTTTCAACATGTCTAGGTTGAAGTATTCTTTAGTTGTTTTTAAGTCTATTCCTTCAGAGAGCTGCAATTAGGCATAATTATATTTCATGTTTCGTCAACTTCTTTGATGGTTTCTCATGAAATGCAATTGGTATAAAACTGTCGAAACCAGATGCTTCCTTGACAATAATCTTTGTGCTTATTAGTAGCAGCCAATCAAGTAGTTGTAAATTTGAGTTCTCTAGAAAATTGTCGCAGTTATCTTGGTTAAGATCATACGGTGGTAAAGTGAAGCACCAAAACATCATCAACTTTTTTTCAACATGTCTAGGTTTAAGTATTTTTTAGTTGTTTTTGAAGTCTATTCCTTCAGAGAGCTGCTTTTTGGCATAATTATATTTCATGTTACATCAACTTCTTTGATGGTTTCTCATGAAATGCAATTGGTATAAAGCTGTCGAGACCAGATGCTTCCCTGACAGTAATCTTTGTGGTTATTAGTAGCGGCCAATCAAGTAGTTGTAAATTTGAGTTCTCTTGAAAATTGTCGCAGTCATCTTGGTTAAGATCATACGGTGGAAAAATGAAGCACCAAAACTTCAACTTATTTTCAACATGTCTAGGTTTAAGTATTTTTTAGTTGTTTTTTTAAGTCTATTCCTTCATAGAGCTGCAATTTGGCATAATTATATTTCATGTTTCATCAACTTCTTTGATGGTTTATCATGAAATGCAGTGGGTATAAAACTGTCGAAACTAGATGCTTTCCTGACAGTAATCTCTGTGCTTATTAGTAGTGGCCAATCAAGTAGTTGTAAATTTGAGTTCTCTTGAAAATTGTCACATTCATCTTGGTTAAGATCATATGGTGGAAAAGTGAAGCACCGAAACATCTTCAACTTATTTTCAACATGTCTAGGTTTAAGTATTTTTTAGTTGTTTTTTAAGTCTATTCCTTCAGAGAGCTGCATTTTGGCATTAATTATATTTCACATTTCATCAACTTCTTTGATGGTTTCTCATGAAATGCAATTGGTATAAAACTGTTGAGACCAGATGCTTCCCTGACAGTAATCTTTGTGCTTATTAGTAGCGGCCAATCAAGTAGTTGTAAATTTGAGCTTTCTTGAAAATTGTCACAGTCATCTTGTTAAGAACATTGGTGGAAAAGTGAAGCACCAAAACTTCAACTTATTTTCAACATGTCTAGGTTTAAGTATTCTTTAGTTGTTTTAAAGTCTATTCCTTCAGAGAAGAAATGGCTGCTCATGTAAAGTTGACATCCAACAGATGACTTAATGCGCAGTTAAAATCCGCAAAAGAAAAACCATCTAATTTCCTTACATGTCAAATTCTCTGCCTGCCCCACCGAATCTAGAGTCTGAATCATGAACTAGTGATCTTTATTGGTGGTATATTGTGATAGATATTCCAGCAATGAGCGATAAATTTCTACTACAGGAGAGCAGCTCAACTCATTGCAAGCATGTGTGCCAAAAAAAGAGCCATTTATTTTTAGCATAACCATCTTTAACACCAAGCATAGCCAATACTTGAACACTTAATTTGGCATCCACATGCCATTTAAATGGTGACACATTAGCATTGAAATTTATTTCAGTGGACTTAGCATGTGTTTAGTAAATATTTTTCGTTTTGTGTGTTTAATTGGAGAGAAAGTCGCATTTTGAATCGAATTTGTTGGAATGAACTAAAAAAAAGTTGTTCCTAAGCATGTAAATTGGATATGTAATAGTTGTAAATATAATGTGTCACCATGTGATTGGCTACTTTATACTATTTTTGGGTATAAATTGTACAACTATATGTAAATTGTACGATTACTTTTCAAATCAGTTTGTTCAAACATTGGTTACTAACCTCACAAGTATTAATACTTATTTAAATAATGGCTTCTCCACCCTAGTAAGAAGGATCAACAATATGTAAAATACAAAGAGCTTCGCTGTGAGTGTATGATATGATGGACAAGTAACAAAGCAAAATTTCTTAAGGCAATAGTGGAATATTATATAGACAAATAATGATAAACTCAGCTGTGGTCTTCTATCTAAAGATAACATTAATTCAAAATATTCGGGAAAAAATAGAATTGCCTTCATCTTTCATCCTCTTGAAAACATAGGCTCTTGCATCACTATTAGAACTTAATTGCATTTGTGTAAAATCTTCACCCTATGGATTGAGTTCAAGGAAATGTTTGTTGAACCATGAACAACCCTTATAACATTGAGTTTAGAGAAGGTATGCATAACTTAAGCACACAACATGCATAAGAGGAGAAACAAGTTTTGATCATATGAATATTTTCTTTTACTATCATTTTTATATTGTAAAAACCATAGTATTGAATTGTTAAAAGTGTTCTCTAAAATTGGGATGGTTTAATCAACTATTGAATCATAAATATTAATTAATTGCACTATTGTCATGGTTCTCCCAATTTATGTTTTTTGAAGCTGCATCAACACCAATTAACGCCTTACTATTGAGTTCAATTTGTTTCTAGAAGCTCAATATAGTGATTCTAAGCTTACTCTCAAAATAATAGCAAAAATATATGAATTTGTATATCAATAAGAATGAAGAAGCTCTAAATAGTGATTTTAAAATCACTCTTAAAATTATGGTAAAAATATATGAAGTTATAGTGTATCAACAGAGATTAAGTTTGTATGTAGTGATTTAGAAAAAAAATATGGACTTCCATTAAAAGTAAGAAGTAAATGTTGATGCAAGTGGAGAGACGACGTGTTATTGATGTAGATGGTAGACGTGATGGATGGGATCAATTACCACATCTCATATCATGTACATAATAGATGGTGGTATCACTATCTATGGTATCCCTTTAGAGAAATGAATTCTAAGTAAAACACCATGGCTATTTCTTTTCAATATTGTCGTTAACAAACAAACATGTAACAATTAACCCAAGAGGCAAAGATCACAATCATAGCCCACAGATTGAGCCACAAAAATAAAGGTCTTTACAACATACAACTATTCGAGAGTCATCATAAAACATATACCAAGGGGTTAAAGCTCAATTTTCACAAATTAAGTCGCAACTAGAAAAGAAAGGCAAGTCTAGGCCAAGGGGCCATTATCCAAATCTATGAGAGGATTCTTATCAACTTGAACATGCTCTCCAGGGTCCTTGTAAATATCATTAGGTCCCTCACTAGTCAAAACACCACCCACTTTGGCCAAAGCAGTAGAACTAGGTTCTTTTGAATTTTTTGCAACAAGGTAAAGGCCCAATGGGTCACCAACAGGTTCATTGGTGCTAACGAGTTTCTTTACCAAATGCCCCAGATCCCTCAACTTGAGGATTTTCAACCCTTCTCATGTTATATTCACATCTTTCCAAAATAGATTGCACTTTGTTAATGGTTTGGTTGACATTGTCTTCAAGAACAATTTCAACCCAAGTAGGTTGGACCCCACCATATCTATGTTATGGGAGTGGAATATAAGCAAGGGAAGACATTGAAGCTAGGGTACAATCTGATTTAGATTCATTTTCCATCCTATAACTAGCAGGAAAGTCAGGGGCCAACTATTGAGGGAAAACCCTAGCCCCTTGTGCTTGATTTTGTTAATTTTTTTGAAGTGAAGCATATAAAGCATCTATGTCGATTCATCCTTCTTCGAGAAACAAATGATCACATCATTAGCTTTCATACCAGGTAATTGTTCATCACACTATTGTAAGTAAGCTTCCTTCATTAAATCCCAATCATATCCAATTATTTCCATGCCTGCGGACTCCACAAAATGGACATACCATTCTGGAGTTGAATTGATCTTGGGGAAGCCACCAGTGTCTAAAATGTGTTTGGAAGAAATCTTAAGAAATCTAGTATTAAGAGACATTTCCAATTCTTCCTTGGGAACTATAAGTTGTATATTCACATGCACATACAAGATAGGAAGAATGACTTCACTTGTGAAGTCGAAAAGTCCCCTGCCTTTCTCTTGAAAAACATCATTGTTCCTTTATTTTAATATCAACCACATGGTTTCACTTGAAATAACCAGCCACATTTTTTTTCAAAAACAAGTACATTTCATTCTCAATATTAATAAAAGCAAACAAAAATTCAGCCAAGTGATATTCTTACAAACACATTTACACCAAGCATTAAGACAATGTTTCCATGTAGCACATGCAAAATGGCAAACAAAAAGTAAATTCTCAATAGTTTCTTCTTCCCCACAAATAAAACCAAAAATATTACCAATAGCATTTTTATTAATAGGTAAATAAACAACAAGCTTACAATGAAGAAGTAACCACCTAAATCAAGCCTCTTTAGTCTCAATATAAGAGGAACATATGACAACAAACCTATCCGTCCTCCTATGGAAGGGCTTGCAAAGAGACCACTTCCTATTAAGACCTAAAAAGACCTCTTGAGAGAAAGAAATCTTGTCATAGGGTTGTTTAGGAGTGATTTCAATTAATGGGGGGCCTTTATCCATCTGATAACACCCCAAAATATTCATCATCTTCAATAACAAGGAGAGCATGTGGAGTCTTACAAGCTTTCTTTAAAATGGTAAACGTTCTTAAATTAGAGTCGAGCAACAAAATCCTAGCCTTAAGCTCACTCCAAGATATCCATCTGCTATGAGAAAACACATCCTCAAAATTCTTGATACCTTTAGAAAACCAAAAGCTAATTGTAAACAAGGAATGATATTGCTATAAACATAACCTCCAATAATCCATCCAAAGCCTTAAAAATGAAACTACAAGAGAGAAAGTAGGCTTCTTGTACCTTTACCATCAATCATTACCTATGACTGAGATCAATACAAGAGAAATGAGGTAGCTTGCTTGCATTTTACCATCTAATATTAAAACCACACAAGATTACATTTTCATATTTCTCTGTAGAAAAATTTCAAGGTAAGTGTCAACATAGGATTGCGGGAATCTTAATATGTTTGATTACTTATGATTTTAGGTTTTTGGAGTGCATTGTAGTTGTAACCTTAGCCTCCTAATATTAGCTAAGTTCCTTAATCTATTGGTCAATACAAATCACAAATGTCTTGGAAGTGTGGCTTGGTTTGGCATTGTAGAAGGATAAGGCACCTTGCATATGGTTGGCAATAGAACTCTTATGTTGGGTATGGATATAGGTAGTGAAGTCTTGGTCCCATGGAGGTGGGATTTGCTCTGAACTTTTTGCCTTATGGGGTTCCATGAAATTATAAAAGAGTATAACTGCAAATGTAATTATCTTTACTTGAAAATTAGGAGCATCAACTCTTTAGGAGAAGGATATTTAGGGTTGAGTAGTGGTTGGGGTTAAAATTTGAACCAACTGTATTTTGGCATATAAATATCAATTTACAACGAATCCCAATTATTCTAAGAATATTTTATAAATTTATTTTATGATTCACACCTCTTCAAATTTCTCTGCAATTATAATTCTACCAAATTTAATAATTCATAAGACCACACCTCTACATATCTGCTCCAAAATTATTTGAGCAACACCTACTCAAAATTTATTGTGATGCAGTTGCAGAGACCAGTGTATAAGAGGGTGTCAATGCCTTACAATAAGGCCAAGATTCCAATATGGGAAACACCACTTAACATGTATATGTTGACAAAAATCTAAAATAGTTGGGGGATTCAATGAACTAGGCATGGGTCATTAGTTGCATGGGGATGGAAGCTTGCAATCCCTAAACTATTGATTAATCTAAGCCTCCTTTCAAATATTTTTAATATGACTAAAAGAGAACTTAATTACCAGTAGAGCACCCATATGTAGAGGATTTCCCTTGGCTCATGTTAGGGCCTTTAGGCACCCGATCAATAGATTGAGAACTTAAAATTTTGTAATAATATTAAGGATCCTAAAGGCCCTAAATGGATTCATGAATTTAGCACCTCACCTTTTGGCAATGGCACAAGTAGAACTTTAGCATCTAATATTCTAGCATTAACATAAGCATGAATTGAACACCTCTTATAAGGAAAGGGTCTTATTTGATGGAAAGAATAATATGAGGGAAGGGGTAGTTGATAAATAATTAGATTGGCCATTTTTTTTTGGTATTCATTAAGAGGATTCTTGCTTAGTCTTAAGACCAAATGTTTTTGTTTATCACCAAAATGTTTTTGTTTATGTGGTGATTTAGTACTATGCTTATTCACATTCATTCATAGAGTTTCCCTCTTCCATGATATAGGTTAAGAAATGAGAATTGAACATGTAAACATTTAGAAGAAAAATGTACAACGCACAAGATATACTCCATATAAACCCAATGTGGGTAACTCTAGAAGGTGGGGAGGTGCCTCCAATCCACTATCACCAAGAATGCAAGGTTACAAGCTTAAAAGGCTATGGCATACAACCAACAATCTATCTCCCTTGTTCTACATCCTACAATCTTTCTTTCTTTCCTCATATGTTTTGCAAAACTAAACTCAAGTCCACATAACTCTTCAACTCCCCCCAAGACTCCTTCTTAACTAATGCATGCAATAAAAATGTTATAAAATCCTCCAAAAAACATACTAAATCAATAGATAACATTCCAATCAATCTATATTCAAATACGGGTGATTGGTTTTAGCATTTATCTTATTTAGGATGGGTTTGATCTAGAATGAACCCATTGCTAGTGTTCTAATGACGAGTTCGGTCATGCACAAATCCATTATTTTGCTTTAGCTATTTTTGATATGGGTTCAATGATTATTGAACCCATTATGTGTTCTTCAAGATGGGTTTGGTTTGACATTAACCTTTATTTGAAACCTAAATTTTCAAAACAAAATATTCATAGGAATCCTTCTTGGGCCTCCCTTCTCCTTTCGAGATACTATATAGCCTACTCCAACACTTTCTAGATACATATACACTTTTTTCCTTTGTCTTTTACAAGTTTAGGAGTGATCAAATTACAAGTGGATCCAATGTGAATCACACGTCCCTGATCATGAGGCTTTTGGTCTTCCAAAGATTAAATTTCTTACAAGATGAATGAACTCCTTGATTTTCTCTTTGGAGTACCATTTGGCTTTGCTTGACAATTGAACTATCTATCCAACTTTCCAAAACTCATGCTCTTCTCTTAGTCTTCCACACCTTCTACTACACCATTATGTCTTCTTGCATTATTTTTTTAGTAAAAGGTTCCAAGTATTAAAGTGGAGGAAGCATAAGCCATGTTCCAACTTCATATATCACTGAAAGCTTAGAAAGGCATAAGTATTAAGTTTTCTGCGTGCCCAAAAACACATACATCCTTATGAATAGATGCATGTCAAATTTGAAATTACTTTCACTCATTTGCTCAAGAATCTCAAAATGATCATATGTTTTTTGTTTTCCCTTGGAGTTTATCTTTGCTCAATTACAACCATACCTTGTCCCAAACTTGGAATTTATGGTCAATCCTTTGTTGACCATGTCTTGATTTGTATCTTGCATGTGATTCCTTGAATTGTTCTTACAATTGAAAGTGTATTTACCCCACTTTCTCAATGATCCTTGTTGTTGTTGTGTACCTAAACACAACATATATGTATGTGCTTAGTTTAGCTTTACTTTTACTATGTTATATTTTGTGCGCCTATTATTAATGAAGGGTGAGGCCATACGTTAGCTATGGGTTAATTAGGGCTTCTGGTGGTTGAATACAAAAGGGGGAAAACCCCTAAAGAATGTATATTTTAACAATATCAAATTAATACATGTGATAACTGCGACTGTGTAAGAGATTGTGTTGTATAGTTGGATTTGCAGGTGCAATCCACGCTTGAGGAAGTAGGTCCTCCCATTTAACTGTTTATTAGCATTTTATCTATATTTTGTAGTTTTGTTTTTGGGGTTATTTTATAAAGCAAAAAGTGGTATTAGAGCTTTAGAAAAATTTCATAGCCACTGCAAAAATGTTGAGGGGATTTTATCTAAGAAACAACTTGAAGTTTGTGACCAAAGATGAAATAAAGGGGTTGTTGGATAAGTTCACCAGAGAAGTTCGAAAGGAGATTCGTTCCATGGGAAGACAACCAGAGCAACCAGATGACAAAGATGAAGACATCAACCCTTTGGAGGATCCTAAGCATGACCCACTAGATGAGGAAGAGGAAGAGTAAGAAGATTAGGAGAAAGAGAAATAAATATCACATCGTCATTCTTTTAACCTACAAATTAAGATCCCACAATATGATTTTGGAGGTAAGATGGATGTCCATACTACAAATGAACAAGCTTAAACTAGTCTTATGGTACAAAATATTAAAAGCAAAGATGAAAAGTTGGATGTGTCCCTGCAACATTTAGATGGTGTTGTGCACTCCTGGGGACTTTTCAAACTTCACCAAAGCTCTGAAAAAGAGAGCCTATAATAATTGGGATGAGCCACATGATTCTTAGTTAATGAATTAGTTTTAGAAAGATATGTCCAAGGAAGCATATATAGAGAAATTTAAAGTTTTGGATTCCAAGGCCAAGTTGCCTCCGAATCTAGTGCAAAATATCTATATTTCCAACCTACAGGTTGAGATACAAATATAGGCAAAGATGTTTGAACCAAACTCTATTGAAAGGGCAATTATTTTAGCTAGAAGAGAGAAAAACATACTGATGCCATAAAATATAAAATAATAGGGATTATTGCCCATATATCTTTCATTTGGGATAAGAAAACAAGAGGTGATGAAAGATTTTAATCTTCACTGCCATTATGTCCACTGTTGTAAACCCACATCGTAAGTGTTAAGACTCATCAAGCAGAGGTCATGTATGCAACCCAAAAAATATTTTTATGGCAGATGATGTGTGTTATTTTAAGATAAAATCTAAGTCAATTAATGAGGATACCCAAAAAAAAAACCAAATATAGGGTGCGACCATGAAAATTTGTATCCTTATATTGTATAAACATGGGAACCATCTATGCCACTTTACACAATGAAAGGATTGGATCATCTAGACACATTCAAGTTATTTTCCCATGTCAAGAAAGCCCTAGTTTTATCCATGGTTGATCCAAGAATTACACTTACTATTCTGGATAAGAAAAAAGTCTACATGGTAGGTCTCATTTAGACACTTCTATAAGCTTTCATGTTCATGTTCCAAACAACCAAAGCATTGAATGCATAGGAGCAGTGCATAATTTGTACCTTTTAGTGGTAGATTCGGCCTTAAGATAAATTGTGTGGTCAATATTTGGGGTTTTGAAGTTTGTAGACACATAAATGAACATTTAAGCTGAAACAATGCAATTGTAACCATTATCTATACACAATTAGCTCATGCCTCATTCCATGGTATTTTGACTGCCATTCCTTCACTCTTATGTAGATCACCCTTACCTCTTGAGAAAATTCTGATTCTAAATATCTCTATCCAACATCTTAAGCAACCTAAGTTCACTTTCAAAACGATCCACACTTCTAGTTTAACTATTCTTGCGTTTCAGACAAGACCACCCTATTTAGACAATCTCACACCCTAGTAATGTCCAATTCCCCCACATACATCCTCCTATCAAATAACGAGAAAATTTTCAAATTTAAATTTATGTAATGGGCATCACATATGTTTATCAGGCCCCATCCAAAGGAATTCCTAATTGATCACTATAAAACCACATTTTAAAATCATTTTACACACAAGAGGCTTACATATGAAAAAGCATTAGAACATCCAACTACATGTTGAGATAAAAACACATATTTTTCCCAATACATAGTCCACGCAACCCAATTAGCCCTGAGTTAAGTCTGCATACACCTCAAAGATCACAAGTCATGGTTGAAGCACATAAACAAACCATGATTGCACTAATATTTAATATTTTTGCAACTAAATATTTCACACACACTACTGTAGCATGGGAAAACTACATGGACTTTGATCCTTATTTGAAGTATTGGTATGTAGGAAATGCTCAACACAGTGGGTGTGGAGGTTTAACACAACTTCAACTGCTATAATCCCCCCCTTTTTTTTAATCCATTTATCATTCATGGTCTATTGAGCTAGGGTTGCAAGTGAAGAATAAGGCATACAATGGTTTTTACGATGGATTGAGAGCTCCCACACAGTCAAACAAAACACATAGGTGAAGGCAAACTTTCCATATCAGTTACAGAGAGCCATCCCTTGCCAGAAGTCGGTGCTTCCTAAAGAAAATAACATGCCATGACCCTATCCAAATTCCAACAACCTTGTCATAGATCTAAATGAAACCATGTTATTGATTCACAACATCATCACATAGTCATCACATAGTCACACAATATGTTTTCCAATCATAGTCACATTCATGCATCCCAGTTTTCTAGCTAAGTTATTTCCTTTTTACACTTTTCTTTTTTAGCATCTTTTCAAATAAAGTAAATTACAAATCAGTGATGCTTAATTTATGTGTATATTTTACATCCTGATTTAGCTCAATTTATTTTATCTAATTAGAATATAACATCTCTTATTTCTCATTTTTTGATAAAACATATTGGTGAACCTATCTATTGATTGAATATTACAAAACCCTAACCATAGATGTTCCTAGGGTTTCTTTCTTTTTCTTGTTTCCAATTTTTGTATTAAGGTTTTCAGATTTGATAAATTATTTGTTAGTAGCAATATTCCAATTTTTTATTTTATATTTTATGCAATCCAAGAAAGTTATTTCTACCTCTCTTTGATAAAATACTAGAATAAGTGGTATTCCAATTGAGCATACTCATATTCCTTTTGATAACACACATAACATGGATAAGAACAAGGGTGTATTAGGCCCTTTAGATGTAAATGAACAAAATGAACATGTAGAGGTCCATAACACTGCTTCAAAGAATGCACACTATGATTAAGATAACATTAGCCCTCAAGATGAATACCAAGATGTACTTCCACCTATGGGTGTTGAACAACTAGAGTTTAACAAAGTGAAAATTATTAAGAATTTTCGTGAAAGAACTTGGGAACAACCTCATGATTATCATATAATTTTGAGAACTCTTTTTGACATAAAAAGTGATAGCATGGCTAATAGACACGATACTTCTATTGTTATGGGTTATTTATCCTTTTTCACATCATTCAATACATTTTTTTTACTGCCATTTATTATGGGGGCAACCTAAGGGTTTCAATAGATTAACATGCCAATTATTACCTAGTCATTGGAGACACCACCTTTAGTTAGCACACATTCTTCTTCTCCAAATGTACAATCCATTATGCATGAGATTCACTCTCAGAAAACTAAGGTGTTACATTTCAAACAAGAAGCTTCAAAATATAATCAGGTGCTTGATTCTCACACTCTATTGGTACAACATATTGTAATTTCACCATTACCAACTAGTTTTGTGGCACTTAAGATTACATTATATGATGTAAAAAGTGACTTTGAATATCATTTGAGTTTTTCACACATGTTTGTGTCAGGTTGGTATCACACACTAAACCTACAACCAGGCTCTGATACCAACTGTCAGGATCCCTACTCTCCCCAATAAGAGTACATATATGATTACCTTGTATAAACAACTAAACACGAAATTTAACTAGAAGTACAAGTAACTAGAAATATGAAACAACATAGAATATGAGAGTCAATACCCAATTGTATTAATACATATAAAGAAGGAAATACAATAAAGAGACGCCACACTCTTCCACACCTCTCAGGCTTCCCACACCAAGTGTACAGTAATTCTCCTTCTACTCTTCCCTCTCCTACCAAAAATGGTCCCAACACACAACTCAAACATAGAGCTGATATTCACTTCCAACTGGTCAGTAACACGCTGCCAGTACACCAAGCACACAACCGTACTTCAAATAGATCTCCTTGCTCTTTGCTGCCACCTGCAAATTACCAGACCTTACTCACCATGTAGATGTCTCTGCACCCTGAAGAACCCTTGTCCTTGTCTCACCAAGTCCTTATGATTCTTCAACCAGTACCCCGGTGGATCTCCTAGCAGAACTTGCATCATCTGCAACTCTCCCTAATCATACACACTCAACACCCCTTTGAACTAGGAGGAGCAAAACTTGCTCTCTCTACAAGCTCAATGGCTTTCTAACATAATTTTACAATACAGCCCATGAGTCTATTATATAGATCTCATGCTTACAATAATTAGACTTTCTTAATTACAATAATTAGACTCGCAACTCTAAGACCAAAAATAGTCTTTACATGCAAACTGTCGGTCCAAAAATAGGCCTGTTCGAAACCCGCATGCAAACTGCATGCACACATAGGTTGCCGACGTCGGCTCTTCCCTGACCGATGTCAGCGGACTCATAACTGACGTTGGTTGCTTCTGCACTGCACCATGACCGATGTCGATTGATCAGACCGATGTCGGTTGCCCTGCAACTCATTCTGCAACTCCCCACAACCTCCGTAACTTCCGCAACTCTCCTGTTCGCATCCTGGTGAAGCTTTTAGCTCCACAACTTAACAATCTCCCACTTGGAGATAAATAGCTGCACCTGTACCTGTACATGTACACTATCTAATTTATTCCCTGGCTTGTATCCCTCTTCAAGCTCAATCTTGAAGACCAACCACCACACAACCTGTGATGCTCCACCTGTCATTCAAGTACCCTGCCACATCCGAACCTACAACCCATGTAGTGAAGACCTTGACCCTGCACAACAAGAATCCCTACTGCTGATCTCTCTCAGACAGCTGAGAATCCACTGAACTGCCCTCCAGTACTTCTTCCCCGAATTGGCTCCAAACTTTTTGACAACTCCCACTGCTTGAGAAAACTCAGGTCTGCACTCGACCTCATGTGATTTTGAACACTTATTCTAAGCTCAGCTTGAACTGTCTATCCCTTGGTGTGCTTACCGATTCTGCATCCTGCATCTTGAACCTCACCAACACCTTCTTCACATCAGCGCCCACTGGAGACAAAATCAACCTGTGATCTTCCATGTCTCTTATGCCAAAAAATTTTGCTGCTCCCAAATTCTTTATGACATACCTTTGAACTAACTCTACCTTTAGCTCAGAAACCCCCTGCATGTGTAACCCTGCAACAAGCAACCACATAACAGTAACAGAATAATGTTGCGACCATTATCCAACTTGGTAAAGAAAAAACACAACGGTTACATTGACCTTGACTAAAGCCATGCTTAGTCATACACCTGTCAAACCTGTACCACTGTCTTGTAGCTTGCTCAAGACCATATACCTTGGCTTTTTGTCTCATGTGTCCATTCCCACTCTTCTTTATCCTGAACATCCATTCGTCTCTTAGTGCTTACTTTCAGCTAGCAACTCCACCAAAAACTCCAAGGAAATCACACTCCTCATCCATGCCTAGCTCTCACTATTTTCTGGATCTACTTGCTCTGCTTCTTTAACAACTTCTTGATTCTTGACCATCAGTGAGCAACAAGTAGTGTAAAGAAGGGAAATGACGAATTTGAGAACTTACTTACCCCTTCAGTCCTCCATATGGGCACTTGAGACTCCTTGACAGCTTGCTGTCCACTTAAAATCTGTCTCAGTGACCGATGTCGGTCACATCTCAGTCTGCACCCGACCGACGTTGGTTTCATGCGACTGCCTCCTTGCCGACGTCAGTTCCCCCTGGCCGATGCTGGTTGTTATTTGTCCTGAGTCACCGACGTCAGTCTGCACATAGCCGACGTCGGTCCCTGTCTGGACGCCAACGTCAATTTTCTAATCGACGTCGGTCTCTGTGTTCTCCTTGTGAGTGACAACTTTTATCTACGAGCTCCTTTTGAATCAAACACCTATTCAAATAAACCTTGCTTTGCTTAGAATTTCTTAGCCCCTTGAACTGATCTCTGTCCGTCATCTCCTCCATGAAAACCAAGGCTTTTCAGTTCTTAAGTTTGTCAAAAACTTCTGTCTTCCGCTTAAGAACATGCATTCCCCTCTTACATATGTGACCAAGCCTACAAAGCCACATCTCTACAACAGAAGGTGAATCAGTAATATAAATAGATAGATAAAGGATACCTACTTTCTTACCACCATCTAATTCAAGTGCATCCGCTGTGAGAGTTACTGTGCGTCTCTCATCACCCAACTTTTCTGAAGAAATTAGACTCATCTCTAAGACTGGTCCCTGCATGACCTCCTTCAACACGCGTGTGTTATCCATCTGCAATTTCAGCTTCACTTCCCCTTTATCAATAATCTGACAAGGCTCACCAACCCCTAAATAAATATCTCCAAAGTCTCCCTGGACATACCCATAAAAAGATGCTCTATTTCAGGTTGCATGGAAAGAGGCAACAAACTCTGTGAACCAAGATTCTACTTTATCCAGAACATCCTGTGCAACAACATCTGCAACACCTGCTCCTTCAGTTTCTTCATGCTGATCTTCTACCAACCAACAATCTGACTTTACTTGCTCTTTCTTTCCATCAATTAGACCATTCGTGCTATTCAGTTTCTCCATTCGTAGCTTACTTTCTTCTGCCATTGCTATACTCCCACTCAATCAAAAACTCCTGTGAGTACCCTATAATCAACAAACACTAACCAGATCTAATCCAACCTATTAGTAAACCCAACCAAAAGCTCTGATACCAACTGTCAGGTTGGTATCACACACTGAACCTACAACCAGGCTCTGATACCAACTGTCAGGATCCCTACTCTCCCCAATAAGAGTACATATATGATTACCTTGTATAAGCAATTAAACACGAAATTTAACCAGAAGTACAAGTAACTAGAAATATGAAACAAAACAGAATATGAGAGTCAATACCCAATTGTATTAATACATATACAGAAGGAAATACAATAAAGAGATGCCACACTCTTCCACACCTCTCAAGCTTCCCACACCAAGTGTACAGTAATTATCCTTCTACTCTTCACTCTCCTACCAAAAACGGTCCCAACACACAACTCAAACATAGAGCTGATATTCACCTCCAACTGGTCAGTAACACGCTGTCAGTACACTAAGCACACAACCGTACTCCAAGTAGATCTCTTTGCTCTTTGCTTCCACCTGCAAATCACCAGACCTTACTCACCATGTAGATGTCTCTACACCCTGAAGAACCCTTGTCCTTGCCTCACCAAGTCCTTATGATTCTTCAACCAGTACCCCGGTGGATCTCCTAGCAGAACTTGCATCATCTGCAACTCTCCCTGATCATACACACTCAGCACCCCTTGGAACTAGGAGGAGCAAAACTTGCTCTCTCTACAAGCTCAATGGCTTTCTAGCACAATTTTACCATACAGCCCATGAGTCTATTATATAGATCTCATGCTTATAATAATTAGACTTTCTTAATTACAATAATTAGACTCGCAACTCTAAGACCAAAAATAGTCTTTACATGCAAACTGCCAGTCCAAAAATAGGCCTGTACGGAACCCGCATGCAAACTGCATGCACACACAGGTTGCCGATGTCGGCTCCTCCCTGACCGATGTCGGCCGACTTATAACCAACGTCGGTTGCTTCTGCACTGCACCATGACCGATGTCGGTTGCCCTGCAACTCATTCTGCAACTCCCCGCAACCTCCGTAACTTTTGCAACTCTCCTGTTCGCATCCTGGTGAAGCTTTTAGCTCCACAGCTTAACAGCTTGATTCTCACACTCTATTGGTACAAGATATTGTAATTTCACCATTACCAACTAGTTTTGTGGCACTTAAGATTACATTATATGATGTAAAAAGTGACTTTGAATATCATTTAAGAGTTTTTCACACATGTTTGGACTATGCATCCAATGATACGTTAGACCAAATTATTTGCCATAAGTTTAAAAGAATATGCTTTGAGATGGTTCTATGATTTACCACATTATTCAGTTAATATATTTAATTTGTTAGCAGATTTGTTTCTCACGCACTTCTCAATCAACATAAGTGAGAATTTTTCATACACTCAGATTGCTCAACTCAGGTGGGAATCCAATGAACCTATTGTAGGATATGTCTTAAGGTATAATACCATGTTATCTAAAATGACAAATCCTATGTCAAATAAATATTTGCAAGATATATTCAAACAAATTTTTCTTCCACCTTGCATGAATTCCTTATGTTCAATAACTTTCTGTCATTCACAAATTTGTGTCATACAGTTAAGGTAAGAGAAGTCAAGTTATTGGCAATGAACAAGCTTAAGTATGCAATGAATCCTATTTCTACTTATCACACTAAGAATATCAGTAAGCCACCATATAAGGTGAGACCAAATGAGAACAAGGGTGATCAAAAGGAAATAGTGAATGCAGTTCCACATCCTAATCCACATATTTTATTATCAACTCCTTCAAGGAGACAATTTACCAACTTACCAAAAGCTCCCCACAAGGTTTTGTAAAAGTTATTGGAATGCAATTTCATATCGCTTTCTCTCATTAACTAGGTGGATATGACTAATCTTCTTCCAAAATGTTTTGATCATAATGCTTTTTGTGATTATCATCGAGCACGAGGGCATACTACTAATAGATGCATCTGTTTGAGGCACATGATTTAAGATATGATAGATGAAAACATCATTGATGTCAACACACTTAATGGTATAACTAAGGCACAACTAAGTGAGAATCAAACAATGAATATATTCTGTGATCCTTTTCTTGAAAACATAGGTCAAGAGGAAATAGATACATTAGGGGTGTATTACACATACAATGCACACCCTCCACTAGTTTCTTATCATATCAAGGCACCTCATCCCTTGAATGTAATCATTGGTACATATATAGCTTCAGTGCCATCTATGCCACTTGTCACATTTACAAAGCATGATATTGTTGACAATGACTCCAATTTACACCCCTTATTCATCAAATATTATATTGATCATCGACCTATACATAGTTTCATGGTTGATAATAGGTCAAGTGTGAATATGTGCACCATCACACTTCTCTCATATCTTAGGTATACAGATAAGGATATATCTCTTTCAATAACAATGATTCAAGGGTTCAATGGTCACATTCAAAGTTATATTGATGAGATCATCTTACCACTATAGGTTGGTCCAACACATGTGGCCACAAGATTTACATTGGTACCTAGTGCAGGAGTTTTTGATATGTTATTGGAACACCTTTAGGTTCAATAGCTTCACACAATAAATTTCAAAATTCACAGACGATTAAAGTATATATTTGATAATGAGGTTATCGTGGTTCATGGTATTCCATATGAATACCCTCTACAAGCAAAGATAATTGTTCCTACACAAAAGGTTTCAATTCAACAACCTCAAGTGGCTCAACGTACTCATAAAATAAAAGCAAAGTTTGTAACCCTTATAAGGATACATATGCTTGAAAGGCCACTTAATCAACATTTTGTTACAAATTCTACAAGGTCATTTCCCACTTCTATATTAGCATCACACATAATTAAGAGTGTTCCACACAAGACACTAGTTCAGAGTTATCACACTCCACAATGGGTTCCAAAGAGCCCTAAGAGTTCATCATGCTGCACAACTTACACAACACGTGACAATTTTTCATCATGACAATGATATGCATGGTACAAAATTAGATCATTTTTCAAATTCTGAGTTGAGATCAATTACTTCACAATGGCATGATACTCGTCATTCGCAAGAAATACAACTTTCTCAATGAGACACAAGACCTATTGATTGTGAATATATTACGGGACTCCTTGGTTAATATATCTTCCTTTTCATGTTTTTTTATATCTTCAAAAAAAAATGTAAAAAAAAATTCTAGAAAATTAAAAAATTAGGACCTATGCATGCTTATGTTTAGTTCATTTACATATGACAATTTGTCTCAGTTATTCAATAGTTATTTTTATTTAGTTTCATATCAAATATGATTCAAAAGTGTACATGAGTGAATGCACAACATACATGTTCCCTTTCTAGAGGCAGTTGTAGGTGGTGAGATTGTCTCAAGCCCATAAAACTTATACAAACAAAACCCTCTATTCAGATAGTAATGCAACACACTCTTGTCTAATTGCACCAAACTTGTCCTAGTGAACATAGGATCTCATTTTCTAATTTTAAACCAGTCACATGCCTTCTATAGCTTGTCTATATGAAAATATGTTTACTGGAGTCATCTTATTACATAAGTTTTATCATTTTATGACTATCCCTATTATTCATACTTCAATACATTACATTACATGCTTTATTATCTCACTTACTCACATTGATAGATTAATAAACACCTTGAGTTATTGAATATAATAGCATTATAAGTTGATAATGTTGATCAAATTTACTTGTCATGTTTGCTTCCTTATTTCATGTTCTTTGTGTATTCCTTGTTTAGATTGTGGACATTTGAACATTTTCCTTATGTGTGGCTCAAAGCTTTCATTGTATATTTATATGCATGTGAGTGACATTTACGCATGTCCCTTATATGTGTCCCCTTGGCCTTCTCTTGCATGCTTTGTGTGCTTTCCGTGTACTCTTTGTATATGTGCATCATGGCCATGACACTAGTTTACTTAATTTTTTCATGTTTTGATGTCATTATGGATATCATGCATCCTCCCCGATTTGTTCTAATTCAATTTTAGTTATCTTCAGTAAATGATCGCTTATCTACATACCAAATTACTAAAATTTATCTTTAAAATGTCACTAAGTGCTTGTTTCTACATGCATATGACATCACTATTTTGCTTAGTTTATATATGGTGACACCATGTTCCTCCATATTATCATTACTTCTTAGATTTACATCTTTTCATAACATCTCTCACATAACTTTTTCTTTTGTGTTATGTTATTGTGTAGGTTTTACAATTCTCTTCAAGAGAAAGGACATACACAATGGCTTGTCTTATAGACTATGCTATAACAATATACAAAACTATGAGAAATCAACATGCTTGACATATTCGATCATAATCCATACCCAAAAATTAATTTTGGATAAGAGCGGTCCATTTTGGTAAGGGCACAAATCAGCTATGTCGTAAACAATGCATTATTGTCCCAATAGGCAGAGAACAACAATTTTCAAAAATTATCATAATCTCCGATAGTTACATGACAATTTGAAATAGGTACTCATATTTTTTTCAAGAAAATTATTAGGTTTATCTTAGAATGGGGGCATCATGAAAAACATTGGTTTCATAAATTTTCAAAAATGTTTTTCTAAAAAAATTACATAATTTTATTCAGCATTGGAATCTGTATGTACCCAGATATTAGATTGGGGGCATGTGCACGACACATGACCACTGCCTTGCTTAGTTTTGCACCAATTTTTTAGATGAAATGTAAACCTATATCATTCTCCACACTGTTTACACTAGACCTAGACTATGATATTTTTTCACTAGTTTTGCACTGATTTTGCATTAAAAATGAATCATATTCCATCTCTAACGGTTGATTCATATTTTTACACTAGTTATGCACTAGATTTATATTTTTACACTAGTTTTGCACTAGATTTATCTATTAAAATTCATACAAGTATTCCAAGCCATGATACTACTTTGAGTATGCAATGATCGATTCAAACACACCTTGAGTTGTTAATCACACTCTCATATCAATGAATATTGTGGCATTTTGTTAGTTTTAGTAAGAGCCTACACCAAGATCTATCTCATGTATTGCACAATATAGCCGAACACAGAGACAATATTTTAAATAATATTCTCTCACTATGATTATATTCTGCTGCATACAATAAATATATATTACATAGTTTATATAATAAATACCTTTCTTATAATAGGGGAGGTCAAATCTCTATAAATATCTCTCACCTAAACCAACTCCCAACAAACCTCTATATTCAAATATATTGTTATTAACAATATATTTGACTAACTAATAAATCTAATTAACATATTGTTTATTAAATAATAATTATGTTATATTAATAATGCAAACACACTATACCTTAACATTTGTGAACATTATTAATCCTATCTTACATCCTCTTAATGTGAACATGGAGAAAACAACTCTCCCGTATTTGCACCTATACTCATGACTTGGTGATTTTCAGAAGACAATCACAAACCTTACATGATTTTATAAATGGTTGACCAACAACCAAAATAGTGGTTTTACAAGTGGCTAACCAAAAACCACAAATAATACTTGATGGTTTTACAAATGACTAACGAACAACTAAAATAATAGTTTTACAAGTGGGTAACCAAAAATTACAAAGCAATGGTTTTACAAGTGGATTACCATAAACCACATCACGATGTGTAATATAGATTCTAACTCTCATCATTCTCACATTTTTGAAAAGTTGCATAGGAATATATAGTTCACTTATGAAAAATGTGAACAGGGATACAAAATTTATTCTTATTTGAAATCAAACTATGCTAAAAACAAACACACTACACAACTAAAAAAAATGCCACTAAATTAGAAAGTGGTCCCGTTTCTAGTGGCTAATGAGAGGCTATGAAACCTCCAGCCTCTATTTCCTTCTTCCTCCGCTTGATGAAATTGCTTACTCAGTTGATATCTCGATGAAGCTTATGTCGTTGTTGAAGACAATACTTTCTACAATTCAAACATCATGTTCAATCGAAAATGCATTTGTGACTCTAAGCCTAAGCAACTTTCACTCTTTCAATAATAAACTAGACATAATTAATGAATGATACTTTTGACACTTTTTATTTTTGATGTCATTAATCATACAAAACTAATTCTAATATTCACCTAGGCAAAACTCAATAAACGACTTTTAATTTTTAGACCTTTATTTTGACTCAACTAGAGACAAAATAATGCCAATAACCTTACAAGAGACTTTGAAATAATTAATCCATTTAAATATAATATCAATGATGCAATAAAAAAACTTTAAACACAAACTATAACAACCTAATAAGAGGACATAACATATCATAAAATATAAGAACTCAAACTAATCATAAAACCTAATTAACATTTGAATCAAAGCTTTATTACTAAAACCATATATTATTAAAAACCCATGTCAAACTTTGAATTCAAAGCAAACTTAAAAAAATAAAACCTTGTATTTTACTTGCGTGGAGATAAATGTTAATCTGCCATGAACTTTTTGAAGAGTGCTGACGCTGAGATGGATTATGGTCTGCCAAATACCAATCAAGTGGATGATCTGTTGCATGAGGATTGGATGGATGATTGAGCACATGGTCTATCCTTTTTTGATGTCGTAAAATATATAGGTCTAAGACACAAAACTTAATGCAGAACTAATCCATGCCAATCTTCAAAATTTTCAACCTTTTGACAACTAATTATTCTGTCGCACACATGAACTAGGTCAAGGGTATGCAATGCAAATGACAAGCTAGTGATTTGCACTCACCATCCACACAAGAGGATCCCATATCACATTTTGTAAGAAAAATATACTACTTAGAAAGTTCACGATAAATGCTCAGGTGGAGGCATGAAATTCAACATAGACCATCACTGGATAGACTCAGAATGCAGATCTCAAAGTGATCAATGTAAAAATGAGTCTGTAGCATATGAATATGTCTCGACGCTTCCAAAATTCTAAATAGGGATAGACAACTGGATAGATTCATCCTTGAGACATTGTCATCGGTCCTGTAGAGATGAATCTTATTTATTTTTTGTATATTTTGCACACAAATGTGGAAGGCAATAGAAAACTTATATTGATGCAGATTTGGTAGGCTAAACATAGTCAAAAGGATAGAAAATAGAAGCCTATGAAATGGATGCACGAAGGAAGAATGAAACAAAATTGTATTATACAACAACTAGAAGATAAATGCCATTATTTGGAGCAATAGAATAACACTGACCCTCCACAGACTAACATACCATTCTCACAAAAAATTTATGCTCTGATACCACTGCTAGTTCTAGCAAGAGCCTACACCAAGATCTATCTCATGTACTACACAATATAGCTAAACATAGAGACAATATTTTAAATAATATTCTCTCACTCTGATTATATTTTGTTGCATACAATAAATTTCTATTACATAGTTTATATAGGAAATACCTTTTCTATAATAGGGGAGATCAAATATTTGTAAATATCTCTCACCTAAACCAACTCCTAACAAACCTCTATATTCGAATATATTGTTATTAACAATATATTTGACTAACTAATAAATTTAATTAATGTATTATTGTTTATTAAACAATAATTATGTTATATTAATAATGTGAACACACTATACCTTAACACATTCACAGTCCAATCCAAGTGTTTCAATGAAGAATAAATATCCAAGGTTCCTACCCTCTATAATCACCAATTTTACATAAGAAAACATAACGATTCACATACCCAACTAGGTGTATTTGTTCTTTGTTATTATATTTATAAGTTTTTTTCTTTACTTTCATATTTTCATCTTAGTTAAGGATTGATTTATACATATTTTATTGTAGGTTTGCATGAAACAAAGTTCAATGTTATGGCCTACATACAAGACTGTTCCTCATAGGTAAGTTTCAGTATGCACTTTTTCATTTTATTATAGTTCTTTTGCTTTGCTACATTACTATGATAAAAGGGGAGAAAATATAGATACATAGATTAAAATTTAAGTTGAAATAATTCACTTATGACCATCATCTATACGTACTTAACTCATGCCTTATTCCACAATATTTTTACCACCATTCATTCACTCTTATGTAGATGCCCATTATCTCTTGAAAAAATTATGATTTTTAATATCCTTATCCAACATCCTAAGCAACCTAATCTCACTTTCAAACTGATCCACATTTTTAGTTTAGTTATTCTTACTCTCTAGACAAGACCACCCTATTTGGACAATCTCACTCCTCAATAGTGTCCAGTTTCACCAGTCGTGTCTTCCTGCCAAATAATGACTAGTTTCTCAAATTTAAAACATGTCATTCCACATGTTTGATGAACCACATCCAAAGGAATTCCTAATTAATAATGATAAGAATACATTTTTAAATCATTTTTCACACAAGAGGCTCACATATGAAAAAACATTATAACATCTAATTGCACATTTAGATAAAAAAATATTTTTATCAATACAAAGTCCATGCAACCCATGTAGATTTGAGATAAGTCTACATAAACTTCAAAGGTCACAAGTCATGGTTGAAACACATAACCACATTAGGATTGCACCATCATTTAACATTTTTTCACTAGTCTTTCACATACACCATTGTAGCATGGGATAACTACATGGAGTTTGATTCAACTTTGAAGTATTGGTATGTAAGCAATGCTCAACACAAAGGGTGTTTTAAGTTTATAAAAAAATGGTTATGAGTGAAGAACAAGGCATACAATGGTTTTCAAAATGCATCAATATCTCCCACATAGTCAAACAAAACACATAGGTGAAGGTGAACCTACCATATCAGTTAGAGAGAGCTAGCCATTACTACATGTTGATAATTCCTAAAGACAACAACGTGCTACACCCCTATCCAAATTCCAATGGCCCTATCCTAGATCTAAACAAAAACCTATTCTTGATTCATAATGTCATCACACAATCACACAGCTTGTTTTTCAGTCTTAGTCACAGTCTTGTGTCCTGATTTTACAGCTAATTTATTTCCTTATTGCACTTTCCGTTATTAACATCTTTCCAATCATAGTATATTACAAATAAGCGAGTAATTAATTTATGCGTATATTTTACATCCTCATTTAGCTTAGTTCAATTCTATCTAATTAGAATCTTACAATTCTTATTTCCTAATTTTTGATAAAATAATGTTATTTTAGGGGTTCAACGATAATCAATCACCTAAAACATACTCCACAAATCATCAAGAGAGATTCTTGAAATTTAAGCAAGGGGACCATGAGTATACTATCAATTCCTTGCCTTTTAGGGAAATCAAAACTAGTGATTCTAGTCAAATGAACAAAAATGTGGAAAAGAGGATTTTTGGATTTATGACTCACCTTTAAAATATGAATGTACAATCACCTATCCCCATGAATAGGGTGTGAGGATTGGAGAGATGTTATGAAAATGGATTAAGAAGGAAATCTTACACTAGATCCAAAGTGTATTTTTTGGAAGGAATCTAGGAAGCTTCAGAACATGGTTGTACACATATATAAGGTGAAATAGAGAGTATTTCCCACAGAGGATGCATGTTTGGAAACAAAGGAGTTTGTAGGCAAGCATCCGAGCCTAAACACTAAAATTGACAAGAAAGAAAGGGGAAATATAATAAAATAAAATATCCTGGCGTGATCAAAAAATGTAGAACCTGAAGGTAAGCATGGAAAAGTGTGATTTTTTTTGGAAAACATAATTAAAATGTAAAGGAACCCTTGAGTAAAAAATACATCATTACCTTTCACATGGCATGCCAAATAGTGGTATATGGTATGATGTCCAAACATTTCTTGTGTAAACATTCATATTTGGTATTAGACCCTTAACAATAATAATTTTGACCAAGCTTTAGATGCATGACTTATGCATACACTCGAGCTCTTGCCCACACACTCTCCAAACCATTCAATTATATATTCGCCCAAACTTCCAAAATTATTGTTATTGATACAAACGATTTCCATAGTTTCTGCATGCATAACTTATTTTCTTACTCAAACTGTGTTATGTTCTTAGATCATTGTTTCCTACTTTTTAGACACCTCTAGCCTCAGACAGACAAATCTGGTTCAGAGCTCTATACCTTGGCTAGACTCATATGTGCACCCTTTAAAGATTATTTCCCCATATTAAAATTATTCATATGGTTCAACGAATATGTTTTGAATGTCAGTTTGGAGGGAAATTACCTAAAGAGTCATTTATTTATATAAAGATAGCCTAAGCCTATACCTATCTAGCAAACATCTACCTATCATTGTAAAACTTATGCACATTAAGAGGAATTAACCTAAAGCTCCAAAATCTAAAAATCCTCAAAGAAATAAGCATTGAGCCAAGTCTGAATACAAATTTAAGGTTAGAATCACGAGTTTTAAAGTGTTGAATTCCATACATAGGATTGTATAACATGCTAGTATTACACAAATTTTACACACTCACCTAGGTGGGAGAACTATGTGTGATTTGAGCCCTCATTGTAGTGTTGGAATGTAGGTAGCCCTTAACCACTTAGCACACGAGGGGAGGGGGGAGGAGGCAATGGGTAGGGGTTGGGGTAGGCTCAACCCATTTTATCAAATCCTTTTCTATTTATCAATGATGCAATTTAGGGTTTTGAAGTAAGGAGAAGGAAAACAAAGTTGTTCACATAGGTTTGATAAATATGAATATACAGAAGTTGTTTATAGATGTAGGGAAATTGATCCAACTATCACATATTTGTGAAGGTATCCTAGCTGAATTTGGTAGATCATAGACAAATATAGATGCCACAAGCATCCATTCAATACTAAACTCATCCCACCAAGTTTCACAATTTGTTTCTTGATTCGAGTCAATATAAAGCCTCTATGTACCCCATTTTGATGATTGTACAATATCATGGACTTTGGACTTGCACAAAGCCTATACAAGCTAAATAACTTATATTTTAGGTCATTTCCATAAATATCAAATCATAATAAATTAGTTAAACTTTGTTGTTATAATCATATTTACTTAATTTAAACACAATTTATACAATATGATTAGATTCAATGTTTTGGATTATTAAATCATTAAATAAAAAATTAGTTAAAACATATTATAGTAGGTAGAAGTCTTGAGTTCCATTCTCATAATATTAGATTTTACACTTTTAGAGTTTCACTAAATTTGAGGTCAAAGCTATTTAAGGGGGAGGACATATTGTGTATCTAAACACAACATATATTTATGTGATTAATTTAACATTACTTTTATTATGTTATATTTTGGGTGACTAGAGTTAGTGAAGGGTTAGGCCATGAGTTATCCATTGTTATTTAGGGTTTTTAGTGGTTAAATACAAAAGAGGGAAAACCCTAAAGAATGTATATTTTTAACAATATCAACTTAGTACAAGAGATATCCACCATTGTGTGAGAGATCTTTTGTTACAATTGGATTTTTAGGTGCAATCCACCCTTGAGAAAGTACGTGCTCCCATTTTTTCATTTATCAAAAATTTTATTCTATATTTTGTAGTTTCGTTGTCTATATTGTTGCATTCCAAAATAACCCAGAAAATAAAACTCCAAAATATAGAGTAAAAATGATATTAAATGGATAAATGGGAGCACCTACTTCCTCAAGGGTGGATTAAAATTACAAATCCGACTGTAACAAAATATATCTCACACAAAGGCAACTATCTCTTGTATTAATTTATTATTGTTATAAATATACATTCTTTAGGATTTTTCCCTCTTTATATTTGACCACTATAAAATCTAATTATTCCATGGCCAACTCATGTCTAACTCTAAACACTCAAAATATAACATAATAAAAGTAATACTAAACCAAACATATAAATATATGTTGTGCTTGGGTATATATCTACTCTTTGAATTTTTGAAATTTCCCCTTATTCATCTCTTCTAGGCTATCTTATCACAAATTCAAAAGATTTTGTTGCAAGTATCCATTGATCAAACATATTACAAAAATATACCTACTCGTTGATGTATGTTCATAACTTTATTATAGGAATGTTGAATATATGCCAACTTCTCATCCCATGTCTTGAAATGCTTCCTATTATACCCTATCAATAATTTTATATTCACCATTTTAATGATCTAGATCCCAAGAGGTCTGGGGGAAAATACTCTAAAAAAGGGTTTAGATGGGTTTTATGCGTATGCAAAAAAAATATTAAATAAGATGGATACTATAGAAAGTAATATAACTAGAACAAAAAAACTATATTAATTTGTGTGTTTTTTGCATGACATACTCTTGATAAATATGTATGGTTATTTACTTTCCTACTATTTGATTGCTATCCAATGCTACAAATATGTATACATAGATTACAAATTCATGAAGGCTAAAGGACCATTATGGAAGTTGAATCATTTGAACTTCCTTGTGTGACTCTTCACCTTCTGATGGCTATGTCACTTGAGCTTCAGATGTGAAATATGATAACATGTGTTCCATCATGGATTGAGATCTAGGAGTACCAACTGCCATGGCACAATGTGGTGTGGTATCTCCACATGGCCATTTTATGTCATGAGAGTTGAACATAGGTTTGTGGATGACACATAGAGGTTGTGCAAATGGAATGCACCAATGTAATGTTGTGCAAGCACTACAAAGTTAAGTTGAATAGAACTGCAAGATGACACCAATTGACATTGATCTTGATTATACACATTTTTACTTGGGGAAATACCACCCCACGAACCCACAAGATATAAACCCTTGACACTTACATGCTTCATGCATATCAGTTGGAGTGCATGATGATATCCTCTGACCTATTTGGCATGGATCATTACATTGCATAGAATGTGAATGGTACTAAGATTTGTGTAGTGGATACAAGGTTGAAACATTTGGATTATGTTGTATGCAATATGTTTACTGGCACTCTAAAGAATGTGAATGATACAAGGAGCTTCATGGTTGTTCCCAAAGTGTGGAGTTTTTTTTGAGTTGCATGACATGTATCCTTGAATCACACAATAGTTGCATGACTCTAGGGATTGTATGGAATTTATCGAAGCATTAAGTTTCACAAACTTTTAAAATTAACCAAATCACTCAAGGTAGGAGCACATGTTTATGTAAATGCATGTGGATCATTGAATATGGCCATTCCCATATGGATTGAACTTTATATAACTCTTCAACTTAGTGTTTATATTCACCCATATAGTGGTCCAAAACTTTCCCAAAATCCTTGCATCTCTATCAGAAACAATAAAGTTATGAAAATTGAAATACACCCTAACATTAGTGTAAATCAATTCAAGTGCTTCCCTTGATGGTTTTGTTTCATGTAATAAGAATGCTTAACTTATTGAACTGGAAATCTATAGCAAATACATAGTGACACCTTTCAATAAAATAGGTGACCCTCAATAAAGAATCCATGGAGATACTCTCCCGTGGCCTAGTAGGAACCTATAATGGTATATACAAAATCAAATTTCAAGGGTTTGCTTAATATTTATACTTAACACATAAAATTGTATGAACTTTGAAACATCATTTTGCATCTTATTCCAATAGACATAAAATTTTCAAAATTTCTAATGTCATAGCCATTCCAAAGTGTCTAACTAATTTAGAGGTTTACTTAGATCAATTGACTTGTAAATATACATCCACGTCAAACTAGGGGTGCTTGAAAGGCACCTATAATTTTTTTAATTTATTACTGTCAAGATCTAGAGCTCTGATACCACTTGTTAGTGTATACACAAAGCTCTGATACCACTTGTTAGGATCTTGGAATATAATTGATTACTTTTATATAAGCAACTAAACACGAAATTAAACCAAAAGTAATAAGTAACTAGAAATCAGAAACAACAAAGAATAAGAGATACGAGAAACAATACAATCTGTATTAAACTCTTCTAGAAAGAAATACAATGAAAAAATCTCTTTCTTCTCACACCTCTCAGATGTACAGTAATTATCCCTCAAGAGTTCCCCCTCTCTCTCTCAATTATAATCAACTCAATTACTGAGTTGTTCCCTCTTTTTCTTAATTACAATACTACCCATGGGTCTCTTAAATATAACCCAAAGCAAACAATAATTAGAAAAATAGACTCAAGACTAAAATTAGTCTTTACATGCAAACCAAATGTTCTCCTAAAATTAGAACAAATCTAATTTTGAAAACACTTGGAAATGCACAGAAGTCAGTGTCAGTCTACAGATGACCGATGTCAGCCAACCCCTAACTGATGTTAGTTGGTTCTATTTTTGAAGATGACCGATGTTGGTCAACCATAACCAATGCCGATTGGCTCTGATCGATGATAGTTACTGTGCTAGCTCATTAGTGAAGCTTTTAGCTCCACAACTCAACAATCTCTCACTTAGAGATAAATAGTTACACCTATACCTGTACAGCAACATCCTCTAGACATCTCTGGCTTGTTTCTCCCTCTTCAAGTTCAATCTTGAAGACCAACAAAAGTTGAATGAAGATTCAACTTCTCCTTTGTTATCAGTTTTGTTAACATATCCGTAGGGTTCTTATCTGTTTGAATCTTTTCTAGCTTCAACTGTTCATCCTCTAATACCTGTCTAATGAAGTGGTACCTAAGATGTATATATTTGGTTCTTGAATGAAAGGTTGAATTCTTTGCCAAATGAATTGCACTTTGACTATCACTGTACAATCTACAACTTTCTTGCTCATTTCTCAACTCTTCCATGAACCGAGTCATCCAAATAATTTCCTTGCTAGCCTCTGTGACTGCAATGTATTTTGCCTCTGTAGTAGACAAGGCAACAACCTTCTGCAACTTTGAAATCTAGCTAACTGCCGTTCCACCAATAGTGAACACATATCATGTGGTGCTTCTCCTAGCATCTAAGTCACCTGCCATATCCGAATCTACATACCCATGTAGAGAAGTGTTTGACCCTCCATAGCATAAATGCCTACTGCTGGTCCCTCTCAGATATCTGAGAATCCACTGAACTACTTTTCAGTGTTCCTTTCTTTGATTGGCCATAAACTTGCTGACAATTCCCACTGCTTGGGCAATATCAGGTATAGTACATACCATTGCATACATCAAGCTCTCAACTGTTGAAGCATATGAAACTCTACTCATGTACTCAACCTCATCATGTGATTTAGGACACTGTTCTTTGCTCAACTTGAAGTGTCCAGCCATAGGTGTGCTTACTGGTTTTGCATCCTACATATTGAACCTCTCTAACACTTTATTCACATAATCCTCTTGAGACAAAATCAAACTGTGATTTTTCCTGTCTCTCTTTATACTCATGTCAAGGATTTTATTTGCTGCTCCTAAATCCTTCATGGAAAATGTGTGAGCTAATTTTACCTTAAACTCAGTAAATTTTGCATGTGTGAACCTGCAACAAGCATATCATCTACATACAATAACAGGATAATATAACTACCATTATCCAATTTGTTAAAATAAACACAATGGTCAGATTGACATTTACTAAAGCCATTCTCTGTCATAAACCTGTCAAACTTCAAATACCATTGTCTTCAAGCTTGCTTAAGACCATATAAGCTTTTCTTCAATCTGCACATAAGTTTCTCCTTACCTTTGACCTCAAAACCTTCTAGCTGATCCATATATATCTCTTCATCCAAATCTCTATGAAGAAATGCTGTCTTAAAATCAAGCTGCTCAAAGTGCAAATCCTCAATAGCAATTAAAAACAATACAATCTGAATAAAAGTCATCTTTACTACAGGAGAAAATATTTCACCAAAATCAATACCTAGTTTCTATGCAAATCCCTTTACTACCAACTTAGCCTTATGTCTCACTTGTCCATTCTCTCCTTCCTTTAACCTGTAAACCCATTTATTTTTTAGTGCTTTCTTTTCGGCTGGCAACTCAACCAAATCCCATGTATGGTTCTCTTCTAAGGAATTAATTTTCTCATTCATGCCATGCTCCCACTAATTTTTGGATTTTACCTGCATTGCCTCATCAAAAGTTTCTAGTTCTCCACCATCAGTGAGCAACACGTAGTATAAAGAAGGGGAATAACGAATTGGAGGTTTACTTACCCTTTTAGACCTCTTTATGGGCATTTGAGACTCATTTATAGCGTGTTGTCTGCCCAAATTTTCTTCTGACAGTGATCGATCTCGATCATTTTTGATCGATATTAGTCTGCACCCGACCGATGTCGATTCCTCCTGACCACCGACATCAGTTTCCACCTGACCGACGTCGGTCTCTGTGTTTTCTTGTGAGTGATGATTTTTACTTGTGAGCTCATTTTGGATCATAACCTTTTTCAAATCAAGATTGCCCTACTCAAAATTATTCAGCCTCTTGAGCTGATCACTATACATCACCTTCTCATTGAAAACTACATCATGACTTCTAATAATTTTGTTAGTTTCTAAATTTCACAACCAGAATCTGAAATCTCTAAAACCATAACCAATGAAAGTGCACTTCATAGATTTAGCATCTAGCTTCTTTCTATTTTCTTTATCAATGTGCACAAAAGCTTCAGAACTAAAAACTCTGAGAAATGAAAGATCTACCTTTTTACCTGTCCACGCATCTTCTGAAATTCCACCATCTAGTGTAGTAGAAGGTCCTCTGTTAATTAGATAAACTATAGTATCTACAACTTCTACCCAAAACTGTAAGGGCAAACCAACATGCAACCTTATACTCCGTGCATGCTCCATTATTGTTCTATTCATCCTTTCAACAACTCTATTTTGCTGAGGTGTTCTTGGAACCATCTTTTTCCTGTATATTCTACTCATAGAATAGTAACTGTTGAATTTATTGCTGCAGTACTCACCACCATTGTCAGATCTAAAGCACTTCAATCTCAAACCTGTTTCATTCTCAACCAAAGCTTTCTATTTCTTAAATGTGTCAAAAACATCAGATTTTCTCTTTATGCAATAAACCCATATCTTTCTTGTAGCATCATCAATGAAAGAAACATAATACTGTGATCCTCCAATAGAAGCTACCTGAGCTGGTCCCCACATGTCTGTTTGAACAAGCTCCAACTTGTGCTTCTTCTTTGTTGATTTAGTTTTGAGAAACATCACTTTCTCCTGTTTCTCAAAAATACAATGCTCACAGAAATCTAGATCTATGCTTTTCAAATCTAAAAGCTTACCTTTTGACTTAAGAACATTCATTCCTTTCTCACTCATGTGACCAAGCCTACAATGCCACAACTTTGCATCTACATCTGAAGTAGATAAAACAGAAGAAGAATAATCAGTAATACAAGTAGATAGATAAAGTGTACCTACTCTCTTACCTCTTGCTAATACAAGTGCACCCTTTGAAACTTTTCAAGATTCAGCTATGAGAGTTACTGTGCAACCCTTATCACCTAAATTTCTTAAAAAAAATAGATTCCTCTTCAGGATGGGTACATGCATGACATCCTTCAACACCCATGTGTTGCCATTCTACAATTTCAGCTGCACTTTTTCTTTGCCAATAATTTTACAAGGCTCATCATCCCCTAAATAAACTTTTTCAAAGTCTCCATAGACATAATCATTGAAAAATTCTCTATTTGGGGTTGCATGGAAAGAGGCACCAAAATCTAAAACCCATGATTCTACCTTATTATCCAAAGAAAATATAAGAGCATCTTTTGCAACAATACCTGCAACTTTTGCTTCTTTATTACCTTTATGCTGATTTTCTTTGTTATCCTTCAACCAACAATCTTTTTTTGCATGCCTTTTCTTTCAACAATTTCAGCAGGTTATTCTTCCATTTCTAGATTTAGATCTCCTTCCCATCTTTGACCTTGATTTCCCTTGCTTGCCCTTCTCTCTTTTCCTTCTCTTGCTTTCAATACTTAAAGCATTACCTGATGTTTCTCTTGTGCTTTTTTTGTGAATTTTTTCATTCAAGATTACACTAACAACATCATCAACTTTCAAGATATTTGAAGCAGATGCAGTATTACTAACTGCCATTACCAAGCTATTCCATCTTTTAGGTAAAGAGCATAAGAATAAGAGACCATTAATTTCATCATCAAAAACTATTTTGACTGAATTTAATTGATTTACAATTCCATGGAAATCATTAAGATGATTAGATACAGATCCACCTTCCTGCATTTGCAAATTAAATAATTGCTTCATAAGATATATCTTATTCAAAGCTGAGAGTTTTTCATATAAATTTGCCAAAGTATCCATTAACTCTACCGTTGTCTTTACCTGTGATAAGTTAGAAAACACAGAAGCTACCAGGCTTAGCCTTATAGCTCCAAGAGCCTTTCTATCAAGAACATTCCATTCTTCATCTTCCATATCCTGTGGGCTTCCTTGAAACCCCACCCAATGGTAAGTACCTATCTTTTTGATATAGATAATCTTCAATCTGCATCTTCCATAATTGATAATTCTTTCCATTGAATTTCTCCATTCTTAGTTTACTTTCTTCTGCCATTGCTTTACTCCCACTCAATCAGAAACCCTTGTAAGTGAATTTTGTAATCAACAAACACTAACCTGCTCTAATACCAGTTGTCAGGGTCTAGAGCTCTGATACCACTTGTTAGTGTATACACAAAGCTCTGATACCACTTGTTAGGATCTTGGAATACAATTGATTAATTTTATATAAGCAACTAAACACAAAATTAAACTAGAAGTAATAAGTAACTAGAAATCAGAAACAGAAAAGAATAAAAGATACGAGAAACAATATAATCTGTATTAAACTCTTCCAGAAAAAAATACAATGAAAAAATCTCATTCTTCTCACACCTCTCAGATGTACAGTAATTCTCCCTCAAGAGTTCTCTCTCTCTCTCAATTATAATCAACTCAATTACTGAGTTGTTCTCTCTTTTCTTTAATTACAATACTGCCCCATGGGTCTCTTAAATAGAACCCAAAGCAAACAATAATTAGAAAAACAGACTCAAGACTAAAATTAGTCTTTACATGCAAACCAACTGTTCTAAAATTAGAACAAATCTAATTCTAAAAACGCCTGAAAATGCACAAAAGTCAGTGTCGATCTACAGATGACTGATGTCGGCTGACCCCTAACCGATGTCAGTTGGTTCTGTTTTTAAAGATGACCGATGTCGATCGACTATAACTAATGCCGGTTGGCTCTGACCGATGACAGTTGCTGTGCTAGCTCATTAGTGAAGCTTTTAGCTCCACAACTCAACAATTACAACCTCTCTAAAATAGAGGTTTTAAATATTTCTTTCCATAAAACATGCCCTTTGCCCATTTGTTAGATTTGAAATTAGATCAATTGAATTGGAAATGTAAATATTTGTGACATTTGTTTATATATTTCCAAACTTCTAAGTTTAAAAACATCTATTTTCTTGTCTAAGCTTCTATTATGTTAATTTTTTGACATCATTACAAAAAAGTAGAAATAAAGAGGGGTATCATATAATTTTAACTTATCACAAAGATGGAATGCAATTATCCTCCAATTTAAGCAACCTAATTTATAAATGCTACAACTTTAAGCTATGCATAAGAGGACATAACACTATTTAAAAGAGAAATTTCATTCAAACAACATTAATGCAGGATAAAATCTAAGAGTAAATGGATGCCCTGTTAGGATTTTAAATTCATTATGAAATTATATGCTCAATTGGAATGGATATGTTTATGTAAACATATATGGGAAAGGGCATGTGGCTTTTTGCCATAGCTTTCCTATAGAAATGAGCATGGATCATGTAGTGTGATCTAAAATGTTGATCTAAAACTTGCTTACATAATTTTACCCAAAAACAATTCACTAATAAAAATGAGCATGAAAATTACAAACCAATTTACTTAAAAAACCATAAAAATAGAATTGTGATGCAAGCACATATGAGGTATCCATCTAAGGACAACATCTAATTTTATGATGCTTAGATATTCACTCAGACCAAGACATAAATTCATACCAAACATGTAGACCAAAAAAAAACTTAAAACCTTTTGATTCTCTTTCATTCAATAATTATAATGGTTGGATCATCTATAGGACATCATGTTGCCATACAGATTTATTTTCCTTGACAAAAAAGTGAAAAATAGAATTATCTCTATTATGCTCTTATCTACTCTGCTTGCTACCCCACAATAACTTGCTCCCTTTATAAACTGACTTATCTAACCAAATCAAAACATTCCTCTAACATCCCTTGTTTCATGGGGTGTCTCTTCAACTTCCATGAAATTCCACAAAATGTACAAGATTCAAACAACCTTTAGTTTTCAAAATCAACAGCTAATTATTAGTAACTATCATTTGATGTTTTTAGGCTAAATAATAGTTAAAAAAACCACCATATCTTAGCCTCAATTTATTAAATTGACATAAAATTTTAAAAAAACTAGTACACTACATTTTATACCACCAAACTAAATTTGAAAATCTAGTTTTCACTGTAGTAAGAGAACCATCTTTCCAAGTGTCACTAAATAGACATTGTACTTAGGTGACATTTTATTAGGCCGAATGATAATGAGAAAAACAATCATAAATTTACCGAGGTTTATCTAATTGAACTAAAATTTTAAACACAACTTGTAGAATTTTTTTTATATCACCTCACAAATTTTTTCCATCGAACTCTTACTATAGTATTTTCATAGGTTAATAACCCTCTTGCTAAGTGTTGTAGACTACACATATGACATAACTTGACAATAATAGATGGTACATTACCAATATCACTCAAAATGATCTGAAACTTGGTAAATATGTTTTACATGTCATGTACTAGAATCACATTAAATTTCATCATCAAATTATTACTATAAAAGGAGAAAAATCTTTCCAAGTGTTTTGACAAAATCAGATGATATCCTTATATAATGACTCAAAAATCTCTAAAATTTTGTGTAGAGGTATTAAGTGTAATTTTATATTATATCACCAATTTTCATCATTTGATTCTTATTGAAAGTGAATATCCATCATGTGAAGTTTCATAAACATAGCCTGAAAGAAATAGTTGATATGTTTATGTGGTAACTCCAAATGGTCCTAAACTTGGTATATATGTTTCAAGTGTCAAGTGATATGAACTCACAAAATTTCATCATTTAATTCCTTCCAAAATTGAATAACTATTTTTAACAAATTTCCATGTCTTAACAGTACATGTAAACTTATAGAAAAAACAAAATATCTATGTGCTTTCCCATGACAAAAGAATTGTGAACTAAGAATTTGACTAAGAAGAGGATATTAGTATTATGTTAGTGACAAAATGAACAAAAAAAATTTGATAAACAACACACTAAACTAACACCTTCATGCCTAGTTACTAGGGTGAACTTAATAACAAAAAAAAATGACAAACACAACTAAAAAGTAAATAAAAATAAGAATCCTTCACCTTCCTTGGATGCTCTAAATGCTTTGTATTAGTGGCTTTTTCGATTTGTGAGTATGAAGTCTGTTGCAATAGAGCTTGACTATCTTCCACCTTATCCTTGGCACCTTTGGCTTTGACTTGGCTTGGAATCAATTTGACATGGTAACACTAATTGCAATAGCTTTTGGAATCATTTGTGCATTATAAATCTACACCAAAATAGATTTTTAAATATATTTGAGCATAATAATTTTGCACCAAAAATAGCTTAGAAATGATGTTCATGGCCTCTCTATTTAAAGATTTTTGAGATTACTCAAAATCAACTTAAATCGTCCATCTTGAGATGAAGATGTGTGGTTGAGGATTAATTCAAATTTTTAGAATTAAATCTATAATTATCTTCATCATGACATTAGAAAAAATGGCATTGAAGAGGCATGGAGGGTATTATGAGGCATGGGAGATCCATAATCTTGATATTTGTGACATTTTAACCTAGGGATGTCTTCTCAAGAAATGAGGTCACCTGATGATGCAAATATTCAATATTCATTTTCAAAAATAAGTATTCAATAAGTTTCCATGGAATTATTAATTATGTTCTAATTTGGTTTTATTATCTCTTAATCATGATTAAGCACTTTGTGCATAAATTACTCAAATTGATCAGAATGCCTTGTTATTGGTCCGAAATTTGATTGGATTAGAATTGGAAGTCAATGTCAGATGCGTTAGAACCATAGTCTCATTTACGATGTTGTCAACATAAAATAACAAAGACACACATCTTATATAATAAATTTGATAGAAAAGAGAAATCCAAAGCACCTAGGTCCAAAATTGGCATTTTGACTCGAAATGATCTAATCAAAGTTAGCTAGCCCATAAATTGCATTTCCTCATTTTATGATACTTTAGCCAAAATTGACACTTAAATATGTCAAATTCAAATCTTTTAATGCATTTTAATGTTTTTAAACTGAATTGTGTATTTTGATAGAAATTGGTCAAAAGTTTGGTTGGAGGTTATCGATGACCAGATTTAGGCTTTTACATTTTGCCCCTATTTGGGAAGGCGTTGTGAACTATAGACAAAGCAATGTCTTCTCAAATAATGAAAAAAGGCCTGTATGCTAAAAAGAAGATGATGGTTGAAGAACAAAGCTCCAAATGGTTATGGGAAGCCTATGATGATGCCCCCTTGAGGGAGTGGCCGTCACATTTGTTGATGGATGGTCCATCGAAAAGAAATAATAAGAAATGTGGAATTAACCCATGGTTGAGATTAATCCAAACGAGAAAATGCTTGTATGCATTGATTTAAAAATATTATTGATTTGCCCAAAGATGGTTATAATCAAGAATAAAAGTCAAAATAATAATTTTCCCATAGGTGGTTATAATCATTAAGAGGACCTAAATTGGCTAAAGATGATTATGCTCTAGTTAAGACTGATTAGCAATCATAACTCAAGGATATAAATTTGAATATAGATTAAATATGAGTGGATGCAAAGTGATGAAATAGATGAATAGAAGAATAAGATTGATCAGTATGAATGATTAAGTTGTACCTACCAATGAAGAGATGCTCATCCTGATTAGTAATAATACAACTAGAATGGTTAATGGGTTGATATGATCAAGGTTGGGATGGGAGGATTTGTGAAGGTGCCAAGGAGAAACTTTTGCAGCTCCATTGATTGTATACCTTCTTGAATTTGATTTTTTCTATAGCATGTGATGGTAGACATCATGATAGAATACCATGAAGACTTGGCTGAAATATGTGTAAAGACTGACTCTTGATCTAATAAACACTCCAAAATAATGCACCAATGATAAAAACCATGATGACAATGTTGACATATGAATATGGATGGACTCAAGAATAATGTGCTCAAGGAATCACCCAATGAATACATATAGATTGAGTCGAGACAACAGTGCTGAAAAGTAAACAAACATGCAAGTGAATAAATAAACAAACAAACAAACAAACCAAAAACTTGAAATAAACAAACAAACAGAAAGCTTGAAAATAAAAGCAAAAGAAAACATTCTAACAATGACCATGCATCATAACTAACTAGGTTTAGATAGGACAAATATTTTTGGATTTTGAAATATTATGAATGTTTTTGGCATTTTGAGGTATCTTAACTCATTAGAGAATGACAAGATACCTGCTCGTAAAATGGTGAGAATGTTTGGCTTAGGTTGCTCACAAAACAATGAGAGTGTGTGGAAAGGGGGACTGAGATGACCTCAACATGAATTGAGCATGACCCACATAGTCCTAAAATGACCTCAAGCCATAGTAATTCCATCCACACAAAAGGTAGGAAAAAATCAACTAGGTCCCAACAAGTTCTCAAATCTGGCAAATGGCTAGCCAAATGAAAATAATGATAACAAGGTGATGTGGTAATGCATGATAAACAAGTGTTTCCCCTAGTTTTCCTATAGGCAATGATAACTAAGATAAAATGACATAGTTTAATAATACTAATTTGCCAATAGATGGTTATAATTAGTAGCAAAACTAGTGAGACACTGATTTCCTTATAGGTGATTATAATTAGACTTACATAAACAAACTTGATAAGATGAAAGATATTTTGTCAGATCAACTATCACACTACTTTCATAGACTATCATTAAAACAAAGATTGGATTGATTATTGAAATTTGATCATAATCCTTTCATAAAAAGTGTAGGAAGAACCAAAGTAGCCAAGATCAAAATAGGATTGGGTAGGATGACTGAAAATAGGCTTTGGTCTAGATAGGAATGGAATGGTTAGGTGGCATGGTCTTGCTAAGGATAATGATGGTTTGATAAATTGGATAAAATGGTAATAGGGTTTCCCCCAAGTGAGAAGGTCATTGGTTGGGATATGCGATAATGGCAAAAAGATATGTAACAATGGCAATGGCATGGTATGGTACATGTTTTTGGCTTAGGTGTGGTTTTTGATTCTATTGTTCCTTCTGATGGGGAGATGCATGTCCTAATAAATAAATAATAGAAACATAATACTTGATCATCTTAATTACTATCCCACACCTCATTTGAATAACTGCTCCGTCAAGAACTACCTGCAGATTTAGATGTCAAAAATGTTGTTTTGTTCTTCCTTGGTTATTGATTTTGATTCCTTCAAGAATTGAGATAAGGTATCTTTGTAGCCTTTGAAAAGGAAAATGTGGTCATGGTGGTAAACAAGGACAAATATTGGATGGTAGGTTTGATTGTGAAATGAAACGGTAAATGATAATGGAATGTGTAATGGTTGGAAAATAAATAAAGATCAAGATGTTTAGTCACACGTAATGTTGTTGATGCTAGATTCAACATAACTTTAGTTGTGGTGGGGTCAAATATTTGTTCTCTCAATAGGACCATCAGATTTTTTTATTGTTTGGGCTTGAGAGTAGCTACCATCTGATTAGGTTGTAGATAAGAAGTTATTTTGATTTAATAATTTATTTTATCTTCATCAAGTAGTGAAAAAAATTTGTGCTCAGCTATTAGTGCCTCAATGAGGTTTTCACCAATGAAGTCTTGATTATCCTGTAGTGCCTTCAAGAAGGTTTCAGTAATGAACATTGGCTTTTAACTTTAATTTTCTTCTAACACTTTTAAAAAAGTTTCACTAAAAGATGTTGAGTTGGAACTTTGATTGTATCCTAGCACCTCTAAAAAGGTTTCACGAAGAGAGTGTTCTTCTGCTACATGAATGTGGTCTTGACGTCCTTGCTCTTCTTTAACTGCTATGTCACCATGGATGCAGTTTAACAAAGTGTGATTTTATCGATCCCAATTGACATGTATGGGAGATAAAATGTCACTACTATGGCTATCTTAGTTGATGGTAATGCCCTGTGAAATGGTAATGGGATGGGGAGAGGCTGTACAATCCTCGTAGAATGTACTAGGATAAATTGTGTCAAAGCTTAAGTACTCATCCTCAAAAACCATAGAAAGATCGCAAATATATTTAAAATGATCTATAAGGCATGCGTAACTAATATTTTAATAGCCATGAACATATTCTTCTTCTCAATCTGATTCTAACTCAAGGGACTCTAAATCTAATGTTGAGACTGATGTTGATTTAGATTTTGATGGTAAATCCGATGTCAGTTCAAGAGTAGACCCTCACTCTAACTTTGATTTTTCATTTGATAGGTACTTTGTTACAATGATGTCTTGTTGAATATTTGGTTTGGATAAGTAACAACCTATGATGGCATAATGGGCTCCACAAAAATTAGTTTGTTAGAGTGAGACTCTTCTATGATCAAAAAAAGGTCAAGAGACAACTCCTCAGAGACTAGGTTGTCAATATGAGGCTCTTGAAAAATAAGCATATGGTCAAGGTAATTATTTTTTCAAAGATGGTTATAATCATTAAGAAGTGACTTGACAAAGACTGGCTCATCAGTGTGAGACTCCTCGACAACTAGTATAGGATCAATAGGTGATTCATCATAGATTGACTTATCATAAGTGGTTGATTCAACAAAAACATCTTGAATTGGTTGGTTGTCTAGGATTTGGTTTCCAATGAGTTGGAGAATATCAATTTTGAATACAGATTGATCTTCAAAGGATTGGATCGATTAAGGTTTGGATGGGATTGGTTTTGGATGAAGAATGGCTTGTGGTTGGATAATAATAGCGCATTGGGGAACATGATTGCTCACATGAGCCAAAGGATGAAGTCTTAAAATGATAAAGATAGGGCATTATGGGGCTTGATTGTCCACACAAGCTAAAGGATTAGGTTCTAGAATGATGAAGGGGCATTGTGGATCTTGATTTCTTGCATAAGCTAAAGGATGAGATTCCGGTATAAAAATAGTTTGGCATTATGGAACTTGATTGCTCGCACAAATCAAAGGATGAGTTCTTGGTATGAGAATGGTGTGACATTGTGGTCTTGGAATAGAAATGGTTTAGCATTATGGAACTTGATTACTTGGATAAACCAAAGGATGAGGTCTTGGTATGGGAATGGTGTGACATTGTGGTCTTAAAATAAAAATGGTACTATGTGGTGGAGCCTGATTACTCGCATAAGATAAAAAATCCAAGTCTTCCTCATAAACCATATCATCCCAGTTGTGAGTTGGCTCATAAGCTAGTTCTTGATTGTGTTCCACGTACTGATTATTGTAAAGAGGGTATGGATCCATATCCTAAACAACATTATCTGTAGTTGGGTCTTCAAAGTCATCTTCATAAGCCTCTTCATACCAATCAAGGTCTCAATTTGGATTTTGTGGATTTTGACTATATTCTCCATATGGAGTATTGTAGGGAAAATAATAAACTCCTTAGAATTTTTTTTTCTATAGGGGTTCGTAGTGGGATTTTGTGCAACCATTCTATCATAAGTTGGATTGTACATGACTCCATCATAAGTGTAGCTAGACATATCCACATAAATGATGAAAGCTCAAAAAATAAAAAGGCTTAAGGTTCTACAAACTCCAAAAAAAACTATGTCTAAAGGACAAATGGTTCAAACTTGGTCTAACTTGGTTGAAAGTGGTAGAGTTGTATCTCTAATATGGTCTGAAAGTGGAGTTGTATCTCCAAAATAATTTGTACTAAGACTTGGCATAAAATAGTCTAATCATCAAATATCTAATGTCAAATGTCATATGCACAAAAGGTCAAGCGAATAAAAACCAACATGCCAAAGGTCTAGGTCAAAGTGTTTTAAACAAGGTTTAAACTAGGAAAGAGAAAAGTTGAGTTACTAGGTCTTTTTTTCCAAACACGGAGTCAAAAGCTAGGCTCAAACAAATAGACATATGCTAGGACTTTTGGCCAAACGACGTCAAAAACTAGACTTGAAATAAAGGCTGATGTGATTTCATTTAATCTAACAATTTTGGAAACAACTTTGACATAAACCTGACACATGAAATTAAACATAAACATGATCAGTTGGCATAAGGCATAAGACAAAAGACTCTTTGAATAAAGACTATGTTTTCTCAAATAAAGACACAAACAATGATAAAGATAGGTACTGAACAAACAAACCATCAATAGTTTTCAAATTTGAGTAATCGATTAACCAAAGTTATGCAACTCAAAAGAGAAAGATTTGTGTATCAACCCCATGAATTAATGCCTAAATATAAATCAATCAATGATTGAATCCAAACTTGACAAGGCCAATTGAAAACTCAATAGTGAAAACTAGCATTTGACTAAACAATCTAGACAAGATTGGATAACATGACAACACAAAACAAAGGTCTAAATGGTATACATAAAATGGTTTCTAATACAAAGTAAACTAGTCTTGAAACAAATTGAGTAGCCTAACGATGTAAGCATGCTCGAATGATGTGATCTATGTTATGTTTCAAAGAATCAAAAGACTCAAAATATTTTGACATGATTTGGGCAGCATAAAACTACCCTCCTCAACTCAAATACATTATTTTGACATGGCTTATGAACAAACAAACAAGTTTTAGTCTCAAAACATACCAAACAAAAATGACTAAAATACACTAAGTATAATCATCCAAATCCTAGCAAGGGTATGGAAATGTAGGTTTGACTAAACTAGTAAGCTTTCAAATATTTCTAGGGGAATCAATTACATAATGACTTTCATGTCAAACGATGTTAAATACAAGCATAGAAATTAGGTAACCACAGCATTGGCTAGTTGTAAAAATGTCTAATCTTTTTTACAACCACTACATCCTGTTATTCGCTCGATGTAGTGCGATGTCCAAATGTAGATACATCCAGTGTGCAACTCAAAAGGAGTAATTGAAGTCAATGTCAAGAGATGAAATCTTGGGTCAAAGCTTCCCTAAAGAACTCACGGGAGGTAATGACATCCCCTTCACAAGCCAAGTTTACATGAAATTAAAAAAAATATAAAATAAAAAGACTTTAGGGTCACTGTTGTTAGGACTTATCCAAAGTCTTAACTTAGTATTTTTTTGTGTTAGATTAATTTAATAATCATAATGGGGTATGCATCTTTTATAAAGACACCCCATAAATAAATTAGATTAACTTTTGGATAGTTTTCATGTTTGTGTTAATTAATAATGTGAACCATCTTTTGGGTAGAATTTTCGTAAGAGTAGTTAATAGGTTGGTTTTTACCGGTGTCTATGAAAACCTATAAATAAATGTTTATTTCATGTAAAAGGGTTAACAGAGTACAGGTACCCTTTTTTTGTACTTATTTTTGGTAATTAATAAAATGTTTGTAGACCATACTCATTAGGCACAATATTCAACCTATTTTTTATTACTATCAGTGGTATCAGAGCATGGTTTTGGAAAGCATGGTGAATACGGGAAGCTTGGTGAATTTTGGAGAAAGCAAGGTGAAAAGACAATTCATGTGAAATTGAAAGTCTCATGTGAAATCTCATTATGGATAGTATAAGGTATGCTATGTCCAATAAACCTTGGTTGGTCTAACTTTGCAAATTTGAAAAAATATTAAATTATTTAATTTTTCAATATTTTTGCATTGATTAATGTCCATTTAAAATAATTAAGCTTATATATGGTCTTGTATGGCCATTCAATTGAACAAGCCTTTCATGCTCCCTGATAGTGTTTCAAAACTCCTTTTTTAGCACTCCATATTAAATTTTGATGCTTTCAAATGATCAAAATTTATTTTTAAAGTCTTTAAATTTGCCTAAAATTCACTAGTACGACCTTTTAAATCTGAAAAAATTCTCTGTGGATATAAGAAATGGTTTAAAAATTTCTTTCTATCAATCTACTCAATATGTGATCATGTGATCCATTTTTGAGGTTCTAAAGACCCTGTTTTCACTCCAAAAACATTTTTAAAGTTTTTTAAAGCCCAAATTGTTGTTGTATAATAAATATCAGAGTATGTACAACCTATTTATTTTTTATATCTTTGTGAGTATCTATAATTATTTCCTTTTGTATCAAACTTTCATCTGTTAAGCTTTTGGATTGCTAGTTGAGATCCACAGACAAAACAATCATTCTGAATTCATTTCAAAAGTTTTTCAAGCTGAAAATTGGATTTGGACAGCCATTAATTTTAGAAGTATGACCTTCTAATGTCTTGAAAAATCAAAACTTTAGCAATATTCAGTCAAATTTCTCTCTAAAAGTCTTAAACATTGCCAAATAGTGAAAGATTCAATCTTGCAAGGTTTTTGTATGGTCTAAAGAAGTGCCAGGTGAGTTTCAAATTTTCTCAAATCAGATTTAGCATTGAAAATATCTAGGATGGTGTTGGAAATGACAAAATAAAAATATTTCATGTTTTACAAAGTCTTTTCTAAAGTTTGATCAAATTAGGTTTTGCATGGTGAAAACTAGGTAATAAAAGATTTTTCACTTTCAAAAATAATTTCACGTGAAAATAATCAAATAATATTTATTTTATTAAAATAGAGGAAAATTTCAATTTTATATAGAAAGTTTTATCTTTATAAACTTTTAAATGCTCATAGAGCACTTGGAAAGAAAGATTTTGGGAGGTGCTTGTAACAAGGAGGTCACGGGTTCAAATATTCTTTTTTGGAAGATTTTTTTTAAGAATATGCTTTCTTGAAAAGGAATATTTCCTTTTTGGAATATTTTTATGTTTTACAAGTTGTAAAAGACATATTCAAATGTAAGAACATGCATATTTGTTGAAATTTTGCATGGAAAGTTGATATCTTTTATTTTTGTGTATCTTGGGTGAAATAAGGGTGTATCTTGATGAAATAAGGGTGTATTTTGGTGAAATAATGGTGTAATAAATTAATTTATGGTGAGGTTAAGTGCAAAACCTATCAAAAACACTTTTTTTTTGCTCTACGTGGAGGTTAAGTGAAAAACCTCATAGAAACATTATCTTGTGCAAAGTGTTATAATTGTGTGTGTGTATTGTTTATCTCTTTTGTTGCACTTATTTTGCACATTTGATTTAATTTCAAGATGCCTAAGATTCAAAAATTACTTTCAGATGGTGATAGATTAATGATTTCTAATTATTCAGATTGGAAATGTTTGATGGAAGCTTCATTAGTCTTTAATGAGTTATGAGATATTGTTAAGAATGAAAATCCCACATTGCCAACAGAACATGCCAAAACTTGATATATTCAATTTACATGATTATAAGGCCTTAAAATTAATCAAATATTGTTGTACTTGTGATACTTATGTTCATATTAAATTTTTTTCTCATAGTTACACTACATGAAAAACATTATGTGATTTGTATGATAAGAAACCAAAGCATAAGAAGATAGACATCCACATGCATTTGTTTACTTTGTTATTATAAGAAGATGGGGATATGGAAGAATATATGTCTAAATTGAAGAATATCACTACTGAGTACACTAAGGTTGGGTTTGGCAAATTAGATGATGATCTCATAGTCACTACTACATTAAAAGGACTACTTGGGTCTTATAGGAACTATGTAGAAATGTTACATGTCTCTGACAAGATCACAGGCATCACTTTTGAAAAATTGGATGAGTTGCTCATCCAACATGACCTCTCTCTACCCAAAAAATCAAAAAAATAGAGAAAGCCCATGTTTTAGAGTCTAAACCTAGTTCATCTTCATCTGGGCATCAAAACAATAAAGGCCATAGTTATAGAGGGGGTCAAGGTTACATAGGAGGCAGATATCAAAACAGAGGTAGAGGTTATTCAAATAAAAAAAAATCTAACCATTCTCCTTCAAATGAGACAAATGATAGAGGACGTGGTCACAACTCTTATAGGGGCAAAAGTTGAGGTAGATCAGATATTCAGTGTTATAGATTTGAGAAATTTGGTCACATTGCCTCTCAGTGTAGAATCCCTTTTGACAAAATATAGAAGCCACAAAAAATGAATAAGTCTAACTCTACTCAGTATGATGACCATGATTATGATGAGTCTATCAATATTGCTCATGAGTCTGCATTCACTATTTTGGGGCACATTGATTGTATGGAATATGAGGCTAGAGGAGTTCACTAATGTATGGGTTTTAGATACAGGAGCAACCAAACACATGACATTTAGGTGAGACTTTTTTTAGACTTACAAAGAAGATTCTCTCTCTCTAGTTACTTTGGCAGATAAGTCTATGCATACTCCATTAGGACTTGGTTCTATTCGTATTCTTTTTCCTAATGGTTCTATAAAATACTTGGAGAATGTTTGGTATGTTCCCACATTGAAGAAACATCTTCTTTCCTTGGTAACTATTCGAAAGAAAGTTTATCAAATTGTGCTTGAAAATGGGCTCATCCATATCAATTCAGTGAAAGATGGTTATAAAACCATGTATACAGGATATGAAGATGGAAACTTGGTTAGATTCCATTATAAAGTGCTTCCTCCCACAATGGAACTAGCAATAGTTGTTGAAACATGGATAGGTACTATGTATACAAAATGGCTATGGCATCTTCACTTTGGACATTTGAATATTCACTCTTTAGTGGACTTGCAGAGATATGGTATGGTGAGTGGATTGTCCACTTTTCACAAAGATAGTATTCTTTGTGAATCATGTGTTTTAGGTAAACAAAATCAGAAAACATTTCCCAAAACCTCTTCATGGCAAGCTAATAGGGGTTTACAGTTAGTTCATAGTGATGTATGTGACATGAAAAAGTCATTCATTAGCGGGTGTAGATATTTTGTGTTGTTTATTGATGATTTTTCTTGGATGACTTGGGTGTTTTTCATGAAAAACAAATCAAAAGTTTTCACAAAGTTTGTTGATTGGTTGCACTTATTTGAAAAATAAATAGGTTCACACTTAGCCACTCTTCATTCAAACAATGGTGGTGAGTATCCTTCGAATGAGTTTTTAGATTATTGTCTAGAACATGGCATTCATTGACAATATAGTAATGCTTACACTCCACAACAGAATGGAGTATTTGAATGAATGAATAGAATATTAAAGGGCACATCTCGAGCTATGTTGCACTATAAATAGTTCGATGATACGTTTTGGGCAGAAACCATTAGTACTGCAGTGTATTTGAGAAACAGATCCCCCACAGTAGCTCTTTTGGGACAAACTCCATATGAGGCTTGGTATGGGTTTAAACCAAAAGTTAAACACTTGAAAGTTTTTGGATGCCTTTATTTTGCTTTAATTCCCACTAAACATAGAACTAAGTTGAAACTACGAATTCAAAAATGCATCTTTCTTGTATATTCAAAAAATAAAAAGGGGTATCATTTGCTTGCATAGGATACAGAAAAATTCATAGTGAGTCAGGATGTAGTATTTGATGAGTTTGGGACTATGAACACTGTAGAGATTGATTCTCAACTTGATAGGTTAGAGAGGAAAAATGCAAAAAGAGATAAGGGTTTGAGTAATGGGGATAATTCCTCAAGGTTGTGGTATGAATCTCAAATTCCTTCACTTTCCTCTTTTTCATCTACTAATTCACAAGTTGATGACTTAGAAATTGTTGAAAATTATCTAAGTCTTCCTTCGAATGGTGAACATGATGAGAATTCTAGTGTTTTTGATTTGAATAATTTAAATAAGTATCCAAAATGGGCTCAAAGTACTTTTTATGTCTTGACAGCAAATGAAGTTGGATTAACAGGTCCCAAGGGTGTTAGGATCCTATAGCTCACTCTGATACCAATTGTTAGTACCTTATAGCTCAATTGATTAATTTTGTATAAGCAACTAAACACGGAATTAAACCAGAAGTAATAAGTAACTAGAATTCAGAAACAACAAACAATAGGTGATATGAGAAACAATACAATCTATATTAACACTCTTCCAGAAGGAAATACAATGAAAAAATCTCACTCTTTCCACACTTCTTGGGTGTCCAGTAATTCTCCCTCAAGAGTTCTCTCTCTCTCTCACACACACAATCAATTATAACCAACTCAACACTGAGTTGTTCCCTCCAATGACAATCAACCCAATGATTGTTGTTGCCTACTTCACACATAGCAGATCTTCTTGATCTTACACCTTGTAGATCTAATTGACCTTGCTTACCATGTAGATCTTCCTGATCTTGCACTCTTGCAGACCTTCTAGATCTTACACTTTGAGGATCTCGTCCTTGATTACAATACAACCCCATGGGTCTCTTAAATAGATCCCCAAGCAAACAATAATTAGAAAAGTGAACTCAAGACTAAAATTAGTCTTTACATGTAAACTAATTATTCGTCTAAAATTAGAACAGTTCTGGAAATGCACAGATGATCAATGTCGATTCTTTTCTAACTGATGCCAGTTGACTCCCTAATCGATGTTGGTTTCTATAGCTGAATATAACTGATGTCGGTTGACCCCCTAACTGATGTCAATTGTATCTGACCGATGTCAGTTACTATGTCACTCAACAACCTCCACATTTGCACACTAGTGAAGCTTTTAGCTCCACAACTTAACAATCTCCCACTTGGAGATAAATAGCTGCACCTATACCTATACAAAAATGTTCTCTAATTTGTTTTTGGCTTGTATCTCCATCTTCAAGTTCAGTCTTGAAGACCAACAAAAGTTGAATTAAGATTCAACTTTTCTTTTGTTACCAGCTTTGTTAACATATCAGCAGGGTTCTTATCCTTGCTAGCCTCTGTGACTGCAACAACCTTCTGCATCTCTGAAATCCAGCTAACCGCCATTCCACCAACAATGAACACATATCTTGTGGTGCTTCCCCTGCCATCCAAGTCACCTGCCATATCCGAATCTACATACCCATGTAGAGAAGTGTTTGACCCTGCATAACATAAATAACTATTGATGGTCCCTCTCAGATATCTAAGAATCCACTGAACTGCTTTCCAGTGCTCTTTTCCTAGATTAGCCATAAACTTGCTGACAACTCCCACTGCTTGGGCAATATCAGGTCTAGTACATACCATGTACTCAACCTCATCATGTGATTTAGAACACTGTTCTAAGCTCAACTTGAACTGTCCAGCCATAGGTGTGCTTACCGGTTTTACATCTTGCAAATTGAACCTCTCCACTACCTTATTCACATAATCCTCTTGAGACAAAATCAACCTGTGATTTTCCCTGTCTCTAAAAATACTCATGCCAAAGATTTTCTTTGCTGCTCCTAAATCCTTCATGGCAAATGTTTGAGCTAATTTTACCTTTAGCTCAGCAATTCCCTACATGTATGAACCTGCAACAAGCATATCATCCACATACAATAACAAGATAATGTAGCTACTATTATCCAACCTGGTAAAATAAACATAATGGTCACATTGACATTGACTAAAGCCATGCTTTGTCATAAACCTATCAAACCTCAAATACCATTGCCTTGTAGCTTGCTCAAGACCATATAACCTGGCCTTATGTCTCACTTGTCCATTCTCTCCTTTTTTAACCTGTAAATCCATTCATTTTTCAGTGCTTTCTTTTCGGCTGGCAACTCAACTAAATCCCATGTTTGGTTTTTTTTCAAGGAATCAATTTTCTCATTCATGCCATGCTCCCACTGTTTCTTGGATTCTACCTACATTGCCTCTTCAAAACTTTCTGGTTTTCCACCATTAGTGAACAACAAGTAGTATAAAGAAGGGGAATAATAAATTTGAGGCTTACTTGCCCTTTCAGACCTCCTCATGGGCGTTTGAGACTCATTGACAGCTTGTTGTCTGCCCAAATTTCATTTTAATAGTGACCGATCCCGATCATCTCTTAGTTTGTACCTAACCGATATCGGTTCCAACTGACCGACCTGATAGACATTAATTTTCACTTGCCTGACATCACTGACTTTAGTCTCCACCAAACTGACGTCGGTTCCTACCTGATCAACATCGATCTCTGCCTGATCGACGTCGGTGTCTGTGTTTTCTTGTGAGAGATAATTTTTACCATCGAGCTCATTTTGGATCATAACCTTGTCCAAATTGCCTTGCTCAAATTTATTCAGCCTCTTGAGCTGATCACTATCCATCACTTTCTCATTGAAAACCAAGGCTTTCCATGTCTTAAATGTGTCAAAAATATCATATTTCCTATTTATGTAATACTGTGATCCTCCAATAGAAGCTCCCTGAGCTATTCCCCACACATCTGTGTGAACAAGCTCCAACTTGTGCTCCTTCTTTGTTGACCTAGTTTTGAGAAACCTCACTTTCTTCTATTGCTTACAGAAATCTCAATCTATGCTTTTCAAATCTGAAAGCTTACCTTTTGACTTAAGAACATCCATTCTCTTCTCACTCATGTGACCAAGCTTACAGTGCCACATCTTTGCATCTACATCTGAAGTAGATAAAATAGAAGGAGAATCAGTAATACAAGCAGATAGATAAAGTGTACCTACTTTCTTACCTCTAGCTAAAACAAGTGCACCCTTAGAAACTTTCTAAGATTCCGCTGTGAGAGTTACTGTGCAACCCTCATCACCTAACTTTCTTGCAAAAATTAGATTCCTCTTCAAGATGGGTACATGCATGACATCCTTCAACACCCATATGTTGCCGTTCTACAATTTTAGCTGCACTTTTTCTTTGCCAACAATTTGACAAGGCTCACCATCCCCTAAATAAAATTTTCCAAAGTCTCCAAGGACATAATCATGGAAAATTTTTCTATTTAGGGTTGCATGGAAAGAAACACCAAAATCTAAAACCCATTATTCTACCTGACTATCTAAATAAAATATAAGAGCATCTTGTGCAACAATACCTGCATCATTTGCTTCTTTATTACCTTCATGTTGATCTTCTTTCAACCAATAATATTTATTTGCATGTCCTTTCTTTCCACAATTCCAGCAGGTTATACTGCCATTTCTAGATTTGGATCTATTGCCTATCTTTGAACTTGATTTCCCTTGCTTGCTCTTCTCTCTTTGCCTTCCCCTACTTTCAACACTTAAAGCATTACCTAATGATTCTCCTGTGCTTTTTCTGCAAATTTCTTCATTCAAAATTACACTAACAACATCATCAACTTTCAAGATATTTGAAGCAGATGCAGTATTACTAACTGCCATTACCGAGCTATGTCAGCTTTCAGATAAAGAGCATAAGATTAAAGAGCCTTAATTTCATCATCAAAAATTATTTTGACTAGAGTTAACTGATTTACAATTTCATGGAAATCATTAGGATGGCTATATATAGATCCACCTTCTAACATTTGCAAATTAAATAATTTCTTCATAAGATATACCTTATTCGAAGCCGAGGGTTTTTCATATAAATTTTCCAAAGTATCTATTAACTCTACCATTGACTTTGCCTGAGATAAGTTAGAAATCACAGAAGAAGCCAGGCTCAGCCTGATAGCTCCAAGAGCCTTTCTATCAAGAACATTCCATTCTTCATCTTGTATACATGTGGGCTTACTTGAAACCCCACCCAATGGTAAGTACATATCTTTTTGATACAGATAATCTTCTATCTTCATCTTCCATAATTGATAATTCTTGCCATTGAATTTCTCCATTCTTAGTTTACTTTCTTCTACCATTGCTTTACTCCCACTCAATCAGAAACCCCTGAGAGTGAACATGTAATCAACAAACACTAACCTGCTCTGATACCACCTGTTAGAATCTTGTAGCTCACTCTAATACCAATTGTTAGTACCTTAGAGCTCAATTGATTACTTTTGTATAAGTAACTAAACACGAAATTAAACCAAAAGTAATAAGTAACTAGAATTTAGAAACAATAAAAAATAGGTGATATGAGAAACAATACAGTCTGTATTAATACTCTTCCAGAAGGAAATATAATGAAGAAATCTCACTCTTCCCACACCTATTGGGTGTCTAGTAATTCTCCCTCAAGAGTTCTCTCTCTCTCTCACACACAATAAATTACAACCAACTCAATACTGAGTTGTTCCCTCCAGTGACAATCAACCCAATGGTTGTTGTTGCCTACTTCACACACAGTAGATCTTCTTGATCTTGCACCTTGCAGATCTAATTAACCTTGCTTACCATGTAGATCTTCTTGATCTTGCACTCTTGCAAACTTTCTAGATCTTACACTTTGAGGATCTCGTCCTTGATTACAATACAACCCCATAGGTCTCTTAAATAGATCCCCAAAAAAACAATAATTAAAAAAATGGACTCAAGACTAAAACTAGTCTTTACATGCAAACTAATTGTTCGTCTAAAATTAGAACAGTTCTGAAAATACACAGATGACCAATGTCAATTTTTATTTAACTGATGCCAGTTGACTCCCTAACCGATGTCAATTTTTGTAGTTGAATATAATCGATGTCGGTTGACCCCTAACTGATGTCGATTGTCTCTGATTGATGTCGATTACTGTGTCACTCAACAACCTCCATATTTGCACACTAGTGAAGCTTTTAGCTCCACAACTTAACAAAGGGTTCTCGTAAATAGGTGAATTATGCAATAGTTGTTACTACTTCCACTAAGCCATATAATTTTGAGGAGGCCTCTACTAAACATGTTTGGCAACATGCAATGCAAAGTGAGTATGATACAATACTTAACAATAATACTTGGATTTTGGTTGATCCTCCTCCACATATTCAACCCATAAGATGCAAATGGGTGTATAGGAATAAGTATAAATCATATGGCTCCATTGATAAACATAAGACAAGACTTGTTGAAAAATGATATGCATAATGAGAAGGTATTGATTATGAGAAAACATTTGTACCAACTGCTAAATGGAACACTATTCATATGGTACTTGCCTTAGTAGCAAAAAATGGTTGAAAAATACATCAGTGGATGTTAAAAGTAATTTTTTGAATGGTGATTTATAGAAGTATATATGAAACAACCTCAGGGTTTTGAATAGGTGGGTGCAGAACACAAAGTGTGTAAGATGATAAAAGCTTTGTATGGGATCAAATAGGCACCTAGGGCTTGGTATGAGAAAATGGATTCATAATTGAAATCCATTGGTTTTCAACGTAGTGAATCTAATGATACTCTTTATTTTCGAGTACAAGGTAAGAAATTGGTGATTCTTTTTTTTTTTATGTTGATGACTTGTTTATCATAAGAAATGATGAAAATCATAACAAGTCTATGAAGAAGGAATTAAAAGATGGGTTTGAGATGATAGATCTTGGACTTCTTCACTACTATCTAGGCATAGAGGTAACTCAGAAGGAGTATAGTATTTTCATTTCAAAAACTAAGTATATTTTTGAGTTATTAGATAGGTTTGACATGAGTGATTGCAAACCTACCCTCACTCTAATGGAAAGTAACTTAAAATTGTCTAAGGATGATGGCAGTGCCTTTTTTGATGGCACCAAATATAGACAATTGGCAGGATGTTTGATAAATTTGATGACTACTAGGCTCGATATATCATTTTCAATTAGAATTTTGTCTAGGTTTATGCATGAGCCTAGAGGAATTCATTGGCATGTAGCAAAAAGAGTACTTCATTATCTTCAGGGAATGAAGACATATGGCCTTGAGTACCACCATAACAAGAACTTCAAACTTGTTGGGTATTGTGATGTAGATTTTGGTGGATGTGTGGATGACAAAGTGTCCACAATAGGATACACTGTGCATATGGGTTCAGCTTCCATTTCTTGGTGTTGTAAGAAGTAGGATATAGTGGCAAATTTATCAACAGAATCAAAGTATATTATAGCATGGGATGCTTCTATGGAAATTATTTACTTACAGAATATTCTTAAAGATATTCAGGTTTTTTAGATTTCTCCTACACATTTATACATTGATAATCAGAGTGCAATCAAGATGTCCAATAATTTAGTATTTCATGCCAAAACAAAACATATGGATGTCAAATATCATTATCTGCAAATACTAGTGGTGAAAAAAGCTCTTGATTCGATATATTGTCCTACTACTAGTAATACAACTGATATTTTCACAAAAACCCTTGATAGGATCAAATTTGAAAAATTTAGAAAAATGCTTGGTATGTGTCCAAAGACCTAACTTTGGATCATAGGGGGGTTTGATAGGACTTATCCAAAGTCTTAACTTAGCTTAGGATTTTGTTATGTTAGATTAATTTAATAATTGTAATGGGGCATGTATCTTTTATAAAGACACCCCCATAAATAAATTAGATTAACTTTTGGGTAGTTTTCATGTTTGTGTTAATTAATAATGTGAACCATCTTTCAGGTAGAATTCTTGTTAGAGTTAGTTAATAGGTTAGTTAGTTTTTACCTGTGTGTGAACACGTATAAATAAATGTTTCTTTCATGTAAAAGGGTTAACAGAGTAAAGACACCTTTTCTATGTACTTGTTTTTTGTAATTAATAAAATACTTGTGGACCGGCACTCAGTGGGCATAAGATTCAACCTATTTTGATTTATTACTATTAACTGTCAGGGTCACCCAATACTTTTGTGAGTTTTTGTGGAGTGCTTTAGATGACATTCTTTCTAGCGTTGGACTAGGCAATTTGCAAATAAGGAAATCGATTTTGATTCCAAGGGTTTCCTAAAGGGGACAAATGGAAGAGTATACATGCAACATCCTTATATTTTGTAAAAATAAAATGCTAATTGAAACAATGAAAACACAATTTACAAGTGTGTTCAATTTTAAGCCTAAATGAAAGATTTGGTGGTGTTCATTTGACCCCTTGGTCTTAATTTGTAACTTTGAAAGCTAACTACAAGATTTAAGCAATAGCACCCTAAATGATTTTTCTTTAAGCACTAAAATGAAAAGTTTGATTCATTTTAAAACACCCCAAAAGAAGTTTAAAAGGATCTATTTAAGCATGCTTTGATGATTTTTCAAGTAAAACCCAAAAAAAATTGTTAACAAGATGTTTAGCTTAGAAGCACTTTTGAATATGAAACAACCAACTTAAAAAAATGAGCTCTCAGGTTTATATAAAAAAACATAGTGACCATTGATGGTTATACTAATCAACGACAGTGATGTTTATGCAAATTGATGATGGTTTTAACAATTGATGATGGTTATGCATACCGATGATGGTTTTACTAACTTGATCAATGATAGTTATACTTAACCAACAATGGTTTTTTGATGATTTACTCAACCGATGACAGTTATTGTGTAAACCCGTGACAAATAAAAATAGCAAAACAAAGTTAGAAAATTAAATTTCAAAATTTTTAATGATCCAAATGAAGATTTTAAAGTTGCATAATGATCTTCTTCATGTGTGGGATGCATTGGGTCCCATCGAGTATGCCATTATGTGAACTAGGAATTTGACTAAGAAGAGGAGATTAGTATTGTGTTAATGACAAAATGAACAAAACAAATTGACAAATAACACACTAAACTAACACCTTCATTCCTAGTTACTAGGGTGAGATTAATAACAAAAAAAAATGACAAACACAACTAAAAAAGTAAGAAAAAACAAGAATCCTTCACCTTCCTTGGATGCTCCAAATGTTTTTGTAGTAGTGCCTTGCTTAGTTTGTACTGATGAACTCTGTTGTAATGGAGCTTGACTACCTCCATCTTCTCCTTAGAACCTTTAGCTTTGGTTGGCTTGGAATCAATTTGGCATGGTAACACTAATTGCAATAGCTTTTGGAATCATTTGTGCATTATAACTTTACACCAAAATAACTTTTTAAAGATATTTGAGCATAAAAAGTTTGCACCGAAAATATATGAGAAATGATGTTCATGGCTTCTCTATTTATAGATTTTTGAGATTTTTTAGAATCAACTTGAACCATCAATCTTGAGATGAAGATGTGTGGTTGAGGATTAATTCATTTTTTTAGAATTAAATCTATAATTATCCTCATCATGACTTTAGAAAAAGGGGCATTGAAGGGGCATTGAGGGTCATTATGAGGCATAAGAGACCCATAATCCTGATATTTATGGCATTTATGGCCCAGAGATGTCTTTCTAAGAAATGAGGTCACCTGATGATGCATATATTCAATATTCATTTCTAAAAATAAGTATTCAACAAGTTTCCATGGAATTATTAATTAGACTCTAATTTGGTTTTATTGGCTCTTAATTATGATTAAGCACTTTGTGCACAAATTACTCAAATTAATCAGAATGCCTTGTTATTGGTCCAAAATTTGATTGAATATGAATTTAAAGTCAATGTCAGATGTATTAGAACCATATTCCCATTTAGAATGTTTCCAACACAAAATAACAAAGACATGCATCTCATACAATAAATTTGATAGAAAAGAGCAATCCAAAGCACCCAAGTGCAAAATTGGCATTTTGACTCGAAATGATTTGATCAAAGTTGGCTAGACCATAAATTTTATTGCCCCATTTTATGATACTCTAGCCAAAATCAGCACTTGAATATGTCAGATTCAAATCTTTTAATGCGTTTTATTATTTTTAAGCTAAATTGTGCATTTTGGTAAAAATTGGTCAAAAGCTTGGTTGGAAGTTATCAGTGGCCAGATTTAGGTGTCTATAGGAATGATTTAAAAACATAAATCTCATAGGTTAACAAGTTTAAAAAAATAAGGCCACAAAAACTAATTAAAAATAAAAACATAAACTAACATATTTTTGATTAATGCAAGATTTCCATTCACCTTGGATGCTCCTACATCAAACATCCAAGGTAGAGAATATTTCCATGAGCTCCTACTCATGAACCTACTTTGAGATCATCTATGATTTTACCATGTTTTGAAACTTTGGATGTATTCATCCAAGTTATATCTTCAGTTGCTCCATCTTTCTACTTGACCAAGTACTTGTAGTACTCATCGCCCCTTATCTTCTTTCCAGTCCAAATCTCTAGAATGGCTTCCATTTCCTCTTTAGCTGTTGATGGTAATTCATATCTCTAATACATGATTGAGAAATATATGCTGCCACTCATTTTTTACTCAATGTATGGGTAAAAAATATTACATTGAAGATAAACGATATGCTTTCTCCACCTGACAATTCCAATTCATAAGCATTAGCTGATAACTTCATTAAAATATTTCAATGTCCAATCTAATTCCATGTAAGTTTATTTTACTCACCTTTTAGAAACCTCTCCTTGTGTAAATATGCCAAAACCAAGTCCCCAAGTTCAAAATTCAATTATCTTCATTGCATATCAACATCTTGCTTGTATTTTATATCTCTCTCTTCAAGTCTCCTCTTGACTTCCTCATGCACATCATGCATAAATTGAGCAAAATTTTAAATTTATGAACTTATCCTAACCATATTAGTGGTAATATTGAACTCACATACACCTCTAGGGCTACTCCCATACACTATTTGAAAAGAACTCAAACCTGTAATATAGTTGACCAAGTCATTGTAAGCAAATGGAGCTTGTGCCAACATCAAATCCTAGTGTTTGAGCTTGTCACCAACTAAAAAATTACGAAGACTTTGATTCACAACCTTTGTTTGCCCATCTATTTGAGGTTGATAGGCTAAATTTAAGTATGACCTTCTTTCCAAATTTTTCCATATCATTCTCCAAAAATGCCCAATAAAATTTGAATCTCTATCCAATACAATACTCCTTCAAAACCCATGCAATATTATAACTTTTTGAAAAAATAAATTTACAATATGTGTGGCATCACTAGTATTTCTTACATGCTAAAAAGTGAGTCATCTCAAAAAATATATTAGAAATGACAAATATGGAATCATTACCTCGTTGTGTTATTAGTAATCCAAGAACAAAGTCCATACTCAATGCATCCCATGGTTTGTCAACAATAGGCAATCAATGATACAAACTGACATTATGAATTTTCCCCTTAGCATGTTTGAAAGCTCTACACTTCTACATAAACTTCTTCACATTGTACTCATCCAAGGCCAATAATACTTCTCACTCAACTTTGCCAAAGTCTTATTATACCTAAAATAACTAGCTAAACCTTGACTATGTTTTTCTTTCAATAAGCTCTCTCATGGAACCTTGAGTTAAACACAACTTCTTCCCTTGAACAATAATCCATATTGAATTATATACTCTAACCATAGAGTTATGTCTATATTTTTTTGATTCCTACATGATGTCCATGTATCTCATAAATCCAAGACTTATTCATAAAACTCTATCATTGATTCAAATCCAATGACTTCCACCTTCAACTCATTGAATGCAATAGCTTGCCTACTCAAGGCATTTTCTACCTTATTGGAATTTCCACTTCTATGACTCAAAACAAAATAATAACTTTGTATAAATTATACCCATTTCATGTGTTATTGATTTAGCTTATCTTGGTTGTTTATGAAATGCAAAGTATGATTGTTCGTGTATAAAATGAACTCCTTTGACAAGAAGTAATGTCACCACTTCTTGAGAACTTGCAGCAATGTATATATTTCTTGGTCATAGACCGAATACTTCTTTATAATATAATTTAAATTCTCACTACAATAGGCAATGTGGTTTTCATCATGAATCAACACCGCTCATATAGTTGTTCCACTTGCATCATAATCAACCTTGCATCACAATTAACTTGAAACATTTTTCCAAAACCTAGTAAAGCTAACATTGGTTGTTGTCACCTTTCTTTTCCAAAATTAAAAGATACTCTTTGCTGCAATAGTCCACTAAAACTTATTATTATCTCCTTTCGTAGTATCCATAATGGGTGCCCATATGCTGCTGAATTTATTGATAAAATTTTTATAGAAACTTTCCAACCCATGGAAACTTATCGCTTCAAACATAATATTTGATGAAGGCCAATCCAAAATTTCCTTCACGTTATTGGGGTCTATTTCAACCCATCTTTTGAGATTAAAAATCCAAAATATATCAACTTCTATTACATGAAGTTATATTTACTAGTAATTGTTCTTCCTTTAGCTTATCCAAAACTAACTTTAAATGCTTCAAATGTTCCTCCTTAAAATGACTGAAAATTAGAATGTCAACCAAATATACTATCACAAAATTACCTATGAGAGGCTTCAAAACTTAGTTCATCAATCACATGAACACATTCAGAGTGTTTGAATAACTGAGTGGCATGACTAGCCACTCATATAACATGTAATTTGTCTTCAATGCAGTCTTCCAATCATCACCTTCTCTTATGTGGATTTGATGATATCTGCTCTTTAGATCTATCTTAGTGAAGTACCTTGTTCCACTCAAATAGTCCATTAAGTCATTCATTCTTGGAAATGGAAACCTATACTTAATGGTGATATTGTTTATTACACATGAATCCGTATACATTCTCCACTCTCCACCTTTCTTTTATGCCAACATAATTGGAACTGTATATGGGCTCAAAATCTCTCAAATGAACCCCTTACTCAAAAAATATTGCTCCTGTTTCTTTATCTACTCATTCTCTATTTGAGTTAACCTATAGGCTAATCTATAAGGCCAAACTTACTCTTGACATTAAATCCATATGATGACTAATGCTCCTTACAAGTGGTAATCCACTTGACAATTCACTCATCACAATATCAACACAATATTTCAACATATTCTAAATTTCAATAGGTAGGTCACTTACCGTAGTGGATGTCACAACTTTCAAAAAAAATGAAATTAGTGAAAATCATGTTTCTTCCTCCTTGGCCACCTTCAAAATATCTTTACTGGATACTAACATCACTTTGAAACTAGTGCCTACCTCATCTCCTTTATCCTTTAATGGATTCAATGTGAATATCTTGGCATCCTTCATAATGGTGTAAGTGTTTTCTCTTCCATCATTCATGACTCTCCTATCAAACTCCCATGGCCTACCCAATTGCACATGGCATAAATCCATGGGCATGATGTCAAATAGAAATTTATACTTGTATGAACCAATCTAAAAATTGACCACATATTGCTCATTCACTAGCATCTGGTGCACCTTAAGCAACCAATAAACCTTGTATGGTGTAGGATGTGTCAATCGCTTTAGCCCATGTTTTCCACCATATATTGAGAAATTAAATTATTCATGCTACCACTATCAATCAAAACTATAGAATACTTACCTCTAGATTTGCAAATATTCTACAATAAACTATTTCTCTGGCCTAATTCATTCACCTCCTTGGTTGGTTTCAACAACACTTTATTCATCAATAAAACCTCTCTTTGTTTTGGATATTCTGTATGTATTGGAGACCCAACACTATCCTCATCTCCAAAGGTTATATGATCTATCCCTTAAACTCTATTACTATTATTTTGAGGGTTTTATGGATAATCTTGCTCTTTATGACTAGCATACTTATTACACCCAAAACGCTTACTTCAAAAACCTCTACCTCTACCTTGTACACAAAAGCCTTTTCTTATAGAAGAGTGTCCTCCACTTTGGATCAAATTGTTATTTTGTTAAATAACTACCTCTCTACCATTATTTTGTTTACCTATTCCACCATTTTTTTATCCTCATCCTCTCAAAGAGTTTCCTCTACCTCTAGAGTTTGTTTGTTGCTTCCTCATTGGATTCTTCTCTACCTTAAACACACATTGATAGAATTCCTTTATGGTTCTCAGGTTCAAAAAAATAATTTCATCTTGTATGAAAAAACACAGACTATTCACATACCTTTCCAGCTTCTCCTAATCATCCTCTGTATGTTTATCCCTTATAGTGAGTCTATAAAACTCCTCAGTGTACTCTTTGATGTTAATCTCATTTTATCTCAAATTCTATAATTTTATGAACATACTCATTTGATATTCAAAAGGCATAAATTTGTCTTTTAGCTTTGTCACCATCCTATCCCAATATTTTATCTTCTCCTTACCTTTTATTTATCTCTTAGCCTACACATGATCCCACCGTAAAGAAACATGGCTCTTTAGATTCATGCAAGAAAACTTCACCTTATTATGTTCCTCCATAGAATCATAGTAAAAATAATTATCCATATCTGTTATCCAATCCACAAGCTCCTCGGGATTCAAACTCCCATTAGAGCAAGGTGTTTCTAACTTTGGTTTACTACCAAGCCTTGTCACAACTCTTAAGAAATTTGGTCTCAACTTCACTGTCTATGTCCACCACACCAAATATTAAGCTCCTTCATCATCCTCACTCATGTCTCCACCATGATATCCTCTTCATTATATTCTTTCCATTTCAACAAACCGTTATTGCATTCATCTCATCATCTCAGCCAAATCTACAACTTGGGGTCCTCTTGGTTTTCCCCCTCTTCTAACAACATTTCCTCTGTGTGTCATCTCTACCATGATGCAAACTTCTATTTCACAAATTTATAATAGAATCAGCTAGAGTATTATTCATGCACACTTATTCCAAAAATAAAAATGTAGCTCTGATACCAAATGATACAAGCATAGATAGGGTATCCACCTAAGAAGAACCTTTGATTCTGTGATGCTTAGATATTCACTTAGACTCAGACATAAATTTAGAACAAACATGCATACAATAATAATAATTCAAAACTTTGGACTCCATTCATTCAATAATTATAATGGTTGTATGAAATAAATCACATCACACTACCATACAAGATTATTTTCTTAGATAAAAAAATGAAAAACAAAACTAACTCTATTCTACTCTACTCTACTTTGTCTCCTTCCCCACAATAACTTACTTCATAAAATAACTTATCTAAAAAAAATAGAATATTATTTTGACATCCAAAAATTCATGGCTGTACTTTAAACTTCCCTAACATCCCAAAAAATGTACAAGATTTAGTCAACTTAATTATTGAAGATCAACATCTAACTATCAGTAATTATCAGGGCACATTTTCATGCCAAACAACAGTTACAAAACTAACCACATATTTATTGTATTTAATCCATATTATCTTAAAATTTTAAAATAAATAGTAAAATATATTTTATATCACCAAACCAAATTTGGTAATCCAATTATTAATGCAAAAAGAGAACCATCTTTCCAAGTGTCGTAAACTAGTAAGGGTACTCGTGACATTTTAAGCCAAATGATAGCTAGAAAAACCATAATAAATTTACCTTGGTTTATCCAATTGAATTTAAATTTGAAACAGAAAATTTAGACTAAATTTTATATCATCTATCCAAAATTTTCCATCCAAATATTATTGTAATATTTATATAGGTAAATAATCCTCTTGCCTAGTGTCATAGACTACACAGATGACTCTGTTACCAACAATGGATGGTAAATTACCTCTATAACTTTGAATGGTGTGAAATTTTTCACATATGTTTTTCAAGTGTCATGTAATATCACCACACCAAATTTTATCATCAAATTGTTACCTTATAAGGAGAAACATCCTTCCAAGTATTATGACATAGTTAAACAATATACTTCAACGGTGACTCCAAATGATCTAAAATTTTATTTAGAGGTTGTAAGTGTTAGGTTATATGTCTCACCATGTTTCATCATCCAATTATTACCATAATTGAATATCCATCATGAAAAGTGTTGTACGCATAGCCTGAAAGAAAAAGTTGATGTATTTTCGTATCTAAATGGTTTGAAACTCGGTACGTATGTTGCAAGTGTTAGGTGATATGACCTCACAAAATTTCATCATTTGGTTCTTACAGAAATTGAATAACCATTTATGAAAAATGTATGTCTTAAAAGTCCACACAAACCAGTAGAAATAGACAAAATATCTTTGAATTTTCCCATGACAAAGTAATAATTTAGCAACATCATTTTCATAGATTAACAAGCTTAATAAAACAAGGCAAAAAACACAAAACACAATAAAAAAACTAAGCTAACATATTTTTGGTTGAAGTAATATTTTCCTTCACCTTAAATGCTTCGACATCAAAATGGGTTTTTTGAATAATGGATTTGACAAACCATTCACCCCTTTGATAGGTTGATTCTCAACCATTAAAATCATTACTTGCAGCTAGTTAATATGGATCTTTCATAACAAGAGAATCTCTTCGTGTACAATTAGTGAAGAGATTAGTTAAATTAGGATATCCAAAAATTTATGAAGATGCATGTGAAAAATCCTTGATAGTTAGAAGAATAATATCGTAAGATCTAAAATATTCAAAGCACAAAATTCTATCAAAGCATGTATTTTCCAAAACTCATATAAATAACCCGTCTAGAAGGTTTTTGTCTAACGATTCAAAGGAGATATCTCAATCATATTTAGGGAAACATGAATTTGGTAAGGAATTATGCCAATCACCATTAAACATAGATAATATTTATAGTTTAGAAAAAATACTTGGAAAGGGAATAGTGCATAGGTACAATCCTTAACAACTACACTATTATATTATTATTAGGTATATGCTGATAATTTTATCCTATAAACTAAACACCACTTTGAAGACCTAGAAAAGTAATTAAATCAATGTCCTTCAAACAATTTTCAACATGTCTAGTATGATAGTAAATGTTGATAAAAAATAAATCATGATTATAGATTTGAGGTTTCCATAGTTCATAATATTAGAGATGACACTTTGGATATAATTGTGTCAAATATCGTGATGATGGGTCTCCTTTTTAGAATTAAAATGTCATTTTTTTTTGACATAGTTATGTCCAAAAGCATCATTTCTAAGAATCATGATTGTCATATAAACAAATAAAATCTTACCCAATGATTTCCATCAATAACCAAACATATTAGAAAATGTTCATTCTTATTAAATATGTTATGGTCTTAATCATAAACTAAATTGGAACCTTAGTATTGAAAAAAATGTTTATATAGGGTGCCAAAGCATATTATGGTTTAGAAGATCACTTTAAATATATTAATAATATGAATTGGGATAAAAAGAAAGCATGATTATATAGTGTCATAACACATGTGAACCTCTATGCAGGTTGTGAAGTTTTAGGTGGGATAATGTATCGCAAACATGAAATAAAATTGAACAAATCAAAAACAAAGTTGACTATATATAAATTCAAAATTAAAATCATTATATCTAACCATATCCTCTTCATGGAATAAAGTATGTTTCCAATTAAAAATAATAATTAAATAAAATATATGTTATACATATATAAATTGGTTAACATAAAACGTGATAGACTTCACATCATCCCCTGATAATCATGCATAACCTATTTAGCCAAAGAAAGACTAGAATTGTTATTTTCAAAAAATGGTTAAATTTTTGGGACATATATGGTGCCATAAGTTTCTCAAGGATGGAAAAAAACCTAGAATAATAAAAAATAAATACTAAAATCTCTAACATGAACAAAAATATTTAATAATCATTAAAGATGCTAGAGGGTAATTGTTTTATTTGTGGGTTCCTTTGTCTTGTAATCATTCACCAATGTACATAAGTTAAAATTTCATATTGAAATGATTACTCATAAAAAATAGTAATAAAGGTGATAATCATTAAAAATATTGTGGGTGTTTCTAGAGAAAATAGTCCAACACAATGGGTGCATGATATGTCATGAGATAGAATTTTTTTACTTGACTTGTCTGAACAAGCGTATTTGTGTTGAGGTTGATCTGAAAAAATACTTGAAAGAGTATATCTATATCTAGATAGGGACCAAACATATTATTGATGTAGAGCATATACCATGAAAACATTTTTGACCTTGTTTCTCGTTCACTTCCTTATTGACAATGGTTTTAGGTTCACTCTTCATGCAATGGTTTACAAATTTCATTTTGTTTCTTAACCTTTAAAATTATTTGATATTGATTAAAAAGAGGTGTAATTTCCCTCATTGTCCTTGTTATCAAATCACTAACACTTCCAACTCTTTCATTAAGTTCAATTCCTTTTTCTACACAACTTTGCATTCAGTCTACACCCTCCTTGTAGGCCTATTTTTTAGATTTTTCTATGATTACAGTCCTGTATGGATCAATATATAAATAACAATGGACTCTATAGATATCCTTTTCTCTATTATATCTCCTCACCAATTCTTAGTTCGTAACTCAACTTTTGGACTGCTTTTAAATCCCTCTTAATGCCTCTGTTTAGGCCTATTAGGCCTATTTACCCCTTTCTCACTCTTAGTCAATTTTCCATAAAAATAGGTTCATACTCACTTGAATCTATGTTATTAACTTAACTCACAATGAATAGGACCATATTACAAGATTTTAGAAATTTTCAACAGTTAGAACAATAGTTATGGGTTAAACCCTAGTTTAGGGTTTTCTTGTCTCAGTCACATGTTGAGAGCTACTAATTTCCATTGTGAATATTATAATGAATTTCAAAAACCCAAAATAGTTTATTAGGGTCTGTATAGACTTATAACTCCCTCTATCAATATATTCTTGCCACAACTCCATTATCATAGTTTTTCAAGACACTTAACACTTGACTATGCAAGAAACTCACATATAGGTAATAGGGTAGAACTCTGTTTGCTTATTAATAAAATCATCCACACAAAGGAATGAAAAAATAATTTTAAAAAAATGTAGTGACTTTCAAAAAGGTTTTAAATGTTTCAAAACCATTAAATACAGAGAAAATCTCACTCAGTCAGAAATCCTTTAATGCAATTCACAGGAAAGCAAAATCTATGTATTGTCACACTTCAAATAGGGACCTTTATTATTATACTTACTACATATATATTTCTAAATGTATCAAATAATCTTCATACATGTTTTATCCCACAAATACAATATCTTTTGTCTAGTAACAATCTTACTTTATGCATACAAATGAGCATCACACTAAATAGGGGACTGTTTATGTCTTACCTGATCATCATATGTATTTATTAATATTTATTGAAATAAAAACCTTTAAAAATCATTCAAAAATATTTATATAACATTAGACACAATTCTCTCAAAGTCATTCATGTATCCAAAGACTAATATAGTCTGTAATAAGCATCTTCATAGAAAACAAGGGTCAACATTGTTAACAACTCCAACATGGATTCTTTCTGGATTTTATGTCTTCTATGTTGTTACTCATAATAATATGCACAACCTTAAATTAAAATGGAAATCAATTATAAAATTCCATTCCTCATCAACAATTCATGTATATATTCAACCACATAATTAAAGACCTCTAATTAGGGTTTGTATTCATCATTTTTCAAAGATTACCAAAAACTTCCCATTATACCTTCATATAAATTGTCAATCCTCTCCTCCATTCATATATTCGAATGGAACCAAACTAACTAAAAAAAAAAACTATTTCCTAAAATTCCTAAAGAGTGGCGTAACTACTTTTTGAATCTATCCCTCCGAATGGTCCACTTGATTACATTGTACATTCATGATTTTACATAAGATGACAACATAAATACCATAACATTTAACTCATGAACGTGTTATAAGACTTATATAGGTTCTAAATACCATTGAGATGTTTGCTACATCTTACTACCCTCTCAAATTGCATAAAACTTATTAGACAAGACTTAACAATATTCAAATTTTTAAATCATACTTTTGGTAGGAAAAATTTTAATTCAAATTTTATGCCTCTTTAAACACCTATACTTCTCATATGGAATATTAATGACCTATAAAAACTGTAAAACACATATAGACCAAGCTAAGAACAAAAATGGATCAAACTTGGGGTCATCATGCGATGCCCCTGCATCATACTACCAAGCTAAGAATTCTTTACCATAGGTATTAAGTCATCCACTTGGTATATGCTGCTACCTAAATGCATTGAACCTTCCTTATTGAAGGTATTTGCCTCCACTTGCATCTCATAGAGGTGTACATGCTCTTGTGCCCCACATTTAGGCCTTCTTGGATTCATCTCCTTCAACAACATACCTGCACACAAAACCAAATTATTAAAGAAAACATATCTGCTACCATTTCCTCCTTTCCATGCAGGTGTACTCCAATCATTCTCCTCTACATACTGATTTATTTTCTCCTTAACTCCATATTCAATCATTACTGCTAGTCTACACTCTTCTTCATTCACCAATATTCTTTGTACTGCCCATTCCTTCTCATGCACAACTTGTGCTTGTCCTTTACATACCTCACACTTTTGTAAATTTTTAATTTTATATTGTACATCTTCAACATCTTGACTGCACTCAATCTCTTGCATCTCCAAGAGCTACATAATCTCATTCCATTTCTCATCTTCTTGGCTTACCACTCCTTCATAGTCATCTTGTTCATGGGCCTACTACACATTTCCCATCTCTTTGACATTCTCTTCATCTACCATGTTTCCTTTAGCTACCTCATCAACTTTATGCTACATATGCATCTTTGTTTTATTTTCCTCTTACTCCTTACCAGCACCTTCATCACTAAACAACATATTAGAAACTAAACTTGGAGCCTCCATGGCTCTCCCTTGTGCTGCTTGCTTGTTAATTTTAGCCTCCTTCTTCACTTACTTTGTGTCATAACCAAACCATCTCATTTCCATCTCAGCTGCAATGTCAAAAACCAGCCTGTTGTCTTCTCTCTTACATGTTTGCTTACCATGCTTGCATTGACTACTTCCTTCTTGGAGAAATATCTTAGGTGGTGTACCTTCTTTCATTTGACAAGTATTTACTGCCACATTACATTATTCACTCCTCACTTTCTTTTTTCTCTTTGGTATCTTGACCAATCCTAAACCTTCCATAGTTTTACTCCAACACTACATCATCATCATCATCATCATCATCATCATCATCATCATCATCATCATCATCATCATTTCATCCCTTCTTCTCTCTTTACCTTTCAATGGAACAAGTACATATGTTTGTCCATGTTGTCTTATAGTGTATGTGTTTTTTACCCCATCACATATGGCATGCTTATCAAAATACCATGGTCTACCTAGTAATAAATGACACACATATATAAGAAAAATATCACATAAAACTTGGTCTTTATACCTTCCTATCTGAAACTCAACCCAGCTTTGTTCACTTACCAAAATATGGTGTCCTTTCTAAACCCATGAAATTGTGTATGGTTCTAGATGTGGCATCCTATTTAATCTCAACTTCTACACCATCTCTAATGAAATAATGTTATTAGTACTACCATCATCAATAACCAAATTACATACTTTACCTCTTGACTTGCATCTGCTTCTGAATAGGCTTCTCCTTTTGATTGGTCCTTGCCTTGTTTCTGTTGCAATAAAATCTTCCTCATGAATAATGATTCATTCCTATCATGTCCTCTCTCCTCATTCATCTCTCTCACTCTTTGCTATTGCATACTGTAGCTCACATTCCTTGGACACACTACTGCCCTATGTCTTTCTCTTTGGCAATTCCAACATTACTCTTGAAATCTCTATCTTGGTCCTTGTCTCAATGGACCTTCTTCCCTTCTCAATCTACCATCTTCCAATGGTATGATCTCTCTTACATGGTGCTATCCTATGCCCTCTTGACTTGTTGCATCCACTTGTGGTCTCTCTTATACCACCTCTTCATTTTATCTCTCTTCCATTCTGGCTTGCAAAGGTACTACTTCACTTTACTCTTTATCATCACCTTCTCTCTCTATCACTATTCTTTGTTCTATCTCCTTGAGAACATCTTAAATATCATCCATCCTCATAACCAATGGATCCATCAATTTGGTCACCTGATCTACCATCTACTTGACCAAATCATCTTCATTCCTATTATCTCTCTCCATGGAGCACTGTCTTTAATCACCTATCCTAAAATGTACTTTAAAACACATTGTTAATCTTTTCAATAATCCACAAAATCTATCTCTAAGCTTTGATACCAAAATAATGTAGAGCATATACCAAAAAGACATTCTTGACCTTATTTCTCGCTCACTTCCTTGTTGACAATGAATTTATGTTCACTCTTCATGCAATGGTTTGCAAATTTCACTTTGTTTCTTAATATTTCAAATGATTTGATCTTGATTAAAAATAGGTGTCATTACCCTCATTTTCCTTGTTATTAACTCACTAACAATTCCAACTATTTCATTAAGTTCAATTCCTTTTCTACACAACTTTGCATTCAGTCTACACCCTCTTTGTAGCCCTATTTTTTGTGATTACAGTCTTGTACAAACCAATATCTAAATACCAATGGCCTTTATAGATACCATTTTCTCTATTATATCTCCTCACCAAGTCTTAGTTCTTAACTCAACTTTTGGACTGCTTTTAAATCCCTCTTAATGCCTCTGTTTAGGCCTATTAGGCATGCTTACACCTTTCTCACTCTTAGTCAATTTTATACCATACAAACAGTTCTGTACTCAATTTAATCTATGTTAATCACTTCATTCAAAATGAATAAGACCATATTATAATATTTTAAAAAAAATTAATGGTTAGAACAATAGTTATGGGTCAAACCCTACTTTAGGGTTTTCTTGTCTTAGTCACAGATTGAGAGCTACTAATTTCCATTATGAATATTATAATGAATTTTAAAAACCCAAAATAGGTTCTAGGGTATATATAGACTTAGATCTCCTTCCTACATCAATGGATGCTTACCAAAAATTTGTTATCATAGGTTTTCAAGACACTTAACACTTGACTGTGCATGAAACTCACATACAGGTAACATGGTAGAACTTTGTTTGCTTATTACTAAAATCCTCCACACAAAGGAACAAAATCATAATTTCAAAACAATGTAGTGACTTTTGAAAAGGTGTTAAATGTTTCAAAACGTTTATATGTAGATAATCTTTCACTCAGTCATAAGCATAGTCAGATATCCTTTAATGCAATTCACAAGAAAACAAAATATGTGTATTGTCACACTTCAAACAGGGACCTTTATTATTATACTTAGTACTTATATCTTTCTAAAGGTATAAAATAATCTTTATAAATGTTTAATTTCACAAATCCAATATCTTTTGTCCAATAATAATACTTACTTTTTGTATACAAAGGAACATCACAGTAAAAAGGGGACTGTTTATGTCTTACCTAATCATCATATGTATTTATTAATATTTATTGAAATCACAACCTTTAAAACTTGTTCAAAAATATTTATATAACATTAGACACAAATCTCTCAAAGTCATTCATTTATCCAAAGACTAATATAGTCTGTAACAAGCATCTTCATAGAAAATAAGGGTCAACATTATTAACAACTCCAATAGGGATTATTTCTAGCCTTTTTGTCTTCTATGTTGTTACTAAAAATAATATGCACAACCTTAAATTATAATGGAAATTAATTATCAAATTCCATTCCTCATCAACAATTCATGTATATATTAAAGACCTTGAATCAGGGTCTGTATTCATCATTTTTCAGAGATTCCCAAAAACTTCCCATTATACCTTCATAAAAACTGTCAATCCTCTCCATTAATCTATTCAAATGGAACAAACCTAAATAAACAAAGAAAATATTTCCTAAAATGCCTAAAGAGAGGCATAACTACTTCTTGAACCTATCCCTTTGAATGGTCTCCTTGATTACTTTGCACATTCATGATTTTACATAAGATAACTACATAAATACCATAACCTTTGAATCATGAATATGTTATAAGACTTCTATAGGGTCTACATACCCTTGAAAATTTTATGACATCTTTCCACCCTCTCAAAATTCATAAAACTCATTAGATAAGACTTAACAATCTTCAAATTTTCAAATCATACTTTTGGCGAGAAAATCATTAATTCAAATTCTATGCCTCTTTAAACAACCTAGACTTCTCATATGGACTATTCATGACCTCTAACAACAATAAAACACCTATAGACCAAGCTAGGAACAAAAATGGATCAAACTTGGGGTCATCATGGGATGCCCTTGCATCAATTATGCATAAGGTCACCTATATCAACTTGACTAACACTTGTTTGTGTTGTCAAACCCCTATACCATAGAATTTGTGATTGTCCCCTCATAGTGCACCTAGTCCCAAAGTAATCTATTGAAAATATTCATGCTAAAAAAAAATCCATGATATAAATAAATGATAGATAGACTACTATTTATAATAATAAAGTGATTGCAAGGAACAAAAACCCTGAATCAATTAATACAACATGAAACAAAAAACAAAAACAACATGTAAAAAAGGTTGAAAAAAATCTATCTCTATCAAACCTTGTTCCTCAAACCTAAGCTCTCTTGATTATCCTTTAGATCCAAGTCTCTCAAGATAACTCCATGCAAATAGTCACTTTAAGCATTGGGGCCTCTTCAACAAACCATCCTCCTTTTAGGTGCTTGCATAGTTCAGTTCTTGGTGGTGGTGACTTACCATAGGGAGATAATGGGGCCAAGTGTTGTTCCATTTCACTAAAGTATTATCTTTTACCAAACCAACAATCTATATTAAATTAAAAAATTAAAATTTTGGTTTTTGGGGAAGTGTTTGAGGATAGTCAAGGAGAAAAAAACATGGAGTACTCTTCCTCATGAATATTCTCCCATGAAATATTATAGAGTCGTCATGAAAATTATCTATGTGATCTACTTGTTAGTGGCTTGGTGTTCTATATATATATATATATTTTAGGAGGTTAAATTTGCAAGCTTTCTTTTTCAAACTTATCTAAAACATATTTAGTAAGATGTTGCACAATAATCCAGCTCAAATGAAACTGGATGTGGTGGAGCCTATATTTTGATTTTCTCAAAAAAATTCCCTTATTAAATTGGGGGAAGACCCTTCAAATTTTGTAATATGGTCCAAACTTGACATTGATGGTTGTTAGCTGGGGCTTATAACTTTTTGCACACCTTAAAATGGCTTAGAAAGTACTTCATTATGGTTATGGTTGGCTGATAACTTTAAAATTTCAAACTAGCTCATTTGAGATGAAATTAATATGGATGAATTCATCAAAGATAAATATGGATCCCTACTAATATGGTGGTTTGTTTTGGAGCATGAAGCCTTGTTTTATTTTAAAAATTGTTGGGAGTTGTTAGACCCTCCATTCTGATGTAGGAATTAAGCCCTAAACCTTGGTATACCTTGTCTAACTGGGAGTCAATTTTGGTCATGTTCTTAAAATATTATATTGTGTTATGCTCACTGAGCAAAATGTATTCACTTGAAACATTTATGATGGGAAAGTTTTCATTGTCCATTCGAATTTTGTTGCAACATCCCCATTGGGATCTACTTAGAATCACACGATATTTTTTAAAAAAAATTATTCAACGTATTCTTTCATTAGATTTCACCACAAAAATCTACTTAGTAATCCATGTATAACACTTTAAGTATGTTACTAGTAAAATAAGTGGGTAACATCTAATTGTTACTGATAACTAACATCATATGAAATAAAACATAATTGAATAAGGAAAGTATTTACATATTTTCCAGCCACAACTGGCACATACATACGTCCACTTCTATCAATGTATAATGAGAAAATAGCTAAATTTCATTAGAGATAATGTTTCAATAATAATAAATACAATACAAGAGACAAGGATTTACGAAACATGATTTTACATAACTCTAGTATCTATGGCAATCTCAAGTGTAGTCTCCAAATAAGTACCGTTGTGGGATGGAAAAACATCATCTGAGCACTTTTTCACACTAACCATGGACCATCAATCCCAAAAAAATCTCCCATTAGATAATGGCCCTCCCTTCACAGATAAGTAGATAGTGATGGTGTGGGAATCTAGAGAGACAAGCTAGTACTCGAGTGCTTGTAAGATTCTTAATACATGATGTGTACACTAAAGAAAATATTTTCTAACATAATATCACACAAATATGTAAATCATACATATGAATTGACAACGTCTAACTAAACATTATTTTGGCCAAAGTTTTCAATATTTATTGATCTCTAGGATTAGTCAAATGCATACACACCACTTGATCAAATTACCTTCATCTGACATTGGTGGTACTAGTAAACTAGTGAGGACTCATCTCACTATTTATTTAGTACCAACAATGTGAGATTTAGTTAATATAAATATGACTGATAGATTCATATAGATTACTTCCTACTAGCAGGTATAAAATATGCTAAATACATGAATAATCAAAATACATATATTTAGTCCATCAAACGTATGAATAAATCTCCACTATATTATTTATCACATAATAACAAGCATAATAAGTACAAATTATACCAACTAGATATAATATATATTTAGATTGCATATTTCTAATTTTCTTAAGTAGATTCAAATATAATGCACTCTATGATGTACAATACTTAGTCTATTGTTCATGTATAAAATTGCTTGATTACAAACAACTAGCCATGATAAAGAAAGTCATAATTCTCATGGAAACAATCTTTTGTTTAAACAACTTATGTTTTTAGGAGGATGGTATGCATATATAAATAGCATTTTATTCTTCAAGAATCTATGACTTAGTTTTTAACAGACAATAACACTATAAATATAAACACACTTCCGAATGTACTAATATATGTTATATACACGCATATGAGTACCTAAGTCCTCATATCAATATATTTCATATATAAGAGCATTTTTACATACTAAATATATTCATAATACATACCACATATATGTACTCAAATAATATATAGATATGGTATGTAAAGGTCAACAGTCATTTATATTTATAATCAAGAACTTCAGCCATTAGAACTTTCATTTTTATAAATACATTCATGAATCGTCATAATATATTAATTTCTCGTATTGTTAATAAACCAAGTACTATCATCAATAGACTATCTATATCTATATTTAAGTCAATTCAATATCAAACACTTACATAGTTTATACAAGTATTTAATCTTTCTATGCTCAATTCAATATGTGTGTGTGTGTGTGTGTGTGTGTGTGTGTGTGTGTGTGTGTATGTATTATACAAGTATTTAATCTTTCTATGCTCAATTCAATATATATGTGTGTGTGTGTGTGTGTGTGTGTATGTATGTATATATATAGTGTAAAGTCAATTACTCAACCTGCTAAATAACTACAAGTTGTACTATTCGAATAATACATAGTTAAGATCCCAATATGTTTCAATTTAATGTCAACATGTATTTCTAGTAATTGTTTTACTATTCCATAATATGCTACGGATATCCTAATAAAAATTACAACTAATACTATTTACTCATAAGCAATATGCAAGCCATATGCCCTATATATGTGTGTGTGTGAGAAAATTAATTACTGTATTTCCCAACTTGACACTATATTACGCTATATGGGTTATGCGATTAAAACAATCGCCTCTCTTTGCACATGAATCCTATACAACTTATAGCTGAGGTAAACTTATTAAATAAATATACATGTCACCCCTTGTTTTTATTATAAAAGATCATGGTTTGAAAATGAATTGAACTCAGACCTCTATAGATATATAATCGATTTGGATGTCAATTACACACAACCAGCTTTACATAAGTTCGTGGTTGGGACAATAAGCTACACGTAGTCCAGTTTTACATATGTTTGTTATTTTGAATAACATGATACATAGTTCTCTACATAGTCCGCTATCTTGAATAATATTTTACATAGTTCGCTACATAGTTTGATATATTGAATAATATATTAAAAAGTTCACTATATTACACACAATCATATATTTTCATTGTTTGAATAAGAATTATTATCAGTTCATACATACATACATACATACATATGTGTGTGTGTGTATGTAACACACACACACACACCCACACACACACACACACACACACACACACACACACACACATATATCGCTATTTTTTTTAGATGTCAAATGCGCCTAGTCCATTCTTTTTCATCCATGCCATTCTATATAACAATTACATATGCTGATAATATAATAATATTCTACTATAATTTCATCTACACTAAATTCTATTTCCTATGCAATTTGTTCAATATACATTTTATCGATCTGATAAATATATATCCTATTGTATAACTGCATGTTGACTAAATCTAATGTCCCTTTAAATTCATTAAATATTTCATTAGTTAACAATGTTTCACCAACCAATTTATCGTTAATATGGATTTATAGAAGCAAATTCTAACACAAAAGTCTTATTTCCTAATCAATTACGGAAAACTACTTATATATTTCATTGAGATTATTGCTAGGATCAAGGTTTTGGTGAAATGATACTGGTTCATCTATATGGCTATACATCTATTCAATCAATCTAAGAAACATTAAATATTCTACATAACATATTATGTTGTATATATCTTTATGAATGTAAAGCAAACTTATATGATAAAATCCAAAATCATAACCTTCCTAAGGCATCCTATGCCGTACCCATTGTGCCAATCTTATACCACATTTTGTCTCTCCTCTTTCTCTCCACTTCCTCCCTTCTACTCTGCTCTTCTTCATGTGCTCCTCTTCTTCTCCAATTCTCCTTTTTAATTCTTGTTCCTCATGCCACCCATCTTTCTTTTTCTTTTTATTGCGTGTATATTGCCTTTTTAAAGCTCACGCTTGCCATTCTTTTTTTGTGTTTTTCTTTTTCACTTTCTTATATATATTTTTTCTAATTTGGCCCAAGCAAGAAAGCCAAAGATATTTGATCCTTCCCAAAGCATTAATTATTTTTTTATTCATTTTATTTCCTAATTATAATACAATATAATATATTTACTAATTATAACATAATTTATAAATATAACTAGCACTTCGAACATCACCATAGTCTAGGTACTAGAGTATTTGACTAGATTTAGTTTCTAGATTAGTTTAGGACAACCAACATCATGAATTAATAATAATACGACTAATATAAAATTAGTAAAATTCATTTATAAAAAATGGTAATCACATACTATTATACCAATCCTAATTATAACAACGTACTTATTATGTTATTAATACGTTATATAGATTATCTATGTCTTTTGTTATCTTTATATATATTAAGATGTTTAAGCCATATAATGATATCCTTGAATATCATAAAGATAACTAACTAATGTTCTCAAATATTACTAAAACATAATGGTTAGGCTATATGTGATAGTAACTAGATACTAATCATGTAAATTTATACTTTCAAAGATATCAATAATCATGAATATAATAACATGACATAAACACACAGTAATATTATACATCTCAATCTATTTATAACAACCACAATAAAATCACACAATATTAATTTCACATAAGCATTAAACTAAGCTAACACACAACTAACATGCATAAATAATTATCTAAATATAGACAACATAAAAAATTTACTAATGATAACAATTCAAACTATGTATATAATGTCATCTAACGTGGTGTGTGTATGGGTTCTGGTTGTTTCTCTATCATCTCCCAACACCTCCATCTACACCATCCTATCTGATGATGCTCTCCCTTCATCATGCTCTGAGGGATGAATCTCTCTTGCATTGAACTCATGAAAATAAGGTAGTTAGCCTGTAACATCATGATACATATCATAAAATAATATTACTATAACAAATCAACATGATTATAATGTAAGAAATATATAATACAACTAACTCATATAAATGTAATCATGGAACCAAAGCAAAATATATTTATCCCATAACAACATATGACTTATAACTTAGTTAAATAATAATCAAATCAAATTTTTAATTATAAAATACATAGATAATCATATACATTTATTTAGTGAAAAATTAAGATGTAACATCTTTTCCTTTAAAGCTGGTCATTATCCTGATGACACTTATTCAAATATTAATTTTGAATTAAAAATATTATTTAGCATAAAAGTAATATAGTATGAAGCATCATATCAAGCAAACAAATATGAAAATTGCTTGTAGAACTCATCATAGTCCTCCCAAGTAGTACTATCCTCAAAGTATTGGACTTACAAGACCATACACTATAACATCTCTCTATTATGCAAATGAAGTTTGCGAGTGTCAATTACTTTAATTGGTTTTACCATGGCCATCTCAAGATCTATAACTTGTAAAGCATTCCATTCCAACATGAAAGATCGACTGTATACTTTTTAAGATAAGAAACATGGAAGACATTATGTAATAGAGCTAGGGATGGTGATAATGCAAGATTATATGCTTCAAGATTACCCACTTATAAAACCTTAAAAGGTTCCACATATCTTAGTGAAAGTTTTGCTAATTTCTTAAATTTAATCAATATAACTCTTGTACCTATCATTCTCATTGATCAATCTCTACCTAATTGATCTAACTTAATCTTCCATTTTTGAAATCATCTCAAGTCCAAATATTACTCTATCTTCCAGCCTATCCCAACTGATTAGTGTCCTACACCTTATTCCATACAATTCTTCAAATGGTGCCATTTTCAAAGTTGATTGGTATGGGTTATTGTAAAAAAACTCAACCAATGGAAGACAATATTCCTACTTGTATTGTTGATCCATGTAATACATACAAAGAAGATCCTCTAACACTTGATTAACTTGCGCAGTCTTACTATCAGTCTGTAGGTGATATGCAGTGCTAAAATTTAGTTACATACCCAAAATTAAATTCAAAGTTACCCAAATTTTAGAAGTCATCTTTAGATCATGATTTAAAATGATCTTATATAGAAATACATGCAACTAATACACTTACTTTATTAACCTCTTCACAAAATTAGGTGTATCATCTATTAGATTATCTAATATAAAATAAGCCACCTTGATTAGTTTGTCAACTACTACCAAGATCATGTCATGCTTAGTTTGTGATAATGGTAAACCTTGGACAAAGTCCATATTGATTAACTACCATTTTCATTATATTATGTCATGTGGATATAACTATCTAGTCGGATGCACATGTTCAACTTTCACTCATTGACATTCTAGACAATGTGACACAAAGTCCACTACATCTTTCTTGATTCTCTTCTAGAAATAAAGTGGTCTAAGATTTTTCATAAGCTTAGTTACTCTTAAATGTCTTGAATATGGGGCATTGTATAGTTCTTTTAGCATTGTGCTCCTCAAATTATCCCTATTTGGTACATACATCTTTGCATTATATCATAAAATACCATCATTCTCTAATCTAAATCCTTTATACTTAAGATTATGAGCATTCTTAGATAATGCTTTTCTGACCTAATTGTATAATTTATCTCCTGGTAAGAATTTGATCACTCGATCCTTGAGGGCACTCCTAATAGTAGTCATGTTTTCTGTATACCTCCTACGACTTAAGGTATCAACTACTTTATTTTCCTTACCTTTAGTATAGTTGATATCAAAACCATAGTTAGACAAGAACCTTACCAACATCTATGATAATCATTCAAATTTGATTAGGTAACGATGTACTTGAGTCTCAAGTTGCTAATCTTAAGCTCAAATGGTTTTTCTAACAAATAATGCCTCCAAAATTACAAGACATGCATAATTGTTGCAAGTTCTAGGTCATGAGGGGCATAGTTCACCTCATAAGGCTTCAACTTCCTTGATTCATAGGCTACCATTACACCCTCCTGCATAAGGAATCCTCCTAGTCCATCCCCAAACACATTTTTGATTAAAAAAAAATACACATTTAGATAACTTGCCATACAACTTGTGCTTCTGCAATCGTTATAGAACTAGTTCAATATGTTGAAGATGCTCTTGTTCATTCTTAGACTATATAAGAATGTCATCAAGAAATACCAAAACAAAATGATCTAGATAATCTCTAAACACACCATTCATGAAATTCATAAACATTGTCAGAACATTTGTTAACCCAAATAGTAACACTGTGAACTCATAGTGCCCATATTGAGTTCTTTGTATTTAGAATATCTTTGCCCCTTATCTTTAGGTGATGGTATCCTTTTCTAAGATCAATCTTAGAAAATATCATTGCCCCTCACATCTGATTGAAAATATCATCTATATGAGGTAGTGGATACCTATTTTTGATAGTTTTTTTTTTCAATATTTTATAATCTATGCAAAGATAAATAGTACCATCCTTCTTCTTGATGAAGACAATTGATGTACCCCATGGTGACACACTTGGCTTGATCAACCCTTTTGATAATAATTCTTAGAGTTGAGCCTTCAATTCAATCAATTTAGTGGTTATCATCCTGTATGGTGTCTTAGATTGTGGTTATGATCAAGATATGCTATTGATAGAGAAATTAGACTCATGTTTAGGAGGCAATCTCAAAAATTCCTCCATAAACACATCATGGAAATTACTAAGGAATGGATAATCTTAGAGGGATAGTTACTTAAATAATTCTATTTCATTTATCTTGATGATAAATGTTTGACATCCTTTTCTTTGATCCTTCTTGAGTTGTATTTCAAAAATCTACTTAAGCTTCATCTCTCTTTTCTTGCTCTAAATTTGTCTGATTTTCAAAATCATCTAGGCACTCAACCTTCTTAAAATAGTATTCAAACTTGGCTTTATGCTTTGAAATCTAATTGACTCCTAGGATCACATCATATGACCCTAGTGGTGCCACATAAATATCCACTACTATTTTGAATTCGGGCAACCTAATCTCTGCTTCAACTAAATACTTATCAACTTTGACTTTTAAATCATTCTCATATTATACTGACCATATATTTGCCATTATTCCAGCTCTTATAAATAACTTATTAAGCATTTTAGGAGCTATAAAATATTTTGTAGCCCTTGTATCTATCAAAATGGAAACTAGATGTTCAAAAAAATACTTGATAGTTCTATGGGTGAAGCTTATAATTTGACTTACCGATTATTAACTATCTTATGAATACATTGCTAAAAGGTTCCTTGTTAAGGAGTAGAACCTTTGTTCTTTGACTTATCCTAAGTTCACTCACGAGTATAATGGTCACCTCCACAAATGAAGTAACTTCTAGGTGGTCCTTTCCTGTCTGAATGTTGGTTTATTTTGAACTTGCCTTTGAAACTATTGCTCAGTTTCTTGTTACCTAAACCATTATTGAATCTAGCATTCTAATTTTTGAACTGACTCTTGGAGTCTCCATTCCTATGCTTTCTTTTCTTATTTTTTAAAGCTGGTTTAGAACTTACAAACTTTTTCCTAAACTTTTTCCTGGCCTAAGTAAGAGATTTCAACTTTTGTTCCTACTTGACTACCTTTTCGAAGACTTGGTCCATGTTAGATGGTTTATGAACATCTACCTCTCCATCAATATGGGGTTTTAATTCCATGATGAACTTCCTAATCCTGAACCTCTCAGTTTCTTGATATTGAGGTACATACTTTAAAAATTTAGTGAACTACTCCCAATACTCATTCACCGATAAATCTATTTGCTTTAGATTTTGAAAATCTGTAAGCTTCTACTAAAAGTATAGCTATGGAATCTATCATGATATGAATAATGTCACAAACTTCTCCCATGTAGTGGTGGTCAAGTTGAGAACAATTTCTAACTTTTTGTTGGTCCACCATGTAGCTATTTCACTAGCCAACGAGTAAGTTCTCCAAACTGCTTTAGTGACCTTAGAGTAGTTTCAAATCTTAGAATAATTCTCCATATAAGTCAACCATGCTTCAACTCCATCACCCAAAATAGTTCCCTTGGACTTTGATGGATTCACCTTTTTCATATCTCTAGCCAATTCTGTAGCTACCTATGCTTTCACGTCCTGAGAGATTTCCTACTCAATGGGATGCTCTTCTAGTATGCTCTGATGTGCTTCCTATTCATGGCCATGAACTTACTACTCTAAGGCTGTAATTTGATCCCAGGTTTCATTAATGGTTATGAGAATCTAATCTAACTTTATTGTTTGCTCAGCAACAAATCAATTAGGATCAAATGGAGGGTTGTTGTCATTGACATTTCATGGACCCTCATCGAATAATCTAGCTTTCACCATTCTTCTTTCTAATAAATGTAAGGATAAAAAAATGCTAGTGGACTCATTAAGTCCTAGAGTTCGATCCATAGCTATGATGCCACATGTAACATCCCTACTAGGATATACTTAAAATAATGAAATATTTTTTAAAATTTATTTATTCAATGTATTTTTTCATTAGATTTCATCATGAAATTCTAAATAGTAATTCAAGTATAACACTCTAAGTATGTTAATTGTAAAATATGCATGTAACATATACAATTTATTGATCACTAACATCATATGAAACAAAATATAACTGAATAAAAAAAGTAATTACATATTTTATAATCATAGCTAAAACATACATACAACCATTGCTGTCAATGTATAATGAAAAAATAACTACATTTCATCAGAGATAATATTTTAATAATAATAAATATAATACAAGATATAAGATACAAGGCTCTATAAAGCATGAGTTTCTTAAACTCCACTATCTATGGCAATTTCAAGTGTAGTCTCTAAATAAGTACTACTATGGGGAGGGAGAGCATCATCTGAGTGATTTTCTACATCAACTACAGACCATCGATATCCTACACAATCTCCCATCAGTTAATGGTTCTCTCTTTATGGATGAGTAGATAATGATGGTGCAAGAATCCAAAGAGACAAGCTAGTACTTGTGTGCTTGTAATATTCTTAATACATGATGTGTACCATAAAGAAAATACATTTTAGCATGATATTGCATAAACATATAAATCATACATATGAATTAATTATCTAACTAAACATTTCTTTGACCAAAGTTTTTAATCGTTATTGATCTCTAGGACCAATCAAATTTATAAACACCACTTAATTGGATTACTTTCATCTAGAATTAGTGGTACTAGTAAGCTAGTGAAGTCCATCTCATTGCTTAGTTAGTACCAATAATACAAGATTTGATTAATATAAATATAACCAACATATTCATACATATTACTTCCTACTAACATACATAAAACATGCTAAACACAAGAATAATCAAAAGGCATACATTTAGTTCATCAAATGTATGAATGAATCTTCACTATATTATTTATTTCATAATAATAAGCATAATATGTACAATTTATACCAACTAGGTGTAATATATATTTAGACTGCATATTTCTAATTTTCGTAAGTAGATTAAAATATAATGCACTTTATGACGTACAATAATATCATAATCCATTATTTATGGATACAACTACTTGATTACAAACTAATCATGATAAAGAAAGTCATAATTCTCATGAAAACATAATCATTTATTTAAAGAACATGTTATATTTTTAGGAGGCTAGTATCCATATATAAATAATGTTCTATTCTTTAGGAATCTATGACTTAATTTTTAACAAACAATAAAAATATAAATATAAGCACACTTCCCAATGTACTAATATATGCATATGAGTACCTAAGTCCTCATATCGATATATTTTATAGATACGATCATTTATACATACTAAATATATTCATAATACGTACCACATATAGGTACTCAAATAATATATAGACACAATATATAAAAGTCAACAGTCATTTATATTTCTAATCAAGAACTTCAACCATTATAACTTTCTTTTTTATAAATATATTCATGAACCATCATAATATATTAATTTCCCATATTGTTAATAAATTAGGTACTATAGTCAATAGACCATCTATATCCATAGTTAAGTCAATTTGACATCAAACACTTACATAGTTTATGCAAGTATTTAATCTTCCTATGCTCAGTTCAATATATATCTTAAGTGTAAAGTCAATTACTCAATCAGCTAAATAACTACAAGTCATATTATCTAAATAACACATAGGTAAGATCCTAGTATGTTTCAATTTAATGTCAACATGCATTTTTAATAATTATTTTACTATTTCATAATACACTACGAGTCTCCTAATAGAACTTACAACTAACACTCTTTACTCATAAGCGATATGCAAGCCATACGCCTTGTATATATATGTGTATGAGAAATTTAATTACTCTATTTCCTAAATTAACACTATATTATGCTATATGGGTTATGCAATTAAAACAATCGCTTCTCTTTGCATAAGAATTCTATACAACTTATAGCTGAGGTAAACTTATTAAATTAATATATAGACTGCCCCTTATTTTTCTTATAAAAGATCATGGTTTTAAAATGAATTGAACTCAAACCTCTATAGATATATAATCGATTTGGATGTCAATTACACATAGACAACTTCACATAAGTTTGTGGTTGGGACATCAAGCTACATATAGTTCAGTTTTACATATGTTCGCTATTTTGAATAACATGATACACAATTCATTACATAGTTCACTATCTTGAATAATATATTACATAGTTTGCTATCTTGAATAATATATTACATAGTTTTATATATTACACATAGTCATATATTTTCATGGTTTGAATAACAATTATTCTCAGTTCATACATACATACATACATACATATATACATACATACATACATACATACATACATATATATCATTAATTTTTTTAGATGTTAAAGGAGCGCAATCCATTCTTTTTCATTGATGTCATTCTATATAACAATTACATATGCTGATAATACAAGAATATTCTACTATAATTTCATCCACACTAAATTCTATTTCCTATGCAATTCATTCACTATACGTTTTATCCATTTGATAAATATATATCTTGTTTTATAACTGCATGTTGACTTAATATAATGCCCCGTTAAATTCATCAAAGATTTCATCAGTTAACAAAGTTTCACCAACTGATTTACCCTTATTGTGGCTTTATAGAAGTTCCTAACACAGAAGTCTTATCTCCTAAACATTTGCAGCATACTAGTATATTTCATTGAGATTATTGCTAGGATCAGGGTTTTGGTGCAGTGATATTGGTTCATTTATATGGCTATGCATCCATTCAATCAATATAAAAAAAATTAACTATTATACATACTAGATTATAATGTATATATATTTGTGAATGTAAAGCAAACTTACCCAATAAAGGCCAAAGCTAAAACCTTTCTAAGGCATCATATGCCATACCCACTGCACCAATATTCTACCGTGTTCTGTGTCTCCTCTTTCTCTCCACTTCCTCCCTTCTAATCTACTCCTCTTCATGCACTTGTCTTCTTCTCCAATTCACCTTTTTAATCCTCATTCCCCATGCTACCCATCTTCATTTTTCTTTCTATTGCATGTATAGTGCCTTTTTTTTAAAGCTCACACTTGCCATTCTTTTTTTTGTATTTTTATTTTTTGCTTTTCTTACATATTTTTTTTCTAATTTGGTACAAGCAAGAAAGACAAATATATTTGATCATTCCCAAATCATTAGTTATTATTTTTATTCATTTTATTTCTTAATTATAATACAATACAATACATTTTATAATTATAACACAATTTCTAATTATAACTAGCACTTCGAACATCACCATAGTCTATGTACTAGAGTATTTGACTAAGTTTAGTTTCTAGATTAGTTAAGACAACCAACATCATGAATTAATAGCAATATGACTAATATAAATTCAATTATATCCTTTATCAAAAATGGTAAATCACACAATATTATACCAATCTTAATTATAATAACGTAGTTATTGTGTTATTATTACGTTATATAGATTATCTATGTCTTTTGTTACACACACAGACACACAGACACACACACACACACACACACACACACAACAAAATACATAGATAATCTATATAAGGTAATTATAACAAAATAAATATGTTTTTATAATTAAGATTGGTATAATAGTGTGTGATTTATCATTTTTGATAAAGGAATATATATATATATATATATATATATATATATATATATATATATATATATATATATATAAAGTGTTTAAGCCATATAATGATATTCCCAAATATCGTAAAGATAAATAAATAATGTTCTCAAACATTAATAAAAAATGATGGTTAGGATATGATGTAGAGACATCCTCATTCCCTACTCTAACCATAGCTTTGATACCTACAATTAACAATTCTTACAACCAATCTTCTCAAACTTCTCTTATGTGTCAACTCTCTCTCTAGGTTTGACATCATTCTCATTCATGGCCCTATAGACTAGGCTTATCGATTTCTCTCTCTTAACTTTTAGAACCTATATTCACTTCTCACACATCCACTTATTTTCATTCTATTCATCTCCCATCTCCTTTGCCTTCAATCACACACTAGTCCCTCACTAGACTATTTGCTTCTCAACACCCAAATCACTTCATTTATTGAACTAGGTCTTATGTGGAGAATATTCAACATGGATAGAATATTTTAATCTCAATATACATGTTTAAACATAACTCACACTCTCCCATAATCTGAACTACCTTCTACACTCCTCAAACCCTCAATCAATCTTATCACTTAGTAACCTTTTTTTTGACAATTTTGCATTGTACAGATAAGTACAACCTTGTCTTGAAAATATGGTGTAGTTTATGAGTAACATATATCCTATATATCATCTCCATGAATTTTCATGGTCAAACTCACTTTAATTCAACACTTTCTAGCCTCTTCCTATCTCCATTTAGCCCTTCACTAGGCCTAATTACCCTTATTTTCACTACAGTCCATTTCTACCTTATAAACCATACCGTAATGGTATAATACCACCACAATATTTTATTACTTGTCTCAACACATCAATCTACCAATGTTCAGACCTTTCCACCAATTCAAACATTTATTATTCTAATTTTTGGATTGTAACCCTAAACTAAGGTTTCCACAACCTATAACAAGCCTGAGATTCTTCAATTTGAACTAAAATGAATTTTTATTGTTTCCAATACCTAAAAAGACTTGGACAAGGTTTTTATGACATAATTATAAATTTTCCAAACTTTAAATTCACTTGAATAACTTTTGATCATGTTCAAATCATGGATTCTTCAAGATATTATTAACACAATTTGCTTGTGTGTAAACTAAAACAAGGTTTGAATGCATATTTGACTTATCAGAAGGATTTAAAAATTATTCCAAGGTTATTTTGAACCATTTTGTCTTCTTATACCATATTCACACCCTTCTAGCCCTCATTATGCTTATAATCCATTGTGGAGATTATACACAGAAATCTTGACTGTCTTGTAAACAGAACACATACACAGACTGTTGTCTTGAATCCTAGTTCTTTATTGGAATCAAACACAAACCTACATGCATGAAAAAATTATTACACTAATTTATAAACTCCTAAATATCACATATATATGCACACACTTCACTTAGGCAATTTCATTCTTCATTAGCCTCTTGGCTTCAATGAGTAAACACATAGTTCTTGCACAATCACAAGTCTTTACAACTTGCACTACATAACACTATTTACAAAGGTATTAAGGCTTTCAATACATCAATAAAATTTATAAAAAAATGTCAACACAAAGATATAGAGGTAACATTTCAAGCTTTTCCATTTTTATTGATTCTAGTCACTTACATTATCAACTCTTTCATAAGGATATATTACAAAGCTTTTTCTATTATTAATTAGTTTCCTCTGTACCTCCACCTCTTGAAACTTCTAACTGAATCCTACCAAATTCTAACTGACCCTTCTCTAAGTATACCACCTTTTTAATATCCAAAAAGTCATTTCATTCTTCATACACACATGAGCAACTACCTTCTTGATAACTAACTTTCATGGTAACTACCTTAATATGGACATTACATTCAAAATTCTTAGTTTCTATCATTTTCCCCATGACGTGTATGTAAAAAACATTCTATACCTATTTAGGGACTCTATACTAACATTTTATAATCATCACACTCTTAACAATACACCAAAATTTACTAACATAATTCAAATATTCAAAATGGAGTTTTGGTAGGAAACTCTCCCAAGCCAAAGAACATTAAACTAAGACACATAATGACTCTTCTAAATACTCAATCCCCATCCAAGGGATGTTAAGAGACCAAACACACTTACTCATAACTAGATTAACAATGTGTTGCTTGATGTTCTTGCATTAGGTTATATGCGGTAAGAACCAGATACTAATCACACAAATTTATGTTTTCAAAAACATTAATAATCATGAATACAATAACATTACAAACACATAGTAACATTATACATCTAAATATAATTATAAAAACCACAATGAAATCACATAAGATTAATTCTACATAAGCATTAAACTGAGTTAACACACAACTAACATGCATAAACAATTATCTAAATCTAGACAACATAAAAAATGTACTAATGCTCACGATTCAAACTATGCATATAATGAGTTCCATCTAGTTTGGTGTGTGCATGGGTTATGGTTATCTCCAAAAACCTCTATCTATGCCACCCTCTCCAATGATGCTCTCCCTCTATCATGATCTAAGGGATGTATCTATCATGTGTCAAATTCATGACAAAAAAATAGGTAACCTGTAACATCATGAGATATATATCATAAAATACTGCTATAATAACAAATCAACATGATCATAATGTAAGGAATATACAATACAACTAACTCATAGAAATTTAATCATGAAACCAAAGCAACATATATCTATCCCATAACAACATTTGACTTACAACTCAGTTAAATAATAATCAAATCAAATTTTCAACCATAAAATCTATGGATAATCAAGTAAATTTTCTTAGTGAGAAATAATGATGTAACATTTATTCTCTTCAACCACAATCCCATCACTTTCTAGCCATAATGGGTATGTGGCATGCATAAAATCCCATGTACTCATTTTTTTATGAACACGTCACTCCTCAATCATAAGGATTCTATCTGACTAATTGCTTGTGTAGAACTTGGTGCCATGTCCACCTTATGCTACTAGCTGGATCAAGTTATGGAATGATGCGATCAATCACAGTACCTCCTTTCTCAGGCACTATTGTAAAAAGTGGTGAGGATTCAAAAGTAGGCCAATAGTGCCTTGGCCAAATAATTTTAAAGGGTTACTAATCAACTTGAGCAAATCCCATTCTATTCTAAATGAAGACTATGTAGATCATGCTCAAACATAAGCTCAAAATTATGGAATTACATGCTGCCAATGGTAGTCAAATACAAGCCTATTTACATTGGCTCAAAGTGGGTGACCACACCTCCAAATATTTTAAAAATATTTATGAGCAAATCAAGTCAAATATCATATTAAAAACTATCAAAATATCCCATCGCTGCCTTATTAGTCTTCTTAAAATGTCCTTTTCATTTCTAGACCACTATAAATTAGCATTATAGGCCCAAAAAAATATAGTGGAAGGGGATCTACCTTTGAAATAATGCTTGGGCGTAGTTCCTCACAAACTAATCCCTTTGGATCATCAATTTTATGATGCTCCACTCAATCTCAATGAATTTGTTTTGGTGGTGTAGAACATGACCAATGATAAATAAAAAGGTATGGATGGTTTCCCTTGTGATTTTTATAAGTTTGCATGGCATTTTTTGGTTTACCATGAAGATCTACTCAATAAATATTTATGGAAACTTATTAACAAAGGAAACATTAAATTTATTTCTAAAATTGGAGATTTGTATGCAATTACCAATTGGAGACCCATCACTCTATTAAACTTATCTTACAAGATCATAGCCAAAGGCTTGGTTCTCCACCTTGACACATCATTATTGTATTTGTCAAACTAGAGAAAACATGTTTTATCAAAAATATCTACATTTTAGATTACATAATTTTACTTTTATAATGTATGGAATGGGCCCATGCCTGTAGATAACATAACTTATTTTTGCAACTAGATTTTGAAATATTCCATGACTGCATTGAATGGCCCTTTATCCTTGCCATACTAAAGGCTTTAGGATTTTGAAATTTAATTATCTTGACTATAAAAACTTCATTATCTAATTACTCAAATTTCTTGACCATAAATGAATGAAATTCTAAGATCTTTGGTCATTTCCACATTATCTAATAGGGTTCCCTTCTTGCTCCAATGCTATGTGTTAGTTGCTGAATATTTTGGCTACCTTCATGCTTGTAGATTTGAGTGAGGACTTATTAGAGGTATTATGATTTTGGATAATAATATTATTTTGATCAATGACCACTTTACATGATGAATATTTTCTTACTCTTTTAGAGAATGAGGATTCTTTCAAAGAAGCATTTCATTGTCTTGAATGTTTTTGCAAAGATTTGGTGTCTAATATGCAATTGGCCAAAACTCAATGATTTTGGCAAAGCATGATTCCCATACTAGGATAGATCAAGGAATTATAAAGGATGTGGATCAATAGAGGGGAAATATTACAAATATTAAGCATTCCATTTGCATTTTATGGTTCCCCTTATGAGCTATGGAAATATGTTCTTGAGAGAGTGGAGAAGAAGATTTCCCACTAGATCACTGAGTCTTTATCTTTGGGAGGTAAATTAAAAATATGTATCAAGATTTATACTTCCACCCATATTTATTACTCTTCATAAGGGAATAATTTATGATTCCTATGATAATCTGGCTAAATTGTTTAGAGACTTTCTTTGGGCTAATGCTAAATAATATATAGGTTTTCACAAAGTGGCTTGGGTTGTCTCTTTCCTTCAATAAGATAAGGGAATAATGGACATCAATTATATTCATAAATAGAGCACTTATACATGTGTCAAATGGGGTAATCTAGGCTATTGAAGGTCCTAAATCTTGGAAAGTTTTGCTTTGGCATTGCATTGTTGTAGGATCTCCATATGGAAAGACTTGTTATAAAATTATTGGTTTGTATACTTTGCTCATTAACTCTACCCCTATCAAAATTGAGGGTTATTTTATGTTTAGTTTTATATGGAAAGCTATTTAATCTCTTAAACCCTTTATAAAATGCATTGGGGATGGGTTTAAATCTAGTATTTCATTTAATGACCATAATTTGTGGTGGTCCTTTATCATGAACAACATCAACCTACTACTTGATACAAATATGGGTATCAAAGCCTTTTGGATATTTAAAAAATTAATTTTCACTCTAATTGATGCGGTATCCTCCAAATATTGTACTCCTTAGCTGGCACTTTAGAGAAAGTATAAGTTGATAGCTTTTTAACAGTGTACTATTTTACACATCCAAGTGATCATGCCAGATATATGTAACACATAATTGGCCTTCAACCTCCATTTTCTTGATGGAAATATTAGAGATATAATTGTGCCACTAATTTCAAAAACACTCTCTAGAGTTATTATGCTATATTATTTATCCCTTTTTTCAACTCTTGCAAAGTTAAATAGTTGGTGGGTTTTGAATTCTTATCCTTGAACTTGGCTTTTTAATCTTAATTAAATTTGGGAGGCTAAGTTAGAGACTAAAACGCACTAAATGAATTTGGTGTTTTTATACCAAAATTTTCCATTATAAGAGTGACTCAAACACTTTGGGGTGGCTCATCCTAAAATCCCTCCATGTTCCAAAATTGAGAACTTAAACATGTATTATAGAATTTCCCCTAAGATCATGATGCTTGGCAATAGGTTCATAGTTATTTTCAACACTTCCACCTAGAGACCATCAAATAAAGGATGAATTTTTTGGATATCTTTTTTAGTGTTTGACATATAGTGTTGGTGTTTTTACCAATTCTTAAAAATTATTTTGTATCATTAGCATGAACACAACAAATAATACTAGATAACTATGTTAAAACATCACACAAGTGATATTTTCTTGATAAACCAAGGTGTATAGAGATAATACTGAGGTCTATTGTGTTATTTGATAAATTAGAACACCAAATGGTATCCATTAATGATTTAAAATCCTAAAAAACATTATATCATAACAAAGCATCCATATGTAGATCCAATAGACAAACAAGTTATCATAAATTATATTAATTAAAACCAATTTTCATTTACATTAGCATGCAAATTTTTAATTAACACCTTAGCTCCAACAATGGCAACTCACTCATTCTAATACTTAATAATATTATTATCTCTAGATTGATCCCAAATGGATTAATAGTAAATTACTCGACAACTTATTACAATAAGGTGATATTTTATAGATCTAAGACACACCTTATTGTACATTCTATATCATATGTTATTTTATCTCAACAAATGTTTAAGTATTCATGTTTGATGAGAACTATAGCTTCACTCTTCACCAACTACTACTATTCTTATGTTCTATGATTTTTAGAACTCAAATCCTAATATTTATACATCTGGGATTTGTCCTAACTAAACATCCTGTTCGAGTGCTTCCATATTCTAAAAATCCTTATCATTTCATTTTGTGCATGCTGATATATTTGCTAGTCAACACTCCACTTTTGTGTTCTTGAAATACCCAGAGCCTCTACTATAGTTTCCTTTCACATGTTTCCCATATGAAGTGTGTCACTAAAATTAATCAAAATACTTTCGAGTTCTCCTTAAAAACCCTCCTTATCCATTAATATATATGCATTCACCTATCCATATAATTATCATGTGCACTACTCTTTATGTGCATACCATTGCATGCTACTATAGTTAGAAAAATGGTGCCTCTTATGTTTATATCTATTTTATTGCATTGATGCCCACATACTATTATCTTTATCCAAAATTAGAGTTAAAAATATCCACACACTAACTATATTTTTCATCCCTTAAAAAAAATTATATTCTTCACATTTTACATACATAAATTATAACCCACTTTAATGGATCTAATCTTGAAATTAATTTAAATACACAATTGCAAACTTAACTGCAATAATTTTGGTTTGCATCTCACCCAAAAAAAACTTAAAATTCACAACACATTTATGCCACACTCAGTTCCATTTTTTTTATACTTGTTGGATTTATAATAAGTGGCTTGCACAAGCTTCCTCCATGTCATATTTTTTGTCACTTTTCTTTAACTAAAGGCCCTTGAAATTGTTTGCTAGTTTTTTTGTGTTGTTATTCATTTTTCTCTTTAGTTTCCTCGATTTCCTTGATAAAATGTTATCTCTCAACCATATATTTGATGGAGAATACTTTGGACTTAAACTTTTCCTATTTTATTTATTCATCCTTGACATGTGCACGAATGATTTGTAAATTTTGTGCAATTTTTTGAAAAATGTGCTAGACAACCTTTGACTAGTCTTAGAGTGTACTCACCATCTTCTCTAAACTTCTAGTTTTTATTCCAACTTAGGTTGTTTATTTTTAAGGTCATCATTTTCAGTTTATTGTAGGAGGGTCCTTTCCTATGAAAATTATACTATCAAAAACTTGTTAACCAAAAGACCAAGGTGATCAATTGGTCTCTTGTTGATAGTCAAAGTATCAATGAGTAGTATCTCATCCTCCTTATCTATATTTTTTTAGATGCTTACTACTTTAAATCGTAGGATGGTGAGGCTTCTGGTAATATACCTAGGGAGGGGTAGATTAGTAGTATAACTAGTATAATAATGAATAAATAGTTTAGTACCACATGTATAGGAATGAGGAGTTGGGTAGATGAGAACTGGTATAAATAAAGGGGTATAGGATAGTGTAAGGCATCCAAGAAGAAGCTACTTATAATTGAGCCTTACTCAAATGAGGTAGCCCCCACGAAGTGACCCATGATCAGATTTATTCCTTCCATAAAATTAATTGTGTCCATAATTAATGTGTTTAATCAATACATGAGTGATTTGTTGTCATTTAGTTAGTTTTTAGGAATGAGGTTCGTAACATTCCCTAGTGTAAATTAGTAGCATAACTAGTATAATAGTGAATAATTAATTTAGTACCACATGCATAGGAATGAGGAGTTAGGAAGATGAGAACTAATATAAATAAAGGTGTATAGGATAGTGTAAATCATCCAAGAAGAAGTTATTTGTAATTGAGCCTTGCTCAAAGGAGGTAACCCCCTCAAAATGGCCCACGATCAGAATTATTCCTTTTATAAAAGGAATTATGTATGTAATCAGTGTGTTTAATCAATATATGAGTGATTTGTTTTCATTTAGTTAGTTTTTAGGAATGAGTTTCTTAACATTCCCTAAGGTAGATTAGTAGCATAACTAGTATAATAGTGAATAAATAGTTTAGTACCACATGCATAGGAATGAGAAGTTGGGTAGATGAAAACTAGTATAAATAAAGGGGTATAGGATAGTGTAAGGCATCCAAGAAGAAGTTATTTATAATTGAGTCTTTCTCAAATGAGGTATCCCCCTTAAAGTGGCCTATGATCAGAGTTATTCCTTCCATAAAAGGAATTACGTGTGTAATAAACATGTTTAATCAATATATGAGTGTTTTTTTGTCATTTAGTTAGTTTTTAGGAATGAGGTTCTTAACACTTCTTTCTATGAGAAAGTGACCTTAAGAAAAAGTTATTTTTAATTGAGCCTTGCTCAAAAGAGGTAAACCCCTCAAAGTGGCCCACAATCAGAGTTATTCCTTCCATAAAAGGAATTATGTGTGTAATCAGTGTGTTTAATCAATATATGAGTGATTTTTTTTATTTAGTTATTTTTTAGGAATGAGGTTCTTAACATTCCCTAGGGTAGATTAGTAGCATAACTAGTATAATAGTGAATAAGTAGTTTAGTACCACATGCATATGAATGAGGAGTTGGGTAAATGAGAACTAGTATAAATAAAGGGGTATAGGATAGTGTAAGGCATCCAAGAAGAAGTTATTTATAATTGAGTCTTGCTCAAAGGAGGCATCTCCCTAAAAGTGTCTTGTGATCGGAGTTATTCCTTCCATAAAAGGAATTATGTGTGTAATCAACATGTTTAATCAATATATGAGTGATTTATTGTCATTTAATTAGTTTTTAGGAATGAGGTTCTTAACACTTCTTTCTATGATAAAGTGACCTTAAGAAGAAGTTATTTGTAATTGAGCCTTAATCAAAGGAAGTAACCCCCTCAAAGTGGCCCGTGATCAGAGTTATTTCTTCCATAAAAGGAATTATGTGTGTAATCAGTATATAAGTGATTTTTTGTCATTTATTTAGTTTTTAGGAATGAGGTTCTTAACATTCCCTAGGGTAGATTAGTAACATAACTAGTATAATATTCAATAAGTAGTTTAGTACCACATGCATAGGAATGAGGAGTTGGGTAGATGAGAACTAGTATAAATAAAGGGGTATAGGATAGCGTAAGGCATCCAAGAAGAAGTTATTTATAATTGAGTCTTGCTCAAAGGAGGTATCCCCCTCAAAGTGGACTATGATCAGAGTTATTCCTTCCATAAAAATAATTATGTGTGTAATCAACGTGTTTAATCAATATATGAGGGATTTGTTGTCATTTAGTTAGTTTTTAGGAATGAGGTTCTTAACACTTCTTTCTATGAGAAAGTGACCTTACTAATTTTGTTCCATTTTATTATTATTTTCTTGTGCATTGATATTTTCAATTACATTTTGTTTCACCACATTAGTTTATAATTTGATCAATGTTGATCAAACTAATTCTTTAGTCAATGGGTGTGTGTTTACAATCAATATATTGTGTTTGCCTTCTTTTGTGTTGGGATCCTCTGTGTTGAGGCATTTCAAAGTAAAATTTGAAGTTGGATATTATATGTGTGCATGAAAAATTAATGATAGCTATAAGTTTCTAAGGCACTGATTCCTTAGAAGACATTCCATGTATAAGTCTCAACATCCACCCACACACCCTACATGTTATCATATATTTCTAGGTAGTATCTTCTTTTTTCTCCTCCTCTATACTCTTTGTGGAGGGTTAATATTCATAAGAGTCAAACTCCTTTGATTATACCATTATTGGAAACTTAGGCTATTTTGTCTCCTCCTCATGCACATTTGTTGCTTGTCCTTATTCTTGAGCACTTATGTCCTATTGAACCTTAGGTTGGAACCCTTTCTCATGCATGGTCTCCTACATAAAGGATTATTTCAAACCTTGACCTTCCCCTTCCAATCCTAAATCCTTACACACCACATTAATTATTTTATTATCATGGAAAGACTCATATTCTCCCCCTTTCCCTTAATCTAGTCATCTTTGCAATATGCATTGGTGTCAACTTCACTCTCCTTTTCAAAAAGTAAAACTTGCCTTCATGCTTGCATGATATTATGAAATTAACCCATTTCTCCATTTTTATAAAGAATAATAGTTCCCATAATTTTAATACACCTTTCAAATCCAATTTCCTTTAGATGGTTGCATCTTTTGGGGGAAATCCATCCAACTAAGTCCTCCCCATTTTAATGTAATAGCTATCTTTTAACATTTTTTTCATACTTATAAAATTGATGATTGAAGTTATAAATTATAAAATAACCCACCCAAGATGTCTAACATCTCTCCACATAGAATCATCTCTAGGAAATGCATCATAGGGATCTAAAAGGGGTGCCTCCATTCTATTCTTTGCCTTGTTTACATCCCTCTATTCTAGTATTTCCTCCTCAATGAGAACTATATCTTTTTCATTTTCCCTTTTACCCCATTCTTACTTTGGCATATCGATTGCCTTTTTATTTGGTGCCATTTCATTTAGACCCATTTAATTATACTTCACTACTCACTTATCTTTTGAGCTTTGATTGGAATTTAGTGGTGGATATGAAAAATGTCATTACAATTATTATACTTACGCAATCAAAATTCACTCTTTTTTATTTGAATTTTCTTGTTTTTGGGGTGATATATTGATGGTTGTTAAATTATTGTCTTAGAATGGTTTAAATCCTTGAAAATCAATTGAAGGTTTATGTTCTCTATTTTTTGTTGATGCGTAAATAATGTGTTATACATATTACACCCATTTCAGAGTAGAATATTGTGAAGTTCTACCACATGGGAAATGGAAGTAAAATAACATCTAAGATTGAGAGGTCAACTCATCTTATTATAGAGTTATTATAATAAAAAAATTGGAGGTGAAAAAGAAGAGGAAGAAAATAAAATAACAAATAAAAAAGAGGGCAATGCACTAAAATAACTTCATCCTGGATTGATTTAAAAGAATGGAAGCAAAAAATAAATTTTATAATCAATATATTATATCCTATAAATATTTAAATTCAATAAAAAATTAATATAAAACTACAAACAAATTATATTTCTAAATGAATTTAAACTAAGAATAACAATAAAACCACATCATGATATTTATTACAATTTTCTAACAATGCAAAATTACATAACAATGCTAGATATAAACCAATATCTAACAGTGAGAGATAGCCAAAGTTACAAATATCATAATAAAGGATCTTAAAAAGAGCCCAAACAAAAAATAAAAATAAAAAAAATCCATGACCAAGAACATGGAAATACAGATTCTCTCTATTTAACAACTAGGAAGAAGAAGAGAGGAAAAGTGGGCAATAAATGCATGACTTGAAATAATTAAATTCTAACTTTGAAAAAAAAATACACAAACATATAAAATCCTTGAGCATTCAATGTTGAAAGCTTTCAATTCACATGCAAACCATTTTTATAAAATATAAAAGATTATTTTACAATATAAAACAAAATTGTCTTATTTTAACTTTGGCTTAACAAAATATTAAAAGGTTTGATTTAGATTTATTTCCATGAGGCTTTAATTAGAGTGGTTTTTGTTATTATATACTTATATTAAATAGAGGTGTTTTTATTCCTTTATTGATAAATGAGGCATATTATAATATTTTGATATACTATTAATAATAACAAGTATTGTGATGTAGTTTTAGTATTTTTTGTTGGGAAATGAAAAAAGTCTTTTAAGAAAATAAAATTTGACCTTAAAACTAGCAATAATAACATATTTTATCATGTCAATAAAAATATTTGGGATTGTAGATCCAAAAATCCATTGTCAAAAACTAATACCTCCCAAGAAAAGATATACAGACTAGCAAAGGGTTTTATTTTTCATGCATTATTGTAGAAATAAGAATAGCAAGTGTATATCTTGAAGAATACTACACAATTTTTTAGAGCCCAACTTAAATTGAATCAAATAAATAATTATGCTAAAGAATCTAACCATGTGAGTCCCCTATTTTATTGGATGAGAGAGAATTGCTTATAGGAGAGAATGTTTCAATACAAAATAAATTTATAATCCAATTAAACCCCCTATTTGCTAATCTCACAAAAACTTCTGTTAAAAAATTATGTATATTGTAATTTCATCTTTTTGAATGCTTGTAAGTTCATTTATTTGGGATATGCAAGGGCATGTAAAACATGGTTATACCTAGGAAAATATTTACAATGTTGAGAAAGTAAAGTCTTAAGCACCTGTCATACATGTTGATAAGTTTTACCCTATGGAATGAAATCATTCCACATTACCAAATACATTGACACTATCCAAATACAGTGAACATGTGTTCAATCTGATCTATTTAGCTTTGCCACTATCCCAATGAGTGCCAAAATAGGAGGTTCAAAATAGATAGGGATATATTTAAAAGAATAATGAAAATGGGATTTTAATTAGATGTGATTGCAAATCAAAGCTATGATTGAGATGCATGCGAGATAGGGGCCCTCAGCCTCCCTAAGAAGTGCCCTGATAGACATGTATAGGCAATGTGGAAGCATACACAAACCATTTAGGCTATTTGACAAAATGCCTTGATGAAATGTGGTCTCGTAGATTACAACGATGGTTTTATTAATAAGGCTTTAAATATTTTCAAATAAATTCCTCATCCATATGTCACCTTATGGAATGCCATGATTTCAAGATATGCACAAAAGGGGTGTATTGAAAATGCCATAGAGGCATTTAAGCAAAATGCAATTACCAAGTTTAAATCCAAAATCCACACCCTGTGCCAACATCCTCCCAACCTATGGAAAAATGGGAGATTTGGAAGAAAAATAAGTTTTTGTGGAATGAGGTGAAGTCAGTATAATTCCATAAAAAGTAGTGATTTTTTGATCATTTTGTTGCACAATGACTGGGCCTTGAGAAGGCAAATGTTCTAACAAAGAACACCTGTGTAAACCAAGTTTTAGCAGCACTTGGTAAATGTTTGCATTTCACATTGTCATTGTTCTGTATAGAAGTTTATAATTTGGCTTTTGATTCACTACCATTCTTAAAATTATTCATTGTTTAACGGTAATTAGGAAAGCATTAATTTATAGGTAGCATTCTGTGAACTTTGGGAAATCATTTAGATTTATAATAGGGAACAATTGTTCATTGGTAGTCAACATAAATGTATTAAATTAATATATGGAGACCGAAATAATAGTACCTTGAATGATAGGTACTAATAAAACATTAAGCCCATATTTAAAAATAATACATGAAAGTTAAAATAAAAGGTTGAAAAAATAGTGCAAATATTTAATTATTTTAAGGGAGAAAATATTGATTGTAAACTCTTGTTTTCTTCCTTGACTCTCCTTCAAACTTTGGCTCTTCAAACTCAAAAATTATATAATGAATTTTGGAGACACTTAAGGGTCATATTTATATCTTCCAATGGCATCAATTGCCTTAATGACATCTACATTTTTTATTCCCTCTGTCAAGTCTTTCCTTTTGTATATAGACATCATTTATGCCAAGCTGACATCATCCCCTACACTAATAACATCATTTCTCTCTTTTTTCTAAATATTTAATTAATCTATATTAATTAATTAATCATGCACACATAATTATTCAAAACTAATTAAAATCTAGAATTTATACTTCATTTACACATCTTTCACACTTTTCTCAACCAAGTGTTGAGTCTTCCAACCACCTCCTTAACTTCCTCAACCAACTGTTGAGTCATCATTGAACATTTCAACTACCATGTTGAGTCACTCAACTATCTTGATCCATTCATGACGAGTCATTCAACTACTAACTTTCCTCCATTCTCTCTCACACACGAGGAATTAGTCACCATCCATTGAGATGAGGACTTAAATCCAATAGTCGATAATTATCATTATCAATTAAATCTAGATTATTCTCAACCGTTCATCTTCTCCCCTAAAATCCTATAAATAAATGTGTCATTATCCATTGTAAAAAATCCACCTTAAATCAATCACTTTTTATCAAATTTATCCTATGCATCCATTGAGAAATTAAGCTTATGCACCCATATGCTACCCAATTTACCTTTGTTTGGAGAATGAATTGAGCACACACATTCTAACAAGTAAGAACAAATCAAAATTCACAATGGAGAAGGTGATGATGTACATTACTTGTATGGTTTTACAAATATTTTTGTACTTTGATTTATTTTGTTGTATTAGCTATCACATTTTGTCATGCCCAGTGGAACCTTTCCCATATCTTGTTCATCATAATTGAATTCTTTAAGATTTTTTCAATTGTTTCTATTTTCTTTCAAGATGTATTACTATATAATCTTGGCCCAAAAAATTATTTTTATAGTTTTTAGGTGTGTTTTTAGAGCTTTTTGTGATTGTATGTGTTCTTGCATAATGACAGGTTTGTCCTATGGAATGACAAGTTTGTAGATCATTTTGGTGATTTTGTTCTTAGTGGTTTTCTGGGCTTTATTTGATTATTTCAAGGTTTCTGTTTGAATTTTGTAGATTTTTTGGCTTGTAGATGTTTTATGTTCACCACTTTTTAATTTTTATGTTTCTCTATTGTCTATTTTCTGAGTTTTACATAATGATAATTTTGTAGCATATATCAGTAGTTTCTAACTACAAAACAATGGGTTTGTAGAGAATTTCAACAGTTTTGGTGCATATTGTAGCAAATTCGTTAAACTTTTTGATGATTTCATAGGCCTAAATAGTGGTTTTATTTTTTGTGACTTTCTACTTATATTTTTGTTAACTTTGATCTATTATTTGTGGTTTTTCATCTTTTCGACGCTTATCTTTTCCTATTTTCTCTTTTTCTAAACTTATCTTTCTCTATTTTCCCTCTGTTTGCATAATAATATTTTTTGTAAAATAACAAATTTGTGTAACTTTTCAATGAATTTTTTGATCAAAACAATTATTTTGGAAAACATTTCAATAGTTTTATTTAACATTTTGGTGTTTTTGAATAAGATTTTGGTATTATTCTTCTGTGTTTTTTGCTTTCTATTTTTTTTGACTTTGCTACATTTTTGTCATTTTTTGTTTTCTGTGCAATAATAATTTCATTCCATAAAGTTAGTGTTTTGGATTTATATTTATTTTTTTAATATCATTTTGGCTAATTTTTAGGTTCCTTGAGTTGCCTACCTCTCCACAAACAAACTAATAGTTTTTGTGCATGAATTTCTGTCAAAGAACATAAAACCAAACCAAAAAGAAAGCATTTATTTATTTACTTGTTTATTTGATAACATTTTGACTATTTCAAGTTTTATTTATTACAAGTATTAATTAAGTCACATTTACTTTTATTATAGAATTTTCTTGTTTGTGTCACAAAAGTTTGTGTATGCTCTTTCCTTGACGTCACATTGGTGATGATACCTGGAAATCAAAATCAATTTTTATGATTTTGTGTTACTTAAATTTTACTTGTGTATGTTCTTTTTTTGACATCACATTGATGATGATACATAGAAATTAGAAACAAGTTTTAATCTCATTTTTTATTTTCTATGGGCTCTATTAACTTTGGATTTCACCACCACATGGTAGGTCAAACCTTATGTACCAACAAGATATACAAATTAAGGATCTATTATTTCAATCGACTAGGCATTTATGTGTTTTAATCATACCATGACATGATAGGGTTTAATTATCTAATACTCAGGGTTTCAACAATGAACTTGGGGCTAGATATTTGTGGAAGGGGCATGATCTAGATTCACTATGATAGATAGAGATAGAGGGGGTGACACAGTCTAGATTCACTTGTCTATGGGGACAATATAAAGTTTTTTGGCACCCTATAGATATATATTCTATTTTTTGGCATAATATCTATTTTTTTGGCACCCCATATATAGATTTAAATTGAGATTTCGATATAGATTTAGATAGGGGTTAGGTGAATTTTGATTTTTCCAATTTCAATCTATTGAAATCTTTGGATAGGTTGGGCACATAGGGATTGAACCTTTTTGTATGCATCTATTAGATCAACTTCTTCCACGGACTTGGGATTCAAGAGACCAAAAGATGTATAGATAAATCCCCTCTATAAAATCTTGTATACACCTTAAGCCTTAAGATAGGCATTCAACTATTTGAATTTTATTTCACAAACAAGCGGTTAGTTTCAATAAGTTACTCTCAACTTACCCTTGAAACTGGCTTAAGTGAGCTATGGGTATGCTTTTAAATCTATTTTTAGTGCTTGAAACATTGGGATGACACTTGCCAATGGATGATCCAGTATATATGAGAGCCTAAAAGTCATTCATGTCCATTTTCCTAGATTTTATCTATTTATGTGACTCACATAATTCTCTTTGTTTAAAGTAGAGCTTGCTTGTTATTTTTATTTATTTTTACCTCCTTATGAAGGTCATTCACTTGAAGTATTTTTTTTGAAAACCAAGTTTAAATTATTTAAAACCAAAATCCTAAATCAACACAAAGCGTAAATTAAGAAAAGAAAATCTAAAACCAAAGAAACTCAATTTTTTCTCAAGCATCCATACTATCCAATTTTTTAAAGTTTTATACTTTTTATTTATGAGTCAAACCTTCAAATCAATGTCTCCCATCATAAGACAAATGGCCTTGTTGAATAATCCTAAATTTAAAGAAGAACATTTTAGAAATGACCCCTTCCAATTTGTAAATCAAGAGCATTATATTGAGATCAATGAAACAGTTGATGATGAGGGAATCTATCAAGATGAACATACCATGAAGTCACTTTTCATAAAATAACACCTTCCCAAGTCACATAATACCTACTATAAAATAAGAATGAGTTCTTGTTTTAATTTTTGGGTCTAGGAGCTAAATTTCCATCTGATTTTGAAGCCAAAGACTTACGTCATTTGATTTTTGGGATAGAATCCACACCTCCTATCCAAGAGGAAGGAACATCTAATGATTCCCTAGGGAATAAAAAAATCCATTATAGGTTCTACCAACATCAATTCTGAAAATGTCTTCTGAACTTATATGGATAAAGGTAAATAAGTTATAGATGAAACATCCCAACAAAGCCATGTATTTACTATGGAAGATCATGTCAAAATATTGAACAAATAAATAACTAAACTTAGAGATAACATGTCAAGTAATTCTATAATCAATCAATTACCTAATTCAAATCCTAATTTGAATCCAAATCAATTGACCAATCAAAATCAAAATCCAAATTTGAATATATATTTGAATTCAAATCAAACCCCAATCCAAATTACAATGCCAATTCAAATCCAATCAATAATTCAAATCAAAATTAGAATGTAAATTTAAACAACATCAATCAAAATTAAAATGAAAATTTGAATGTCCATTAAAATTTAAATATCATCAATCCCAATCAAAATCATAATTTGAATGTCCATTTAAATTTAAATATCAACGATCTAAATCAACATTCTAATGTCCATTCAATTCAAACATCAAAAAATTCAAATTCAAATATCGCCACTCAAGGATATGGCACTTATCCAAGAATGGTAAAGCATAAAAGATAAGATCCAAGGATTATGAGATGGTAGCTATTCCAAAATCAATCAATATAAGTTCGAAGAAAATTTCCATGCCATTTTGACATTAACATGATGATAGTACCCTTTCCTTCAAAATTTTAACCCCCAAAGTTTGGAAAGTATAATGGAAAAGGATATCCTAGAGAAAATCTTATAGATATTTATATGGCATGTTAAGACATTGATCATAGCAACAATTATTTATTAATGCTCTTTCTACATAGTCTATGGGGTTAAGCCCTAGAGTGGTTTTTATACTTACCCAAAGGATAAATCACAACCTTCGAGGACCTTTATGAAAAAATTGTGTGACACTTTTTGTATAATTTTAAATGTGGATTGACCATGTTAGATCTATACAAAACTAAATAATGCAGTGGGGAAACTTTCACCTCCTTATTGAAGAGATGGCATGCCTTGGCAAGTTAGTTCCCATGGTCACCTCATAAAAATCAACCTATATCTATATTTACAAAAAATATCAATCCATAATTGGCCTATCAAATACAAATCCATTGTGATACATGTTATCACTTGTATTTTCAATGTTTGAGGAGATGTCTTATCTCTTCTTATATAAGTGGCATAATTAAAACACCTCTAGGCTACGAGTAGCCTAAGAATGAGGTGAATCTCTAGATAGGGCTATCTCCCTTGATGTACCACTTTTAGATCACTGATACACATATGATTGTAAGGAAAAGGGAGAGAAAACTTAAATTATACTATCCTAAATGTGATGATACACCAAATTAATTTATAACTACCAACTAACTGCATGTCACACATGAGACCAAGAGACTAACTAGGTATACACTTCTCTAATCTAAATCTTCTCACATCAATATTTCATTATGAGGTTGTGATGAATGTTTAATATAGGAGGAATAGATAAGAGGCCTAGAATGACACTATTGAATAGACTAACTCACTCAACCTTGACACTTCATAGAACACTTCACATGACCTACAAGAAGAATCTTTCAAGCTATAAATAGGTGAGAAAATGAGACAACAATGCTAAGAAAACAACAATCATCACTAAGAAAGATCAATCATTCAAGTGAACACACTATGAATAGTCATAGAAGAGGTAAAATAAATAGTCTTTATTGACCCATGGTATGCAAATGAGTAGGGCTTCATCATACTTAGGTGGAGCATCCTTACAATAGCCAAAATGTCTAGTTCTTATAGAACTTGAGATAGATAAGAGAAGAAATAAGATCAAATGTCATAAGGACACTTGTCATGTTGAGAGGAGTTAATGTGTAAAATAATAAAGTAAGAGATAGACCATGCAAGGTTTGGTAGGAAAAATAGCTCTCCAAACTATGCAACTCATGAAATGTGGTGTTGGAGTTCTCATTCTACACAAGAAAATTTCCTTCATCATTCACCCCTATTTGAATGTCCCAAAACTAACTAGGGATAGATATCATGATTGGAGTCAGAAGGAGGGGTTATATACATTATCTTACATGCATTGGTTGTATTCCTAATCACCTGGATTCCTTTGAAAGTCAGTCATCACTACCTGCAATCAAAGAAAACTCCTCTTTCACACACCTTGCACACTTGGCTTCCAAAATGGATTCAATTTCTCATGAAAATACATATAAAAGAGTGAATTACATGTGTCAAGGTCATCTATGGCCTTATATTTCTTAGTTACACCTTAAAAAGGATTCCACTTGAAGTTTTCACCCTTCTCATTATCATGTTCACCATGCCAAATCTGACTAGCTAAGATGAGATCTCTTATTAAAGAACCTAGGAGTTATTCTAAAGAATGAAATGGACATGGGGAGTTAGCTTAAGTCTCAATATTTCCTCTCATGTGATTGGCATCTTCAGACTCCTAGAACTTGTAAAACACACCCAATTATAAAAAATATCTTATTTTTTACTCCATCCATACAATTACGTATAGTCCAAAAGGATGAGGATTAGCCCCAAATATTCCTCTACAACTTCCATCCATTTTCATGGTCATTTCATCCTATTTTGATAGCTCTCCCTCTTTATTTTCTCAGTTGGATCCTTATCCAAGGGTTTTAGGTCTTTTAGGCTCTTAAGCATTGTTCATAAAGCTATGAAATTAGAACTGCTAATAAATTTCACAAGGGTGATGTTTAAGACCATTGATAACCCCTCCAAACTTCTTGGATCTCTATGTAAAGTGCCAAAGGAAATGTGATCATCTCAAGATGCCTACTTGAGCTTTTCCTTTCATTTACATAGGCCTAATATTGCCTTTGAGACAAAAATGGCCTCCCTTGTGACTTATCTCCATTCCAAAAGCTTGATCACATCTGTAGTGACCCAAAAAACATGCTCTAATAGGTTATAATTCCCACCTAAGGCTATAAATGACATTGAGCCCCCATTTGGATATTAGGCTTGAACCCTGCCTAATATTCTTGACTGCAACCTTGAGGGTTTAGACCTCCTTGTTAAGATTCTCCATTTTTTATTCATTTTCCATGTTTTATTAGGTGTGATACATATTTTCATAAGGTTTATTTACTTTTGGTCTACCCTTTTCACCTTCCTTCTCCAAAAATGTAGGTTTTGTTTACAAAGGGAGTGTCCTCTGCTTAAGACAAAATAGATGGCACTTACCTTATTTTACAAAATAAACCAAATGGTGGAAGAGATTCCCCAAGTGGTGAGGGCTTTATACACAAAAATGTATCCCTTGGTCATCTCATTTGACCTTCCAACTCTCCCAAGTTCTAAAATAGACTATGAAAGGGCAATTTGTATGCAGGGTTAACACATGTGAGTTGTATGTTGCACCATAGAGTCTCTTCTATACATGATTTCCATTAGTGAGAGAATTTTGGGGAATAAACATCATGTTGTAAATTTTATAATCTTGTTCATTACTCTAACCTATTACATACCTCTCACCTATACCTTGAACTCACAAGAATGTATGCACTTCTTGATTGCAACCTTACTTTGAAGGAGTACCTATAGGTTGCTTTGCCTTTTTTACACTTGAGAAAATGTTTTAAGATCACCTCAGAGACAATTATGATCATTATATACTTGTTTGGGCCCATTTGGAATCATCCTTATTCTATACCCACACTCACAACTTCAAACTTACTCACTGTTTGTCATGGTCAAACACAGTCAATTGTGTTAGAAAGAGTGACATCCTATAGGTGAATATTCCTCTTGGAATAAGATACACATCACCCTTGGGTATCATGAACCATTTGGGATCATATGCCATTAACCGACCTTGATAATTCAATGTTCAATCTTTTATCATGGACTGTGTGCTCCTACAGTCAATTATGGGTGAGTATTCTTGCATGATGAGACACATGTAGGTGTAGATTAGACCTTGAAACACCACCAATTAACTCTTATTGATGGTTTCTATTCCCATTGGTATTACTTTCACCCAATAAGGTCTTCCAAACATGGGAATATTCCTTATTTTCACTTTAATATATCAAGGTCACTTTGAATTCAAAACCTATAGATGATAATGGAGAAATTCAGTGCTCAAATGGGCAATTTTAAGCCTTCCAACAACCACCCTCCACTAATACTCTTGAATCCATATTTTGAATATGTCTTCTCTTTCATAGAGGCTATAAGTCAAATTCATCATGATGCATCAAATTCATTGGTAACCTTGTTGTATGCTATCATCCAAATGGTGAAGTGTTTTATTTTGATGTTTTAGGGATTTTATCTCTAAATCTACAGTCATTGCCTTTGGAAGGTTTCTCATAGTTTTCCTACCAAATTAGAAACCCTTATAAGTCTATTATGAACTCTTAAACATACTATGATCCCAATAATATTTCTAACTCATGTTTCATCACTTTAGTATGACACTACATTTTTTTGTAATACCCCTTGTAGGTGGACATTTTGATGCACAAGCAAATAATGTAAATATTTTTCAAAAAATACATGATATGTGGTCATTTGATCACTCCTAGTCCCTTCCAAAATTTTCAAATTCCTTTTTTCAACCTTGAGGAGTTAGATACCAATCAAGTATGTTGTTTCCAATATGTCATCTTCCTGTAGGGTAGCCAAAGGTGAATGCAATAGTAGGCAAGAGAATTGGGATGGATGTATGGACTATGAGCATGTAGCATGACCTTACCACCATTTTAAGGTCTCATATGGATTATTTCATCTTATTGAAACTTAAAAAAAGTCCAAAAATACTCTTTCTAATGTGAATATAGCTCTTGACAGCTCTTGTAGGTATGTGTCCATGGTTAACTATGTATATATGTTACACATGACTACAACAATACCTTATTTCTTGCACCATATGGAGGGGATCAATTCCTTATTCATGTTTAAATAAGAGGCTCATCCTCTTCAAAATATCTATGACTCTATGAATGTGGTAAAGATCCTAACATAGTCCATTTAGTTTATTGTGCATGATAATCATGGAACAAACTGACTGTATGGTGTTTATTAATGTAATACCATAGAACATTTTTTGGATAATGATATTGAGAAGTAATTTGGATCAAGATAACATTGAAAACATGGATATTCACCTATTAAAATCCTTTGAATTCATGACTAAAGCATGAAGGTTTTGCAAATAGTGGAAATCTGCCTACAACATAGAATGGTGCTCTCTCTTGCAACTTGAGATACGTAGCTTATCCAAACACTTTGATACATGAAACCAACCATGGGGATCATTAGAGGAGAGATCCAAAATCATCTCAAATCAATCTCAACATATGGATTGTATGGACTTCTCCAAACTAAATCAAAACCTACATGGTGCATATATTGACAAGGAAATTAGATAGGCCAACTTCATGAGAATGGTTCATAATGAATATGCCACCATTATTCTACAACAAAATGTCAAATGGATATTGATTGAGTGTATAAGACACCTCCACAATCATTTTTCTTAAAACCTCCCTTGTTGGTCGTACTAAGGACAAATTTACTAATTGGTTATGTGTGCATGGTGGAGTGATAGGAGAATAGAATGATTTTTAACCTTTTATTGGACTTTTAGAGAATTTAAAACATGGAATTGAGTCTAAAGAAGTTGAAGAGTCATCTCAAAACCTTCTCTCACATGTCATACTCTCTCATGGGCTGTACAAGTGCCAAACTCTCCCCTTTTCCAAGGAAATTACTCTTTTTTCTGAAGAACCTACCACTTTTTAGTTAAAAATAGTTGATAAAGGCATCTTAGGACACACAGGGCATGAAATTACCTTTTTAAACCTTCAATTTTCCCAAGGAGGCCATACAACTCATTTAATGCTCAATTTTGACCCCTAAAATTACTCTTAGTGCTAACAGATTATGACCAAGGCTAGATACACATAAAAGCACATCAAATGAGCTATGACATAATTCATGACATTAAACTAGGCCCTTAAAAACATCTAAAGATCAATTTTTTACTTGTAGGAGTCCCAATTTGACCTACAGGCTCAAATTTAATCAATAAACTGGTGACTCATAGGGGTAGTATGTCTACTATGCTAAAGATCAGTAGCCTTATCATATCCATGGGCTTATGGAGTCATCTAAAATCTGAAACAAAAAAAGAAGACCTAAAAATTTACAACAAAGATTTAACCAAGACAAGACAACTAATTACCTCAACCACACAAAATAAAGGACACACACAAAGCAAATCAAACACATTAACAAGACACACACATGTGCTCAAAGCACTTAGGGAAAACATAAAAGAAACAACTATGCACAACTAGAAATTAAGAATACTTCCTTTTTAGGATCAAAAGGAAATTTATTTGGATCTTCTTCTTCATGAGATGAATCATAGTGCCAAGCATGTTGCTCCTTGGATTACATGCTTGATAGATCAGACCTATTCCTTGGTACTTCACTTGATTTGCTTTCAAGTAAATCATCCTTAAATAGGTCTCCAATGTAAATGTATTCCTCTTTAATTTATACACATACCTTATATTTCTTCCCACTCTTCATCTCATGATCAACTTGTATCTTCTTGGTAGGCATGGGTTCAAGAGGAGTAGTTTCTTGTTCCTTGGAAGATTGAGGCCAATAGAAGCTTGTTCTATCCTTCAAAAGCTGATGTGTTTCTCCCAACTGGTTGAGAGGATGATAACAAATTTTTATGATTACAAACATATCATTTTGTGATGCATATGCCTCTTGAAAGGACAAATTTGAAAAGTTGCTTCTTCTTTGCCTACCCACTTAAGTGTCAAGGCTGCCTTCTCTATTTTTGACTAGATCATAGTCTCCTTGAAGAGGAGTATAAACTGCTCCAATGATTACAAAAAATTCATCCTAAGGTTGATTAGAGACCTTTTCTTTCCCATATATGATATATTAGATAGTGATGGAAGAACCAATGATGATTTCCCCTTCTTTGACACAAAGAAGACATTCTTCAATATCAACACAATCAGAAGATTCAACACAAGAAATCACCTCTTCTTTAGCATTTAGAACCTCTTGAGGGATCTAAAGTTGTATCTCAACTATTATAACTTGAATTTTATTCTCAAGGACTACAAGATCCTGAATTTCTTTCTCCTTCTTGGTGATGTCAATCTTAAGCATCTTGTAATCAAGTGACCTAGCCCAATGAGGCTACCAAGGAGCTATGTTTTCTTCAAGCAAGAGTTTTGAATTCTTATCAACCAAATGCTTCTCTTTAGGTTCCCACACCTTAGGTTCATCAAGTAAAATGGTGATAGGGTGTTGACAAGATGAACTAGTTTGTGGAGGTGGAACATAGAACTCAACATCAGATTGAGAATGAATTATAGGGGATCCTTTTGAGAGTTCTTCAAGAAGGGGAGGCAAACCTTGGGCTAAAGTAGGTTGGTTTTCTTCCTTCCATTTTAAAATAGATTCATTTAAATCTGATTTATCTTGATCATTCTCTTGAGGAAGGTTAGATGGGGTGTGTTTAGGCATATGATCTTCTTTTGGCTCTAAACCTTCCATCACACTTTGACTCAACAATTTCATTCTTGACTCTAACTCTTCAATTTGCTTGGCTAGGTTCTCTTAGAAAAGTCTCATTTTAATTTTATAGGCATCTTTATGAGGATAAGGAGTACAAGAGGGCTAATATGGAACACAAAAGGTCTCTTGAGGAAGGGTGGGAGGGGATTGCATAGGATCAAGCTCTTTCTCAACTTCACACTCTTTATCAAGGCTTTTATCCCCTTTCTTTTCCCATGATTCCACTACCTTATTCCAGCTTAGGATGTTAGAATTAGGAATCTCTTCTTGAGGTAGTGATGCAATTTTAAGAGTGGATGAAGTGTTCAAGACACTTGGGATCTCCTTAGGCTTGGATTATCCACCTTGTCTCCAACTTAGGATTTCATATCTAGAAGTCTCTTCTTGAGGTGGGGATGTAATGGGAGAGGGAAATGAGGGATTAGATTCCAATTCATTTGATGATAAGATGAATTAATTCATATGCTTATTGGATAAATCAATCTGCCTATCAAGATTTTCTTCAAAAACAAAGTTTGTCTTTCCAACTCTCTCTTCTAGCTGATTAGGAAAAAGATGACTTTGATAAGCTTGATTGGGTTCATGAGTAGGGGTCAAGTAGAATCGATAGAAATTTTGGGGAAGTGGATTTGAGGGATGATATATTTAGTGAGGCTATTCCTCATGAGTTATTAGCTTATCTTCTAAAGATGAAACTAGGCCACACACATTTATCATCTCACTTGTGAGCCTTTGCCAATTTGATCTCTCAATAGGTGCCCACTCTCTTTTAACCAACTCTAATACATCTCTCACATTATGAATGAGATGACTAGGAATGTCTTGACCATGTCCCATTTATGTGTCAAGATCTATCATGTACATCTCATAGCCCAAGAGAGTTTGCTTGAAAGTTGAAATGGACTGATTTGAGAAGTGACTAGGTTGACTAGGAGGAGCAAGATATTGAGAAAGCTGGTCATAATACTGATACAAATCATGACAAGGTTGAAAAGGGTCATATTGAAGCTGGTAAGGATCATGACAAGGTTGATAAAAATCATACAAAGATTGATAGTGAATGTTATAAGCTTGAGATATCTCATCAACTTGTGTAAAACAATACTCAACACCAAAATCAGCCATGGAAATTCATTGGGAAGCAAGAACACAAAGAAAAATTACCAACACTCTTCAAAAGGAAAACCTGGGCTACTTGACCATCAGAGTCACCATTGATGCTTGGATAGATGCCTTAAAAGGCTAATTTGTTCAAAGACAACACCAAAAATATTTCAAATTCTTGGACAATGAGTCCCACCAAGTGTGCCAAAAATTATTGTCACTTGGATTTTCACTCTTTGAGGAGATGTCTTAGCTCTCCTCATCCAAGTGGCACAATTAAAACACCTCTAAGCTGTGAGTAGCCTAAGAATGAGGTGAATCTATAGATAGGGATAGCTCCCTTGATGTACCACTTTTAGATCACTGCTACACCTATGCTTACAAGGAAAAATGAGAGAAAATTAAAAGTAGATTATCCTAAAGGCTGTGATACACCAAATTAATTGGTAACTACCAACCAACTACATGTCACACATGAGACCAAGATACTAACTAGGCATACACTTCTCTAATTTGAATCTTCTCACATCAATATTTTATTATGAGGTTGTGATAAATGTTTAGGTTAGGATGAATAAAAAAGAGGCCTAGAATGGAACTATTGAATATAATAACTCACTCAAACTTAAAACTTCATATAACACTTCACATGACCTTTAAGAAGAAGATTTAAGCTAAAAATGGGTGAAAAAATGAGACAACAATGCTAAGGAAACAAAAATCTTCACTAAGAAAGATAAATCATTCAAGTGAACACACTATGAATAATCATAAAAGAGGTAAAATCAGTAGTCTTCATTGATCCATGATATGCAAATGAGCGGGGCTTTGCCATAGTCAAGTGGAGCATCTTTATAATAGCCAAAATGGTTGGTTCTTATAGAAATTGAGAGAGAGAGAAGAAAAAAATAGTCTAAAGGTCACAAGGACAGTTGTCATTCTAAGAGGAGTTACATATGTAGAATAATGAAGTATGATATATACCATGCAAGGTCTAATTGGACAAATGGCTCTCCAAACTATGCAACTTATGAAATGTGGCATAGGAGTTCTCATTCTACACAAGAAAATTGCCTTCATCTTTCACCCCTATTTGAACATCCCAAAATTTACTAGGGATAGATCTCATAATTGGACTAAGAGAGAGGGGTTGTAGACATGCTCTTCCATGCATTGGCTAGATTCCTAATCACATGGATTCCTATGAAACTGAGCCATCACTACCTATAATAAAAAAAAACTCCTCCACATAACTTGCACACTTGGATTCCAAAATGGCTTTATTTTCTCTTGAAAATCCATAAAATTTAATGAATGACATGTGTAAATATCATTCATGGCCTTATATTGCTCAGGTACATCTTAAAAATGCTTCCACTTGAAGTTTTCACCCTTCTCACTATTATGTTCATCATGCCAATTCTGACTGGTTGAGATGAGATCTCTTGTTGAGGTACCTAGGAGTTGTTCTAAATCATGAAATGGACATGGGGAGTTAGCTTATGTCTCAAGATTCTCTCCCATCTGATTGGCATCTTTAGACTCATTTTAGAACCTATAAAACACATAAAACTATTAAAAATACCCTATTTTGTACTCCATCTATACAACTCTGTATAGTCCAAAAGGATAGGGAGTATCCCTATAGAGTCCTTTGTAACTTCCATCCAATTTCATGGTCATTGCATCCCACCTGGATAGCTCTCCCTCTTCATTTTATCAATCGGGTCCTTATCCAAGGGTTTGCAAGGGTTTGGGTGTTTTAGGATCTTAAGCTTTGTTCATAAAGCTATGACGTTATAACTACCAAAAAAATTCATAAGGATGATGTTAGATACCATTTTTAATCCCTCCAAACTTTTTGTATCTCCATGCAAAGTGCCAAAGGAGATGTGAGCATCTCAAGCTGCTTACTCGATATTTCCCTTTCATTTACACAGGCCTAATGTTGCCTTTGACCCAAAAATGGCCTCTCGTGTGACTTATCTACATTACAAAAGCTTTATAACATCTGTGGTGACCCCAAAAACATGATCCAATAGGTTAGAATTCCCACCTAAGGATAGAAATGACATGGACCCCCCATTTGGATATTAAGCTTAAACCCTGCCTAATAGTCCTGACTACAACCTTGAGGGTTTAGACATCCTTGTTAGGATTATCCATTTTGTGCTTGGTTTTACATGTTTTATTAGGTGTGATACATCTTTCCACACCTTTTTATAACTTTTATTCACTTTTGATCCACCCTTTTCACCTTCCTTCCTCAAAAATGTAGGTTTTGTTCACAAAGGCAGTGCCCTCTGTTTGAGACAAAATAGAGGGCACTTCCCCTATTATCCTAGAAAAACCAAATGGTGGAGGAGATTTAAAAATTGGTGAGGAAATTATACACAAAAATTTATTTATTTTTCATCTCGTTTGACCTTCCAACTCTCCCAAGTTCCAAAACAGAGTATGTAAGGGCAATCTATTGCAGGGTTAACACATGTGAGTTATATGTTGCAGCATAGAGTCTATTTTATACATGATTTACATTGGTGAGATAATTTTTGGGCATAAAAATCATGGTTGATATGTTCTAATCTTGATCATTAATCTAAGCTAATACATACCTCTAACCTATACCTTGAACTCACAAGACTGTATGCACTTTTTGACTGTAACCTTGCTTTGGAGGAGTATCTATAGGTTGATTTGCCTATTTTACACATGAGAAAATGTATAAATATCACCTTAGAGTCCTTTAAGATCATTCTATACTTTCTTTGGCCCATTTGGAATCATCCTTATGGACCCACACTCACAACTTTAAACTTGCACACTGTCTGTCATGGTCAAACATAATCAACTATGTTAGAAAGAGTGACATCCTGTAGGTGAAGATTCCTCTTGGAATATGACACACATCACCCTTGGGTATTATGATCCATTTGGGATCATCTCTCATAATCCAAACTTGATAATTCAATGTTCAATCTTCTATCATGGACTGTGTGCACCTACAATTAGCTGTAGGTGAGTATTCTTGCATGATGGGACACATGTAGGTGTAGATTAGAACTTGAAACACAACAAATTAAATATTATTGACGGTTTCACCCAATAAGGTATTATAAACGTGGGAATATTTTTTTTTTTTCACTTTATGATATCAAGGTCACTTTGAATTCAAAATATGTAGATGATAATGGATAAACTCAGTGCTTAAATGGGCAACTTTGAGCCTTCTAACAACCACCCTCCACTAATCCTCTTGACTCCATATTTTGTAGATGTCTTATTTTTCATAGAGGCTATAAGTAAAAGTCATCATGATTCATCAAATTCATTGTTAAACTTGTTGTATGCTATCAACCAAATGGTGAAGTGCTCTATTTTGATGTTTTAGGGATTTGATCCCTAAATCTACAGTCATTGCCTTTGTAAGGTTTATCATAGTTTGTCTACCAACTTAGAAAACCTCATAAGTCTGTTATGATCTCTTCAACATACTAGGATCCCAATAAGTGTTTCAACCCATGCTTTAACACTTTTTTATGATACCACCTGTAGGTGGACATTCTGATGCATAAGCAGACAATGTAAATATTTTTCAAACAATACATGATATGTGGTAATTTGATCACTCCTATTCCCTTCCAATTTATTCAAATTCTTAATTTCACCATTTAGGAGTTAGATACCACTCAAGTATGTTGTTTCCAATATGCCATCTTCCTGTAGGGTAGCAAAAGGTGAATGCAATAGCAGGCAAGAGCATTAGGAATGATGTATGGACTATGAGCACGTAGCATGACTTGACCACCATTTTAAGGTCTCATATAGATTATTTCATCTTATGGAAACTTCAAAAAAGTACAAAAATACTCTTTATAATGTGAATATAACTCTTGATAGCTCCTGTAGGTGTGTGTCCATGGGTGACTGTGTATATATGTTACACATGATTGCAATAGTACCTTATTTCTTGCACCATATGGAGTGGATTAATTGATTACTAATGTTTCAATAAGAGGATCTACCTCTTCAACCTATCTATGAATCCATGAACATGATAAAGATCCTAACACAATCCATTTAGTTGATTATGCATGACAATTATGGAGCAAACTGACTAAATGGTGCTTATTACTGCAGTACCATGGAAAATTATTTGAAGAATGAGATTGAGAAGTAAAGGGGATAAAAATAAAATTGAAAACATGGAAATGAACCTATCACAACCCTTTGAAGTCACCACTAAAGCATGAAGGTTCTATAAATAGTGAAAATCTTCTTGTAAGATAGAATGGTGCTTTCTCTTACAATTTGAGATACTTGGCTTATCAAAATACTTTGAAATATGAAACCAAGCATAGGGAGAATTAGAGGAGAGATCCAAAATCATCTAGAATCAATATCAATAGCTGTATTATACGAGCTTCTCCAAACCAAATCAAAACCTATAGGGCACACAGATTGATAAGCAAATTAGATAGGCCAACTTCATGAAAATGGTTCATAAAGCATAGGCCACCATTATTATACAAATAAACATAAAATGGAATCTGATTGAGTGTAGAAGACATCCCTAGGATAGTTTTTCTTGAAACCTCCCCTGTTGGTCGTACTAAGCATAAACCTGTTGACTGGTTTTATGTGCATATTGGAGCAATAGGAGAGTAGAATGGTTTTTGACATTTTATTACACTTTCAGAGCATTTAAAAAATGAAATTGAGTCTGAAGAAGATTAAGAGTGATCTCACAACCTTCTCCCATGTATCACACTCATGAGTCGTACAAGTGCCAAACTCTCCCCTTTTCCAAGAAAATTGCCCTTTCTTCTAAAGAAGTTGCCACTTTTTAATTAGAAACAATTGATTAAGGCATCTTAGGACACATGGGGCATGGAATCACCTTTTAAAACCTTCACTTTTCCTAAGGAGGCTGTACAACTCATTTAATGCTCATTTTTAATCCCCAAAATGACTCTTAGGGCTAAAAGATTATGACCATGGCTAGATACATATAAAATCACATCAAATGAGATATGACATACGTAATGACATTAACTAGGCCCCTAAAAACATCTAAATATTAATTTTTTACTTATAAGGGTCCCAATTTGCCATACAGGGTCAAATTTGGTCAACAATACATCGTTTAATCAAATCATAGAAAAAAGAGTTCAAATTGAAAGAATAATAGTTTCCAAAGGTACCATAAAAATATTTTAAAAAGATAATTCTTATTCAAACCAAAATTAAAAACTTAATTTCTATGCAAAGAAAAAGAACGTGATAGGAGATAGTGTAATTGAAGCTAAACAGATCCAAAACACCAACCTATCAACAACATGTTTGTGTTAAGTGGTCAACCTTAACAAGAAAATCAAAAATTGAATTTCACTCCTTTAGGAGAACCATACGATGTAGTCTTTCAAAATTTGGTTGTTAATAATATGATCAAATTTCCCCACACTAAACCTTTTGATGAAAACATTCCAAAACACAAGTGGTATAAATATATCAAATATTGTGACTACCCAAAAATGAAAGGTCATTCCACAAACCATTGCATGAAACTCAAACATTATATCTAATATCTTATTGATCATGGTGACATAGTAGTTGAGGATGATGCATCAAATTCAAAAAATAAAAACTAGGGATATATCAATATCCCTTCACAAAACATGAGCAAAGGCATACTAAGCAAAACCAAAGTCAAAACAAGTAAATGTCAACCAAACCAATCATCCCTTTGATTCTATTGTCAATCACATTGACTATATGGATCATAATGTTTCTCTTATCAAAATTTAATCCCAAGATTATGCCATCACTGTGAAACATGCAAAGATTATAATTCCAAATGTCCCTTTGCCTACCCTTAAAGGCATATATAAAATTATAGAGCTACTTGAGAAAACACCATCCCAAATTTCTATTTTAAACCTTCTCAAGATGTCTTCCAATTATAAGTACATTTTGTATAAGACCTTGAGAGAATCCAAAGTTTTAGAAAACATCAATCCATCTAGCTTCTAAGTGATTTTAGGACACATGTCCTCTAACAATCAATTGAATTTTGACCACTTAGACATTTCACCCATGGGTTCATCTCATAATTTTCCATTATACATAGAAATCTTCATTTCCAAACATAAATTAAAAAGGATGTTTATCAAAAATGGGCTAGGATTAAATTTATGTACATTGAATTTGATAAAGAATTTGGGACATTCTATGATAAAAATAAAGCCTAATACCATTACTATAAAGGCATATGATAATAATTAGTGCTAGTTAATGGGAACTATCTACTTTCCACTCATTATGGGTCCTCTCATTCAATAAACCCTCATTCACGTTCTTGATCTAGATCTCCCGTACAACCTACTCCTTGGCTATCCATGGATCTATGCCATGAATGTCATTCCATCAACCCTCCATCAATGTTTAAACTTTTCTCATGACGGTATGGAAGTTACATTCCAAGTGATCCTCAATATTTTCAATATTACAAACTATTGGAAGGGAAATATCGATAATTTTACTATCTAACATTCAATGAATATGCTTATGAACCTACTGAGGAGTCACTAAATATTTCCAATTATATGCATCATGATGAGTTACTCTCTACATCCACCAATCAACCATCTACATCTGCAAATCCACCATCCATGTGTATGTCCACATGTGTACCATCTATATTTTCTATTTTGGATGTAGGTATGGGAGAATATGAAATTCATGATGCCCATTATCCAAGAAAAATTCATATGTCCCCCAAAAATCATGGTATGACCCATCATATAAAACAAACGCAAGTGGTTTATAATATTTATAAAACTTATTTTGTGGAAGGCGGGCTCCTTTCTGAAGAATAAATTGAAGATTCCAGCTCCTCTTGGATCTACTCTAATGAATTAGCAACATGTTTCTAAATTAATCAATATCCTATACCTAAATCCATTATGTGAAACATAATGAACTATAAAGGAAAATGGCTTCATCTCCACAAACAAGGTCTCATTGAACCTATAATGTCCACAACACATGAAGCCTTTCAAGGTATTAGATTCAAACCATCAAGTGTGGGCATATATGATTATGATAGAGAATCTTCTACCATATGTGAGGAAACCTCTTCAAACATTGGCACACATTCAATTTATATCTATTTTTAATATTTAGCCATCACCAATCTATTTTATGATAATGCCAATTTGACAATCAAACTAACCTTTCAATAATTTATCCTATGGGACCCACAACAACCACCCTTGCTTGATCATTTTTTGAATGATGAGGCCATATCTGAGTTTTTGAGAATTAGAGATCATATTCTAGAAGGAGATCAGAATAAGGGTTTTTCAAATTCATTTGATAAATCCACTTACTTTGGGGAACATGCATCCTATACTCATCCACTCCATCATAAAAATAGTATATTTTGGTTGATAGAAATATTAGATGATGAAACTCTAAATTTACAAATTATTGATGAAGACATTCCCAATCAAAAATACCTTGAGGATGAGATTAATATTCCTCCACCTCCAAAACATTTTCAAGATTAATCAACATTATTAATTTAAAATACCATTGACATTAATATTGGAACTGAATAAAATCCTAATATTATGAAACTCACTACTTCCCTTGATCTATAAGAACAATCCACTTTTACTCTACTCCTCAAAGAATTTTTAGATGTGTTTGCATGGTCATATGCAAACATGCCAATGTTGGATCCTTCATTAGTTGATCATCACCTTGTTGTACATAAAGATATAAAACCAGTGAAATAGAAACTCAAAAAAATATATCCAAAGGTGGCACTACTCATGAAGGAAGAGTTACAAAAATAGTTAGAAGTTGGCTTCGTATGACCAATAAACTACTTAGAGTGGATATCTAATTTAGTACCAGTCACTAAAAAACCAACATGGATAAGAGTCTACATATATTTTAGGGATATAATAAAACACGTCCTAAAGATGACTTCCCTTTACCAAATATATACATGATTGTTGATTCCATGACATGTCATGAGATGTTCTTAATGTATAAGTTTTTGGGGTATAATCAAATCAAAATAGATATTGAAGACCAACATAAGATAACATTTATAACACCTTGGGACACGTTTTTTATCAAGTAATGCCATTTGGATTCAAGAATGTTGGATCCACTTATCAATGTGAAATCATAGTTATATTTCATGATATGCTCCTTAATATCATTGAAGACTATGTAGATGATATTTTGGAAATATCAATAATTATATTAGGCCATCCTAGGGTACTACACAAAAAAATTGAACGATTGAGAGAATATAAGGTGTTGGCTAGATTTTTCCCACATAAAGATCTTTTGATTAGAAATGGCTTGAATAGATGAGCAAAGTTCTAGATGGAATAAGTGGTCCAAAGATCACATGTAGATTGCAAATCCTTTGAAACACTTTAAGTAAACTTAAAGTGTAGTTTGTCAAATTTTGAGGAAGCAAGTTCTCATGGTGATCAATGTAGGAAGGATCATGGAACAAGTTTGCATATGCCTCAGGAGATCATCAGAACTTTCAAAGATCAGGAAAAAGTTCATAGCTCAAGATTTGAATAAATAGACCATCATCAAGACATCACACAAGAATGGATGGGTTAACTCATACATTTTATAAATATGCTCAGGATGCTTACTAGGGTTGAAAGGTTGTAAGGAAATGATGCTCTTTCTGTTGCGATCTTACTCTATAAAATTCATGTCTTGATGAGATTTCTATCTCAAGATATAAGCCTTTAAGGATATGTGTGAGCATCAAATTTGGGCCCCGTAGATACCCCAAGATCCAATAGCATGCATTGAATTATACATCTAAGATCCAGCAAAGCAAGCTCAAGTATAAGAGCTAGACCATCTTGCACATCACATAGAAGTGAATTGATCAACTCACTTTTACATTTTATACGATCATTTAGAAAGGTACTCAATCCAAAATAAATGCTCAAACATGAGGTTCTTCATGCCTTGATCTTACTCTAAAAAATTCATATCTTGATGAGCCTTTTTTTAAGATACGAGCCTTCAAAGATGATTCAGTAGAATAAAACATTGGCACGAGCATCAAAATTAATCCATGACAAATAACCATTTAGGTTTAAAAATCCTTAGACATTCATGCAGACATCAAATACACGTGCACATATGTCAATTTTGGGCCTCATGAAATAGTTATTTGGATTCAAAAGTAGATCAATAGTTGGCATTCAATCATACCAAAGATCCAATGTTACATGACACCTGAAAGATTTATTGGGCCCAGGTAAATCTATAGATCATAGACATTTGTACCAAGCAGATCAATAGTGCAATATAGGTCAAGGGGTCAATAGGCTTGAGTCAACATCGACAGCCAATGAGTGAAGGTGAGCCCATGAGCTTTTTCATTGGAGGCCAAAGAAGTAGTTTTTGACCTAGGCAAAGTAAATACAAAGGAATTGAGATTGATTAGGATCCAAGCCAAACCAGAGGATGCCATGAAGGTAGACATGTTGGATAAAGGATCTCACCACCCTGAGCAGGTAAAATACATAAATTCAAGACCAAACATGATCTAGATAACCAAGAGCAGATTTTTCAAACTTGTCAAATGCCATTAGAGCCTTGTAAAGATTTTTGAGAGATTCTCGATGTAGGTTTTACATCTCATTTAGACTCAAGATACCCTAGCCTATGGACCTCTATTTACAATCACGACTATATGAAAAATAATAAAGGATATTGGTTTTCATCCATAATAGATCTATATTTAGGATTTAGAAGCCATGGCATAATGGTGACTATGCAAGGAATGTTAGAAAGAACCTCATGAGAAATCTCAAGTAATTCCCTAGTAATGTAAATTATATCGAGAATGATCAAGGAAGACAGTGAAGGGCATTAATGCTAATGAGATTGAGAAGGATTGCAATGGTGGAGATTGCTTCTTGCAAATGATCTTGATCTTCACATTCTCCATCATGCCAAAAGGGGATATAATGACATTAATGTAAAGTAGAGCTTGAGAAGGATGGTGGTGGTGGTTGTTTTGAGTATTATTAGGGCTCATTAATGACACTTTCAGTACCAATTTTTTTCTCTCTTATCTTCCTTCTTCCTATAAATGCTAGCTTTAAACTCTTGATCGAGGATCCCTCTCTTGGGAATGACTATACTCTAGCAAGATTGAGCTTTGTAACCTCTTAAGATAAATAGATGACTATTTTCAGATTTCATTATGCTTTTCTAGTGTGTTTATGCCAGTTGATTTGCATATATGGTATATCTTTCTTCCTTGTCAAATCCTGATCTCACCTAGTTATTAATTCATCTTATTATGCAGGTCATGTTTAGTGTTTAATGTCATTTTATTGAAGTTATCATCTGGATACATTGACTGGTTAGTGCCTTGAATCAAGCCTCTCCATCACCTCCCTCAAGTTTTGATCACTTGGTGAACCTCTGCATGAAATATTGATGCATAACAGACATTGCAGTCATAGATTCAATCTTTTATTTATCTCATTAGTGTTTTTAGAAGCTCAAGTAAGAGTGGATGAAAAATCATTTAGGTGCATCACCAACTTTAGCTTAGTATTCTCTTTTAATTATCTCTCTCTCCCTTTTCACCCTAGCAATTAATAGGCTTTAGTAGAAAAAATCTAAATGAGGCATCAGAGGATCTAGCCTCATTAAAAATCCTAAAGGTCTGACCCAAGATTGGGTAACCCACAGCCTAGGGTCGTTCCCATGTTGGACTAGGTTTGGGTAGAGGACTTGAACAATCCTTTGGTTAACTAGGGTACAACCTAGAACCTCCAACACTTTATACCACACCTGGTGGGATAGATTTCAAGTGCCTTGGAGCATTCTTTGATGATATTGGAGGATATTTGGAAGTTGAAGACATCAACAACATCATCTGTAGTTATCTTGGGCAAAGTCAAACATCTTTGGAAGGTTTGCAATCAATCTCAAGTTTGGAAATACCAATGATTTCATGGTTGTATAGGTAAGAAGGTTTTTATTCATGGTTTTGATTTGATACACATATTGCATAAGGAGTCATGGCAGACCATGAGGCATGATTTTACCCTCCACCCCCATATCAACCTTACCATAACTCATATGACCCACACACTGATCCTTACCAACCATATAATCCACATCCTCCATATTACCTAGACCATCCACCATACTTTGAGTCTCATCCACCTCCATGGCAACCTCTTCATCCTCAAAATCAATCCTATCATCAACCTTCTACCCCTTGCAATCCACTTGCACCAAAAAATGATTATCTACATTTATAAATTGAGAGATTAAGAAAAGAAAGGGACAAGTTGCAGGAGAGTCTTAGACAATAGAAAAGGTTTGAATGCCAAACTCTTGTTCCTCATCAAAATACTCCTGAAAACCAACCATAGTCAGTTAAATTGGTCACCCCACCTCCTTTTCTTACCTCTTTGGTCATATGAGATTTCTTGGTTCATAATTATTTAATTAATGACAAGTCAAATCTTTCAATTGTTCCTAAATAGGTGGCAGACACCTTAAATCTGAGGTATGAACCTATTTCTAACTTTGAACTGAAATAGAATGCATCCCCCATGAAGTATTTGGCATTGTTAGAAACCTTCAACTCACTTTCCATGCCTACCCCAAACTTTTAATTGTGCAAGATCTTATTGCAGCAGATTTGTTACCTCATTTTGCCTTATTTTTGGGTAATGACTTTATGACTAAGATTGGAGGGTACTTGTTCAAATACTTATCTCATATAGTGTTAAAACTTGCACATGATGTGGAAGTGAGAATCAAGTAGGATTCACTCTTTAGATTCCACATTCTAACACCTCCTCCAATCACCCCAAAGACATATTGCCTTCACTCTCCTTCTCCAAAGCAACCCACTTGTGTTCAAGATCCCATACCTGCCAAAGAGCCTAAAATAACACCTGCATGGAAGCCTTAATGGGTCATGGATCCTTATTTCATCATTCCCACCCTTAAAAATGAGGATAAGGAAAGAAAATTAGGTGTGAAATCTGTTATTATTCTTACGTCTGCTATTACTCAAGTGCTTATTACCCCCTTCACATCCCTCCTCAATCCCAAGAGCTTCCTAAGAAATAATTCAAGATCCCTAGTTGGAAGGACATCCTTACAAGCATCAAGTAGCCTAACGATATATACTATGCACCCACCCTATCCCCTCTTGAAAAGAATTAAAGTACACCAAAATTAGAATTTCATCATTCAAGCATGGTGTACAAGCTATCAAATTTGGTAAAGGAGGGGGCAGTCTTTTAAGAGATAAATAGTGATATAGTTGCAGTTGAGTGTCAAGGGCAACTTGAAGAGGACAATTCTAGTGTCTATGAAGAAGAGATTCAAATAGGTACCCCTGCACACTCTATTAGAACTAAAGGTAAGCATGAGTAGAGCTTGAATGAAATGGAACAACTTGGCAAGGTAGATTTGAGTGACGAAGTTGAAAAGTAGGCCAATGTTTCAAATCAGGAAAGCAATATAATACAAGAGGTGCCCATTCAAAAGAGATTCTAATTGAGTGGATTGATGATTTGTCACTTTCCATTGGGGATGAGTATGAGTAAACTTTAGTTGATCAAGAACCTTATGATAACCCTGCCAAAGTGAAGGAGGTGAGTAATCAACTTGATGACTTGTAGATAGATGACAGAAGTTCAAATGAACCTTGTGATTTTTTCATTAACCAAGATGAGAGGTCATTTTGGGAGGACTTAGAAGACTTATACCTAAATTTAGATACCTCACTTATACACCATTCAAATCTTGAAAATAAGGAACTTGTCAAGAGTGCTTTGATGGTAGATCATCATGAACCCAAAGAGCAGAACCAGTTGCAGCTCCTTACTAAAGAAGAGATGAGGTTAGTGATGCAAGATGGAAAGATTTATGAGGAGTATTATTGGGTTATTAACCATTAAACTCCACCCATGCACTTATAAATGAATCCATATGGTCCATCTACTTTCCCAAGTGTCCAAGAGAGTGCTAGCTATATATGGAGGTTGTCACACTTTAGCCAAAGTCCAATTACACAGAAATCATCATGTGACAACTCCACATCAGGGTGTCAGTATGATTAGAACACATTCCCATTTGATCCTAGGGGAATGAAATCAAAGTTTAGGTTAGTTTTTTTGTTAGTTTGTTTGTCAAAATAAGTGTTTTGCATAGGTTTGTAGGTTGTCTTGTTGTTTAGTTCTTTTCTTTGTTTGTCCTTAGTTGTTAGGTGTGTTTTTTAGTGCTAGATTTATTTCCTTTCCTTATCTATGTGTGTCTTGTTTTTGATGCAAGTCTCTAAGGTGTCAAGATTTCAATTCAATTTAGAGAATCATCATCTTATGCTTCTTTGTCGAGTCATCTTGTCTGGGATTATCTGGGTTCCATGACCAGCAGGCTGGTCAAGCCAGCTAAGTTGCCATAAATAATGGCTAAATTTGGCCCACATAAATATATTTTTCTTGGAAATGGCTTGAATAGATGATAAAATTTCTAGATGGAATGAGTGGTCCAAAGATCACATGTAGCTTGCAAAGCCTTTAAAACACTTTAAGTAAACTTAAAGTGTAGTTTGTCAAATTTTGAGGAAGCAGGTTCTCATGGTGATTAATACAAGAGAGATCATGGAACAAGTTTGCATATGCCTCAGGAGATCATCAAAAATTTCAAGGATCAGGCAAAATTTCATAGCTCAAGCTTTGAAGAGATAGATCATCATCAAGACATCATGCAGGAATAGATGGGTCAGCTCACTTGTACATTTTATAAGTATGCCCAGGATGCTTACCAAGGTTAAAAGGTTGTAAGTAAATGATGATCTTTTTGTCGAGATCTTACTCTACAAAATTCATGTCTTGATGAGATTTATATCTCAAGATCTAAGCCTTCAAGGATTAACTTGCAAGATAGGACATGTGCATAAGCATCAAATTTTGGCCCCATAGATACTCCAAATCCAATAGAACATGTTCAATCATGCATCTAAGATACAACAGAGTGAGCTCAAGTCTAAGATATAGACCATCTTGCATGTCACATAGAAGTGGACTGATCATCTCACTTGTACATTTTATAAGTTCATTTAGAAATCTACTTAGGACAAAATAAATGCATGAATATGAGGTCCTTCATGCCTTGATCTTATCTACAAAATTCATATTTTTATGAGCATTTTATCTAAATATATGAGACTTAAAATTTGATCCAACAGAGTAAAATATTTGCACAAGCATCAAAATTAAGCCACAATAAATAACTGTTTGGGTTTAAAAATCCATAGACATTTGTGTGGATGTCAAAAGCATTCACATGGACATCAAAGACAAGCACACAGATGTCAATTTTGGGCCTCATGAAATAGTTGTTTTGATTCAAAAGAAGTAGATCAATGGTTGGTGTTTAATCGTACTAAAGATCCAATGGTGCATTGCACCTGACAGAGTTAGTGGGCCCAGGTAGATCTATGGCTCAAAAATATTCATACCAAATAGATCGATGGTGCGAGATGGGTCAAGGGGTCAACAAGATTCAGTCAACATTGATAGACAATGAGTGAAGGTGACTCTAGGAGGATTTTCATTGGAGATTGAAGAAGTATTTTTTGACCCAAGCAAAGTAAATACAAAGGGACCGAGCTTGAATAGGATCTAGGTTGAACCAAAGGATGCCATGAAGGCAGACATGTTGGATAAAATATCTCACCACTTGAGCAGGTAAAATACATAAATTCAAAACTAAATGTGATATGGATAACCAAGAATAGATTATACAAAGCCATCATATGCCATTAAATCCCTTTAAATCTTTTTGAGAGTTTTTAGACGTAGGTTTTACATCTCATTCAAACTCAAGAGACCTTAGCCTATGGACCTCCATTTTCAATCATGACTATATGAAAACCAATAAAGGAGATTGGTTTTCATCCATAATAGATCTATATTCAATATTTAGAAGCAATGGTAGAATGGTGACTGCACAAGGAATGTCAGAAAGAACATCATGAGCAAACTCAAGTAACTGCCTAGTAATGTAAAGAATATCAAGCACGATCGAGGAAGATAGTGAAGGGCATTAATGTTGATGAGCTCGATAAGGATTACAATAGTGGATATTGCTTCTTGTAAATGATATTGACCTTCACATTCTCCATCATGACAAAATGGGATACAGTGACATTAATGCAGGTCAAAGCTCAATAAGGATGGCAGTGTGGTGGTTGTTTCGAGTAGAATTAGGTCTCATTAATGACCCTTTCAACACCAAATTTCCTCTCTCTTGTCTTCCTTCCTCCTATAAATGCTAGATTTAAACTCTTTATTGAGGATCCCTCTCTTGGGCATGACTAGACTCTACCAAGTTTCAACTTTTTAACCTCTTGAGATAAATAGATGACTATTTTTTAGATTTCATTATGCTTATCTAGTGTATTTATTTTAGTTGATTTGCATATGTGGTAGATTTCTCCCTTGTCAAATCCTGATCTCACCTAACTACTAGTTCATCCTATTATGTAGGTCATGTTTAGTGTTTAATGTTATTTGATTGAAACTATCATGTGGATACATTGACTAGTTAGTGCCTTGAATTAGGACTCTTCATCACCTCCCTCAGGTTTTGATCGCTTGGTGAACCTCTGCATGAAATATTGATGTATAACAGACTTTAGAGTCATAGATTTAGTCTTTTGCTTATCTCATTAGTGTTTTTATAAGCTCAAGTAAGAGTGGATGAACAATAATTTAGGTGCATCACCAACTTTAGCTTGTATCTCCCTTTCAATTATCTATCTCTCCCTTTTCACCCCAACAATCAGTGGGTTTTAGTGGAAATGAGCTAAATGATGCATCATAGGAGCTAGTCTCGTTAAAAATCCTAGAGGTCTAACCCATAGCGTAGGGTCATTCCCATGTTGGACTAGGTTTGGGTAGAAGACCTAAACAATCCTTTGCTCAGCTAGGGTGCAACCTATAACCTTGAACATAAGGTTCATCTCAATCCAAAGAAATGTGTGTTTTAGGTTACTTCAGGTAAGATTTTTGGATTTATTAGATCACAAATAGATATTAAGGTGGATCTTGAAAAGGTCATAACTATCACAAAAATTCCTTAACCAAAAAACCTTAAACACATTCATATTTTACAAGGTAAAATTTAAGGCATCTATAAATTCATATCACAGAATGCAGACATATGTCATCATTTCACATTTATTGTAAAAAAGAACACTATTTTTCATTGGAATGAGGAATGCAAACAAGCGTTTGTAAATATTAAACACTATATAGCAAATCCACTAGTATTGATGCCACCAACTCTAGGGAAGACTTTACTAATATATATTTTAGCAACACAATATGCATTGGGTGCATTATTAACATAACATGATGGATAGGGAACAAAAAGAGCAATGTATTATCTAAGTAGAAACCTGGTATCCTATGAACTAAAGTATTCTTCCATTGAGAAAACATGTCTATTAGTTATTGTTTCTTCCCAAAAACATCACCAATACATGCTCAATAATCAAACCAAAATATTTAAAAAATTAGATCCACTTAAGTATCTTCTCTCCAAATCAGCTTTAATAGGAAGAATGGCTAAGTGGGTCATGCTCCTAAGTGATTTTGATGTAGAGTATGTCAATAAAAGTTCTAAGGAGAACCATTGATAGATGTTAAACTTGTAGATACCTTAATAGGAGAACCATTGATAGATGTTAAACCTTTCATCACAAATTTTCTAGATAAAGCTATCATGTTCATAGATGAATCATTACAGTGGAACTTATACTTTTATGGGTATTTCATAAGTCATGGCTTGGGGTAAGGTATTTTTCTCATCATTTCATAAATGATATCATCCTAAAAACATTTCATATCATATTTTCTTATAATAATAATATAGTAGAATATAAAGCTTTTGTTTTAGACTTAAGCTTGCAATTCAGTGAAACATACACCATCTCCTAGTTTTTAGGGATTCACGACTAATCATTAAACAAATAACTAATGAATAACAAGCTAAAGATGATAAACTAATTCCTTATAAATGAATGGTGGATAGTCTTAAATAGAGTTTTCAATCAATACAAGTTTAGTAAGTTCCTCGAATCAATAACATGATAGTTGATGCCATGGTCATAATTAATTCACTCCTTGACATGCATCTAGATGGCAATCACAACTAGTTATTTATTGAGGAATTGATGTGTCAAACATATGATACATCTGAATCTGAAATGGTCTACAAGGTTATTGGTCCTATTCCACTTTAGTACCAAGATATAAACACATACCTCCATGAACATGTGATCCCTTGTAACTTATCCCATAATCACAATAAATCTGCCAGTGTAGGATTTTTTCCACTTTTAATTTTACCTATACAGTTGTTAGTCAACTTGATTAGGGTTGTTAACATCATTAGGGGAAATACAATTAATGTATTTACTATGTTTTCTAATTATGAGTTGAGTTGTTACTTTTTTGGTGACCAAATCTCTCACTATATAATATATCTCATTTATACTTGTTGGCTAATAAACTAATATGAAACTCACTTTGCTTTGCATTGTTCTCACTTACTCCTAGGATTCTCATAAAATTTATGACATATAGATATATTGGAGTTATCCGACATGGTATCAAATCTCTGATCTGATAGTTGTTTTTCCATTTTTGAAATCTTTGTGAGATCTTTCCTAGTAGCATTCTTGTTGGTTTTCTTAATTTTCAACAATTTCATAGGTTTGGTGGGATTTCATGAAAATATGTGAAAAATATACAATTTAAGTCTCCAATTACAAAATAGACAGTGCCATCAAATTCATAAGGCATAAAAACCCTAAATCAACTATAAATATGACCTAGATTCATGATAGTGATTTTTGACCATTTTTGGAGGGTTTTAAGTTTTTTCAGTGATTTCATGCATATCCATATAGCAAGATTCTCAAATTAGGAAATTATTTTAGGGTTTTTATGGGTTTTTTGAGTTATCAAATGGGTATTTGATATTTTTTGGAGGAGTCATACCAAATCCATAAATTTTTATGTTTTCTAGTTTCAACAAAGTTTTTAACCCTTGCAAGTAGTTTTGGTAGTTTTTTTTGCTTGGTGGAATTTTGAATTTGCGTGGACATACATCATAACTCAACACCTACTTGAGTATGCATCATATCTTGCTAATGTTCCTCATAATTATTTTTTAAACTTTTGCTTGTCAATAGAGATTCTAGTGCTTGTTTGCATTCCTTATGGATCTCGATGACCTTGCTCATAGATCTTATGGATTGCCAAAACTATATTTGTAAAAATCACAGATCATGATGACCTTACCAAAAAAATCCTTAGAATTTGATGATAGTGCCAACACTACCACCAGATCCCAACACCTGTGCAAGCATTGCCATTGGACTCTAACCCTCCTACAAGCACACACCATAAGTTTCAACTATTGTAATAACACACTATGGAATATGATCGATGTGTAGGCATCCCAATGAACTCTGATGTCCCTACATGTAGATCAAGTGGGCTCCAACCCTAAAACAAAATATCTTAGCCCCTTAGTCATATGGTGTGGTCATATTGATGGGGCATAAATATTAATTCCTTCTAGTTGGGGATTAACTATAACACCCAACAAATTTTGCACCAACTCATACATTTTCATTTTTTTGTTGGGTGTCTCTAGTGAACTAAAACATTTTTCAAATTTATGTTGGGTGGATATTTTTTATATGAGCTCATATTTTGAAACACACATAACTTTTAATTGGTAACTCAGATTTGAGTGTCATCTTATTTAAAAATTCTTATTTTTTCATGCTCTATGCATTAGTGGTTAGCTTGGGTCCACTACATCTCCCTTAAAATCAAATATTTTACACTCTTGAATGCATTATTGATTGAGCCTAGTGTCCCTCTAGTTCTTTCATACTTATGCACATATTGCTCAAGATGTATTCTCGATTATGTCTGACATTTATATGATCATGCTTGTATTTGTAAATTATGGGGGTCACTCTGATAGTTTTGAGGGGGTACTATGTGGTGCTTTGAAATTATTTTTATGCATTTATTATTTAACTTTTGAAACATATTTTACTTCTATGATATGAATTCAAGTTTAATAAGTCTGGTCACACCTTTTAATTATCATAAATAAAAATATAAAATGTAAATAATTTTTTGATCCAAGGGTTACCATCAAATTATAATGGGCACTAAAACTAAACTTAAAATAATAAAAGTAAAACTCAAATGATTCAATCATTGTGATAAATTCCATGGACTACTATGTCTTTCCATCATTCCTGATCTATCAAAATACCTACTCAAATGTGTACCACTCTAGAAATGATCTTTAGGAAGTAGGATGTGATGAAAGGCCATGAGCTAGAGAATGAGTTGATCAATTTGAGCCCAAATGTTTATGACACCCTACAAGACTTCTTCACCAATTTTAGACTTTCAAGGTTGTAGTTGAAAGAATGTGGAATTGATAAGAAAGACAAACAACTTGTTTTGTTGATACTTTCCAAGCTAGGTACATAGTATTCTATATTTGTGTCCACTTTCCATGCCATAGAAAGTGCTCTTGGAGCCGCATGAAATATGTCTTCTTTAGATACCTTTGTTGTATTGGGAAAAATCAAAGTTATAGAGCAATGAAGGAGCTGAACATAGAAATAATAATTTAAAAAGATAATGTATTATTATATTTTGACTCCATGAATATTTCCTATTACATATTCATTCAAGATATTACATATTTATAGGAATGTCTTTCCTATAAACATAGTGAATCGTATCACCACAAATATATCTTCATATTCCTATGAATATTCAATCTCTTGTATGCATAATATTTTTGTAACACACAACAATATATATATATATATATATATATATATATATATATATATATAACAAACTAAAATATTCAAACAATTAACCAAATATATCTAATAGTGAATTATTACTCTCGTAATAATCACATTATAATATTCACAAATTAATGTGAGGACTAATCATTTTCTAACATTCCCCCCTTAGGCCTTACATGGTAATTTATGTTTCATAGGATTTAATGAAAGTAGATAAGGAGCACAACAACCTCTCATCAACCATTCACTATTGAGAACATATCAATCAAATCAGTGTGATAACTTTGAATAGGTACATCTTCCTTCAATGATTCACTAAGGGAACCACATCAACCTATATATTGTGTGACCTTACAAGAAGGAACCATCCATTCAACTTTCACTCGTGTATCTTTAAGAACTAGGTCAAACATAATCATATGCCAACACATACTTTTAGGTTTGCATACTACTATTTGAATCTTGTTGCACATAACCACTATTATGTGAAGAATGCATCCCACATTTACTCCATGTAAATACAATGGATGTTTTATTGGCTAATAATCTTCATAAAAAAAATATGATAGTCAGAGGCTCTCTACAGTTAGTTTCTCTCTTATATAATTATTGCCACATTCCATGACACCTTTTTTATGTAGTACAGTATGTGGAAAAATAGGAAATACACCTCTTATTTATCACATATATAAATAAGTACATAAAATAAAAAGTATATATACACTACTATAGCATAAACACCCCATTATTAGTGGCTAATAAGAGGTGTATAAAGCCTCCATCCTCCATTGTCCTCCAACCTCCAACAGGTGAAGCTGCTTACTCAACCAATATATCGATGAAGCTCAGATGCATTAATTTTTTGAGGAAAAATCCCTCCCATAGTTTTGACATCGTGTACAAGTGATAATTCATCCTTATATATTTGAGCATTTTTTATTATGATTCTAACTCTCGACTTTGACTCTTTTATAAATATGACTTTTGAACTTTTTGATAAAAAAAAAAGACACCTTTAAAATTGAATCTCTAAAAATACTCTGACATTTTTTTAAAAATTGATGACCAAATATTGACTTATTGAAATGTGAAAGATGAAACAAGACACTAAGACACTTTAGACCACACTATTTTACACATGACATGATTAAAATATACTCACTCAATAATGTTTACAAAATAAGACTCATAATAAACTTAGACTATACTATGCAAAAAACCCATGATTAAAATATGAGTTTAAAATTGATCTAAACTACCTAAAGACAAACTAATTAATTAAATAACTAATGAATATATCCTGACTCTTCACTCAATAATAAAAAAAACTTAACACTAAACAAATAAATTTTAATAAGATAGTATTTCCACAGTCCATTGATTGAATTAGATATTCTCTGGAAAAAACTATGTGAGTTTTTTTACTAGAAAATCTCACATAGTTTTTTTCCAAAAAATCTCTAATTCAAATAAATTTTAATACATATATACATGCATGTTTGATAGATCCAAATAATAAGTGGGAATAATTTATAGTAAATGCCATAAATGTTGAGCACCTCGAAAGAAGGGAAGCATTCGATGCAAGCAGATTTGAATGTGGAAGGTTTGTGCCATTTGGAAAGAAAACCGTAAGCCACATTAATATTTAATGAATATGCATAGGAATAATTCTATTGATATGAAGCAAATTTTAAGCATAAACTCTAGGCATGAATTTGTGTAGTCAAACGGTAAAAATTGGATAGTTGGATGAATAGATCCCAGTCATAGCACACTGTATGGATTGAATGATGGATTAATGATAGGTGCTAATAGAGGATTTCATGTTATTCTCATTCCATTGCATATAAATGATAGTACTATGAGATGAGAGGATTGTGATTCCATTTATTATCTGTATCCTTAGATCTTGAGATAAAATATTTTGATAGAATAAACAATCCTTACAATAGAAGATACAATGGTTATGGTAGGGCCACAGTTGATTGGTGCTTTAACATGGATTCAATGATTGCACATAAAATATATAGTAATCTTTATGTCCTTTTCAATGAATTCAAACATGTCCTTATTAGGCACTCCTCCTTTGTAAAGGATATTATGTTTTATTTATCATCACCAATTATTGATTGATCAATGTGCAAATCAAATACCTCAAAATCTAATTTGTTGTAGGCTGTAGAATCTCAATCACAAGCCGTAGGAATTTGAAACTCCATCATACCACTTCCTTAACATGAAACAACATGAATCTTATCAAGACACACTATCAAAGACTCTCATCTTAAATGCAATCTTCTCTTTCACAAATTTAATAGACCATTTGCCTACTCTGATACCATATATTGGGAAAAATTAGAGTTACAGAGTAATGAAAGAGATAAACACATAAATAATAATTTAAAAACACAATATATTCTTATATTCTCACTCCATGATATTTACTATTACATATTCATTTAGGACATTACATATTTATACGAATGTCTTTACTATAAAAAAGGTGAACCGTATCACCATAAATCTCTCCTCATATCCCTATGAATAATCAATCTTATTTATGTGTAATATTATTATAACATACAACAGTATATCTAACAAACTAATATATTATAACAACTAATGAAATATATCTAATAGTAAATTAGTATTCTCTTAATAATACACATTAAAATATTCACAAATTAATGTGAGGACTAATCATTTCCTAACATGTTGCTGATTTGATTCGGGAGCAAGATAAGTTGATAAAGATTGGCATAATGAATTCCTCAAAATCTCATGAGATTTTTTCTAAGAAATATAAGGATTAAAACAACAAAGAGAAGAAACATAACAAAAAGGATTAAGAGAAGGACGTAAATCCTCCTACCTACAAATAAAAAATTGATACCTCTTCTTCAAGTGTTAATCCTAAGAAAGATAGGATCAAATGTAATTTTTACTCAAGTAAGCACAATGAAATCAAATGTTTGAATAAGTATATTGACCAATTAACTAAGATGCTCAAGAAGTACAATATCAGTGTCTCTAATTCTACCAATCAAAGTTCATTAACCCATGAATCCTCCAAGGCAAATTACCATGATAAAGAAAAGGCAAAAAAGAATGGTTTAGGGAAAGTAAAGAGAAAATCCCTAATTATAGTTTTACCTTTGACTCCTACATGGGTCATTGACTCTAGTAAATCACATCACATGGCCTCTTCATAGATAGATTTAAGTTCCTTGGAACCATGTGACATGTCCTCTATACAAATGGGTGATGATACTTTTTAAAAAAAAATCAGGAGAGGGTTTGCTGAAATGAGTGGTGGAACATTCCATATTGTATTAAGTGTTCCCTCACTTTTAATTAATCTCTTGTTAGTTTACCATATCACTCACCTTGGTCCAAGCATGTGATTTGAGTTCACTCTAGGTTTAGTTTTTGTTAGAGAAATGCAAAGTGATGCTATATTGGCAATGGGAATCATCAATTATTAGACTCAACTATATAAATTCTCAAAATTTGCTCCTAACTCTCCATTAGATTCATCTTTGGACTCACCTAAACTTGATGATATTTCTGAGCTTGAACACATCTATCATATTGATGACTCTTCTTCTAGCATAATGAATACAATAGTGATAATGACACATCTCCACTATCTCCTTGTAACATTCTAGATATTAGGGAGTTATTTATTGATCAACCTACCTCTGGTCCACTTCAAACATTATAAGGAACATGTATACGGATCTATTACACATCAGATATTGGTTAGTCTATTTGATAGTTTCAAGGGATTCTATAATCTTTCATAGCTTTTGCTCCCATTTAACCATCATTGCATAGATTATTTGGCCTTCCTACCTTGCATGAGGAGAATGGTTCCTTGTATAAGAATCACACCTTGGTTGAATATCTATCAGGCACTTGGTGGACACATTCACTATTCCAAGATGATCCACTCTTCATTGCATCTACTTCTGATCCACAGTCACTTTTAGGAACTCCATTGTAGGATATAGGATGGCTATAGGTAGTTGTAAAATCTAGTTGGGATTTTGATCCCTCTTCTCTTTTTTTTTGCTCTCTTTTCAAGAGGAGTTTTTTTCTATAGGTTTTATCCTTTTCTTTACTTTTTGGGAGTTGCATTGTGCTTGGGTACCTCATTGGGCTTCATTTTTGAGACCCAATTCTTCTACCCACCTAAGCTAAGCTTCAGGGTGGTGTTAGTGTAAGATTTTTACCACTTTTAGTTTTACCTACACAATTGTTAGTCATCTTGATTATGGTTATTAAGTTCATTAGGGGAAATGCACTTAATGTATTTTATAATTGTGAGTTGAGTTGTTACCTTTTTGGTGACCTAATATTTCACTATATAATGTACCTCCTTTAGAATTTTTAGCTAATGGAATAATATGAAGCTCACTTTGATTTGCATTTCTTTCACCTAATCGTAGGGTTTTCATGCAATATGAGAAGTTCAAAGATCTTAGATTGATCTGAAAAAATCCCTCATCCAATGCACTTCTCAATTTACCATCATTTGAAATACATTATACTATAAGGGTTATGATGGAACTTTATTATGGTGTTTAAACTCTGAAGAGGCTACCTCAATCATTAAGGAAGTTCAAAATTTTATTTATGGTACTCATACAAGTGATGTGGTCGTTACAAATAAATTTATTTGTATCAGATATTACTGGCCAACGATGGAAATTGAATTGTGCCAATATATCAATAAAATGTGTCTTGTGACAAAAACATGGTAACCTAATTCATGATCTATCACAATCATTGAAACCAATTACCAATCCATGGTAATTTTACATATGGGGATTAGAACTCATTGGAAAGATCAATCCAAACTATTTATATGGTCATAAGCATATAATTACTACCATTGAGTACTTTACTAAGTGGGTCAAAGTCATTCCACTAACCTACATAATTGGTAAACAGATTTCCAAATTCATTTTAAATCATATAATTTTTTTTATGGTATCCATTCTAACATTATATTAGATAATGGTAAATTCTTCAAAAACATATATGTCAAGATCCATTTCCAAGCATATCATATCAATCACATATGGTCCACCCCACACTATCACCAAGGCAACGGTCAAACAAAAGCATCAAATGAAAACATCCTCAAAATCCTTAGGTGCACTATCAATGATATTGGTCATGATTGGCATTTACAAATTTATCTTGCTTTGTAGGCTTACCGTACTAGCATTCACATACCCAAGGGGGGAGGGGGGACCCCATATTCCCTTGTTTATGGGAATGAGTCCATATTATCTATTGAAATTGAGCTTCCATCATTATAAATATCTCTACAAAACATTTTTGATGAAGAATCATATCGCATCTCAAGACTACATGAGCTCAATCTATTGGATGAGAAATGTCTTAATGCCTTTAACCATTTGCAAGCCTATAAAAAACATTTTTTTGTAGCTATAATAAGAAAATCAAGGCTAAAGAGTAGAAAATTAAAGATCTTATTCTAAAATAAAACCAAAATAACACAAACACTGATCATGAAAAAGAAAGGTGAGTTTTAACCTAACTACTTAGGTCCATATGTCATCATTACTAAATACGGATTGGGTGCTTATAAACTAAAAACAAAGAAAGGAGAAGAGATTTATGAACCAATGAACATCATGCACCTCAAATGCTTCCATGCTTAAACTAATCTAGTGATGTTGTATACATGTATATATATAAAAAGAGAAAAATAATCCATCCAAAAGATAAAATAATTCTTATGGTACTTTGTAATAGTACCCTAGTTAAGACTAGTTTCTGGAACCATGTATAAACTAGTCTATATACACCTTAGTTTCTTGGGGGCATCCCCTAGTATTATCCATTCATCAATTATCCATTTGTATATATCCCTATTCTTTTGTGTATATCTCATATTTTCGATTGCCTATGACATTTTAGTTTAAGGTTTGACCTTCACGGTTATGTAGATACAAATTTTATCATGTTTTGGTAGGCTCTTGTACATAATCATTAGATAAATCACTCATCTATCCAGCACATCAAAACTTCTTCATAATAAAAAAACCATAATCCATCATTATTTTTTGGGAGGGCACCTTTCATCTAATCATCATCATTTTATCTAATATCAACACTTTTCATTTCTTCCCTCATTAAGAGAATGACATCAACCTAAGGTCCATACAGACTATGAAGGCAACAATCATATGTGGTGTTTGAGGCAGATCAACCACCACCATTAGCCACAAAATCTAAAAAAGCACTCAAAAACTCCTTGTCCTTAGTAGTGTATCCTAGTTTTCCTTTAAAAGGATTATCTATCAGACAATTAACATTGTCAAATATTTCATATCTCAAAGTATTTTAATTTATCCAATGAAATACAAAAAGAAATTTGTTTTCTTGTTTGTAGTGTTTAATTAATTTATTATTTGTAAAAATTGTGTGTTTTACTTACTTGCTTTTACAATTGAATGTTTTATTTCTTGTTTATTTTCTTTACTTGGTTTCATTGTTATAAGCAATTTTTATCTTGTTTTCCTTGTTGCTCTTTATTGAGTTTAGATCACTATGAGAGCATTACAAACAATGTTATTATGATCTTCCATACCATGATGCTATAATTAGTGTACTTGTGACTCTATAAGTTCTTATCTGTATAACAAAATATATATCATGGTTTTTGTATATCATCAGTGCATATTGTCTTGCACAACATATAAATAAAGGTGTTCAATTCATGTTAGAAATAATGTTGGAAACTCCAAGTGAATCCTACTAAAATAAATTATTAACCCATATCCTTTTCTCAAAAACTTTTTCATATTGTAAAATACTAATGCGTCAAATATTAAATGTAGAAGAGACAACATAACGCAAGTATCTATCCATATACTACATCTATCAAAATAAAAAATCCATAAACACGAGCCAATCCATAACATAATCACATGCCACAAATAACCATGTATTATATGTGTGTGTGTGTGTGTGTGTATAAAGATGTGTGTGTGTGTGGGTGTATGTCCATTAGTGCATCAAATGTGTCTCATGTACATCTACAAATGTATATGCATCAATCCATCTCAAGTGCATCTCAAGAAAATGTCTCTATAATCTATCCTCTAGCTCAAATTTGGTTCCTCTGTAGGAGATGATCTTAGTCACTATGATGTACTCCATGGAGACCACATGGCATGGTGAGATGACTGACCAACAAAATTCTATGATGTCATCATTTGTGTTGTTCTCATCCCTAATCTAGATATCATACTACTAAAGTACTCTCTAAATGAAGGTGTTTGTTGCTCTAGTGGCACCACTTGCTCATAGTGACTCTTGTAGAAAGTCACCTACTCCATCACCCTCACCACATTTGATAGGACCTTTAGCTAGTTTGGTGTAGTCATTCACTCCTTTTCTACCTGTATCTCAGTCTGTGTTGCATCCCTCTCTCATCAATATCTATGTCCTAGAAAAGTATCATCTTTTGTTTGTGTCCCCACATCAAAGGTCACCAAACCCTCCTTTCTACTCATAGCCTCTGTAATCAACCTATCCACCTCTACCTATAGTCTAGATATCTTTGTATAACTCTAGCTCTATCTCTCTCATCCATCTCCTTATGAGCCTAAAATACCACATATATCACTCTAATCTCCTCATGAAGCCTTACAATCAAGGCCTCATCTTCTACTAATTGTGTCAGTCCTAAAGGCCTAGCCTCATCATCTCCTCTTGTATGGATTTTTAATGTAGTACACATCATTGTGTCTTCCCTATCTCCCTCCTCATAACTATAAAATAACAATAATATGTGTATCTACTCTAACTACTTACTCAACCCCTACCTCATCAATTCATGTATCCTAAATATACACATCCTCCCCACTATCCTATCCTCCATCACCTAGGATAACTATTTGCATAGGTACCTATGGTGTCCTATCCTTCAATGTTACACTTTAAACTATGCATGTACTCTCTCTCTCTCTCTCTCTCTCTCTCTCTCTCTCTCTCTCTCTCTCTCTCTCTCTCTCTCTCTCTCTCTCTCTCTCTCTCTCTCTCTCTCTCTCTCTCTCTCTCTCTCTCTCTCTCTCCACCCTAAGTCTCACATAAGGATCTATCAATATAATAGGTTACATCCATTCCCACCATGTTGTGTAAGCCTTAGTCACCTCTACATCAGCTATGTCTCTTCAAGGATAGTATGGTATAGTCTACATCTATGTCCAATTGTGTTTAGCCACCCTTAGATCTATCCTTAGTCCCCATCGAGGTCTATCTCCCACTTCCAGTGAAAACATGTGCCCATGCCATTACACCCTGTCCTATCCCAAAATGAAAACCATGTCTAGCCTATAGTGTTTAATGATGTATTTATGTCTACCAATAACATAATATGGTGTCAACATATAATCCATGTATCATACATCATGTTTCCACTATGGATCTACCTCATTATAAGGTCTCCATGTGATATCTATATGTCCTAGCTCATCCAAAGCCCTCTTGTAAAAATTTAAATCACCCTTATGTATCCTTCATGATCCTATAACAATGTACCATCCATAATAAAATGTCTCTTTGACTACCCTCTATCTCAGTTATCCAATAGGCCTCTCCACCACAATTTGGTCCCACACCCACACTTGTAGTAGTGTGGATGACTCTATGCTTGCAACTCCCTTGTACATGACTATATTTAAGTCTCTATAAAAGTGTCCTAAAATGCATGGTCCCCATGAAAAATCTATCACACTCTATAACATATAATAATCTATCAATAAATAATTTCCCACTCTTGTCTCATTTAAACACACCACCAACAAGAGCTATCAATACCAACGTCAGCCCATTTATCTCTTCTAATAACATATAGGCATCTAAATATATCTTGTAATCAATCACAGGGATAATGACCTCTCCAAATAGTCTCACTAGTGATACTGCCTATGTAGTCTCCCTCCCAATAAACTTTCACACCCTGTATCAGGATGCAAAGTATCCTCCATACATCCTCCAAAGCCACATTCATCTCTCATTTTGGTAACTGGAATGTGCTAGTTTTTGAATGCTAGTGCTTTGCCAAAGCTATAATTATTACCCTATCTACATAGATATTAGGCATATATACAACATACACCAGTCCCACTACTCTACAACACCCACCTCATAATCCGTGAACCTTTGCATCAACTATAGCATGCCTGACTGCATCTTTTGCATGGTAAGTATGTGTTGTCTCCATTTAAATACAAAAAAATTACAATGGTAGTCTTTTCACATCATATATTCATATATAAAAATCATTATTTACCCTACAATACACATCTAATGACACTTCTATCTCAAATTCCATCTTTCATGCTAACAATAGTGAAATTACCAAATTGTGAATGAATTTTCTATGCATTTTGACAAATTTAATTCAAATTCTAACGAATTCACTATTCTGATAAACTTGACACAAGTTTCAATGAACTTGCCACAAGTTTTCAATAATTATCCACTATTTTTCACAAAACCCCATCCTATCAAACCCAATAAACAATTTCACAAATTCATCATTCTAGGAAATTAAATCATCGAAAAATGATTCCAAAACTATCATTTTTAGAACAAGATTTTTTTGACCTAATTTTACTTATCATTAATGACCCTAAAATCACAAAACAAAAATTAAAAAATAGTACTTACTAGATCCATGCTCCCCTTTGGGCTCTAGTAAACTTGGATTTGCTTGTTGCGATGCCTATCAGCTGGTATCTGCTCCATTATTCTCTCATAATCCAAAGCACAAATAAATACTAGGTGGGTAATCACACAATCAACCATTTAAAAAATATGAAATTAAAAATTTCCCCTGCCCTAAATATTATCCCACCCCATTCATATCTTTTACCCTGACCCTAAGCTTTGTTTATCATATTTTCCAATCTATCACTTCAATTTATTTTTCAATCATATTGTCAATTCATTGGATTATTTAGTATATTTATTTCAGCTTGCAAATCAATCTCATAATTTTTTATCATTCATCATTGGAAAATTTGTTTCTCCTTTTCTGGCTCACATGGGATATATCATTCCCACATCCACCATTTTGCATATATAATTTCTTGGGGAAAATCTAAGTGTTCAACTTTTAAAATGGAAATATTATTTTTCCAAATCCACTCCTTAGCACCAATCCGCTTGTGAAAAATCATTTTTACATATGCCTATAATCATGCAATTTTTGTATTGAGACTCATAATTCCATTTAATTGGTGGTATTACCTACATAATTTATCCATATATCCGTATACCTTTCTTAATTTTGAGCATTTGTTCTCATCCATTATCTTGTACAAACACTAGAGGGGGAATCATTTAGTCATTAATATCCACCTGAGGTATCATCTTTATACATCCATTTTGACTCTAATTTTTCTTTATTATTTGAAAGACATTACTTCTTCTAGTCATAACACCCTTTCAAAGAGTGGAAAATGTTGACACCTAATTCCTATCACATTTAATGTCATAATTATTTTTTTTAAAATTTAACACACTAACTCAATCACCATCCTAAATTCAAATTTCTCACTAACATTATTTCCCTCCCTTTTCCAAATAATTAATTAATCAATCATGCACTCATAATTATTCAAAACTAATTAAAATCTAATTTTTTCACCTCATCTATACATCTTCCACACTTCTCTCAACTAAGTGTTGAGTCATATAAACAACTCCTTACCTTCCTCATCCAATTATTGAGTCATCGTTGAACATTTCAACTACTATGGTAAGTCACTCAACTACCTTGACCCATTCATGATGAGTCATTTAACTACCAACTAAATTTCCTCTTTTCTCTCACACATATGTGGAATTAGTCATCATCCATCAAGATGAGGACTCAAATTTAACCATTCATAATTATCATTATCAAATTAATCCATATTATTATCAACCATTCATCTTCTCACCCTAAATATTGTAAATAAATGTGTCATCATCCATTATAAAACATTCGCCATCAAGATATAAAATTGGTAACAAATTTATCCTACGCAACCATTGAGAAATCAAGATTATGCACCCATATACTACCCAATTTACCTTTGTTTGGAGAATGAATTGAGCACCGACATTCCAAGAAGAAAGATAAAATCAAAAGCCACAATGGAGAAGGTGATGATGTAATTTAATTATATGGTTGTATAAGTATTTCTATACTTTGATTTATTTTTTTGTATTATCTCTATCAAAGGTTTAGTTTGGATTTAGAATAAGATTTATATGCATGCCATTTTAATAGTTTTTTTAGATTATATATTTTAACTATCACAACCTACACCATTTCTGTTTCATGTGTTTCTAGGTTTTGTGCATTATTCTACTTTGCACGCCCTGTGGTATTACAAACCTTACATATCTAGACACTTGGTTGTTTTTGCATGCATGTCCCCTACTTCCTAACTTGTTTCCTAGATGGTGTGTTGATCCCTTTTCTCCTTTTGTAACTTTCCCCGTGCTAATTATGCTCATGGTCCTCAAATGCATACATTAATGTGTCTTAATTTTGTGATTATTTAGATGTGTGTTGATTCTTTCTACTTTGTAATCATGATGTACATTAATCTACTTATGAACCATTTTCCTTCATGTGTTTCAGGCTGTGTACAATTACTTTGTCTTAATTTTATATTCTTGATATTTTTAAGGTATTTTTATCCATGTGCACACTAGTATTGCATCACACACACATCTCCCAACACTAAATCTACCCACACACCAAAATATCACAAAATCAAGGTACAAAGAGAGATACAAAGGTGGGTCAAGGTTAGTTGAAAATGATAAAGCAATTCATTTGTCTCACATGTTCCCTTGCATGTATGAAGATACTTGGAAATATTTTTTATTTTTTATCAACCCATGGAAATAAATATGGATAAAATGATCAATGATAAAGGAAATATGATCTAATTAATTACTTATCTTAGCAATGGAAAAATATCAACAATTATAATAACAAATTATCTTAATAGAAAAAATAGTCTGAAAAATAATGATAATGTCTCTTGGATACAAAGCCCACAACATCCCTAATGACATTAATGTCAATTATATAATATTTCTCTCTAATTTGGAAAAACTTTCCCTATGGCCAAAAAGATCTCTTCCAACAAACTATTTCTCTCTATTTTATAACCTTTTAAAGGCTCTACATGTCATGAGGTTACTTATAATGAGTGAATATGATATATAGTTCAACTGCCAAAAAATGGCATTTAATGTGACATCCTATTTGACATGTTAGGTTGATACAAATCACCAAGCCTAGTCTAGGTTTGTAGGCTCCTATTTACCCTAGTCTAGGTTAGTACATGTTAGAGAAGATTTACATGCAGTTACTTCCATTACTTGCCTCCTGCCAATCATGATAACTTGTATTAGAATGAAACTAACAAGATATAAGTTTTTGTGTCACTTATCCATGTGGAATAGGTGGTCAATTATTACATACCTTCTAATGTGCCACTTTTTTTGCATGCCCTTTTGGGTCCACGCATTGATGTCCACATGTGTTAGCCAAAGATTTAGACAACCTTGATCTTTTTGATCAAAATAATGGGTCAACATCACTCCAAACTAAATTGGTTGGTTGATCTAAAATAACCCATCATTAGCATTGATACTGATAAGGAAATTTGGTGCATCTTTTATTAACTCGGATTAAAATTAATCCAATGATGATCACAACCTAAACTTATTCTATGATACTATAGATCCATGTAGTTAAGCCCTTACACTTAGGAGGCTAATCCTATGACCTCTCATATTCTTATTTTATCACCTTTACCTTCTTGGTCATCTCCTTGAGAATGCCCCAAGTGCACTTTCTTCATCAACTATATGTCACTGAAGACTCTTGAAGATGTTTTCTAATTTCTTTCAGATCACACTAATTTTCTTGCCGATGTATTATACTTACTTTAGAAGATGGGTTCTCTCAGATTTTTCCTACTTCATATATATTTGCATAGCCAAATCATCTTTTTCCATTCTATAAAAATGAAAATATGCTATGATCAATGAACTCTTCAATGAAAAATTTAAGAAAATTTGTTCAGCCACAGTAGTTCTCTCAAGGGGCTTACTCAAGACATCCTTATATCCATTGAGTTGGTTGTGGAATTTCTCTTGTGATTCTTGTTTTTCATCCCCTGTGCCCTTGTTATTTACAATAGTCAGTCCATGATTATACCTAATTTTTATATAGGCTAAATTTCCTCTAATTATACTCCTCACAAGAGTTGGGATCCTCCTTCATTATACACTGGAATAACCATAACATTTTTAGCTCAAAGATAGTTGGTTTTTTTTTCCGCTTGAGTGCATTATTGATCGATATCATCCAAATTCATATTCTAGCTCTTGATTATGGTGTTATTAATAACACTCTAGTGCTTTACTTCTACTTCCAACATGAGTAGTATGCTTCCAACCTTTAACTCATTGAGCTTGTTCAAGTCAACATAAATAATCTTTCACTCATCTTGGATTGTTTTGGGATTGTGGTATTTTAGTGTGTCGATAGGTACTTTAAACATGGGCTCATCCATATATGTGTTAAATGAAAAACACATTTGCATTTGCATTTTCACTTTTACATCCTCCACTTTCATGACATGCCAAAAGTAGATCTCTATATATATGGTCTTGTATTGAACCCTTTCCTTGACACTCACCTCCATAGTAGTTTCCTCTGATTCTATCGACACATACATTTTTGAATATGAGAATTATTTGAGTTCTTCTTTAACAACTTTTATTTTTCATTTGTTTGGCCTCATATCTTCTGATGTTTCAATTTTGATCATCTTAGGCCCAATGCCACTATTTCCTTTTCCTTATTTTATAGACATACTAGGCTTGCCCCAAATTCTCATAATTGATTTCATCTTTTCCTAGGTTTTCAACATATTCTCAGCTCCCTTTTGAGATCCATGTAAATTACATATGTTATCAAGGTATCATCCCCATCTTCCCCTTGTGCACTATTTATGCATCACCACCATCTCGTGCTCTTTAATTTTGTGTTAACACTAGGGCATCCTTGAGTGGGGATTGTATGACCAGTTGGGTTATTTTAAGGAGTGATGGTTTAGGAAAGGATTGCCTAGAAGGTGGTGTAGGATTGACTATCTGTGCCTACCATTTTATCAATGAAATTGTATCTTATTCAAACTCAGTTCACTAAGAGTCTTCATGTATAGCCTCTAACACCTCTAGCTTCTTTTTCTTGGACTCCTTCTTGGAGGCTAATGGCTTGATAGTAACCTTTGGATTCTACATTGTTGAACCTTTGTCTTTATGCCTTGGTTTTAATTCATGATATATATTATATAGTTTTTTATTCATTGTAACCTCTTGCTGAAGGTTAATGGTGCAATCTTTACTGTAATCCTCCTCTTCCTTATGCATATCCTTACTAAGATAGGCCAACATTCTCCTTAAGATGTGCTTATCTTTTTATATGCCTACTACATATATTGAGTTGTAACATAATGCAAAAAGTATCTCATGCTAAAATAATATGGCACCTTGAACCACCTAAAGGTATCTCCACCTGTAAGTCATAATCTCACAAGATTGCAGTGTTAAATTATAATAATATTTTCCCATACTAGGCATACAATTTAAAAAATTCTTTTGATGTGCCACCCATTCCCATAATATTAAATCATGTTGTTGAACAACCTCTCCATCTTATATTTTTACTACCTTCTATAGGTACTATTACATGTGTCATGGTATCTCATGGCCAATGATTTATCTTCCATATGGAAGGACTAGATCTTATCACCATAGCCATGAAGGATCCCAATTTCATCAAGTACCAATAATTTTAAAATAGATTCCCCACCTAAAGGCTTCACTAGTCTTGTGTGACTTCTTTCCCCCTTAATGATGGAGTATGCAATTAACTTTAATTTTTTGTAAAGGGAACCCTAATCCATTTGTTGTGTAATATAGATAACTATTGATCTCACCTTATTTATCGGTTCCAATTAGTTTTTTGGTCATGAGCCATGAGGCCACCCTTTTTGCATGATATTAGCATAAAGGTTTTGTATAATAAAAGCAAACTTTTCCTTTGTATAGTTAAATAGATGAGTAACCCTCTCTACCTATGTTGTATTGACAACTTCTTGTCTAATGTCCTTGTCTAAGCAAGGAAGTCTAATGGATTTACCGATGCATGTTACCTACATCTTCATTCTACACCCAAAAAATAGAACAATTTCTTACGAACATGTGATAAAAATAAACTCGCTATGTTATATCACTTACCAAAATATTAGAAATTGAATAACTAGATCACTCTCACCTTATCTAATTCTTGTTTAATGGTTACATCAAATAAAGTGGCACCATTTACAGTATTTTTACTGGTATCCACCATGTAGTCATTTGTTATTCTATCTCATTGTTACCCCATTGGTGGTTATAATTCATGAATTTACATTATGCAACCTTGGACTCCCACTCTTCCCCAAATAATCCCATGGTTGGGTATTACATCTCTATGAACTTAAATAACTATGCCACTATTGAATTCGCATTTCTTTAGTAGTGACTTGTTTAATGTACACTGGTTCAATTTTCAAGGCCTTATTTACACAAACATGTTTACTACCATTATATTATTTGGGTGTTAGGGCCCCAACCACCCTCTACTTCTTCTTTATCATAGGTTTGATTCCTCTTATACACACCCTTTGACTATTTACTCTCTTGAAATTCCTAACCTTGGCACACCTTCCTTGACACTATAAATGAGAAGGTATACTTAGATCCTGAGCGTTATATAGCTCTAATGGTGGTACCCATACTTAGAGACCTAAAATTATATCTAACTCCTTACTATTTCACTTTTTAGGCCATGTTTTTCCCACAATCGATGCACAATATTTTGGGTTGTAAATTCAAAGCTTTAAATGTCTCAAATATTTCATCCTAGTTGTGAATTCCTCCATTTGTATTTCTACTTGTAAATCACTCCTATGGGGTCTCAATTTTCATTTAAAAGTGATAAGTGAGGAAAATAAATCGTGTCATGAGTTTTGTACTACTAAATGATGTTTTTTTAATGACATGAGTTGTACATCTTAGATGTTGTAAGAATCACTTCAACACATTTACTCTGATTACTCAACTGACATTTGTATTTAATTTAATGCATGATAGATAGCATAATTACATGACATCTAGAAAAAGTTTTAATTTGGTGACACCATATAATATGGATCTCATTTTGGTGTGACTTTGACATATTTTTCTTGCATTTTTTGGTACTGCACTCCACTCCTATCATGATTACTTGCCTCACAAATATATTTCATGCATCTAGATTCTTTGTCAATTTCTATGGCATACATCCAATATTATTTTTCTTTCTAAAAATGGGTACTCCTAACCCACACTAAATTCTATGATCTAGGAATTTGACTCAAGAGAGGATGGTTAGTATCATGTTAGTTTCAAAATGAAAACAAAATGAAAAAAAACACACTAACTAGCATAACATCTCTAGGCCTAGACACTAGGGAGAGCTTAGTTAACAAACATGAATAAAACACACAACTAAAATGCAAAAGAAACCTTCTTTTACCTTTCTTGGATGCTCCAAAATACTTGTTGTAGTGGCTTGTTCAATTTGTGCTCATGAAGTCCTTGGTAATGGAAGCTTGGCTACCTCTAACTCTCCTTAGCACCTTAGGCTTGTGGCTTGGATCGGCTTGGAATCAATTTGGCATGGTAACACTAGTTACATGAAGCTTTGTAATCATTTATGCATTATAACTTTGCATAGTCATAACTTTTGAAGATATTTGAGCATAATAACTTTGCACCAAAATAGCTTAAAAATAATGTTCATGGCCTCTCTATTTATAAATTTTTGAGATTGATCAGAATCAACTTGAATCGTCCATCTCAAGATTGAGATGCATGGCTAAGGATTAATCCAATTTTGTAATTAAAATTGATAAATAGGCTCATCAATATTTTGGATAAAAGAGAAATTAAGAGGCATGGAGGGTATTAATGAGGCATGGGAGGCATAATCCTGATATTTGTGGCATTTATGGCCTCGGAATGTCTTTCCAAGAAATGAGGTCACTTGATGATGTAGATATTCAATACTCATTTCCAAAAATAAGTATTCAATAAGTTTATATGGTATTATTAATTAGGCTATAATTTGGATTAATTATCTCTAAGCATGATTAAGCACTTTGTGCACAAATTACTCAAATTGATTATAATGCCTTGTTATTGGCTCAAAATTTGACTGGATTGGAATTGGAAGTTGATGTCAGATGCATTGGATCCATATTCCCATTTAGGATGTTACCAATATAAAATAATAGAGGCATGTGTTTCGTACAATATATTTGATAGTAAAAATCAATCTAGAGCACCCAAGTGCAAAATTGGCATTTTGACTCAGAATGATGTGATCAAATTTAGTTGGCCCATAAATTGTATTACCCTATTTAGTGATAGCCTAGTCAAAATCGGCACTTGAATATGTCAGTTTCACATCATTTAGCGTGCTTTAGTGTTTTTAGGCCAAATTGTACATTTTGGTGAAAATTGGCCAAAATCTTGATTAGAGGTTAATGGTGCCCAGATTTAGGTGTCTACAAATTCTATGCCTAATCCTCTAGGATAATGAGTACCTTTATGTTGACAAGTCCTTAGTCTGTTGCACATAAAAAGCATGATGTTTTTTTGAATATTTTAAAGTTTATAATTATTAAATAGTTGTGTAAATAGATTTTTGGGAAAATTTGACAATCATTAAGAGAAAAACTTTACAATAAGGTTGAAATAACACTCACCCAAAATATGACTAGTCAGACAAGGCTGGACACTTTACTACAAACATTATGGTGCATAAACGTTGCACTTATGACCTAATATACACTATAATGTATACATAATACTTTCACAACTTATCAATTACTGATGCTTTTTATCTTGAAAGAACCCATTGAGACTCAATCTCTCTGAGTGAATGCCTCAAAGGGTGCACCAAGAAAGGGGTGGGCATACCATTGGTGCTTCACAGAATTATTATTTCTTATTGCCACTTATTACTGATCCAACCAACTCCTAAAACATTCCCCTAAGCTATTAATCCTCTTTTTCACACTCCTCCAGTCTTTTACCACCTTTTATCCTTTTCTTCCTCACCTTAGACCCCTCTCAAAATTTTATAGTACTAGGTCGACTGGGTTGACCTTATCAGCCAAAACTTTCAAAAGGGTTTAGGGTTAGATCCACCTATATATACAAGATCATTTCATCATTATTTATGAGGATCAAGAGTTATTATTCATTTTTTATTCTTTACAATATGTTCTTCCACCATTCTAATTGAGTATTCTTAGCTTGGGGTTTCTACTTGGAAAATCTAGTCTTGTGGAGAAGTTTTGGATGTTTTGGCCTTTCTTAGTGCTCCTTACAAACCAAAACAATGTCTTGAGAAGACCCTTTGTCCAAGGAAGAGATTGAGTCTTGACAGATTCATATTTCATGTAATTATTATCTAACTTTACTCCTCTTTAGTAGATAGAAGTAGCATAAGTAATGGATTTTGAAATAATATTACTCTTTTTCTCCATGCATTAGGGTCTTACTCAGACATAGATTAATTGAGATTATCTTTTGCATATTTAATTTATTCTATTTACTAACCCTCATATTGTGCCATAAGCTTTGTGATTACTAGATTAGATTTCTTTACTTTACTTGTTATTAGTTTACTGAATATGAAAACATAGGGCTTAGTTAAGGTTATTACATGATTTTGCTTCACTGGAGGCTTTGGAACCCTCCCTAGTATTCTTATTGTGATAAGAGATCCTCTAATTAGGTCTAGCAAATCCACATATTGGTCATGTTCCCAATTATCTAATATACCCCCAATTAGAAGTGTAAGTAGGATCTATCTTCTCCAAGTTAGGATTGATTTATAGACTTGATGCATTAATGATTGCATACATTCTAGTGAACCCAACGTGAATCTAACCCTTTCAAGTTTTATTTCACATTTTTATAATTTATTTCATTTTATTTATTATTTTTCTATATTTTCAATACTAGGTCGATAGGGTTGGTATAGTTTCTAACTTTTGTGCATAGGTTTAATACACAGTCAAATCTAAATGAATATGTTCTATTTGTAATTTGTATAGGTCTTCATCAGATATAGGTTACTAGGTCAAATAGGTCGATACAATACAAGTTTTAAATTTAAAATAGGCTATTAGGTTGAATAGGTCGACATAACACTCTTACAAGTTTCCATAAAACATATTAGGTTGATCAAGCTAGTATAGTATTTTAGACAGCTTCCAAAAAACATACTAGGTCAACCAAGCTAGTATAGTCATCTTCACAAGTTTTCAGCAAATAGAAAATTGCAGAACTAGATCAATCCAATTGACATAGTTTGTAGAATTTTCAAGTGATATTCAAGGCACTTCAACAACAATCTCACATTCCTATGCATCTTGCAACTCACCAAGGTTCCTTTCTCTCTTTCTCTATCATTTCAGTTATTCATTACAATTCTATTTTCCATACTTTGTAGTGCTTAAAACTACCCTTGTATAGAAAACTAGGTCAACCTAGTTTTATATTCTATCTTCTATCTACAAGACTAGGTCGACACTGCTGATATAGTTCTTAACATACCCTTGATTCATCGGTATAATAGAGACACTCTCAACTCTATACTATAATGTTTGCATACACTATCATCTAAACTAAAATTGTACTATGTTTCAAAGTTCGAATTAACATCTATTTACTAGTAATTATTTCATACTTTCAATTTCAATTACTTGCATGCTTAAAATAAATCACATAGTCTAATTAGGTGGTTTTTCAATATACCATTTAGTTTCACTATTTTTTTCTTTCTTGCACACACTATCAAATCATATAATTTTAAAACACATTTAAACATTTGTCTACCCAAGGCCTACCTACTTGGATTTCATAACCAAGGGGGAAGATGACTTAGTCTTCTGGCCAAGTATAAACACATGGTTAGTGGTATATATAAAAAAATCATCAAATCCATTATCACTATAGGATTGTGAAGTGAGGGGGTAAGCCCCAATACCAAGCTAGTACCATTGACAACACATATCCCTTTCAGCCTAAACATCCTGAAATGATACATAGATTGCTTTCTAGTTCCCTATTTTCAACAAACTTCCTTATCACACTTAAAATAATACTTTAATAATCTAATAAAATTTAGGATGACCACTTAATTAGCATTTAATTTTTAATTTAAATACTTTTTTTTTGCTCATTATATGTTGTATTATAAATATTTGCATTGGCCAACATTGGTGCAAGGTTTTGTGCTATGTGCCTCAATTCGATCATCCTAATTAACCCAATTAATTATGTGTTTACTTTCATTTTTTTATTTTAAATTACATTTTAAAATATTTACCTATTTTTATTACATTGTTGTTATGCTCGACACAGTCTTTTATAAACTATTTTTCTTCTAGTTTGTTGTATTAGGTCGACCCAGTTGACTTTGTATCTCTTTTACCAGTCAGATAGTAGTATTAGGTCAACCTAGTCAAATGTGTACTTTTATTAGAGTATATTTTCTTTAGCTTTTGGTACTAGGTCAACCTAATCAACTTTGTACTCTTACTATATGTCTTGTCTATCTAACTCAGTTCTCTATTTTTTTTCTTTTGTATTTTGTTCTTTTTTCTCAAATCATCATGAAGTCCCCTATCAGAATCTTCTTAGACAACCTAAATCCATTTAGATACTATATGGGATGCTCATTTATATCTCTCTTTTCCTCCCAAGAGAACCATCACTCTTGGGGTACCTCTTCCCCTTCCTCATCTATGGATTGTAACATGGTGCAAATCACACCTCAAAATGAAGTAGATAGATATGATCCTTTTTATACCTATCAAGATAATTCTCATCTTCAAACTCTTCAAACCAATGTGGGAGAAATTAACACAAGTATATCTAATAATACCACTAATAATTCCTCTTCCAATATCCCTCTTCTAATACACCTCTCCCTAATACCAATTTGGGGAGTGTTCCAACAAACACCAACCCACCAATTGATATGAATCAACTTCTTACACAAGTCATACAATAAATGAACATAATGCAAAATTATAACACCTCTCAAATGATGCAATTAAAATATCATTTGATCAATATGGATAATCAACCTCTAGCTATCCATCTTCAAGCCAACCCAATTTATATTCCTCTACCTCTTAGAGATGCTTCAGGCAATGTTATTCCTCATCCTATTATGAATAACAAAATGCTTCAAACTATCTCAATCGAGACTTTAGATCCTTTCATTGTGTCTATTTATATTTTTAATATATCTCCAACTATCAAGTATGATGGGACTAAAGACCTTGCATCCTTTCTCAAAGCCTTTGGCAATCCTTACAAAGAGTGAATCCAAACTAATATTTTTGCCACCACTAAACTGCTAGTTAAAAATTTCACTAGTGATGTATTGGAATGGTACAACTAAATTTCACAACATTCCATTTGAAAACTTGAGGATTAAGTCAATCCTTTAGTCAAAGAGTTTCCACATAATGATCTTCTTGAAAATTGCCTTAGTCATTTCATCAATGCTAAGCAATCTCCCACTGAATCAGCTCATGATTTCATCAAAAGATGGAAATATCTAGCTCATAAAGCTGACCATAACATGACTAATGATAATTTGTTTAAAATTTTTATAGCTGCTTTAACTCCTCTCCAATATAAGGTTCCAACCTTTACTCCCTAGACATTTAATGATTCTTTTGATTAAGCTAAACATCAAGACTTTTTCATGAAGAAATTTGAACCTAATCCAAAAAAATTACAAGATATTTTCAAACATCTACTAATGTTATCACCGACAATATCCTCAAACCAAACTAGGAGTTTTTAAAGCCAACATTCCTTCATCTTCTGACACATCACTCATTGTTCAACAATTGAAACAATTTTTACCACCCTCTAAACTTTTCACTTATCCTAATAGTCCTCCTAAGTGGTATGACCCTAATCAATTTTGTTAGTTACACATCGATATTGGTCATTCCCATGAATCTTGTAGAGGGCTTAATAAATTTGTTGTCTCTTACATGCTTGGTGATTCCTTTAATCATGAATCTAGATCATCTTTCATCATCAAGAGTAAAATATCGCTTCTAAAAAATGATAGGTTTATAAAGCTTCTCAACTACTGATGCTTTCTATCTTGTAGGAACCCATCAAGACTCAATCTCTATGATTTCATGCCTTAAAGGGTGCACCAAAAAAGGGGTGGGTATACCATTGGTCCTTTACAAGATTATTGTCCCTTATTACCACTTACTACCAATCCATCCAGCTCCTAAAACATTACCCTAAGCTATTAATCCTCTTTTTCACACTCCTCTAGTCTTTCAACACCTTTTGTCCCTCTTTTCCTCACTTTAAACTCCTTTCAACAATTTACAGTACTAAGTCGACCCTATCAGTCGAAGCTTTTAGAAGGGCTTAGGGTTAGATCTCCCTATATATACAAGATCATTTCCTAATTATTTATGAGGATAAATATTTATTATTCATTTGCACTTCTTTAAAATCTACTCTTCCACCATTCTATTTAAGGAGTCTTAGCTTAGGGTTTCTACTTGGAAAATCTAGTCTTGTGGAGAAGTCTTGGATGCTTTGGCCTTTCTTAGTGATCCTTACAATCCACAACAACCTCTTTCAAATCCCCTTTGGACAAAGAAGAGATTAAGTCTTGATGGGTTTGTCTTTTAGGTAAGTGTTCTCTAACTTTGCTCCTCTCTTTAGTAGATATAAGTAGCATAAGTAATGGGCTTTGAATAATATTACTCTTCTTTTCCATGCATTAAGGTCTTATTCATACATAGCTTAATTGAGATTCTCATGCATATTTACTTTCTTTTGTTTATTAACCCTCAAATTATGGCACAAGATTTGGTGAGCACTAGATTAGATTTATTTACTTGTTATTAGTTTAGTGAATATGAAAACATGGGGCTTTGTTAGGATTATTGCGTGATTCTACTTGATTAGAGGCTTTGGAACCCTCCCTAATATTGTTGTTGTGATAAGATATCCCATAATTGGGTTTAGTAGATCCACATATTGTTCATGTTCCTAATTATCTAATGTATCCCCATTCAGAAGTGTAAGTATGATCCATCTTCTCCAAGATAATATTGTGTAATCATACTTCACGTGACCCTACTCCTCCCTATGATTACACATCGGCTCACATGCAGACTACCAACCCTAGTCATCTCACTTTGAGACATCTGCCACTCACTTGGACCTATCTTGTATCATATTCTTACCCTCCATATATCCCTAGTCCATGATGGCCCTTTTACACATAAGACAGGCCCTCTAAGGACCCCCCGAGGCCTTTTGAGATCCTGTTCACCAGCTTAAGCCCCTATTTGACCTAGGTTGTGGCTTGTGTGAAGGAAACTTGTAGCTTAGGCTACACACTTACTTCAAAAACGTCATGGCCTAAGTAGAATGTGTGCAAAAGTACTTATTTGGAACCAAACGGTAAAAAATGGTTAGTTTTAGGTCTTTTAGCGGATTGGGGTTGGGATATATGCCTCATTCTCATTCATTTGTGTAACTCTCTTCTCTCTCTAGACTCTCTCTTGATTCTTCTTCCCTCTCTTGACTCACATGCCTTCTTGAATCTCTCTTGATCCATTCTTGGCACTCTTAAGCTTGATTGGTGATAGAGGATCCCATATGTTGCTACACATTTTATTGACTCAATTACTACTCTTAGTTGTTCCTACTTCCTTGTGGCTTTCTTCCATCTTTTACATTTAGAATTGCACCTAATTTGTGCACTTGGTTACAAGATATCTTCATTGATTAAAATATTTACCATTACATGTTATGCTTACATTCTAAATATTTATATTGCATAGTAAGCCTACATGCTTAAAAAAACTAGACAACTTGTTTAAACAGTCTCCCTCTCTTGTTAAACTAGAATATTGCATTGTTAGAAAATAAGTGTTAAATTTGAAAGATAGCTCAAACCTAGACTAGGCATGCTATTGAACCTCTTCTTGAAAATGTCTTTATTGATTAAAAAATCTTTCAATTGGCTTGAAAATGCCTTAGCATCTAGATTTACATTTCATTTGTTAGATATTTTTATTTGGTATTGTTGTTTTTGAAATTTATATGCAATTAATAGTCTAGTCTTAGTTACTTACTTAACTATAGTTGGATCTGCTAGAGGTACTTGCATACTTTATGTAGTTTTTCATGTTATCCCTAACCTAGTTTACAATTGTGTCTATAGCTTGGTTCAAGATGACAAACTGGATAGCCACTATAGACCTCCTGTAGCCCATAAAACCCCTACGCCTTCTAGCCTCTTAGTGGTTTGCTTTAACACCCTACCAAAAACTAGTTGTTTCATTCAAATTCTCAGAGCTACATTCTGGCACACCTGATGGGACCTCATATATGGTCTCACACTAGTTATATCCCATTTATATCTCTCTTAGCCAATTCCCCTTTATTAGCTGTTAGGATTTGCTTTCAGTTGTGTTTTGGCTCTCGCCTTGGTTATTTTCTCCTGCTTTGGTTTTGTGTCGTTATCCCTATTGGTTCTCCATCAGTTTACATTTTTTTTATCTTCTATGTTTCTCTTGATTCATTGCATACATAGATGATCTCCCACCCTTGGGATGCCAATCTTGATGGATTCAGGGTCTCATCCCTGAGCTCACTCATGAGCAATTCATGCTTGCAATAAAATTCCATAAACATCATAGGATCCAGAAGCTTCCCTCAACCAACATGGTAGTCCACACCCTCTCATATTTGAAAGGGAACAAGATTGGTAGGACTATAACCAACAGACTCAATCTCTTTCACCAGTTTAAGATTCATTCATCTAAGGATATTTCATCTCAACCTCATGTCACATCTCATTCACCCATTTGAGGTGATGAGGATACACTTGCATGAATGGGACTGATGAGCTACATGTGATCATTGATGATTTATGTGGATGCTTTTAGGTGAATGAAGTGCATCCCTCTCCCCTAGGAGTACATGATGTGCTTCCTCTAGAGACAAAGCTCACACCCATTCAAGTTTGGATGCCTCAACCAGTTCTCACATGATTTCCCCACCTCTTTCTCGATAGGATACTCTACAACAAGAACACCCTCATGTTCATGCTATGGGTCATAGGTATTCCAACTCAGTGAGGTATCTTTATCATGAATATTCCTTCCATCCTTGTAGACCTTCTTTTAGAGTTTGTTATGAGCATTCTTATTTTGATCAGCATCTATGGACTAGAGATATGTGGGATGCCTATTAAGAGCATCAATGCCCATTGATTAACCCTTGTCTGATGGCACATGACCAGAATCATGGAGATTTTGGTCATCATGACCATTTCCATGAGCATTCCATACTCCCCATCATCCCCATAGGGACTGTCACACTTCTTGTGGCTGTTTGTCACCCTATGGTAAAGATGATTTCCATCATGAGCATCTTCCCTACCAAGCCCACCTTGACATCATTTTTTACATGGTCATGGTCATGGTGATGCCTTTGGGCATAGGAAACAACATCACCATCATGAACCCCCTCTCAGAGTTTGCCACCAGCCTATTATCAACTCTACTTAATTGGATCTCCATCAAAATCCTCTAGCCCCTTGGGTGTGTGTTATTCCCCTTCCTACTCCTATCCCTAAACTGCCTGCATTCAATGGGACTCAACACTTCAGTCCCATGGAGCATATTATGGTATTCATGATGGCTTGTATGGATTGGGAACAAGAAAAAGGCATGATGTTAAAGCTCTTTGCTCATTTTATATGAATCAAATCTCTTGTCTAATTTTAAAATCTGCCTCCATATTTTCTCTCTAGTTTCCAACTCCTTCTGGATGACTTCCTCCAATATTTCAATATTTCAAAACCATTTAACCTTAGCATCCAATCCCTCACCTCCATGGTAGAAGCCAAGGGTGAGTCAAACTCTGAATTTATGCATAGATGCCATTCAACTATTGATACATGTAGGACTAGGTTCTTGAATGACCAGCTTTATGATATGTTCATGTGAGCATTGAGGTAGAAGGTTCACCTTGAGGTCCTCAAGCATGAACCCACCTCTTATGATGAAGCTATTAATGAGTGTTTGAAGATCAAAATGTTTGAGGTGTGTGCGAGCATGCAGCCCATACCTTCCCAAAAGTCATCCTCTTTGCACAATCACAATTGTAATGTGATCGATGATGGTGTTATTGATTCTCCTCTTGAGAAGAAAGATAAGGACATCCATGAGGTGAATTATTTGAGGAAGAAGCTAGTTGAAAATAAATCTTCTAAATCAATAACAACAAAACAATAGATGGTGTTTCCTTATGACCCCACCAAGTTTTGTAATTTCCATCAAATAAGGGGGCATGATGATGCCAATTATGCCACCTAAAAGTCTAGTGTGAAAACCTCACCTCCGTCTTAGATTTATCCTCTTGTGGAACCCAACCACAAGTTGAATGTGTTTAAGGAACCTCTGGCTATCCATGACAAGGAGAAGAAGAAGAAGAAGAAAAAGAATAAATCAAAGGTTAAGGCCCCACATTTATTTTTTTGCTCTTCCACCTCTTCTGACTCCTCCCAGGATGACTTGAGAGGGAAATTCAAGCACGAGAGTAGCAAGGTTATTATTTTTATTGACATAGCCTCTACTGGGTACAAGTGCTTTGTCAACATGTGTTTTGATTGGGCCACTGACCCTATTGGAAATACTAGTGGTGCTAGGCCTCATATCCATCCCACGAGGGTAGGGAACCCTAAAGTCAAATTTGACTTTAGGCATAACATCCCTCCCTAGGCTAGACATCATCCTTACTGTCTCATAGAGGAGTTGTATGGCTTCTCAATTGGGATCTCCATTTGGGACCCTATTTACCTTTACCCTAAGCAAAGGGGTCTCATATTTGAAGAACTCGGTCTCTCTAATGAGGGTCTGTTGTGTGATGATGTCAAAGTGTTATTCAACTCTGATGCACATGAGTACTATCATCCTCCCATCTTATCTTTTAACCCAATCTCTTTATTAGATGCTTTGATTTTGGCAAATAGGGCTCAATTCCCTCTCTATATCAAGACTTCTATTGATGATTACCATTTTAAGCGGTGCATCATTGATGAAGGAGCTGAATTAAATATCATGCCTCTACGTGTGTTCAATGAGCTTAGGATTAGTCAGAAGAAGATCTCCAATTCTCACCATAACTATGTTGGTTTCAAAAACAAAATAGTTACTATAGTGGGGAACATGAAGCTCTGAGTCAAATTTATCCCCAAGATAGTTAGAATTGATTTTTGTGTGTTAGACCTTGATCTTTCATACAACATGATTCTCTTCCATCCTTAGACCACTGCCATGCAAGCTGTCATGTCAGCCATGTTTTGCATGGTTCAATTTGTGCATGAAGGTGAGGTTTATACCTTAGAGGCTAAACCAAATCCCTGGGCATTGCTCTAGGCAAAGACAAAGCCCTCAAGTGAGGCTTTGGTTGTCTCCTCATAGGGCTATGTAGATTCTCACACACCCCTAACTTATGAGTCTCATTTTCTCAAGGATGAATATTGTGATCCATCTGAGTATCAATCAACATTCACTCCTTCAAAGTTTGGCATACAATTTCCAACCACCTCTCCTACCCCATGATGTTAGGTTGGATCTTCCCTTCTCAGAGACCTCTTTCAATATGTCTCCATGAATGTCAAGCTTCTCCTCTCATCATGCTTCTCCCATTAGATTATCATCTCTCTCAATACATCTTCCATGGAGATGGCTTGAGTGCTTGAGTCTGATCTTGAGTGTTATTCCATCCATGGTATAACACACAACCCAATCAATGAGAGGGAATATTATAATAATCTCATGCCCATGCATCATATACACCACCGTCCCCTCACTTATTTGGGTTCAGAGGTCTCATTCACCAATAATGACCCCACTTTTAACACTCATATATCTCAGGTCATGACTGGTGATCCTAAGGATATGGATTATCCATCTCCTTCTCATTTTTTACCTATTGTTTAGCCTCTTCATAATCTAAACAATGGCCTACCTTGGGGGTAGGATTCTAATTAGGGTGAAGTGGTGGCTTGCCCTTAGGGGTAGGCCTAAGCCTGGGCCTATACTACTTTGGTGAGCCTCAAATCTTATCAGAACACTCTCCCAGGCCCCCATTAGGTGGATTTCCCCTCTTATGGAATCCATCATCAGTCCTTATAGGTCTCCTAGACCATTTGGCTTGTGCACTCTTCTTTGGATGCACCTCAAGATAGAAGCAGAGTCTTTTGGTCCTTTTAGTTGGTCGGGCTACTGCTTCCTAGTAGCTAGCCCTATACTAACTCCCTCTCTCCTCTACAATGCCTATAGGTGGTATGGCTTAGTGGTTGTGGTTGCTTATGACTTACTCTAACCTTCCCTATATTCTCTTTGTCTATCACGTGCCTCCTACCACCCCTCCTCACCTCTCATTATGGTTGGCATTGAGACACTCTCTCATAGTTAGCCCCACACAATGGTGGTGGCTCTATCGACTAAGGTGCCTTTCCTACTTCTAGCACTCAAAATCCTCCTCACATCTTCACTATGGATCAATGTGACCCTAGATTATTTTTATGCATGTGGGAATGTGAAAAACATGTTTAGATGATCTTGATGGTTGTTTTTCTCATATTCCCCCTTCTCATTTTATTTTGGGTAAGTTTTAGGCCCTATCCAGTCTTCTCATGGCTTTTTTGGCATCTTTTGGTCTAGTCTATAGTTTTTAGGGATAATCCATGGCATAGGAGGGTCTAAGCCATGGGTTTTTCCTAGGTATGGTGTAACCTAGGCCATAATCTTATTTTTCCCTCTCCAGGCCTTTGTTTCACCTTGTCGTTGCTCCTGAAACCCCCAAACCTTCATCTTAGAGATTTTGGCCTTAACTAGACATAATGGCGGGGTCCATTTCTCTCTTTGAGGCCTCCTTGGGTGTGTTTTGGGATCATTCCAATCTTTTGGACCCCTAAGTCCTCTAGCCTAATAAGCCCATGCACTCCTTGTTGGATGCACCTTATGGGCCCTTTTTGGGTGTTTTACCCATTTTTGCATTTCAAACCATGAAACCTCCATCTTAGAGGTTTTGGCATGTTCTAAGCACATTCAAAACCTCAATTATTAAATCTAAGGCTTGTTTAGGCCTGCTCTAGCATCATTTTGGTTCCCAAGACCCCTTCTAGGTCCCTATTGACCTCTTGGGCCTATGTCCCATATCGTGGGTACCTAGGCATAAAAGTTACTTATTGTGCTTATTTTAGTTAGTCATTTATCTAATATTCCATAGTTGATCTATTATAACTCCCTTTCTCTTATTCATCATGATTACAATTAGGGTTGTTAGCTAACTACACTGGTTTGGGATTTGCTCTAGTCTTGTTGACTAGTCTTCATCTTCTTTGAACTTCCCCCCACTTTCCCTTATTACCTCTTCCCACGATTGGTGTTGGTTAACCATTATGGTTGTGGCTTAGTGTCATAATTTTTTTCCCTCATGCAACTTATTTACACCATTTCACTTTGAGATTTCCTTTCGATAATTATTAGTCTTGCGTTCTTGACCCCCATCATGGTGCACCTCTTAGTGGTGATACAGAGGGTGGCAGTTGAGGCAACCTAGGACTGGCAGATACAACTTGGGTTATCAATCATCCATGGGACCATAAGCTTTTTTTAGTTGGTTTCTTCCCTACCAATGAGATGAACAATGCCACTGAGTATCACACAATCATTAGTGCCTTAACTGATGCTCATGATTTAAGTATGTACTATGTGTAGTTATTCTCTGACTCACTCTTAGCCATGTTTCAAATCACCAGTGTTTGGGCCATCTTTAGCTTTGAGTTTCTCCCCCTCTTTGAGGTGGTACATAATTTTTTCTCTTTCTTCAATGACATCCATTTCACCCATATCCCTCACAAGGAGAACACTAGGGTTGATGCCCTAGTGAATGTCATTCTAGATAGTATGATTTGATTTGATATCAATTATGTCGCTTCTTTGTAGGAGCTTGGAACTGGAGCTAGATTTTGGATCATGTAGCCTTTGCACTCTCACCCATGGATTGTACCATCAACTTCTTCTGCCACCATCCTTATCTGGTAATTATAGGTAATGTTTCCTTTTATATTTTTAGTTCTTGCTTTCCTTTACTTTGGTGTGGCTTCTAGGTACTGCACAACACTCCTTATTCATTCAAACACTGACTACTTGTACCTTGGGGGAATATATAATCATATTTCATGTGACCCTACTCCTCCTTATGATTACACATCAGCTCACATGTATACTATCAACCTTGGTCATCCCATGTTTAGACATCCAACACTCATTTGGACCTCTCTGACATCATATTATTAACCCTACATACATCCTTAGTCCATCATGGCCATTTTACATGCAAGATGGGCCCTCTAGGGACCCCTTGGGAACTTTTAGGAGCCTATTGACTAGCCTAAGCCCCTGTTTGACCTAGGCCATAGCTTGTATGAAGGAAACCCACAACCTAGGTTGTACATTTCCTTCATAAAATCTATGGCCTAGGTAGAATGCATGCAAAAGTGTTTATTTGGACCCAAACAATCAAAAATGGCTAGTTTTAGGTCTTTTGGTGGATTGGGGTTGGGATATGTGCTTCATTCTCATTAATTTAAGCCTCTCTCTTATATCTCTAGACTCTATCTTGATTCTTCTTCCCTCTCTTGACTCTCATGCCTTCTTGAATCTATCATGATTCATTCTTGGCACTCTTGATCTTGATTGGTGACAGAGGATCCCATATGTTGCTACACATTTGCTTAGAGACTCCATTACTACTCTTAGTTGTTCCTGCTTCCTTGTGGCTTTCTTCCATCTTCTACATTTGGAATTGCACCTAATTTTTTCACTTGGTTGGAGATCTTACACCATTTCAAGTTATCACTTCACCTCCTCCTTTGCTTTTGGCTTTTGGTTTGGACTTCAACTTGCACATAGTTTGGGCTTCCTCTTACATTACTTCCTAGCTTGGATTCCTAGATGGTAGAACATCTACACATCTTCTTTGAGCTTGATTTGAGGGCACTTTGAGATGCAAAGTGAAACTCCATTGTTTTGTGTAGCATATATTCTAGGGTTTGATTTATTTTGGTGATTTAGTTATTTTGTGCATTGTTTAGAATAGTTTCTAAAGTTTATGCATTCATATGTGGTTACAAGATATCTTTATTACTTGAAATATTTACCATTACATGTTACGCTTGTATTGAAAACATTTAGATTACATAGTAGGACTCTACATGCTTAAAACAAACTAGACAACTTATTTAAATAATCTCCCTATCTTGTTAAACTAGAAGATTGCATTGTTAGAAAATAATAGTGTTGAATTTGAAAGATATCTCAAACCTAGACTAGGCATGCTCTTGAACCTCTTCTTGAAAATGTGTTTATTACTTCAAACATCTTTCATTTGGCTGAAAAGTGCCTTAGAATCTAGATTTACATTTCAATTGTTATGTCTCTTTACTCGATATTGTTGTTTTCACAATTTATATGCAATCAATAGTCTAGTCTTAACTACTTGCTTTACTGTGGTTGGATTTACTAGAGTTACTTGTGTACTTTGTGTATTTGTTCATGCTAGCCCCAACCTAGTTTATAATTTGTCTATAGCTTGGTATAAGTCAACAAACTGAATATCCACTATAGACCTCCTATATCCCATAGAACCCCTAAGCCTTCTAGCCTCTTAGTGGTTTGCTTTAGCATCCTGCCAGACACTAGTGGTTCCGTTTAGAATCTTGGAGCTACAGATTGATTTATAGACTTGATTCATTTTTGATTGCATATATACCATAATGATAAACATAAAATATAGATAAAACCAAATGAAATATGCATTAATATTACATGGCTTAAGCACATTATTCATGGTAGGGCTTGAGTTGGCTCCCATTGAAATACCCAAGGAGAATTCACCATCTAACATGTGTAGTTTGCACATGCTATTAATCTAAAACATAATGGATTATGTAGATCCCCAACCAATGTAAATTAAGATTCCTTGAGTGTTTCAAGTACTTAGAATCATAGATTGAATTAGGAGCACATTCAAGCAATATCTTTCCCTTAATGTGTTGGCCATGCCAAGCCTTATGTCAGACCTTCTCCATGATTTTTCTCCATCAAGCTATGATGCATTGTTAACCCCTAAAATTGGCTAAGTCTCAAAGGACCAATGCATGTGAGCACACATCTAATGAAGGATATCAATGAAAATATCCAAGGAGTGGCACATGTAATCCAAACTAATACCCTACACATGCACTCAAAATAACCGCTAGATGGATAGGTACAAATCATCAAAAACCATGCTAACATGTGCTAAATGAAAAAATGAGAGGATCAAGGAAAGTCAGAATGTGTTAACCTTGGAACCATAACAGGAATTATGGGGGAAGAAGATAGAGTAAACTATGATAATATACTTATATGAGGTAGTTGTGAAGCCAATGATGAAATGTGGCAATAGATGGAATTGAGCAACACAACGTATTTAAACTACCAGGTAAGCTGATCAACACAATAGTCGCACAATTTCATCATTTGGTAGGAAAGGCTCTTAGGAGCCGATAAGAAGTAGTTAAGAAATAAAGGAATAGGTTGTGTCTAAGAAGTTGGATAATGAGTAACTATTAAGGAACTAATTTAGATAATGTTGGTTATAAATAAACATTATAGACTACCGAACTATATAGAAAGAGTGTTATATATTTAGCTTATATTTTGAGTTATGGTTGAGGTTGAGAGTAATTTCATTGTATGCCAAAAGTGTCTTGTAGATCATGAACAATCTATGTAATAGTAGGAAGATATTCACTAAAACTTAATGATTAATTGTGTGATGAGTATCTAATATTGAAATATAATTATTGTAGTATTCATACTTGTTCATGATTTATTATTTATTATTAGGAAGGTGTACCTTATCTAAGACTTAGTATAACTTGCAGGAAACATGAATGTGTAGAACAACCTTTGAACTAGTATCCAACCTGCTCATCGTTTCACACAACTAATCTAAATCTACCCTAGTTCCCTCTCCTTGAGCATTGGGTGAGCACATAATGTCTCCAATTTGCATGATATACTGATGTAGGAGCTGGAAGATAAATTTCAAGGAGTGTGGATGGTTTGATGTGCTTGAGACATGTATACTAGACTATGTACACCATTTTGGTTTCATTGTCAAGATAGGTTGACTTTTATTGTTGTGATGGTGATTAAAAATAAGCAAAGGAGTATAGGGATGTCTGGATAAAGCCTCACATGCATGAGATACATAAAAGGTTTGGAGGAATAAGCGATAAACACTTCAGGGGGTATTAGAGAGAATATCAGCATGGAAAGGTCAAGCAATCGAGAGCCTAGATGCTTGAGATATGATGAGAATTAGTAGAGATCAATGGTCGAGATGGATCCTAAGGAAAGGAGGGAGTCAGACTTAAGAGATGTGAGGACCTATATTGAATGGGAAGGGCATGATTAAGACTTATGCACAATGATATTGTGTTCTTAGCAATCAAGATTGAAACTTAGAAGAAAAGGCTCAAAGATCCTAAGGGGTTTAATAGGAATAAGCTACCATGGAATGCCAAGATCCCCATGATCAAATGTGCATACCCATATGTCTCTCTCTAAATTAGAGTAAGATTATAATGAAAATATAAAATTAGATGACATAGAAGTATTTTTAGCATGGGTGTAGGTAGAGGCCCCACCAAAGTAAGTAATCCCATATCCACCTATTAATCTTTAAGTGGATACCGTGTGGTTTAGTATGCCACTTGTGGGAGGGGACATAGGCCCCAAGACAAGTGGTTTGATTTTGAGTGGAGTGATAGGATATAGTGAACTTTTGGCAGCCAAATAATCACTCCAAGTGGCCACAAGAGATACTACACAAACACTTACAACATCTAGTGGAGTAGTCCCACTGGCTTGGGGAGGACAAAGATCAAGCAAGAGTACATCTAACATAATGATATTACTGGTCTCACGTGCATAAATTTCACCCATGCCTTTCCCTAATATCTACTATAAGATGTGTAGACACTTCATGTCAATATTAACTATCCACTAACATTAAACCTAAATCATCTAATCGGTATTTTATCCACAATAATATCCCTAGCCTTCACTATTCATCACACCTAGCCAATTAATCCATTCTTCCACAACCATATCAAACCCCAAAAAAAATATATCACATCACATTAGTTAATTTATCTCTATTAATTAGCTAATCTCATTAATAATGAAAAATTCCATAGAATGCACATTTTCTATTTTCCATAAATAAAATAAATCCAAAACTCTTTACATCACACTCAAATCCCTATGCAATATTCACCTTCTCCCATAAAATGAATTTTATATTATTTTCCAATCCCAAGGCAATCTTTTTTTCATTAAGGCATGCCATAGTTCACTCTTCATAAATAGAAAACCTTACACACTCCAACTCCATACATTTACACCTCCAACTCCTCTCATTTATGAGGAGGAAGGACCCATCCTCATCCATTGATCTTCAATCTCATCCAACATTCCACATCAGTCAAGAAACTATATAAATTAAAGGGCCACCCTTTAGTCTAAACAAGCTTATTCATGCAATGAAGTCCTGCTAGTTTTTGAATCTAAGTTTTAATTCACATCCTCACTCATCCAACCAAAACATCCATTTATTAAGGGGAGGTGTTACTAAATTTTCTATGCATCTGTAAAAATCTATGCAACTATGTCCATTTGGTAAAAACCCAATCAGAGTAAAGAGAAAAAATTGTCTTGGGTAAGATGAATGTATACATATGTTTGATTGTTCCTTTATTTGATAACTCTTTTGACATATCTCATCTATGAAGTTTGCTTAGTATCTTGTATGTGATTTTGTTTGGGTCTCTCTAATGATTGCATTTTTCTAAAAAAATTATTTATAATATATAAATATGACATGCTTGATGGGACAATTCACACCCCACAATCACCCTTGAAGTTGTCTAAGTCATTTTATCCAACAATTTTGTGCTGATTCAAGTCAAAATTCTTCCAGATTTTCCCAAAAACCATTGAAATCTATGTTCCTAGGCTCTTAGAATAATATCTATCTTTTAGCATAATCGTGAATGAAATTGATGGAATAACCTTGTTCAGTAACAAAATTGTGTTCATTTTGTAAAAACATGTTTTCCAAACTTTAAAGGAATCAAACTAAATTTAGCATAAATGTACTATGTTTTAGTAGAAACACTTATGTTTGTGTTTTAAGAGAATGTGGAAGGATTGACCTATTCTTCGTTTAAATGTCCCTGATTTTGGTTAAATTGATTTCTATTTTATAGTATGTGTTTGTAGAGTGTCAGAATTGACCTATTTTGAAAAATCACCCTGATTTATGTTCTCTAAGAATATATGTTTACAGAGTGGTAGAATTGACCTAAGTTTGACAAAATCACTCTGATTTCTATTTTCTAATAGTTTGTGTTTGTAAAGTGGCAGAATTGACCTAAGTTTAGTGAAATCACCCTGATTTTGATGAACTCATCTTGGTTTTTATTTTATGACATTTTGTGTTTATAGTGTGGTAAATTTTACCTAAGCTCAAAAAAATTGCCTTGATTTTTTTTTTATACTATGTGTGTGCAGAGTGGCATAATTGACCTAATTTTGATGAAATCACCCTGAATTATATTTTCTAATAGTATGTGTTTATAGGGTGGTGGAATTGGCCTAAGTTTGATGAAGTCACCATGATTTCAATGAAATCACTTTCTATTTTCTAACATTTGATGTTTGTAGAGTAAAGAAATTGTCCTGTGTTTTGGTGAAATCATTATGATTTTAGTGGAATCACTGATAATTTGTGATCTAACAAAGTTTGTACAAGATTTCACGCTTGTCAAAGGAAAAACACACCAAACTACTAATTTATATTTTCTAGGTTTTGCATGTTAAAGTCTAAATATCAATCAAACAAAATGAACAAACATTTGGTTTTAGTATTTAAAAAAACCCATATTTCAATCTAGTGCATTAAAACACTTTTAATTTCATGTTTTTGTGTGTTGTAACTAAAATGCATGCTCTCCTCTTGCCCCTTGTCGGATCCTAAGGATTAGAAATAGCCAAGTTTTTTTTTTCTTTCAGCTATGTGAGTTAGACCTTGATCCTTAAGTGTAAGTATTTAAGGTTCAACGATTGGGATTTCATCCCCCAATATTTAGACTAACCTTCTATTCTGATAGGGTATATAAATTTAGGGAGGAGATGTCATTATTGGTTGAGCAGTGTCATGTTCTAAATGTGTTGTGAAGTGAGAGTCTTTTATGTTATAATACCTAGACCCCATACAACACCCATTGAGGAATGATTTTCTGATGGCACTCTAATAACACATTAATCGACATGTTCCATGGACTTGGGACCCATTGTACCATGAGGTATATAGAGGATGCATCTAATTTTTTTTATTTGAACCTAGTTTAAGACCGATCATTCAAAAACATTTATTAGTGTGAGGGAAACCAACATCCTTCAAAATATTCACATCGTACATCCATATAGTGAAGGTTGGGAGACAAATAGAGTCACTGCTTTATGCAATTATATACGTGGGTTATTAGTTGCATTAACACCTTTTATACTAAGCATAGGGGATTGTCACTTGCATGATTTTGTTTGATTATTGTAGAGGCTTGTATTGATTACATACCTTAAATGCTTCAAATGAAGTCAAATCCATCAAAATTTAAGTGTTACCATTTAGGTCTAAACCCTCTAAAGTCAAACATATAAAGTCAACAAATTCAAATTCCAACATTCGAATATGAACATCTAAGGTCAACTTTGACCAAGTAAAAATAATTCATCAGTCAAAATCAAATATCCAAAGGTTAAATTTTCAACTTGGACTTAGTCAAACATCAAATCTCCTTCTTGATCCTTCATTCACTAATCATAAATCTAATCATGTCCTATAACCACCCCTCTAAGGATATTTTTATATGTAAGAAAAAGATACATCCAAGTCTAAAAATCAACCATTAGGGATATGCCAATATCCCTTTCCAAATCATAATCAAACTCCTCCATTCCAAATAAAGGTCAGTGTGATCAATCTATCCTAGAATAACCCATCTTTAATGAGCATATTTTTTATTGAATCACCCATATTTGTCCAATCCAAACCATTATTATCCCACCCATGTTTTAATAATCACCCATATTTTATGAGCTAATATTTTAGAAACCATCATTTTCTCAACCACCCATCCTTGGTCAAACTATATTTGACCAACCTATCTTTGACCAGCCACCCATCTTCAACAAACTACTAGTCTCTGATGAACTCATCTTTGACAACATTATCCTTGGCTTATCACCTCATCTCCCATAACATATCAAACCATCCAAAACCCAACATTGCATGCCTCAAGTGATAATGGTACTTGTAGATAAAAAAACACCAACATCAAAATGCCTTCCATGTGGACAGGCCCATCCTACATAACAAAAAACCATCAACATTAAAGTTAACATCAAAATCAGAACCACCATCAACATCAACATCATATCTATTTTAAAATACTTCATTTTTCAAATTGGACCTCCTCATATATGAGAAAATCATCAACAATAATCCTACTTGGTTACACAGAGATAACCCCACGAATTATTTCCCAAGTAATAAAAATATTATAGCAATCAGAGTCCTTACAATAATGAGTTACAACAAGAAATGCCTTAGTATCCACGAACATGGAATAATCAAACCATCAATGTATATACACATAAAGGATCTCACAACATCAGCTAAAACCATCACAAATCCATGTAAGATGTATGTGACACTTTCATAATTTTTAGCCTCATCAAACATTGAAACATGCTTCATTAATAGTCCTTATGAGGAATGTGTTTCCACCCAGCCTCTTATTAATATCCTACATATTTTCTACCATCTTGAAATTTTATTCCCCACACACATCGATTGGGACCAAAAAAATCACTTACCGTTAGCCTTGTTTCATAAAATCAAACAATTATAGAATTCATGACTGGCATCTAGCTAGGAAAGCATAAAGCAACATCAAAATATCTTAGGGAATACCAAGCATTCCTCCATCTAGATGAACCCAACAATAAAACAAATAAAATACACAATCAATGTCCCCTAGTGAAAACATTTTTGCGGTATTATGGGATAATCTAAATCAAATTCAAAGTAAAAAATCAAGGTCCTTTAGTGAAAACCTCTTTGAGGCACTATCGAACCCAAATAAAAATCAAAGTCAAGAAAATCAAGAAAATGAATCCCTTCATGAATTTGTTTTAGGCCACCAAGGGATGAAGAAATCAATCTCCCTCCTATGTCATCATAGTTTTAGGAAAATTACAAATCACAAGTTACAAACACCATCATTAAATAAGGAAATCCCCAAAATATACAATTGTAAAATAATCTTAGTCTAAAAAAATGAGAGATTGTTGGTTTCAATCCCCCTTCACATCATCAACAAACATCCTCTACTTAATATGAATTTTATTTCTCCATCCTTGGCAACACCCACTAGCATAGGGGATATGATGGCATCATGATCGATTTGGAAGAATCAAATCTAGAAATCAATGAATTTCATGATGACATTGTTGGAGTGCACACATAAAGGATCCAATTCTACAATAACAAAAAAAAATAAAAATAAAAATAAATAAATAAAGAAAGAAAGAAAGAAAAAGAGAGAGAAATAATGTGTCCAATGATGAAAACCATTTTTGTGCCACATTTGGAAAGTACCATGAGGAAAACCAAGTTTCTAGCATCGTGCGTAAATAATCCATTGTATTCAAGTACCTCACCACTTGAGGCAACCCCATTCCCATCTACATCCTTCATCAAAACCATATCAACTATCCAAATCCTCATAAATATATCAAAAAAATAAAAGGGAGAAATAATGTGTCCAATAATGAAAACCATTTTATAGCGTGTTTAAAAAGTACCATGATGAAAACCAATTATTTAGCATTGTGTATAAATAATCCATTGTATGCAAGTACCTCACCACTTGGGGCAACCCCATTCCCATCTACATCCTTCATCCAAACCATATCAACTATCCAAATCCTCATCCTACAACCATCCCCTTATCCATCTTATCTTATCCATATTTCTTCCCATCTTAATAAAATATTAAGAGATAGAAATGGGTTTAAATTATATGATGGGTGACTTTTGGAGGCATGTGGGAACAAGCATCTTCACCCATGTGCTTGTGGGGTGCATTTATCTATGGGCCCTTTTGGTCGGATTCAAAAAAGGTTGATTGAGGCATCTTTTGACTCATGTGAGTGAACATGGGTTGTAGGGACATTGACCACTATGCTTTATTGGAGTCACATGTGAATTAGGGACAACATGTTTGGGTCACATGGAGGTGGGATCCTCAAGTCAAAAGTGGGAGCATCTTTTGACTAGCACATGTGAGGGAGACAAGTTTTCTATTCATGAATAGTAAGGCTACATGGAGGGTGGTGAAATTTATTCTCTCTCCTCTTTACCATCCATTATTATGTTCTCTCCTTGTATTATATACATGCATGATACTCTTTCTTTGTATTATAAGCTTAGAGAGAAAGTGTAAGGTTGGAAAGTAAGAGTGAAAGTGTATGAAGCTTGTGAGTGTGTAAAATCTTGTAATTATTTTATTGAGAAGCTTTTCATAGCTTGAATGCTTGTGTGAAAGCATTGTAAGAGAGGAGTGTGTTAAGAGAGGAAGCTTTGTGGAGAGGTTGTTATTTAGAATTTAATAAGAAGACTATAGTTGCCTATTGTCCATGGTTTTTCCTTACACTTAGCAAGGTTTCCACATTATCTACTTGTGTAATGTGTTTTTTTCTATCATTTTTATTTTAGCTTGTTATTTTTGCATTTAATTTTCTTGCACAATATGATATTATTTTTTAATAATGTCATGTATTTGTAATTGAGGCCATCTTTTGGCATATGACAAAAGTACATCATGATTTTTTCATAGCTTAATGTGTTTTTATCATTTTTTTATTGGATCAGGGGTAAGTCATTCTGCACATCACTACTAGTTATTCATGGAATTTTATATCATGGTGCATACTATTGTGTGCAAAAAAAAAATCATGTTGTAAAATATATGTGGAGACATGTGTTAAACTGATAGTATATCCCCTTTCAAAATCTATATGTCTATTAATCATTTATTTTAAAATCAAATCATCTTATGCATCTTCGACCAAGTTAAGGTCAAATAATCTATTATCATCATCATTCCTCCCTTATTGGGATAACTACATTGGCCTAAGGCCTAGTTAGACTATGTATGTAGTGATTAGTCAAATGAAGTTTTTGAGGTTAGCTCGCCCATTCTTGTTATTCTTTCCATTTCCATTCTCCATTCTTATTATTTTTTCCATCATTTTGTATAACTAATTATCCATGTATAATCACATCATTATTACATCACTTGGGGCTTCCTTGTGTTCCTAGTGTTTTCTAGATTCTTCAATTTTTTAAAATTCATTATACCATTCACACATAAATTTGTGTCAACATATCAACCTATCAAATTCATGATATCCATAAACATAATCATCTCATCATTAATCTATGCAATAGGTTAAATCCATTATCTATGATTTCAAATCAATTAATCAATTAGTTAATCAATCATCCATCCAATCCAAGCTCGTAGCTTCCACCCTGCTTGGGGCAAATTCAAGCTTATAGATTTTCAATGAGATAGATCATTCCTGAATCCAAAATCATAGTTTTTTGAGATATTTCATTCATAAATCTACCCTGCTCGGGGAAAATGAAAGCGTGTAACTTATTTCAGGATGTATCTTTCCAAAATTTGCTCTGCTTGGGGAAAATACATCCATCTTCATCATAAATCAAAGCATGCAAGAATTAACTCAATTAATTTAATCTCATCCATGGGTTAATCTCATTTATCCATGACATCCTTTGATATTTTTTCCTTTCCTCTCATTTTAAGATCCCATCTGTGTCTGTCATCCCCATATTCCCTCTCAAAGGGGCACCATCCATCACATTATTTCATCATCATAATTAACTGACCTTCATCCTCCCATATTTTTTCCATCTTATTCATTTCTTTTAAAAATCGTTACTCTACCCATTATGTCTCACAATTCCATTTCAAATAGGGAAAAAATGTAGACACTTAAAATTAGACACTTGATGTTGATTTTAACTATCCACTAACATCAAACTTAAATTATCTAGTTGGTATCCTATCTACAATAACATCCCTAGACTTCTCTATTCATCACCCCTAGCTAATTAATCCCTTCTTCCATAACCATATCCAACCCCAAAAAATCACATCACATTACATTAGTTAATTAATCTATGTTAATTAGCTATTCTCATAAATAATGAAAAATTCCATGGAATGCACCTTTCCCATTTTTCATAAATCAAATAAATATAAAAAATCCTCACATCAGACTCAGATCTATTTGCGATATTCACATTCTCCCAAAAAATGAATTTTATATTCATTCTCAATCCCAAGGTGATCCCTTTTTCAACAAGGCATTTCATACCCCACTCTTCATAAATAGAAAGCATTACACACTCCAACTCCTCTCATTTATGAGGAGGAAGGAATTATCCTCATCTATTGATCTTAAATATCATACAACGATACACATCAGTTAGGAAACTCTATATATTTAATGGCCACTCTTAATTTTAAACAATATTATTCATGCAACAAAGTGCTACTAATGTATGAGTCGAAGCTTCAACACACATCCTCACTCATCCAACCCAAACATCCATTTCGCAAGGGGAGGGTTGTTGAATTATCTATGTGTCTCGATGAACCTTTGAAACTACATCCATTTGAGAATAATCTAATCAAAATGAGTAACAAAAATTATATTGGGTAAAATCAAGGTATACATTTATTTTATTGTTTCTCTCTTTGATAGCTATTCCAAGGTATCTCATTTGTGAAGTTTTTTTAGTATCTTGTATGTGCTTTTGTTTTTATCTTTCTAATGATTTCATTTTACTAATGAATTTCATTTTGATATATACAAGATGACCCTGAGCTTACTTAAGTATTGTAAAGTCAAGAGCATAACTGAACATGTGCATAAGTGTGAACTAATTTAGCAAACTAAGGGAATCACCTCGCTTGAGAAGAAAATAACATAGTTTGATACTACATTACTTGATCTTGCACGCACTTGGTATTTGAAGTTGTATCTTATAGATACTCAATTATCACCACTCTCATGTCAAAATTACAATTAGAATGATTTATAGAAATGCCACACAAATCATTGAAGCATCCCAATTTTATCTACACATTAGACATAAACATTCTGAAACACATAGGTGCAACCCTAATTGGGGAAATACATCGTATTCTATTATCACATTATTCTAATTCATCCTCACGAAGGTGGTCAATTTGCAAGCAATGATTTCAAATAATTAAATAAGGCATTATTCAACTCTCAAAATGACATAAAAACTAACTGGGATTATTTATCTAATAATCAAATCAAAAATCTAACTTATTCCTAAGTGAAAAATACATAGAATTGGATAATATTGGAATTATGTAAATCCAAGTATTCAATAAATATCTAAAATGATGACATCATCATGACATTATTTTGGAAATTGTCGAGCACATACAAAATATCAATAAAATATCTTAATTCGTAATCCATGCTTAATTAATGCCAAATATTGATTGAATTTTGCCTACCAATATTTACCAATGCTCAACCACACATCTTGAAACACATCTAATGGTTTGAATCATTTCAAGAAAATTATAAATACAAAGGCCTATTACCATTATTCTTAATGTTGAACATAAAATGAAGTGATACCATTTTTAGTAGCCTTTCAGCCATAAAACCTTCAAACTATTTCTTCTATTTGATCAATTACTCCAAATTGTAAGGGGAGATGTTGCCTGTGTGACCATGTCAAAACATTGATAAAGACTCCAAGATATATATTCAGGTACAAATATGTATATATAATAGTTAAAAACAACATCCATGAGGAAGGTAATCATCTTGATTTATTTTCTATTTGTTTATCTCTTTTAGACCTTGCCCAATTTGATGAATCATGCTTGAGAAGTTATGTTTTGTGAATTTGTTTGATTTTGAATATTAACAAAAGAAGTTAACCTCAATTGTAATCATGTGTTTACATTTGGCATGGCCCATGGGAATGCACACCCCACAAACCTCTCCAAAGGCCTTCTTAGTCTTCTAATTATGAAATTAGATCACTCTTTGACTTTAATTTTCTTATTTTACCTCTATTTTTTACATTTTTTCATCTCCTGAGCATCGATGATATTGTATTATGTGTCGGTGAGTTCATTCTCATGAACGATGAGATTGATTTTCAGATCAAAAGTTTTACATTCTTTGTTCTCTATGTTTTCACTATGTTTTTAGGAAAATGATGAAAAAAACCTACACAACAATGAGAATGACCTACACAATGGTGAGATTGACCTATTGAATGGTAGTTTTGCGAGATCATTCTACAAACAGTGAGATCACTCTGTAAAATGGAGAGATCATGAGGCCATAAACTACCCAATTTTGAGAGGCTCGTTTGCTGTCATTTGGACTCCATTTTTTATGATTTTTTTTAAAACCATGTGTTTTATCATAAATTTTTAGATTATGTAGTTCTTTTGGCTTCATGTTACATAGATTTTTATAAAATAGAAATTAAAAAAGTGTTAATGTGTTTTTAGGAAAATGGTAGTTTAGTGACCAAAATGGTGGATTTGTTCTACTAACTGATAATTTTGTGACCAAACTAGTGACATCATGTCTATTTTTGCTTTTTTTTGTGTTATCTGCTAAACATTTATTTCACTCTGCAAAAAGGTAGTTTCACTCTGCAAATGGTGAGACCACCCCACAAAGGGTAGATTTACTTTGCTAAATAGTGAGATCACTTTGTAAAATGACGAGATTGTTGGTCGTAACCTGCCCAACTTCTAGAGGCACATTCAAGTTCATCTAGAATCCCTTCTTGATAATTTTTTTTAAAACCATGTGTTTTCTCATGAATTTTTTATTATACAGTTAGTTTTGCTTAATGTTGCATAGGTTTTCCATAAAATAGAATGTATAATAATGAAAATTTATTTGCTCGTAAGCTACCCATCAAAGAGACCATATTAAAAATCTAACTTGTTTGCTGCATGTTTCACTTGAAAAAGACCATATTTAAAACTCCTAATTTTTTATTGTAGGTTTTTCTAGCTAAAGAAGTGGATTTAGTGCTAAAAAAGGCAAGTTTTTACTCATATTTCCATTTGTGTTTAAGTAAATAACCTAAATTTCATTTAGTGCTCTAAAACAACTTACTTTTTATGATTTGCTTAAGTATTATCACTTGCTTAATTATTTGTAAACCATCATGTCTATGCTCTCCCCTCTTGGGAACTTGGGTGACCAAAAACATATAGGTTACTTATTTTCTGTTTACCCAAAATGTTATTTGGAGTATGCTCTTCTCTTGACCATTTATGTTCCTAAGAATAAAAAGCAAACACTCATTTCCTTTATTACTTTTAGACTATGTGTGGTGGACTTCATCACCTTCTTGTGAGTTATTAAGGCATGATAATTGGGATTTAATTCTCAAATGCACATACTAACCTAGTTATCTGATGGGATATATAAATTAAGACTACACTAATTAAATTTTTAGCTGAAATCTCCCTCAAAGCTCGAAATTTTCTAGTAACACTTCACTAAAATCCTATGGATGAAGTGGTCACAAAGGGACAAGACCCTTATATAAATATCCCATTAATTCATGATGTCTAATTGATTGATTTGATCCCTTTGAGTACCATTTATAAATCCAAACAAAAACTTTAGAATAAAAACCTCCTTTGTCATGAAATTCTCATTGATGTAAGGGTACAAAGGTATCAACTCTCAAATATTACCTTTATGTATGAAACTTTGAGATAAGGGTGGATTAAAACACCACCATAATTGCATTTAATTACTTAATGAATCATTAATTTTTTAATTCTCTTAAAGGTGAGTATATCAAAGGATCAATGATTATACCATAATCCTATGTTAATTATTAAATTAGCTTCATGATACTTATGTGTTGATTCTTGATTGTTATGTCAAAAACTCATTTGTATTCAAAACCAAATTCAATAAAAATTCAAGTCCAAAATCAAAGGTCCAAAACATAGTCCCTTCTACCTTGTGAGATGAGACATTACGCTGCCCAATTTTCAAGCTATCTTTACTCCATTTTAATGTTACACTAACCAATTGTATCATTATGTTGTTTCCATGGTATTGTTATACCATCCAATTAAAAACCATTCAAATTAGGTCCATTTGGATCCAACTCTAGTTTGGAATCAATTATTCACATTAGGTCACTTTTTACCCGATTCCTATATTAAGCTAATCAAAGCCAAATTTGGTTCATCTTGAACCATGTATCAAACCAATTTTGTACCTAACTGAATCAAAGCCAAATCAGGTTAGTCTTGAACCACATGCCAATTCTAATCCAGTTCATCTTAAACCCCATTCCAATCTAATCAAGTTCATCTTATACCAAGTTCTAATTCTAATTCCAAATCAAGTCAACTTTGACCAAAGTTAGCTTCAAAGCCAAACAATTAGAATAATGCCAAATCAGGTATATTTTGACCAAATCTAATTATACTGATTCAATTGCATGCCAATGCAAACCACTTTTTGTCTTTTCATTCAATCTCTCACACCTGTCAGTTGGGAATTATGAAGTCATGTCATACATCATTTCTTTCATTTGAGTCATAGTAAGTCTATTCTGCCCTATTTGGTGTAATTTTTATTAGACCAAGATTACCCTCTTTAGACCCATTCCAATCAAGTTTATTCAGCCCTATTTTGGGCAATTCCTATTAGACCAAGATCGCCCTATTTGGTCCAGTTATATGTATACCAAGCTAATTATGCACTCTTTGAGTCAATTCTACCAAGTCAAGACCACCCTCTTTGGGCCAATTTCAAAGACCAAGACCATCTCTTTGGTCCAATTTCAAAGACCAAGACTACCCTCTTTGGGGCCCATTCCAATCAATTTTATTTCACCATGTTTGGGATAATTTCAATCATAAACCAAAATATCCCTCTTTGGGACAATTTCATTCAAGACCAATTCCTTTGCATGAATCCTTGCTTTTCATACCAAAAAACTCTACTAGAAGGAGACTAGTATTTTTCATAATAAGAGACCAATGAAGTTATGGTCATTGAAAGAAATACCACTATGAAATCCATCTCAAACCCATTTAAAGTAGAATTTTATGGACTCAAAATATTTTCAAATACTTTTAGCATTGAAAGGGCCCTCAATTTTAATTGGGGCATGAGTTATCAAAAATTTGTGGAAATCAATGTTTCTCCAACTAGACATACCATAGGGATATCCAAAATAAATAGTGAGAATAATTTTCCAATATCCATTACCTTCAACAACTATGAAAATCTATTTAGCATAAAGGGCAATGTTCTACTTATAAATATCAATAATCCCTATACCTCATTTATTACGAGGAAGAAAACAAATATCCCAAACAACTCTATGGAACCCTCAAGTTTGCTTGACTTTAAACCAAATAAAAGTTTTGAGAATCTTTGTCAATTTTTCATAAGAGGATTTACAAGTGGCCCAATAGGAGGAGTACGACATGAGTAAAAACCAGAATCTTAGTACACACATGAAAATTCCCTTCTAAAGAGAGGGGCTTGGTGAAACTTTAGGAAATTTTAATAAAAAATTGGTTTGGGATGTTGGATGGGGGAGATCCCCCATCCAAAAATTATAATTTCTAATCCATTGATCCATAAGATTATCAATCACAACAATCTATGCTTATTCGATACCCACATTTTCCAAACATTCAACCATTGCATTATCATCATGAAAAAGGGAAGGTCAAACCAATATTTGAAATCTAACAACCTGTGCCAAGTTTGAACAAGAATATCATTAATTTTCTAGGTCTAAGGTTTCAGATTATTTAGGGTGTTAATACTGATATTGAAGTCACCTTCAATTATCATCTTATTGATGTTACATTAGTCAATCATCTATAAGCCCAATACTAAATTTTGAGCTTCAACCTCATTTTAGTACCATCAACAAGTTTTTAGGGCATTACTCTTATTAGCAAACTTGAACAACCTTGGATAGCATAACCAAATCCAAAAAGCTTGTAAGGTTTCTCTATCAACCCCATAAAAGTACAATTTAAAATAACAAGCCGAAGGTGGCACCCAAGCTGAGTTTTTTAGCCTAGCCTTAAGCTTTGAAACTACCCTTGACCCATTAATGGAAATAAACTAATACAAAACTAGTCATTACACTGTTAATACAATATTGAAATTAAGGCATAATTAATTTAATTTATTAATACAAAATTAATTGTTGTGAAAAGTAGTGTGTAGTGGAATTAAAGCATGTTGATGAGCATAATTAAACCTGACATAGCTAATCATGCTTGCATACAACCTCACTAATCAACGATGGGACCACGTAGTCACTTTGTTTATCAATCCTACTACTTTCACTAATTGTCAACTTAGGGAAATATAACCTTATAAGGAGTCTAAATTGTATATGCAACACTAAACCACATGGAATATTGAGAGGACTAATTCAACATTGTTGAAAGTAAATGATAGGAAGTAAATTAAATAACATGAAATGAAATGTCAATCTATATTGGATTCTTCTCACACAATATTGAAAGTACACACACTAAATTGAGAGGTACATGCATTTATGGGAATAGAATGAAATAAAATCACATGCAACATAAATGAATTAATTAACAAATGGAAACTAGACTATAGAATTTGAGTGAGTGGGCCCTACCTTGGTTGGACTAGAGCTTAAATCCCCTCCTTAATTAAAACAAGATTAAATCAAAGTAACTTATTTATTCATCTAAATGAAACTATGACATATTCATTATAATATGAACTGATGTTAAACTTTACTAACTTACTTCTTCTCCAATTACTTGATTATTTACTCCTTCCTTTCAACCCACAACTTCCCTCTTAAATAGAGAAGGTAGGGTATTATTGGAAGATATATAAAATATAAAGGTTATAACCATAATTTGATGTTATTCCCATAATAAAATAATCTAAACAACAATACTAATATATCATAAATAATATATGATGATACAACTAACAACATAAAATATAATAAATTTGTTTCATTGTTGCAAAAATCTTGGAGCCACATCCAATGGAAGAATAATGATAATGAGGTGTTCCAAACATTGACTTGTATTTTCCTTGATTATAGGTGTTGTTCACTCCAAATTCTCTCCCTAATATTGAAATACCCATGAGATTGGGTATTCCTTAAAACATAATATGGGGACAACTATGAACTTTGATCCTCCATTTTAGGACTGATCTAAAATCAACTCAGGGCAGGGCTGCCAATATTTGATTTCACAAATGGAGTTTGCATGAATAGTCTCCAAGAGATGTAATATTACCACTGAAAGTTTAATATGGAGTTCTTGCATACATATCTAATTATCAAAAAATATTATGTGAATTTGAGTATTATGCTATTATGTTTATAAACACAAGGGGAAAGGGTAGTTAAATCTTTGAAAACAAACATAAAAGAGAATAGAGAGTAAGGCAGAAAAAGAATCCTTCAAGTCTAGAATGAGTTCAATTCGTTGATAATAGAACCAAGTGACCTTGCCATAATTATACCACTATACATTGAGTTTTACTAAATTTATACCTCTAAGAGCACATAGTGGGAAGAGTATGAGGAAATAGATGGAATGCCTCAAATATGAGCCTCACTAAATATGAGTACTAAGGGTTTTATAGAAAACTACAAATAAACACTTGATGGTAATTTGTAGATTAACACACAAATTAAAATTACTATAGAAGGGAAATGAGAGAGATCACACAGTGATTATAATATCCAAACACATCATCACCATGGCACACATAAAGTAATAAAGTATTAATCTAATTAATATAAAATTGACAAGCATTCAAAAATGGAGATGAAAGATAATTGAGATGCAAAACAAACCCTTTGTAGAAAATAGTAATTATATTCATTAAAGGTGAGTGTTGTTTAAAAATCAATCTTGGATAACTTTACAGTCTAAAGAGATGAAGGAAAAATAGGTGAAATCTTAGCTATAATCTAACAACACTTGCAAGCAAGTTTTTTAGTCAACCCCTATATTCCAATATGGATTTTCCTTATATAGATGAGGATGGGATTCACCTCCAAATAACATGAGATTCCCATCCTAGGCCATGATGGATACTCAACCATAATTCAAAATTAAAAACAAACAAATCCCCTTAAACCTATAAAAATATTCGTGAGGACCACTTACTTGATGTGCGGAGGTGGATGTGCAGGTTTAGCTCCTAACTGCTTTTTAGCTTAACAAGATTCATTGAAGGGTCCTTGATTGTTACCTCAGCTTGAGTTGCTAACCTATGGCAGAATTAGAAGGGTGCTTCCATTAACACCTGAACCTTGGAGACATAGTTGATGCTCATCATGGATTGCATTGATAGTTCTAGAACCACCTATGCCCCTTATTTGTTAGCTTTAGCGACCTTATCCCTAATGACCTAGTTGAATTGACCCAAGTGGACTCTAAATTATTCCTTGTCCAACAAAGTTTCATCTGAGTGGAATAACACAGAGATATTGACCTCTTTGAAGTAGGTCAATATATTCTTCCTACCCTCCTCCAAGGATCCATTTATAGTACGCACCAAAGCCATCCACTCCTCCATAGTGGCCTTCATATTCTTGGTGTATGTCTAATATAACCCCAAGTCTGTGGTTGGCATTATTTTCAATTTTAGGAGCATGCCCTTGTTAATCACCAACATCAACTTCCTACACTTTCCTTCTATCTCTGCAATCCTCTCCAAGTAAGCCCAAGTCCACTAGATAAGCACAATGATCTTATCCAAAGTATCCACCACTTTCTTGAGAACTGAGAAGAGTAGTGAGAGGGATTCATTGACATGCCCAATAAACCCAATGATGAAAGAGATCTTCACCTAGGCTTCTAAGGTCCAAACCTATCTTTGCATGTCCTTGAGGAGATTTTTTGGCATATCATGAGTTTCCTAGATAACAAAGAGTGGATCCTTAGCCATCCTTTCTTCCCTAGTGAAATTACTCACCTTAGTGAGGGATAATAGATCTTAAAGGGTCTACCAAACCATCAAGTTCCCCTCTTGGATGAACCCCTATGTTAAAGTCCTCTTCATGTTCCCTAAAGATGGTCAAAGCTCCATTATACGTCTGAGTCATCTTTGATGGTCATCTTTGGTGCCTATAACCTTGGGACTATTCCACAAGTTGTGGGAGTGTAGGAGGGGTGGCTAAGATGGTGGTGAAGGGTGGGGGATGAGGTGGAGGGGAAATGGAGGAATTGAAAGGTGTAAACAAGGAAAAAATGGAGGTAGAGGGGGCATGGGAGTGAAAGGGGGAAGAACAAAGGGGGAGGCCCATAGGAACATTTATACTCACCACTACTCTTGGGTCATGCCCACTTTAGGGGAAATTACTCTTAGGAGAGGGATACTAAACATAAGGGAAGATATTGGCTAGTTGAAGCCAAATCCATGGGCGCCCAGAGTAATAGAAAGAGGGGACCAAGGAAAAATACACTAAGGTGATGTGGCTGGGGTCGAAAGAATAATAGAGGTCAGTAAAGGGGGTTAGATTAGAGTGGAAGGAATTTGAACTAAAGCCAGAGTATGAGATACCTTTTACTTCTTCTTGGGCCTTTTACTCAGGTTAGTTCTAAATGTTGTGATGGATGGACTAGCTAGAATAGCATGAGTCATGGGGGTTGATAGTAGAGTAACTATGACTATTGAGGGAGGTTCAGGGATGATTTAATGGGGGACCAAGATAGTCCCTACCATTGGCAATATGTTCTCAATGGTTTTAGCCACGCTTACTAATGAAGATGTCCCTGATGGTACCTGGACTGAAAGTAAGCCTAAAGAAGGAATCGAGAGGGTCTTAGGCTATAAAATGTATGGGGCAGAGAGGAATGAAGAGGTAAGGATGTTCAAGAAGACTGCGTTCAAAGGTACATAGGTAAATGATGGATGGGGTATAATGCATAAAAAAGGAGGCACCACCTCGGCAGTTTATGGGAGTGGAGTAGAACTCATGGGTGTCAGGACCAGGAGATGGAAAGTGACAAGAGTAAGGGGTGGAAGGGAGATGAATTAAATTGGAGGTGTAAGGGGTGGAACTTATATTTGTGCTTTCTAGGAGCTTCATTTTGATCTCACACCTAGATTTCTATTCAAGTCAAACCTTAGGGTCTATGCGACCCAGGGTTAAGGTGGAGGTGGATGAGTTGGCTATGTTTGGGCTGCCTACCACCAATTAACATTGGTTTAGTCTGGTCATGACCAAACTATTAGAGCTATCAGAGGTGGAAAAGGTGTATTTGGGGTGCTAGGAGAAACTAGAGGAGGTAAAGCTGGGACATGAGGAGTAGGAGTTACTTGAGGAGGCAAAGCTAGAACTAGAGCACAAGGGGGAGAAGGTGGTGGAATGCCCTACAAAATACTTTGAGAGATAGAAGGAGGAGTCAGTGTTGGATCCTCTATGGATCAAGCAAGAGATAGAGGGGAAACATATGGGCCTGCCTAAACCTTCCTTCATTTTTTCTTATTTTTCATCATGATCTCGGACAATACCTCTTGGTCATCAATAGCATCCAAGTATACCTCATCATCATCCTATATTTGATGACTATAGTTTATATTAAGGCAAGTTAAATACCATGTCAAGTGATCTTTGATTATCCCCTTAGGGTCCCAATGCCAGAGCTCAGCTCTCCCTAGGGCAAAGGAGTCCCACCCAAACACCATCTTCTAGAGGGGAGCGAAGGCTTTGTACATGTGGTACTTGATAGTGATAAGGAGTGGTGGGCACACCTTCTACTGGTAGCCTATATAAAAACCAAAGATACCCTTCACTAGTTGGTATTCGATAGCTTGCTCTGCCAGATGATATAGGATGAAATACAACAATCATAGGGGTTGTTTAAGGACACCCACAAATTGAATCACGATGTCCTCTTTGTAGTACCAGTAGTCCCTGATGGCAATGATGGAGTCTCAGATTACCTGAGATAGATGGGGCATTAGGACCTCATTAATCACATTGTAGACCACCATATATAAGTTCTCATAGATGTCTTAGATGTGGTTCTTCTACTGGTGTCCATATAATGTTTAGAAAACTACATGAACTGTTGATCCCCCAGGAACCCATCCAGGAAAAGCCAATTTTTTGAAGGAGAGCATCCTGCAAACCACATCCACAAGGTAGCTCATCATATATAAATTACCTTTGGTTCAAGCATCTGTGATGGCATTGACCAACTTGAATTTGATCAATTCTCCCATGTTCAGAACTTTAGAGCATGTGAGGATCATGTGGAGGAGGGGCACCCATAGTTCGTTAACATGCAAGTAGTCCTAGACTCTGAACAATCAGTTTAGTAGAATCATGCCTACCTAGACTTCTTCTCAAAAGGTGTAGACTGTATATGCAGTTATGTCCTCCTTCATGACCTATTTAACATCTAAGTTCTTGATCCAGTCTTTCAAAAAAAATTATATTTACAACATCTCCATATAGACCTTCACCATCATAGCATCATAAGAGAAGGTGAAATCTGGGAGGGAGTAATATGCCTTTTAGGTGTACTTGGAGTTATAATTGATTTATTGTTGAGAGTTGAGAAATCACACCCAGTCATGGACCCCATCCTACACTCAAATGATAGGAGAAGGAGGTTGTTGAACAAGTCAGTGAAGGGAAACACCTCTAGCTTGGTTGCATCCATGTGAAGTCTGCACTGTAGGCCCAAAGGGCATCCTTGAATTCTACTTATTGGTCATCATCAGAGCTTGAGTCTCTAGGAGCCTACTAGACTACTTTGAACATGTCATTATAGTGCTTGAACTTGGTCAAGCCATCTAGGAATAAGGTATCCCGATACTTGGACTCAACCTTTAGGTTAGAAGAGGATGCAACCATTATAGCAAAATGTAAGGGCAATAAGAAGGCTCTGAGTGTAGGAGGCAAGAAACATAAGGGTATTCGATAATAATTGGCAAGCTAAGAGATGGAGTGCTCTCAAAGGTATGTGGTGGTAATCGTTAATGGGATTTTTTTAGGATTTTATAAATGCAAGCACACAATCTCCTATATTAATGATGTTTGGCGGCTCACTTACTGTGAATTCAAATTTAAGTCAGTGGTTGGATTTCCTCTCTTTATTTCTAAATCCAGAGTTAAATTTAGATCCCATGATCCTCCACTACCAATTGGGTTTAGCAATGGCAATGGGATCTTTTAAAATTTTCCAATTGGGCCCAAATTTCTATCTTTAATAATACCCAACGTGTGGTAGTCACACAATCACATCTCTTAGAGGTTTACCGGTTAACTCTCACTTTATGCCACATGTCATATGCTCATTGACCCTCATGCTAATGGTCAACACCTAGGCATGGATTCATACTCCATGTCATACTCTTAGGAAGGGTAAGGTGTCACTCAAGGACATTTGGGGCACTCTGATTGGTCGTTAGGCTCAATTTGTACCCTAGTCTAACTCTTCTAAGGCCTTAGGTGACCACCTATTTATCTGCCTTACTGTACAACATGGCACCTTCTAGTTAGGCCAGGCTCTTTCAGGCTTTGATATCTCTAATAAGTCTGATGAATGTATGCTTTGGTAACTTTGCAATGTGGTACCTTTTAATTAGGCTGGGCTCTCTCAGGGTTTGATAGGTTCAGGGATTGGCCACTCTAGCAAGTCCATAACATGGTGCCTTCTAATTAGTACATTCTCTCCAAGGATCTGACATCTCTAATAGGTTTAAGGATAGGCTACTCTTATAATTCAATGATGTGGTGCCTTCTAATTAGGCCAGGTTCTCTAGGGCTCTGACATCTCTGCCAGGTCCGAGGACTAGTCACTCTAACAACTCGATGACATGGCACCTTATGGTTAGGTTGGGCTTTCTTGGGCTCTAATATTTGATAGGTTTGGGGATTAGCCACTCAGACAACTAAGTGGCATGGTGCCTTCTAATTAGGTCAGGATCTCCCAAGCTCTAACATCTCTGATAGGTCTGAGGACTAGCCACTCTGACAATTGGGTGATGTGGCACCTTTTGATTAGGCTAATCTCTCCCAGGATCTAACATCTCTAACAAGTTTGGGGACTGGCCACTCTGATATTTAGGCAACATGGTGCCTTATGATTAGGCTAGGCTCTCCTAAGATTTAACATGTTTAACAGGTTTAGGGACTTGCTGCTCTAGCAACTTGGTGATGTGGCACCTTCTGATTAGGTCATTTTCTCCTGTAAAACCCACAAAAAGACTAAAATAAGTGAAACAATGCATAATACATTTAATACTTACTTGCCTGTCATTAAGCTTTTAATTTACCATGAAGGGCAATGGGTTTGTTACTCCGAAAAAGGAATGAGACTTCAGGAACTTCATTTCAAAGTGAACCTGAAATGTTAGCATGCTAATCCATAAAAGAACAAGCCTACCCTAGTCAAAAAGTAAATAAAATTTGCTACTGCTTGAGGAAATTGGGGCGACATAAGATTCTAAGGATTCTATTTCAAGCAAAATCGATAAGAATAAAATAAAGGATTTTGGAGCTTTGGTTCATGGTATCTTTTAGAGAGGTCCTCCATTTCAAGGAAAAGGGGGTGTGTTGGCTACAAGAAATGGTGACTTCCATGGAAAAAGTGATGATAAACACTTAAACCCTAATAGTTTAATTTTATCTTCTTTCACAAAACACAAATTGTAAAAGGGATCATCATACATAATAGAAAAGATAAAGCACCAAAATCTCACAATAGTAAGTGTCATACTGAACTTTCACCTTATAGACGGCCCCCAATGTGTTTTAGGCTATTTTTTAGGAGTGAAATTTTGCCCTTTGGTGAAATTTTAAGGATTGTTTTATCACTTTGTATCGCCTAAAATTATATCATATGCTATAAAAAATAATCCATGTCGCCTCTAGAACGAATCTATGCACGAGCTAAATTCACATAACTAGTTCCTTGTTCCCAAAATATCGGCTACAGGGTCACCTGGGGTAGACATTTTTAATAACGGATAATGGGGTTAGTTTCACCGAACTATGGGTATTAAATTTTTCATAGGTTTGGATAGTGGGGAGCAATAGATCTCGATCATCTCCCTCCTAACCTTGTCTAGACTGCCCAACTGTGTTTTGTCTACCAACTTCTTGAGACATCTGCCACAAGAAAGTCGAGAGAATAATTTGACAGTCGGTCTGCCACAAGCACATTTTTATTATAAAGTTAGCATGAGTTGCTCAGGACAGGTTCATTTTGCATACACAGGGTCTTAGGTTTCACTGCTTTCACAGTTGATAATGGCTCCATTCACAGTATGGTGCCACTGGAGATGAGCCTGTTGATGTTGGTGGTGCGTGTTTTTTGTTGTTAGCACAACTGAAATCCATCTGAGGAAACTAGGAATACTAGTAAGTGTTCTCAACCATCATAATCACCATTCACACCAACAGACTCGATCCCTATACTTAAACAAGTGCTCCAATCCATCGACACCGAGGTAAATATTCAAAATTTTGTTTCCTTGCGCTCTCTCTTACTTGGCAGGCTGAATCGACCAGTGTCTGAATCACTCTATTTCTGCCAGGGCTTAAGGCATGCACAGGATTTTACAAAAATAGCCATAGAAGCCTCAAATCTTATTTCCTTTGGAGTAAGATTCTTCTCAACTTTTTGCTCCTTCGATTTTCATAACTTAATTGTAATCAGCGCTTCCAATTATTTTTTATTTTGTTGATAACTCGATTGCTCTCGGCTATAATAATATATTTACAATGTGTTCTAACCAAAATATATACAAAATTTACTTTTAAAAAAAGTACAGAATTGATCATTATTTCATGGTCCAAATTGTCATTTATAAAAATACCAAAAATACCTAATGTATTTCAACAATTACAGGGAAAATAAATCAAGACAGGTCAACATATCTTCAAGTTCCAAACTCAGCAAATCTCTGTGAACAAAATCTGCTACTGTCTCCCTCACATTTAAAATATAGTCTATGATTACGAATTAATGGACCATAGACAATTAAAATGGGATATCAATTTTGTTGTTTATCTTAGATTTGTCACATATTATTTTGATTAGTGACTCCATCAGCGTTTGTGTGAATGTTCGATTAATTGGTAACATATGGCCTCAATTGTTAGGTTGTGGAGCTAAAAGCTTCACGGTATGCAGACATGGAGGAGGTTGCTAAGGTGCAAAGAAACCGACGTCAGTCAGGCCAACCGACGTCGGTCATATCCAGTGCATAGAGCTGCCAACATCGATCATGGATCGGCCGACGTCGGTCACCTCTAGACTAACAGCGACCGTAGTCGGTCGCCTGTGCAGTTCTGAAACTGTCGGTTTCACAAACAGTTTGTTAACGAACTGGTTGTTTGCATGTTAAAGGCTAATTTTAGCCTTGGAGCTGCGGTTCTAATTATTGTAATTGGATGTCTAATTATTGTTTGAATGAGATCTATATAATAGACTCATGCGCTGTATTGTAAAGTGTGCTAGATAGAGAGAGCAAGGTTAGCTCCTTTAGAGGGAAGAGAGCAAGGTTGGCTCCTCATAGTGCCACGGTGCCAAGTGTGTATGATTAGGTAGATCTACGGGATAGCAAGATCTGGTAGAAGATCCACATGGGTGTTGGTGTCAGTTCTGTAGAATCGGTGTTTAAGATCAAGTTGATCTACAGGTTGTCCAAGATCAGGTAGGAGATCTACATGTGTAAGTAAGATCGGTTTGATTTGCAAGTTGTTGCAAGTTCATGGGAGATCTACTTGGAGTGCGTTGTGTACTCAGTTGAGTATGTGTGTATACTCGGTGGTAATGGCAGTAGTGATACTGACTGGTTGGAGGTGAACAACAGCTCTGTGCTTGAGTTGTTTGTTGTGACCGTGATTGAGAGAGAGAACTCTTGAAGAGATTTACTGTTTGTATGCCCTAGAGGTGTGGGAGCCGTAGAGGAGTGTGAAGAAGATTGTGGCATCTTCTTTGTTGTATTTCCTTCTGGAAGGATATTAATAGAATTGGGTATTGTCTCTCATATTCTGTGTTATTTCCGAATTCTAGTTACTTGTGATTCTAGTTTAATTCTGTGTTTAGTTGCTTATGCAAGGTGATCAATTGTGCTTCCTAGATCCTAACAAAGTGGTATCAGAGCTTTGTGTGTTTTGGGTCCTAACAGTTGGTATCAGAGTGAGGTTGCAGGGAGTAGGTTTGTGTTTGATTACAGGTCACTCTCAGGAGTTTCTGTTTGAGTGGGAGTATAGCAATGGCAGAAAAAAGTACACTAAGAATGGAGGAATTCAAAAGCAAGAATGGTCAATTATGGTGTTATGGAAAGAAAGAGCATGTAAAGAAAGATTGCTGGTTGGTAGAAGATCAGCATGAAGGAGCATGTGTTGCAGGTATTATTGCACTGGTTGTTCTTATATGTTCTTTAGATAAAGTAGAATCTTGGTTTATAGATTATGTTGCATCTTTCCATACAGCCACAAATAGAGTATTTTTTCATGTTAAGGTCCATGGAGACTTTAGAAAGATCTATTTAGGGGTTGGTGAGCCTTATCAAATTATTGGCAAAGGAGAAGTGTGGCTGAAATTACAGACGGACAACACATGGGTGTTGAAGGATGTCATGCAGGTCCTAATTTTGAAGTTGAGGCTAATTTCTTCAAAAAAGTTGGGTGATGAGATATGCACAGGAACTCTCACAGCGGATGCACTTGAATTAGCTGGTGGTAAGAAAGTAGATACTCTTTATCTACCTACTTGTATTACTGATTCTTCTTCTGTTGTGAAGATGTGGCTTTGTAGGCTTGGTCACATCAGCAAGAAGGAGATGCATGTTCTTAAGAGGAAGTCAGATGTCTTTGACAAAATTAAGAACTGAAAAGCCTTGGTGTTTATGGAAGAGATGATGGACAGAGATCATCAGATGGGACTGAATAACTCTGAGCAGGGCAGTTTGAATAGGGTTTTGATTCAAAGTGAGCTCATGGATAAAAATTTATCACTCACAGGAAAACATAGGTACCGACGTCGGTCAGGGGTAATCGACGTCAAACAAGTAGCCACCGATGTCGGTCATGTGCAGACTGAAGAAGGTGGTGTCGGGCAAGTGGCGACCGATGACGATCAGAGAATCGGCGTCGGTGACCAAGTGGACACCGACGTCGGTCAGGGAACCGGCGTCGATAGTCAGGTCAGTCGCATGGAACCTACGTCGGTCGGATGCAGACTAGGTGGTGACCGATGTCGGTTACTAAAATGGATTTTGGGCAGACAGCAAGCTGTCAAGGAGTCTCAAATGCCCATGTAGAGGACTGAAAGTGTAAGTAAGCCTCAAATTCATTATTTTCCTTCTTTATACTTGTTGCTCACTGCAGAGCAGGTAGGATCCAAGAAACAGTGGAAGCATGATATGAATTCTTCGGAAGAGAACCAAACAAGAGATTTGGTAGAGTTGTCAGCCAGGATGAAAGCACTGAGAGACGAATAGATTCTTTGGTTAAAGAAGAGAGGGAATAAACACGTGAGATGGAAGGCTAGGGTATATGGTCTTGAAGAAGCTGTAGGACAGTGGTACAGGTTTGACAAGTGTATGACAAAGCATGGCTTTAGTCAGTGTCATTGTAACCATTGTGTTTTCTTTACCAGGTTGGATGATGATTGCAACATTATCCTGTTACTGTATGTTGTGTGTATGCTTATTGCAGGGTCACACATGCAGGGTTTTGTTGAGCTAAAGGTAAAGTTAGTTCAGTGGTATGCCATGAAGAATTTGAGAGCAGTGAAATTCTTTGGCATGAGTTTTTTTAGAGACATGAAAGGTCACAGGTTAATTTTGTCTCCAGATGATTGTGTGGATAAGGTAGTGGCATGGTTCAAGATGCAAGATGCAAAACTGGTAAGCACACCTATAGATGGACAGTTCACAAAATAGGGTCCTCGTTCACATGATGAGGTTAAGTACATGTGTACTAGACCTGTTGTTGCCCTAGTAGCAGGTGTTGTCAGCAAGTTTGTAGTCAATCTAGGAAAGAAGCACTAGAGAGCAGTTCAGTGGGTTCTCAGGTATCTGAGAGGGACCAGCAGTAGGGATTCATGATATGCAAGGTCAGGGACTTCTCTACATGGGTATGTAGATTCGGATGTGGCAGGTTACTTGGATGACATGCGGTGCACCACACGATGTGTGGTGGTTGGTCTTCAGGATTGAGCTTGAAGAGGGATACAAGCCAAAAAATAGATTAGACAATGTACAAGTATAGGTACAGGTGCAGCTGTTTATCTCCAAGTGGGAGATTGTTAGGTTGTGGAGCTAAAAGCTTCACTGTATGCAGACATGGAGGAGGTTGCTAAGGTGCAAAGAAACTGACGTCGGTCATATCCAGTGCATAGAGTTGCCGACATCGGTCATGAATCGACTGACGTCGGTCACCTCTAGACTAATAGCGACTGACATCGGTCGCCTGTGCAGTTTCAAAACTATCGGTTTCACGAACAGTTTGTTAACGAACCAGTTGTTTGCATGTTAAAGGCTAATTTTAGCCTTGGAGCTGCAGTTCTAATTATTGTAATTGGATGTCTAATTATTGTTTGCATGAGATCTATATAATAGACTCATGGGCTATATTGTAAAGTGTGCTAGATAGAGAGAGCAAGGTTAGCTCCTTCAGAGGGAAGGGAGCAAGGTTGGCTCCTCATAGTGCCACAATACAAAGTGTGTATGATCAGGTAGATCTGCGAGAGAGCAAGATCTGGTAGAAGATCCACAGGGGTGCTGGTGTCGGTTCTGTAGAATCAATGTGTAAAATCAGGTTGATCTGCAGGTTGTGCAAGATCAAGTAAGAGATCTACATGTGTAAATGAGATCGGTTTGATTTACAGGTTGTTGTAAATTCATGAGAGATCTACTTGGAGTGCGTTGTGTACTCGGTTGAGTATGTGTGTATACTCGGTGGTACTGGCAGTAGTGATACTGACTGGTTGGAGGTAAACAATAGCTCTGTGCTTGAGTTGTTTGTTGTGACCGTGATTGAAAGAGAGAACTCTTGAAGAGATTTACTATTTGTATGCCCTAGAGGTGTGGGAACCCTAGAGGAGTGTGAAGAAGATTGTGGCATCTTCTTTATTATATTTCCTTCTGGAAGAGTATTAATACAATTGGGTATTGTCTCTCATATTCTGCGTTATTTTTGAATTCTAGTTACTTGTGATTTTGGTTTAATTCCGTGTTTAGTTGCTTATACAAGGTGATCGATTGTGCTTCCTAGAGCCTGACAAAGTGGTATCAGAGCTTTGTGTGTTTTGGGTCCTAACATCAATCTAGTTGCACCACTATGTAAGGCTTGGAAAAATATTTCTAGATAAAAATAAAAGGGTTCCAAAATTGATCAAATGCCCAATATATTACAACTTTTTAATCACATTCTCCAAGCAAGAAGAAAAATACCTATATAATATGTTAAATGGATGTCAAATTTAGCAAAAATACCGTATGACTGTCAAATGAATGTCAAGTTTATAGTCGACCATTTTTATTGACATCTCACACTATTACACTCCACCATCACCGTTGGCTGCCATTGTAGGTTATGCTTATCAATTTAATTATTATATTGTTACATTGAACTCCCATCAAGAAAAATAGAGTGGAAAAATACCATGAGGACTTTCTTTCAAAAGATAAAATTCAGTAGAATTCGTCTTCCTATAAATAGGGGTTTGACTCCTCCATTTTTTACTTCAGGTGCATTGGCTCCCCACAACCCCCATGGTGACAATAGTGGGGGGAATTGCCCCCCACACCCCCTCTATCGAGGAGTGGGCTATAAATTACGTCACAAAGGAATCCAAAATTTAACTTTATTGTCACATATCTAATAGGCATAAGGATGATGGAGATTCCAATAAAACCTTCCCATATTAATTTCTAAATTCTTCTTTGTTGACTTTGCTTCTCAAATTTCACATGATTTCCATCCGACACACGTCCATGGACTGCAAACTTAAGCCCTCTTGATTATCCAAAAGATCTACCACCACTATACATCAAATTCATATTTGACTTCCATAGGTTATGAAATTGGATAAGTCTTGAAAATAGGAAGAATATTTAGGTAATGATCCATATTCTTCTGATATCCCCATGTATTTGTCAATGGTCAAAAACTAACTTATTAATTTATGTGAAAGTTTTTTTTTTTATCTTATGAGTTGTTTGTGCTATTACTTTGGTTGTGTTTCCTTTCAATAAAAGTGTGAACATGTTGACCTAGGTTGATTGATGCATTTTTAAAGTTTTGTTGAAGTTTACATGCAACATACCTGAGTATGTTTCTATGTCACTTGTTCTTAATATGAGAATTGAAAACTTTGCTGGTAGATAGCTTTTGTTTGGATGTTGTGAAGGTGAACCTAACAACTTTACTATATTATGTAGGTACCTTTACCTTAAGGGAAAAAAATTGGCCTAGTTGTTGCATGGAATGGATATTTTGGGTGGTTATAAAAAACTAATTGATAGCTTTACTATATTCTAGTTGTGTTTATTGTTGCATGTATTCTATCCAAACATACAAGTTTTCTTTGAGCTACACATGCCATGTGATGTATAAACATAGTTCATATGATTAAACATTGGCAAAAATTTTGATACCTTTAGGATGTGGTTGTGGCTTGTCTATATTTTTAAGAGTAAGCATTACATAAATAACTTCATACTAAGTTGGAATCATTGTTGTGTTGCTTTTAGAAAGGACGAAGTATTGAAATGGTATTTTTTTTTAATATATTTATGTGGGTTTATACTAATAATATTTTGTTTCATTATTAGTAATCTTGCACTCAAGTTCATAGATAATTAAGCTCTATATTGATTTTCTAGATATAATGCATAAAATATTTTCTCCAACGTTCTTGTTGCATTAACATTGTAAATATATTTTGGCAATTCACAAAAAAATAAGTTGTATGGCTATTGGAAAGAGGATCAACACAACTATTTCTATAATTTTTGCCTCAGAGGATGGTACAGACTCCATTTAAAATTCCCAAGGCTTAAGATCAATAATTTGGACATGGTTTTGATGGAATTATAACTTACAATATTCCTATCTATCACATGCATTTACATACGACTTGTAATTTAATATAGCTGCATCAAAAGTTTTTGCCTGATGTGGATAAGATCGGTCTGGGTTTGCCCTATTTTTTTGTTCTTTGTAAAAAAAGACACCCAACAACCTTTTATAGTAAGAAATATTAAATATATTAACATTTTATATTACATTATTAATTTTTTCACTATATTAGTCAATTTTGCATATTTATAAAATGATGTTCACATATTTATGTATATATATTTTAGAATGGGATTTTCTTGTTTTTTTAAGAAATATGGATTTTTGGGCCCTCTATAGGAAAAGCATATTTGCCAAAACATTATATTTTTGCCTCATGTAATTTCTTAAATATCAAACATTCACCAAAGTCATATGCAACCTATCAAAAATTGATAACTATTCACCTATGTTATGTTTGAAAATGGCTTGGGAATTCACCTACCCTTCTACATCATATATATTTCTCCAATCCTTAAAAAATACCCTAGTGTGTGTAAGAAGTGATTTTCGTTTTCCATTCAATCCTAGATTTTATGCGAGCAATAGAGGCTAGATTAGATATCGAGTTCCATCTAGGGATTTGATCGCTTGATGGCTTGGGGGGAAATGGTTGGGGCATTGCTCTACTACTAGATGAGTGTCCATATCTCTAACATGAATACCTCTTGTCTCATTCATGGCCTTGCTCCACTATCAGCTGTGTTGGAAAGCCTACTGTGTAGATTGCATGCATAATCTTTTCGAGGAAGACTTAGAATTTATATTTTACATGTTTTTATTATCCTTTTCCAAGCTTCTCTATGAAAAGATTATCATTTATTATTCTGGTCCACTGAGGGTTTGGGACCAAGCCAAGGGTGAATGGATGATGAACTAACTAACTAAGCCTATCTATTCCTATAGGAATTACAAAGGATAGAAAGAAACAAATGAAAGAAAGCAAACATCATATTACCTTCCCAAATGTATTCACCATATCCATGTGGCTCAAAAGCATGTTCTCCCTTGATCAAACATCCTTGTTTTTGTCAACAAAGGTGGCAAACTCCTCCAATGTCTCAAGAACACTCCATAAAATCTATGCTCATGATTCCAAATCACTAAAATAGCCTATCAATGAAGCTTGAAAATAAAATCAATGATCAATTGAAAAGGATTGTAGAAATAATTTAATATTATAACTTTGCAATATTCACGTTTTTTTATTCATATCCATGGCCTCTCTATTTATAGATTTTTGAGATTGGTCAGGATCAACCATGACCGTCCATCTCAAAATTGAGATGTGTGGCCATGGATAATCCTAATATAAACTCATAAATATTCTCAAGATAAATAAGCATTAAAGGGGCATGGGTGGCATTAACTAGGCATGGGTGACCCATAATTTTGATATTTTATGCACTTATGGCTTGATGGATGTCATCCCATAGATGATGTCATTAGGTGATGCAGATATTCAACATTCAAATTCTAATAATGAGATATTCAAAAATATCTATGGAATTCTTACTTAAGCTCTTAAATTGGATTAATTAGCTTAAGTAAGTTTAATCAAGTTTAGTGCAATTCTTTAGAAATTGGTGCACAATTAATCAAAATAGTCAGAAAGTCATATTACAAGATCATAATTTGATTGGAGAGAAATTAGAAGGTGATGTTAGATGCATTGGAGTTTTATTCTCATTTAGGATGTTTCCAACACCAAATAACAAAGGTACATGATGTGTACCAATGAATTAGAAAAAAGAGTGATCCAAATCACTAAATAGTGAATTTGTTATTTTGATTCAAAATAATCTGATCAAAGTTAGATGGCCCATAAAATGCATTGCCTTATTTAATGATAATTTGACCTAAACTGGCACTTGTAAGTGGCAAATTTAAACTATTTAGGGCATTTTATGGATTTTGACCTAAAATGTGCATTTGAATGCAATTCTAGTAAGATTGACAATTTCAACACAAATGGTGTTAGGAATTGGATGTCTACATTTTGCCCCTATTTGAGAAGGTGTAGCAAGACATTTAGGTGAAGTAACATCTTTTCAAAGAAAAGATTTTTCAAGAATAAATTGGAATAGACCCATGATGCCCCCTCGAAAGGACATACTAGGATGGAAGAAAAATATGGACTATCAAAAAGAGAGAGAAAGTGAGAGATTAACCCATGGAATAGATCACATCTAGACAAGCTAATGCTTGCACATGTGATTACCATAAATGATCAAAATATAATGAGAGGTATAATAAGCCCTAGAGATGGGGGGAATGGAAAAGATACAATCCATAAAGGTAAGGGACACACTGTAAACATACTAAATTTGAGAGTATAAGCCACACACTTATAACATTTATCAATCTCGAGACAAATTGCACACTAAAATATTGCAATCATGGCCATTAGTATGGAGATCTTGGAATGAGAGGAAAATAAAGAGAGTTTTGCTTTAGGAAGGGAAGCACCACTAGAACAAGATCTCTAAAGAGAAGATAATAAGTACTCCAGTAGAGTAAATGTGATCATGATAAAATAGTTTTGCCCCAGTAGAGAAAATTTTGATCATTGATAAAGAATAAAGAATAATTTTTCTCCTGTAGAGCTAATTTGATTCAGATGTGGTTCCAATGTTGGGCCCCAACATGGGCAATTGGCAAGAAAAAATCGCTCAAGGATATAACTGAAAAGATAGGTTAAAGTGAGCAGGCACAAACGTACATGCGATGGTGTAGTGGCTTAGAAAGCCATATAAAACCAAGCATATGAGAATGCACGAAGTGATGAGAGAGATGAAAATAAGAATAGAGATAGCCGAATTGACCTCAATATAAATTGAGTGTTGCCTACATAGTTCCATGGACTCATGTTTCAACATGAACTTCAGGCCAATGTAGTTCACCCAAGTTTGGGAGAGAATGGAATGACGAATGATGAAAAATGACCAAGAATTGATTAGAATCACAATGTATGCAAAGAGATGCACATCTAAGCATAGACAAAGAACACTGAAATGCATGTTACCTAGAATCCTAATTCCATATCATGAGCCTAGGTTTTGCAAATTGTTCTTGAGAATCGTTTATTGGAGCTGATGTTGATGTTAAGACGTTGAGACCTAAGCACAAAGTGCTTGCTATAGAAAAATAAATTAGGCATCCTAAGTATAATTTAGAATGACATAAGATTCCAATTGCACTGAGTCAATTCAAATATGAATATCTATAACTAAAGATAATGGTAAAATAATGACCAAAACTAGAGTTACAATAATTTACATTTAAACAAAAAAGCAAAGACAAAGAAAAAGATAAACATAAATGAACCTAAGTTGAAATCAAGATATGATCAATCAAGACTTAAGTAGGAACAAAAATGTTTAAAAATAAAATGCAAGAACATCTTAATGACATGAAACCAAGATATAAATAATAAAGATCCATGTGGACCATCAAGATGTACTTGAAAAAAAAATAAAACAAAGAAGCAAGACCAAACAGGAAAACAAAAGACTAGACAACAAACAACAATCAAATAAACACAAAAAAATGTTTTTGAGTTTTTGAATGGTTTTATGAATGTTTTTCGAATTTTCTAGGTATCTCAACTCGATTGAGGATTAAGAGATACAAAATGGTCTATCTCATGAAATGGTGAGAGCACACCAACTTAAAATGCTCATAATACGATGAGAGCGCATGATAAGAGGGACTGAGTTGACCTTGATATGAATCGAGCATGGCCTATATAACTCCAAAATAATCCCAAGTTATAGTAATTCTATCCACACAAAAGGTGATGAAAAATGACTAGGTCACAACAAGTTCACAAACAAAGGTGAACGACAAAATAAATGATAATAGTAATGACCAGATGATGTGGCAATGCATGATAAAATGGCATTGTACCTAATTTGTCCATAGGTAGTTATAATTATGAAACAATGTCATAATACTAATTTGTCCAAAGGTGTTTATAATCAGGGGTACCAAAACAATAATAATTTGCCCATAGGCAGTTATAATCAGTAATACTAAATAAGATTATAGATGAAAGATAACTTGCCATATCAAATCTCACACTATGTTTATACACTATCCTTCAACACTGAATTCAAAAACTATTGAAACTAGATCAAAATCCCCCCACAATAGGTGCAGGATGAACCAAAGCAACCAAGATCAAAATGGGATAAATAGGATGACTAAAAACAAGCCTTGTTCAATAGTAAATAAATGGTATAAAAAAATGGTAAAATGAAATGATCAGAAGAAAATTAATATAGTGGCAACAAAATTGCCCCCAAGTAATGACTGGATCAAATTGCTCATAAAATGGTGAGAGTGTTCGTTTGGGTTGCTCGCAAAATAGAGAGAGTGTTCAAATTTAACAATTGATCACAAAAGGATGAGAGCATGGGAAAGGGGTGGCCGCGCTAACCTCAATAAAAATTGAGCATTGCCTACATAGTCCCAAAGAACATCAAGTTAATGTAGTTGAAATGGCATGGTTCATGGATCTTAATGGTATAATAATTCCTAGTACCCAAGAGATGAGGCATGGTAATGGAAAATGGGTGAATGGTAGATGAAAAATGGTTTTGTTGTTCTTGCTGACAGGGAGATGCATGTCTTAGTTAATATGTGAGACAAGAAAAATGATCAGTTATATAAGTTGTTATCCAACACCCTTTCAGAACAACTGCTCTATTAAGAACTTGTTATTGATCTGGGTCTCAATAATGTGTTTATGATCTTCATAGATCATTGATTTCGCTTCCTTCAAATGTTGAGACAAGATATCCTTATAACATTGATAAAGGAAATTCATGCCAGTGATGGTAAATAATGGTAGGATAAATGAGATAAGTGGGTAATAAATAGGTGGGTGATAATGAAATGTATAATGAATGGGAAACAAATGAAGATCAAAACTTACAGTCAGATGTAATGTTGTTGATGCAGATTTGACATAATTTTGGTTGTGGTAGGCCCAAAGACCTTTGAAGATGCTCTCAATAGGACCATCATATTATTTTGTTACTTGATCTTGAGAGTAGCTACCATCTAATTATGTTGTAGATTGGAAGTTATTTTGATTTGATCTTTGATAGTATCTTTAATAAATAGTGAAGAACTTTTATGCTCAACTATCAGTGCCTCAATGAGGTTTTCACCAATGAATTTGTTTTGATCATCCCATAGCACCTCCAAGAAGGTTTTACAAAGAGATGTTAGCATTTGACTTTGAATGTCTTCTAGCACCTTCAAAAAGGTATCATTAAAAGATGTTGAGTTTGATCTTTGCTTATCCCATAGCACCTTTGAAAAGGTTTCACTATGAGATTTTTCTTCTTCTAAATGAATGTGGTTTCGGTCCCCTTGATATTTTGCAAATGATATGTCATCATGGATGCAGTTCAATAAAGTGTGATTTTGTCGATCCTAATCAACACTTATGGTAAGTGGAATGTCAATATAATGGCTATGTTGGGTGGTAATAATGAGATGGTGAAAGGTAGCACAATCTTCTTAGAAGATACTAGGAGAACTTGTGTCGATGTTGAAGTAATCATTCTCAAAAATCATAGAAGGATCACAAATATATTCAAATTGATCTACAAGGCAATTGTAACCAATGTTGTAACAACCAATAATATAATCTATTTTTGACTCTAATTATGAAGCAAGGGACTCTGAATCCAATGTCACAACTGATGTTGATACTATTTGTTATGCTAAATCCATTGTTGGTTCAAAAATGGAACTTGAATCTAATATTGATTTTTCATTTGATATAGTTATTTTGATAATTTTCTGTTGAATGCTATATTTTTGACAAGTAATGGCCTGTGATGGCATAATAGGCTCAATAAAAACTGATTCATCTTGGAAGGGTTCAACATAGATTGACTCGTCTAAGTGAATCCCCTCAAAAAGAGGGAACCGCTCAAGGGACATATCGACAAAATCATGTCTGTCAAAGTGAGACTCCTCAACGAGTGGGAAAAGATCAAGAGACAACTCTACCAAAATTGGCTTGTCAAGGAGATGAGGCTCTTTAAAAATAGGTAACATATGAATAGGTAACTTATTATAGTTTATCTTGTCACAAATGGGTGTTTCAACAATAACATGTTGGTTTTGGTTCGAAATTGGTTGCAAAAGATCAATTTTGAACACATTTTGATCCTCATAAGATGGCTTTTGAAGAAGTAATGGTTCTTGTTTAGGCTGAAAGATCAGCATAGAATTTCTAAAGTGGGGAACATTTGGTTTAATGGGAACAATGGTTTGTGGTTCAATAATGGACTCTCCAAAGATTATACTATTGAATAAGGGATCAAAAATAATTAGTTTGTCAAATGGAGGTTCTTCAATAATAGGTTCATCAAAAACTAGTGATGGGCCAAGAATTGTAACAAGTAGATGCTTCTTAGTTTGGTTGCTTGTGCAAACCAAAGGAGGAGGTCCTAAAATGGTAATGACTAGATGCTTCTTAGTTTTTTTGCTCGTGCAAACCAAAGGAGGAGGTTCTAAAATGGTAATGACTGGATGCTTCTTAGTTTGGTTGCTCATGCAAACCAAAAGAAGAGGTCCTAAAATGGTGATCTTGGTACATTGTGGAGTTTAATTACTTACACAAGCCAAAGCATCCAAGCCTTCCTGATAAACCCAATCTTTCCAATTTTGATTTGGATCATAAATTGGATCTTGACTGTGTTTCTATGACTGATTTTTGTGAGGTGGATAAAAATCTATCTCACAAACCATATTTTCACCATAGTGGTCTTGACTAAAGTCATAAAAGTCATTTTTGTTAGTGTTTAAAGCTCTAATACCAGATGTCATGATCTTAGAGTACAATTGATTACTTTTTATATAAGCAACTAAACACGGAATTAAACCAAAAGTAATAAGTAACTAGAAATCAAAAATAGTAAATAAGAAGAGATACAAGAAACAACCAATCTATATTAAACTCTTCCAGAAGGAAATACAATGAAGAAATCTCTTTCTCCTCACATCTCTTAGATGTACAGTAATTCTCCCTCAAGAGTTCTCTCTCTCTCTCTCAATCAATTACAACCAACTCAAACACTAAATTGTTATTCCCTTTAATTACAATACAGCCCCATGGGTCTCTTAAATAGAACCTAAAGCAAATAATAATTAGAAATGCAGACTCAAGACTAATTTTAGTCTTTACATGCAAACTAACTGTTCTCCTAAAATTAAAACAATTTTGGAAACGCACAGATGACCGATGTCGGTCTGACAATGACCGATGTCAGCCGACCCCTAACCAATGTTGGTTACTATGTAGCTGAAGATAACTGATGTCGTTCGACCCCTAACTGATGTTGGTTGGTTCTAACCGATGCCAGTCACTGTGTAAATTCAGCAACCTCCACATTAGCTCACTAGTGAAGCTTTTAGCTCCACAACTCAACAATCTCCCACTTGGAGATAAACAGCTGCAACTGTACCTGTACAACAACATTCTCTAATCATGTCTAGCTTGTTTCTCCCTCTTCAAGTTCAATCTTGAAGACCAACAAAATTTGAATGAAGATTCAACTTCTCCTTTGTTACCGGCTTTGTTAACATATCAGCAGGGTTCTTATCCGTATGGATCTTTTCCAACTTCAACTGTCCCTCCTCCAATACCTGTCTAATGAAGTGGTACCTAAGCTGTATATGTTTGGTTCTTGAATGAAAGGCTAAATTCTTTGCCAAATGAATTGCACTTTAAATATCACTATATAATCTACAACTCTCTTGCTCCTTTCCCAACTCTTCTATGAACTGAGTCATCCAAATCATTTCCTTGCTAGCCTCTATGACTGCAATGTATTCTGCCTCTATAGTAGACAGGGCAACAACCTTCTGTAACTTTGAAATCTAGCTAACCGCCGTTCCACCAATAGTGAACACATATCCTGTGGTGCTTCTCCTACTATCCAAGTCACCTGCCATATCTGAATCTACATACCCATGTAGAGAAGTGTTTGACCCTCTATAGCATAATGCCTATTGTTGGTCCCTCTCAGATATTTGAGAATCTACTGAAATGCTTTCTAGTGTTCCTTTCTTGGATTGGCCATAAACTTGCTGACAACTCCCACTGCTTGAGCAATATCAGGTCTAGTACATATCATTGCATACATCAAACTCCCAACTGCTAAAGCATATGGAACTCTACTCATGTACTCAACCTCATCATGTGATTTAGGACACTATTCTTTGCTCAACTTGAAGTGTCCAACCATAGGTGTACTTATCGATTTTGCATCTTGCATATTAAACCTCTCCAACACCTTATTCACATAATCCTCTTGAGACAAAATCAAACTGTAATTTTTCCTGTCTCTCTTAATACTCATGCTAAGGATTTTTTTTTGCTGCTCCTAAATCTTTCATGGCAAATGTGTGAGCTAATTTTACCTTAAGCTCAGTAATTTTCTACATGTGTGAACTTGCAACAAGCATATCATCTATATACAGTAACAGAATAATATAACTACCATTATCCAATCTGTTAAAATAAACACAATGATCAGATTGACATTTACTAAAGCCATGCTCTGTCATAAACCTTTCAAACCTCAAATATCATTGTCTTGGAGCTTGCTTAAGACCATATAAGCTTTTCTTCAACCTGGCCTTATGTCTCATTTATCCATTCTCTCCTTTTAACCTGTATACCCATTTATTTTTCAGTGCTTTCTTTCTGGCTGGCAACTTAACTAAATTCCACGTATGGTTCTCTTCCAAAGAATCAATTTCCTCATTCATGCCATGCTCCCACTATTTCTTGGATTCCACCTACATTGCCTCATCAAAACTTTCTGGTTCTCCACCATCAGTGAGCAACACGTAGTATAAAGAAGGGGAATAACGAATTGGAGGTTTACTTAACCTTTCAAACCTCCTTATGGGTGTTTGAGACTCATTGACATCTTGTTGTCTGCCTAAATTTTTTGACAGTGACTGATCTTGGTCACCTTTGACCGATGTCAGTCTGCACCTAACCGATGTCGATTCCACTTGACCGACGTCAATTTTTGCCTGACCAACGTCGGTCTCTACCTGACCGATGTCAGTCTCTATGTTTTTGTGTAAGTGATGATTTTTACCCGCGAGCTCATTTTGGATCATAACTTCTTCCAAATCAAGATTTCCCTACTCAAAATTATTTAGCTTCTTGAGCTGATCACTGTACATCACCTTCTCATAAAAAACCAAAGCTTTCCATTTCTTAAATGTGTCAAAAACATCAGATTTCTTCTTTATACAATAAACCCATACTTTTCTTGTAGCATCATCAATGAAAGAAACATAATACTGTGATCCTCCAATAGAAGCTACCTGAGCTGGTCTCCACACATCTATGTGAACAAGCTCTAACTTGTGCTTCTTCTTTGTTGACCTATTTTTGAGAAACCTCACTTTTTTCTGTTTCCCAAAAATACAATGCTCACAGAAATCTAGATCTATGCTTTTCAAATCTTAAAACTTACCTTTTGACTTAAGAACATTCATTCACTTCTCACTCATGTGACGAAGCCTACAGTGCCACAACTTTGCATCTACATCTAAAATAGATAAAATAGAAAGAGAATAATCAGTAATACAAGTAGATATATAAAGTGTACCTACTCTCTTACCTCTTGCTAATACAAGTGCACCCTTGGAAACTTTTGAAAATTCATCTGTGAGAGTTACTGTGCAACCCTCATCACCCAACTTTCCTGCAAAAATAAGATTCCTCTTCAAGATGGATACATGCATGACATCCTTCAACACCCATGTGTTGCCATTATACAATTTCAGCTGTACTTTTCCTTTGCCAACAATTTTACAAGGCTCATCATCCGCTAAATAAACTTTTTCAAAATCTCCATGGACATAATCATTGAAAAAAATTATTTGGGGTTGCATGGAAAGAAGCACTAGAATCTAAAACCCATGATTCTACTTCATTATCCAAAGAAAATATAAGAGCATCATGTGTAACAATACCTGTAACTTTTACTTCTTTATTACCTTCATGCTGATTTTCTTTGTTATCCTTCAACCAACAATATTTCTTTGCATGCCCTTTCTTTTCACAATTCCAGCAGGTTATTCTTCCATTTTTAGATTCAGATCTACTTCCCATCTTTGACCTTGATTTCCCTTGCTTGCCCTTCTCTCTTTGCTTTCCCTTACTTTCAACACTTAAAGCATTACCTGATGTTTCCCCTGTGTTTTTCTTGCAAATTTCTTTATTCAAGATTACACTAACAACATCATCAAATTTCAAGATATTTGAAGTAGATGCAGTATTACTAATTGCCATTACCAAGCTATGCCAGATTTCAGGTAAAGAGCATAAGATTAAGAGAGCCTTAATTTCATAATCAAAAACTATTTTGACTGAATTTCACTGATTTATAATTTCACGAAAATCATTAAGATGACTATATACAGATCCACCTTCTTGCATTTGCAAATTAAATAATTTCTTCATAAGATATACCTTATTCGAAGTTGAGGGTTTTTCATATAAATTTGCCAAAGTATCCATTAACTTTACCGTTGTCTTTGCCTGTGATAAGTTGGAAATCACAAAAGATGCCAAGCTCAACCTTATAGATCCAAGAGCCTTTCTATCAAGAACATTCCATTCTTCATCTTTTATATCTATGGGCTTTCTTGAAACCCCACCCAATGGTAAATATAGATCTTTCTGATACAAATAATTTTCAATCTGCATCCTCCATAATTGATAATTCTTGCCATTAAATTTTTCCATTCTTAGTTTACTTTCTTCTGCCATTGCTTTGCTCCCACTCAATCAGAAACCCTTGTGAGTGAATTTTGTAATCAATAAACACTAACACGCTCTGATACCACTTGTTAGTGTTTAAAGCTCTGATACCAGATGTAATGTCCCCAATTTTCTATTATAATGGTTTAATTAATTAATTTAATTATTATGAAAATAAAATTGACTTTTTCTAGAAGTTTCCTGGGAAGGCTTTAAAAGAAGGGGAAAGCAAAGCATTTGCATTATCTAATATCTTCTTTTGCAAAAATTATTCTGAGAAGCTTGAATCGATGATTCAGCTGGAATCTCTGAGGATGAAACCCTTCAGTAGATTGGCGAAGAGTTAGACGAAAACCCAGCCCTTTGTCAAAGGTGGATTCGAGACGGAATCCAGATTGTGCATATTGGTCAGATCGGGAGCTTCAGAGGGCCATTCACTGAGGATATCAGGGTTTAGCCTATGCAAAGGTCTCCAGGTATTTATCCTATGTTTTGATCCCAGGTTTATATATTTTTATAGTCAGAGCAGATTTGGTATGGAATCCATATGGATAGACAGATCAGCACCAGGCCGTACCAGCAGGGTCAGAGTAAGGAAAGGGCACAGTTCAGCCGTAGGGTTTTACAGAGACCGGCATCGGCATACAAACCGACATCGTCCGACTAGCGACCGACGCCAACAGTCAGGCGGTCACAGGCAGTCACAGGCAGTCAGAGATCTCCCACGAGACGACCGACGGCGGCAGGGTATCGACCGACGTCGGCATCATCCTCACCGACGTCGGCGACTGTGTCTTTACACAGCGTCCAGATTTGTGCATACTTCCAGGTTCCTGCTTATTTTGGGTTTCATTATACCCTTAAAATTATTGCTGTGTACTGTAACTTTTGTTTATTCACTGTTGAAGTAAATCTGGGCAATATACTTTTGTATCTGCATTCTCTAAAGGCAAATAATCAGAATTATATCTTTGTCTTATATTTTGTGTCTTCAAATTGAGTTGGGGATCTTTCAGTGGTATCAGAGCCATGCATCTTGCCAGCCTATAGGGGTAAAACTATTTTATTTCTATGCATCCTGGAAGATTTGATAGAAGCCATAGATATTTTACACGTAGTAGAGCTCAGTACGAGCGAGAGTTGGGTTTAGGACAGCCACCTATCATGGCCGAAGAACAGAGGAATGCCCATAGAAACCAGGATGAGGAAGAAAGAGAGATGATGAGGACCCTCATTACTACCCAGCCCAGGATTGTTCAGGCTCTAGACCAATTACAGGATACCATGGAGCGTTTAGAGGTGGAGAGACACAGAGGGAGAAGGAATAGATCAGTTTCAGTGACAAGTAGTGATCATACCCATCAGTCCAGTCAGCATAGTCACCATTCCCGTTCTTCAGTGGGGAGTTCCCGTCATTCCTCTAGGCGACATCATCATCATACACCTACTCCAAATAGACCATTACTGCCTCAGTTTATACCAGGTGGACAACCAGTACAGGTGGAACTACCAGAGATGGGGTTCCAAGAGTCTGTTTTGGCAGCTACAGCAGAGTGGAGAGCTTTACCCCTAGAGGTTAGGGAGGTTTTTCCTTTGCCCCAGTATTGTGCATAGCATAGAGACACAGCCAGACTCAGGGGAGATCGGGGTAATAGACCACCATAGCAGCAGCATAATCATGACCTCAATAGAGCTACGGGGAAGATTACATTGGCTTCATATAATGGCTCTGGAGAGACTAGTGCAAGAGCTTGGGTCCACAAGTTGGACATATATCTTTCTTTGAGGCCCATGCCTGAGCATGAGGCTATTCAGTTTGCAGTGTTACATCTAGAGGGGATTGCATATGATTGGTGGCACCATGGATTGGTCACCCAGGATCACGCCTTAGTTCACTCCTATGCTGAGTTCACTGAGAGACTTATTGCACAGTTTGACCGTAAGGATACAGAACTTTACTACAGGGAGTTGGCTCATCTTAGACAGAGTGGACACGCAGAAACTTATATTAATGAGTTTCAGCGTATTGCGGTTATGGTACCTGATATGCCTTAGAGACGGAGTGTGATGTTATTTATTGAGGGGTTACAGGATAGACTTAAGGGACTGGTACATGCTTTCCAACCAGCCACTCTTAAGGATGCCATTGATGTGACATTGAGACTGGATACTATTCCGACTTCTTATCAGGGTGATAAGAAAATAGCTGCGGAATCTCGGCCTATACAGAAGGCCAATACACCACAAATTAAAGAAGGGCCATCCTCTACAAATCCTTGGATGAATCAGGAGACTAGGAATGACTTGAGGAGGAAAAAGTTATGTTTTTCCTGCAAAGACCCATGGGAACCAGGCCACCGTTGCATGGGTAAAGGAAACGTTCATTTGATTGAGGTAACTTCTGAGTGTGGCGATGAGGAGGTACCTGATACGGACATTGAGGATAATATTGAGCAGGATCAGATACAGTTGAAGTTAGACACCCCAGAGCCTTTGGCATCAGTGAAAGCAATTATGGCTACTCTCTCCAGTTATCCTAACTTTCATGCCTTTCGGTTGAAAGGTACACTTGAGGGTAAGTGGGTAGTGAGCTTGGTAGATACAGGTGCTACACATAACTTCATTGACCGGAAGTTAGTGGGAAGGCGTGGATTACAGTATGAGAAGTTTGGTGGTTTCGGGGTAAAGGTGGCAAATGGTGCAGTATTGGGTTGTACCAAACGGATTCCACAGCTCAGCATTCAGATGGGGAATTACACTTTGACCGATGATTTTTATGTCTTTTCTTTAGAGGATTATGATGTGGTCTTGGGCATGCAGTGGTTACAGGGTATTGGGCGCTACATTATTGATCACCGCCGTTTGCAGTTAGAATTCATTTCTGGGGGAAGGAAGATTATCTTGAAGGCAGCACAAGATGGAGGACCTAAGGAGGGGTCATCTCACAGGATGGAGTCCCATTTTACAGGTGATGTGGTAACTAATTCTATTTGTTGCCGGGCATTTTCCTTTCCAATTATTAGTCAACATCCTTATGGGGATTGTGAGAGTTTGTTAATCAGAGTAGCGCAACGGCCCTTTTCTAAGTCTAAGGTATGTGATGGTGAATTTGCTAATTACATATTGAGGATTATCACACTACTCTCTAGGAGAAACAAGGTGAATGTAGTCACAGATATTATCCAGCCTGGTGTTTCTGACAGAAGAATTTGCAAGTTTTCCAGAATAACATGGGATCCAGGAAGTTGGTGTTGGAAAGAATTGCTTGAGGACAAGCAATCTCCGGGAAGGGAGGACTGTAATGTCCCCAATTTTCTATTATAATGGTTTAATTAATTAATTAAATTATTATGAAAATAAAATTGACTTCTTATAGAAGTTTCCTGGGAAGGCTTTAAAAGAAGGGGAAAGCAAAGCATTTGCATTATCTAATATCTTCTTTTGCAAAAATTATTCTGAGAAGCTTGAATCGGTGATTCAGCTGGAATCTCTGAGGACGAAACCCTTCAGTAGATTGGCGAAGAGTTGGATGAAAACCCAGCCCTTTGTCAGAGGTGGATTCGAGACAGAATCCAGATTGTGCATATTGGTCAGATCGGGAGCTTCAGAGGGCCATTCACTGAGGATATCAGGGTTCAGCCTATGCAAAGGTCTCCAGGTATTTATCCTATGTTTTGATCCCAGGTTTATATATTTTTATAGTCAGAGCAGATTTGGTACGGAATTCGTATGGATAGACAGATCGGCACCAGGCCGTACCAGCAGGGTCAGAGTAAGGAAAGGGCACAGTTCGGCCGCAGGGTTTTACAGAGACCGGCATTGGCATATAGACCGACATTGGTCGACTAGCGACCGACGCCGGCAGTCAGGCGGTCACAGGCAGTCACAGGCAGTCAGAGATCTCCCACGAGACAACCGACGGCGGCAGGGTATCGACCGACGTCGGTATCATCCTCACCGATGTCGGCGACTGTGTCTTTACACAGCGTCCAAATTTGTGCATACTTCCAGGTTCCTGCTTATTTTGGGTTTCATTATACCCTTAAAATTATTGCTGTGTACTGTAACTTTTGTTTATTCACTGTTGAAGTAAATCTGGGCAATATACTTTTGTATTTGCATTCTCTAAAGGCAAATAATCAGAATTATATCTTTGTCTTATATTTTGTGTCTTCAAATTGAGTTGGGGATCTTTCACCAAATGTCAAGATCTTAGAGTACAATTGATTACTTTTTGTATAAGCAACTAAACACGAAATTAAATCAAAAGTAATAAGTAACTAGAAATCAAAAATAACAAATAAAAGGAGATACAAGAAACAGCCAATCTATATTAAACTCTTCTAGAAGGAAATACAATGAAGAAATCTCTTTCTCCTCACACCTCTTGGATGTATAGTAATTCTCCCTTAAAAGTTCTCTCTCTCTCTCTCTCAATCAATTACAACCAACTCAAACACTGAGTTGTTATTTTTTTTAATTACAATACAGTCTTATGGGTCTCTTAAATAGAACCCAAAGCAAACAATAATTAGAAACGCAGACTCAAGACTAATTTTAGTCTTTACATGCAAACTAATTGTTCTCCTAAAATTAGAACAATTTTGGAAATGCACAGATGACCGATGTCAGTCTGAAGATGACCGATGCCGACCGACCCCTAATCGATGCTGATTACTGTGTAGCTGAAGATAACCGATGTCGATCGACCCCTAACCGATGTCGGTTGGTTTTGATCGATGCCAGTCACTGTGTAAATTCAGCAACCTCCACATTAGCTCACTAGTGAAGCTTTTAGCTCCACAACTCAACAATTTTACGTCGCTATTCTATCATAAGTTAGATTATCCATGACTACACCATAATTCTAGCTAGACATATTTACATTTAATGAAGAAAGCTCTGAAAACAGAAAGACTTAAAGTTTTGTAAACTCTAAAAAGTGATGTTTAAAAGACAACAGGTTCAACTTTGGTTGAAAGCATGAAGTTGCATCTCAAAAGTAGTTTGTGCCAAGATTTGGCACAAAACAACCTAATGTCAAATGTCTAACATCAAAGTTTTTTGAAGAAAGGTTGTGTCTTCCCAAACAAAGTCATAAAAAATGATGAGGATAGGCACTCAAACAATCAATAGTGTTCAAAATTAGGTAATTATTTAACCGAAGCTATGCAACCCAAAAGAAAAATATCTGTGTACCAACCCTATGAATTAAGGCCTAAACAAAAATAAATCAACATTTGGATCTGAACTTTATAAGGTTAATTGAAAATGCAAATTTGAAGACTAGGATTGGACCAAACAAGCTAGACAAGAGCAAACAACATAACGATGCATAAACAAGGTCCAAATAGTATACATGACATGGTTTGAAATAAATGGTTTTTGATATAATGGTAAACAAGTTTTTAAAATAAATTAAGCAACCTAATGGCATAATCATGCTCGAATGATGTGATCAATTGTTATGTTTCAAATATTCAAAGGCAAAAAATATTTGACATGATGTTGGTAGCATAATGCTACCCTTCTTAACTCAAATACATGATTTTGACATGGCTTATGAACAAACAAATAATTTTTATCTTTAAAGCATACCAAGCAAATAATGACCAAAATATAATAAGTATACTCATCCAAATCCTAGCAAGGGTATGGCAAAATGGGGTTGACTAAAATTATCAAGCTTTCAAACATTTCTAGGGGAGTCAATTGCACAATGACTTTCACGTCAAATGATACAAAAGATATGCACAAAAATTGGATGACTGCAGCATTATCTAGTTGTAAAAAGGTCTACTCTTTTTTACAACCACTACATCCTATTGTTCGCTCAGTGTAGTGTGATGTCCAAATGTAGATACGTCTCATGTGCAACTCTAATTAGGAGCCAAATGAAGTCAATGCCGAAAGATATAACCCTGGGTCAAAGCTTCCTTAAATAACTCGTGGGAGGTAATGACATCCCCCTTCCAAGCCAAATTTGCATAGAAATAAAGAAAGCATAAAATAGAAATACGTTAGGACCATTTTCAAGATCACCCAAACTTTAACAAGTTTTTAGAGAGCGCTTTAGACGACATTCTTTTTAAGCCTTGGACTAGGCTTTTTGCAATAAGAATGACACTTTTGATTCCAAGGGTTCCCTAAAGGGGACAAATGAAAGAGCATACATGTGGCATCCATTTTTTTTTCAAACAAAATCTAACTTAAACAACTAAGTAAATACAAAAAAATTGGAAATGTGAGTTCATTTTTAAGCCCAAATGGAAAATGAGGTGGTGTTCATTTGACCCCTTGGTCTTAGTTGTAACTTTGAAAACTAATGCTAAAAACACTTATTTAAGCACCTTAAATGTTAATTTAAGAACCAAAATAATGTTCTTAATTCATTTTAAAATCATGCCAAATATGTCTTAATAGCATATTTTAACAAGTTCCAAGTCCGCTTGTTACCTGTCTACCCTTAAGGCATCATCCCAAAAGCAGATATGTTGGATTAAAGAAAAATTAAATAGATTTTCAAAATTTTATGAAAAATATATGAGACTTGAAGCTAAACTAATGTCAAATTTTGAGAAAACACGTAGTTTTAAAAAAAATCATCCAAAACGGAGTCCATATGACCCCAAACCAAGCATTTTAAAATGGCCTATTTAGCTCTCAAGTTTGTGTTTTTAAGAAAAACACAGTGACTGACACTGGTTATACTTACTAACCAATGACGGTTATTTAATCGACATCAATTATGCCAACAGTGACTAATGACAATTTTACTAATCGACGTCGATTATATTGTAAATCCGAGACAAAAAAAATGTCAAAACAAAGTTAAAAAATCAAATTGCAAGAGTTTTAATGATCCAAATGAAGATTTTAAAGTTGCATAATGATCTTCTTCATGTATGGGATGTGTTTGGTCCCACCAAGCATGTCAAGATGTAGAGAAAATTACAAATCAAGTTAGTCAAACATTAGTCCATAAATCATGAAAAATGCATAAAGAACTAACTAACTAAGCCTATCTACTCCTATGGAAATTACAAAGGATAGAAAGAAACAAATGAAAGAAAGCAAACATCATATTACCTTCCCAAATGGATTCACCATACCCATGTGGCTTAAAAGCATGTTCTCCCTTGATCAAGCATCATTGTCTTTGTCAACAAAGGTGGCAAACTCCTCCAATGTCTCAAGAACACTCCATAAAACCTAGGCTCATGATTCCAAATCACTAAACTAGCCTATCAGTGAAGCTTGTGAACAAAATCAATGATCAAATTTAAAGGATTGTAAAAATAATTTAACATTATAACTTTATAATATTCAAGCTTTTTTTATCTATGTCCATGACCTCTCTATTTATAGATTTTTGAGATTGGTCAGGATCAACCATGACCGTCCATCTCAAGATTGAGATGTGTGGCCATGGATAATTCTAATATTTAGAATTAAACTCGTAAATATCCTCAAGATAAATAAGCATAAAAGAGGCATGGAAGGCATTAACTAGGCATAGGTGACCCATAATCTTGATAGGTTATGCACTTATGGCTTGATGGATGCCATCCCATAGATGTTGTCATTAGGTGATGCAGATATTCAATATTCAATTTTCAATAATGAGTATTCAAAAAGATCTATGGAATTCTTATTTAATCTCTTAAATTGGATTAATTAGCTTAAGTAAATTTAATGAAGTTTAGTGCAATTCTTTCGAGATTGGTGCATAATTAATCAAAATGGTCAAAAATTCATATTATTGGGTTATACTTTGACTAGAGAGGAATTGGAAGGTGATGTTAGATGCATTGGAATTGTATTCCCATTTAGAATGTTGCCAACACCAAATAACAAAGGTACGTGATGTGTACCAATAAATTAGAAGAAAAGAGTGATCCAAAGCACTAAATAGCAAATTTGTCATTTTGACTCGAAATGATCTAATCAAAGCTAGCTGGCCCATAAAATGCATTGCCCTATTTAGGGATACTTTGACCTAAACTGGCACTTGTAAGTGACAAGTTCAAACCATTTACGGTATTTTATGGATTTTGACCTAAAATGTGCATTTGAATGCAATTCGAGTAAGATTGACAATTTCAACACAAATGGTGTTAAGAATTGGATGTCTACATTAGCCAATATAAGAGGGATCAAATTTTGGATGTTAAATTTTCTTCTCATGAGCCTTGTCCCAAATTAAGACTAGGTCAGTGATTCTCAAGGTCTTGATATTTGCTCTTTTATCAAACCACCTTTTGATGGTATTTTGGTGTTTGCTAAAGCTTAATAGAGCTTCATCCCAGGCTTACTCTAATTAAATTAGGTCAAAGAGTCTAGAATCCACATTATCATTTGGATCCATAAATTGTTGCATGAACTTATAATTTGTCAATCTAAGCATGACCACCATGAATGGTTCCAGTCGATAAACCAAAAGGAATGGAGAGCTTTTGAGGGATTGTTTATACTTAGTGCAGTCTTCTCATAGGGCAAATTTTAGTAATGAATGCCATTTCCCAGGGCTTCTCTCTAGCTAATTTATTGATGGTATCCATCAAATTCTTATTAGTGGACTCTACTAATTTGTTCCCTTGTGGGTAGTGATTGGATGAAAACCTTAGTGTGATTCCATTATTATAAACCCATTTTCTAAATTTTATGGATTGAAAGGTAGGACCATTATCACATACCAAAGATATGGGGACCAAAAAAGGGTAATTATAGTGTTTTCCATGAACTTGATGACTTCCTTAACAATGTTTCTTTTAGTTACAACTACCTCACACCATCTCATGTAATAGTTTGTGCTCATAAAAACAAACCTATGGCTAGATGATGAATTAGGGTTGATGACCCCCATGAAATCTAGGCCCCATAGTAAAAATGGTGTAGACTTCACGATAGTTTGTAGTGGCATTGTTGCATATGTTTCTCTTTTAGAAAAGGTCTAACATCGATGGCAGAAGTGGACATGTTCATGAATATATTTGAACAATGTGGGCTAATAATAGCCTGCCTGAAGAACTTTGTGGACCATGGCATTTGCTTCAGGATGGCTTGATTCCAATTTTTCATGAAAACTTGCCATTATTTATTTGGCCTCTTCTTTTGAAATGCACTGGAGGTAGATTCCCTCATGGTTCCTTCTGAAGGATAAATCCCTTTTTCATCATATGTTATGCATCCTTCAATCGGAGGGCTCTCTTTTGGTCTATTTGGTGCACTGCAATCCTTGAGTTAATCTTCATTATTAGCTGAGTAAGGATTTGTCCTCTAACTAGTTTGGCTAACTTGATTTCCAAGTCTTATTCTTGTAATTTTGTCATCCATCATCCTCTTCTTTTACCCAACTCATTCTGCCCTAACATCTATGTATATCTAGGTTTGGGACAATTGCATGCACCTTATTCTATAGGATGTTATGTTTGAATTTATTCACCACTTTGACCAAGGTATAGGCATGCTTGTCTATGGTAGAATATTTGAGCTCAATATCCTTAAGGTTAGTATTCATAAAATCAATGGAGTTTTCTTCTCCTTTTAATCTTTGGGTGAGGCAAGTTGCAATGGTGTGCTTCGAAGAAAATGGGTAGATATAGAAATCTTGCAATAATCTAGGCTGATGAGGATCAGGGATTGCATAATATTGTGTTTGATATCTTGAAAATTCTTCTCTAATTTTGTATGTCATTCCACTTTTGCATTCGGTTTCAACATTACATTCAAGGGTTTTACTATTTCATCAAATCCAAAAATAAACATACGCACAAAGTTGATTTTTCTAAAGAAAGATTTCAGTTCCTTCTTACTATTAGGTAAAGGCAGTTTGAAACTTACATTCACCCCTTTAGGGTCAATAACACTACCTTATTTTATGACAATGTGACTGAGAAGTTTACCTTTGGTGACATCAAACACATTCTTCTTTAGGTTTAGGTAAATGCCATACATTAGACATCTTTCAAATACCCTTTCCAAGTGGTGCATGTGATCTAATTTGTATTTAGAAAACATAATTAGGTCATCCATATAGATTATTATACATTTATCTATCAGCCCTTCAAAATTGAATTACATTACCCTTTGGAAAGTGGCACCATCATCAATCAACCTAAAGGGCATTCATTTATAATCAAATGTGTCTCACTTGGTGGTGAAAGTAGTCTTTGCTTGTCTTTGAGGTTGTCCAAGCCCTGGTTGTATCCAGAGAAGCTGTCTAAAAAGGACATCATCTGAGATCCACTCACCATTTAGATCACTTTGTTGAAGGAGGGTAATGGGTAATTATCTTTATCTGAGACTCGATTTAAGTTTTGAAATTCTACACAGGTGGATTTATCCATTATTATTTCACATAGGGACTAGGTTGGCCACCTAGGTGGAGTGGCAGATTGAAAAATTATCCCTATAAAAAGTAGCTTATGAGCTTCCTTGTGTTTCAAGGGCTCCAAGATTGGGTTTACCAGCGTTTGTCTTTGCCTAAAGGGTTTTTAGTTGGGTTTTAGGGGGATAGTGTGAGTGATTACTCTCAGGTCGAATACCTTAAGGTACCCATAGGCCCAGGAAATCATGTCTTTATATCTCAATAGTAACCTTCGCAATTGTTCCAATTCATGGTCCATCCAGTCAAGACCCACATTAACCATCTAGGGATTTTTTACCGAGCTAAAGTGTTAAGCATGAAATACACTAAGAGGGGGGGTGAATCAGTATATTATATATCTTTTACTTAATTTGATTTTTTTTCTTTAACCACTTAATCACACATTCAAGATATGCAATAGAACTAAAACAATAATATGCACCACATAAGAGAGAGAGAGAGACACCAAATTTTTACGTGAAAATCTAAAGTGAAAAAAATCACGAGAAACATTCTCAAGTATATGAATGAGCACCAACTCAAATTACAAAGTTCACAAGCACTAACTTGTAGGAGCACCAACCCCTTTGCCAAGCACTAACACAGCAACTATTTGTGAGCACCAACCCACAAGAGTACCAACCCCTTACAAAGATTTATGAGCACCAACCCCTCTTGTGTATAAAACACAACTATCTCTCAATGTTACTTACTCAACAAATGATAGAACTCTACAATATCTCTAATTTTCTCTCTTTAAAAACAAATACAAACCATGCACACTCTTGCATATTACAAATGGCTTCTCAAGCCTTTATTTATAGCTTTTCAAATGACATTTGGCATTCATCCTTTTTGACCCTTCAATCCTCATGGAAAATGGTGCCAAACTTGTATGACCTATCGTATTCTTCCATTTGAAAATTCATATGGTGACCCTTCATAAGCAAATGCATCATTTCTTCTTTTGTCTTTATCTTGGTGACTTTTCATATTCTTCAAAGTGTCCCTTCATGGAAAAATGTGTCATTCCTTCTTTTGTCTTCACATGGTGACTCTTAAAATTCCTCAAGATGACTCTTCATGAGAAAATGCATTCCATTCCTCTTTTGTCTTTTACCCCATGACTCTTTGACTTTTCATGTGCCCTCTTTTGACTTATATGCAACCAAAAATATATTCATTAATATTAAATAAATATTACACACATTAGCCAAGATATGAATATTAAAAACACCACTAAATGCAATGGGGCCTTTATCATCAATAATGCTAGACCTTTGACATCAATGACAATATTTTCAACAATCTCCCCATTTGTCATTGATGGCAACCTCAAATTAAAAATGCCACATCCTAAAACTTGCACATACTACCATCTAAAAATATACAATAACTTCTCCTTAATGTAGCAACCTGTACTTGTTCTTTTTACCTATTTTTTCATTTGTATCTGTACTTATTTCTGTTCTTCTCCCCATTTTACATCAATGGCAAAGGACCTACCTAGAGCTAACACTTACCTCCCCCTCAACTGATGTTAAACCTCAATGGCATGAAGTAAAAGAAATTACTTCTAACTTCTCCCATAGATAATCAAATGTGTGGTTTGATAGTGCTTTTATGAAAATATCTACAATTTACTCTGTAGTACTGATATATTCCATCTTAATTTGTTGATCTGTAACATGCTCTCTCAAAAAATGATATCTAATGGGAATATGTTTTATTCTTGAATGCATCACTAGATTTTTTGAAATATTAATAGCACTTGTGTTATCACAAAAAATAGAAATATATTCATCATATTTTACCTTGATATCTTCTAAAATTTGCTTCATCCAAAGCACTTGAGTATAACACAATATCATTGTAATATATTCTGCTTCAGCTACAAAAAGTGATAATTTTGTTTTTTGCTTAGCCATGATACTAAGCTATCACCAAAGAAGAAATCTCCTCCACTTGTACTTTTTTTATCATCCAAGCAACCTACCTAATTTGAATCTGTATAAGCAACTAAAGTGTAATCTCTACCTATGGAATACCACAATTTATAATCCAATGCCCCCTTGATATATCTAAATATTCTCTTCACCAACTGAATATGATTATCTTTTAGAGTTGACTGATATCTTGTAACCATACCTACTACATGCATGATGTCTAGCCTCGATGTTGTCAAATATAAAAGACTACCAATCATAGATCTATACAAATATTGATCTATAACAGGTGAATCTTCATTCTTGCTCACTTTATTTCTTGTACACATTGGTGTGCCAACTAGTGCACAATCCTTAAAACCAAATTTATTTAACAATTCTTTGGCATATTTACTTTGAGATATGAAAATTCTTTTATCTGACTAAAATATTTTCAATCCTTAGAAAAATGACAATTCTCCAAGCATAGACATCTCAATTTTTTTGGCATATTATCAAAAAATTCTTTTATCACATTTTCAATGTTTCCTTCAAAAATGATGTCATCACATACCACAACAATCAATTGATGCTCACCTTTTATTTTGATGTAAATATTACTGTCAGCAAATCCTCTCTTGAAACCTTGATCCTATTGGTATTTTTCAAGTCTTGTATACCAAGCTCTAGGAGCTTGTTTCAATCCATACAGTGATTTCTTCAATCTACATACATGACTACTAATATTTGAAAGAATAAATCCCTTAGGCTGCTAAATGTATACCTCTTCTTCTAGATTCCCATTTAGGAAGGTAGATTTGACATCCATTTGAAACACTTTGAAATTTTTAAACATTGCATATACAATAAACATTATAATAGCCTCTAGCCTTGCCACTGGTGTAAAATTTTCTTCAAAATCTATTCTCTCAATTTGAGCATATCCTTTACATACTAATCTTGTTTTATTCCTGGTCACTTCTCCAATTTCATTCAACTTATCTTTATAAACCTATTTTGTTCCTATCATATTGTGATCTTTTAGTCAAGGCACTAATTCCCAAGTATCATTCTTTTCTATCTGATTTAATTCTTCATCCATTTCCTTAACCCAATGCTTATCATGTCTAGCTTTTAAAAAAGTTTTAGGCTGAATTTTGGATAACAAAGAGAAATTAACTTGCTCAGATTCACTTACCATCATTCTTTTGGTGTAAATTTTTTCATTTATGTCCTTGATGATGCCACTTTTATTATGATTTCTATGGACATATTTGGATGGGGTTTTGGTGTCCTTTTTCTCCTTCTTTTCATCTTCATCTAATTCTTCAAAATCTTCTTCTTCAATGATTTCATGAATGTCTACTGGATCACTGATTCTTTGTGTTCTATCTTGGCACTTGCACTTTCACATATTTTCTTGGTTTTTTTGTTATAACATTTATAAGCTTTACTTTCACAAGAATAACTAAGAAATATACCTTCATCTGCTCTAGATCCAAACTTACCAAGTTTTTCACCATTTCTCTTTATAAAGCATCTACTACTAAAAACTCTTTCTGTCATCCAAGCACCATGTCTAATCTGAACCTATATAAACAACTAAAGTTAAATCTCTGCATGTGGGATACCACAATCCATAATCTAATTTTTCCTTGATATATTTGAATATTCTCTTCACCAACTGAACATGACAATCTTTTGAAGCTGACTGATATCTTACAACCATACCTACTGCATGTATGATGTCTAGCCTTGATGTTGTTAAATATAAAAGACTACCAATCATAGATCTACATAAAGATTGATTTGTAATAGGTGAATCTTCATATTTGTTCACCTTATTTCTTGTACATATTGGTGTGTTAACTGGTGCACAATCTTCAAAAATAATTTTTTTCAACATTTTCTTGGCATATTTACTTTGAGATATGAAAATCCTTTATCCGACTAAATTATTTACAATCCTAAGAAAAATGACAATTCTCCAAGCATAGACATCTCAAATTATTTTTGCATATTATCAAAAAATTATTTTGTATTTTTTTAATATTTCTTCTAAAAATGATGTCATCAACATATACCATAATAATCAATTGATATTCACCTTCTCTTTTGATGTAGAGATTACTATCAGAAAATCTTCTTTTGAAACCTTGATCCTACAGGTACTTATCAAGTCTTGCATACCAAGATCTGGGAGCTTGTTTCAATTTATACGATGCTTTTTTTAATCTGCATACATGGCTACTAATATTTGAGGGAATAAATCCCTCAAGATACTCAATGTAGACTTTTTGTTCTAGATTCTCATTTAAGAAGGTAGATTTGACATCCATATGAAACACTTTGAAATTTTTAAACATTGCATATGCAAGAAACATTCTAATAGCCTCTAACCTTGCCACTAGTGCAAAAGTTTTTTCAAAATTTATCCCCTCAATTTGAACATATCGTTTACATATTAATCTTGCTTTATTTCTAGTCACTTCTCTATTTTCATTCAACTTATTTCTATAAACTTATTTTGTTCCTATCACATTATGATCTTTTGGTCTAGGCACTAATTCTCAAGTATCATTCTTTTCTATCTAATTTTTATTCTTCATCCATAGCCTTAACCCAATGCTTATCATGTCTAGCTTCTGAAAAAGTTGTAGGCTAAATTTGGGATAACAAAGAGAAATTAACTTACTTAAATTCACTTACCATCATTCTTCTGGTGCAAATTTCTTCATTTATGTCCCTGATGATGTCACTTTCAGTATGGGTTTTTTGAACATATTTGGATGGAGTTTTGGTGTCTTTTTTCTCCTTCTTCTCATCTTCATTTGATTCTTGAAAATCTTCCTCTTCAATGATTTTAAGAATGTCTACTAGATCACTGATTCTTTGTGTTCCATCTTCTTCTATCCTGACACTTGCACTTTCAACAATTTTCTTGGTTCTTTTGTTATAAAATTTATAAGCTTTACTTTTGTAAGAATAACCAAAAAATATACCTTCATTTACTTTAGATTCAAACTTACCAAGTTTTTTATCGGTTCTCTTTATAAAGCATTTGCTACCAAAAACTTTGAAATATTCAACTATTATTGGTTTGTCTTTCCATAGCTCATAAATAGTCTTGTCACTATTGACTCTCAATAATTCTCTATTTTGAATATGCACTGTTGTAGTAACTGCCTCTCTTCAATATTTATCTAGTATCTTAGATTCATTTAGCATTGTCATCATCATCTCTTAAACTATTTTGTTTCTCCACTTAACTACTCCATTTTGCTATGGAGTTTTGGCTGCTAAATATTGTCTCTTTATTCCATGGTATTCATAAAACTCAAAAAATTGATTTGACATGAATTCTCCTCCTCAATCTGATCTTAGACACTTAATTTTCAAACTAGTTTCATTCTTAACTAATTCTTTGAATGCTTTGAAATATCTGAAGGCTTATGATTTTTTCTCTAAAAACATTACCCAAGTCATACGTAAAAAATCATCAATAAGCAACATAAAATATTTATCACCTTGAGTACATTGAGTTCTCATAGGTCCACACAGATCAGTGTGAACAAGCTCTAGCATCTAAGTGGTCGAGTACTCTTTTGTTTTGAACCACCTTCTGACCTGCTTCCTATGCTAACAAGGTTCACAAAGCATGTCAGATGGATTTGTAATCTTTAGAAGATTTTTGACTGCTTACTTCTTAATGATGTTGAAAAAATTGTCAAAATTTATGTGTCTCATTCTCCTGTGCCATAGCCAACTTCCTTCAATTTGACTTAAATAATATCTTTGACCTTTGATGTCTGATAGCATATACAAATTATTCTCTATTATCTAAGCATCTACAACCAACACATCTAAATCTTTTCTTCTAATTTCATAAACTTATGCATAAAACTTTAGTGTGTGACCTTGATCACACATTTGACTTACACTTAAAATATTATGCTTAAGACCTTCTACATACAAAACATTTTCAATTTTAATTTTACCATTATCCAAACTTAGTGTACTTTTTTTAACAATTTTGGTAGTAGTATTATCTCTAAATTTTATTACGCCACCATTGATCTTCTTCAAGGTAATGAACTTGATTTTATTTTCTGTCATTCGCCTCGAACATCCACTATCAATGAACCATGGCTTTTCTTCATTTCTTACATGTAAAGTTGTTTGTACCACATAGATTTTTAAGGTTGTTTCTTTTACCATAAACCTATCTGAACTTTCTTCTTGATAAAAGGAGCCTTAAAACTCTGGTCCTTTTTGACTGACTCTAACATGCTTCTACAATATCGAGTTATATGTCTGAAGTTATTTCACTTGTAACATATTATGGCCTCTTCGTTAAACCCTGATAGAGGAGCAAAAGAGTTGTGGTTTCTGCTTGACTTTGCATGACTTTCTTTCTCCTTATTTCTATAATTGTTAGCCCTTTTTCGACATTCTATTTTCTTATGACCATATCCATTACAATAAAAATAGTAATCATAAAAATAGGGCATGTTTGTGTATCTCTGGCCTGATTACTTTTTATAGCTATGTTCTTTCCAGTCTTCTTTATTTGAGATGTCCTCTATATTCTTAACTTTTTCGCTTTTTATTTTCTCATTTGTAAGAGCTTCAACATAGCTCTTTCCTTTTTCCTTGTCTATGAAAGTAGTGGCCTCCCCTTCCTCTTTTTTAAATCTGATATTTGTCTTATCTAAAATTGATATTTGACTTTCTAATATCTTATTCTACATATTAGTGCTATTTTCAAATTTTGAATCATTGGATGCTCTATCATTGATTACTTTATTTATTTTCTCAAGATTTGGTTTTAAAGAAACAATTTCAATAACATACCTTTCACATTCTTTACTTACTCTTTTCAACTGTGCCATTAGATCTTCTTCATTCTTCTTGGATTCTTCAAAGTGTGCTGGTAGATCTTCAATTATTTCTTTTGACTCTTTTTCATTTTTTTTGATATGGAGCTTTAATATTTGATTCTTCTACTCAATAGATTTCAACTCTTCTAAGGCACAAATGAGTTCTCCTTCCAGATTCACTTTGGCTTTATTTTATTCTTCTTCTTGATCATATGTACGTTTGTTTGCGAAGGCATTTTTATGTATGGCCATGAATACATTATCTTCTTCTTCTGAATCACTAACTCCACTATCTTCGACTGAGCTAAGATTTTTAGAATACAAACTTTTCTTCTCGAATCCATTCTTGAATTTTTCTTTGAAATTATTCTTTTATGTAGACTTTCCTTCTTCATTGTCACCATTACCCTTATCTGGGTACTTAACTACAAAATCTCCAATCTTTCTACAATTAAAATATTTAAAAGGTAATTTTATTTGATATTTACCTGTGCCCTTTTTCATCTTGCAAATGAATAGAGATCCGTTGTCATTTTCATCATCATTAGAATTATCACTTGATTCTTGAATCTTAGCCTTCTCTTTCTTTGATGTCTTGAAAGCAGCTTCTCTCTTTCAAGGTTTTTCTTGTTCGGTCCGCATCTCATATGCCATAAGAATACCATGTAGTTCATCCATCTTTAGCTTAGATAAATTCTTTATCTCTTCAATTGCTAAAACTTTTGCATCATATCTCAATGGTAGAGATCTCAAAACTTTTTGAATCATAATTGATTCTTTTAACTTTTCTCCAAGACCTTGAATGTGATTAACTATTTGATCAACCTTTAAAAGATAACTTGATATATTTTCTTCATCTTCCCTATTCAAACTCTCAAACTATTTTCTGAAATTCTGAAGCTTATCTTGTTGAACCTTTCCATCATCTTTGTAAATATTCTTAAGTTTTACCTAAATTTCATGAGCAAATTTACATTGCATAACTTTAACAAATTTTGATTCACATAAACCACATAAAATAGCATTTAAAGCTTTAGCATTATTTTTACTTGCCTTCTTTTCTATTGGAGTAGTTACAAGTGTTTGTGGCTCTTCATATTCCTCCACCACTACTTACCAAATGTCTAATCTAAGGGTCATCAAATAAGTCTTCATCCTTATGCTCCAAAAAGCATAATTTGTCCCATCAAATAAAGTTGCTTTATTTATAGAAAAACCTTCATGTCTTCCATTCATCGTGCTTTTCCGATCTTCCTTCAAGATGTAAACTTTTTAAAAGGAACATGCTCTAAAACCAATTGTTAAGCATGAAATATATTGAGAGGGGGGTGAATCAGTATATTATATATCTTTTACTTAATTTGATTTATTTTCTTTAACCACTTAATCACACATTCAAGATATGCAATAAAAATAAAACAATAATATTCACCACACAAAAGAGAGAGACACCATATTTTTACGTGGAAACCCAAAGTGAGAAAAACCATGGAGAACAATCTTAAGTATATGAATGAGCACCAACTCAAATTATAAAGCTCACAAGCACCAACCCCTTTACTGAGCACCAACACAACAACTATTTGTGAGAACCAACCCACAGGAGCACCAACCTCTTGCAAAGATTTGTGAGCACCAACCCACAGGAGCACCAACCCCTCTTGTATATAAAACACAACTATCTCTCAATGTTGCTTACTCAACAAATGATAGAACTCTACAATATCTCCTACTTTTCTTTCTTTAAAAACAAATACAAACCATGCACATTTTTACATATTACAAATGACTTCTCAAGCCTTTATTTATAGCTTTTTAAATGACCTTTGGAATTCACCCTTTGTGACCCTTCAATCCTCATGGAAAATGGTGCCAAACTCGCATGATCCTCCTTATTTTTGTATTTAAAAATTCATATGGTGACCCTTCATAAGCAAATGCATCATTTCCTCTTTTGTCTTTATCTTGGTGACTTTTCATATTCTTCAAAGTGTCCATGGAAAAATGCAACATACCCTCTTTTGTCTTCACATGGTGAATCTTAGAATTTTTCAAGATGACTCTTCATGAGAAAATGCGTCCCATTCCTCTTTTGTCTTTTACCCCATGATTTTTTGACTTCTCCATGGGCCCTCTTTTGACTTATATGCAACCAAAAATATAATCATTAATATTAAATAAATATTAACACACATTAGCCAATATATGAATATTAAAAATACTATTAAATACAATGGGGCCTTTATGACTAATAATGATAGACCTTTGACATCAATGACAATATTTCCAACACGAAGTTGATGAGTCTGCACTTTTGGTCCTCAATTTTGGATTTTTTTGCTTGGAATGTGGGGTCTAAAGTGTCAAATGCTCTCTCCAATGAGATCATTCCTTTTGGGATCTGGTTCCAATGAATATTCAGGTTCCCATCTTTATCCATCTCATTCCTGGGGTTGTCTATATCTCCCTCATCTACAAATTGGGTCTCAAATATTCCCTTATTACTAAAAAATTGGATGATATGTTAGTCATCCTCGAAGACCTAAAAGTTTGTCACGTTGTTTGAGACAAATGGAAATGGGATGAGTTTCATAGAGAACTCTTATAACTTAGTTTCATCCAAAGGAATTAGGTTTGCTACCACAAATGCTAGTGAGTCATCCACTTTGTTTTCCTCCGGGGGGATAGGGATCATATTAAACACATCAAACATATTGATTACATCCCAACTCCCAAGCCCTATGTTTATACCTCCAGAGGTAGACATATTGTATTAAAATTTAGTCTTAATCTAGCTGACCACTAGCTCAAAGTTGATAAATACTATCAATTTATTTGCCTTATATTTTAATGCAAATTACAATCCTAAGATTAGAGCTTCATATCCTCCAGGCTATTTGTGCAAGGAAAATCCAACCTATATGATGCTAAATGTTTTCTCTTAGGGGATATATGAGTAGAACACTAGACCTAATGCCTTGTTTGCAATGGGATCCATCTATATAAAGAGACCATAGGCCAAGTAGATCTGGGTTGTGACTAGTTTGATCTTTGAGTGGCTTCATGCTCAGCATTTAGGTGCCTAGGTCTGAGAAAACTAGTTTCGCATTTTCATTAATAGTTTTGTAATCAGTTATCATGTTTTTAATTTGGGGTTCTCTATCCACCCATATTTTTTGTCTACTCCTCTCCATGACAACCACATATGGAATAAATATGTGGCCATATATCCATTTAGGGCTTTGGACCAATCTTTGTTGAGGAGCATGTCATAAGTTTTGGGGATCTCCATTACTTAAATGTTTATCAAGTGTTGAATCCTAGGTTTAGACTCCAACTGGATGTGGACATTGACCAATTCACCTATCACTTTTAATTATAACTTGTTTAGTTGGACCGCTACATTTTTTGACTTTACGGGGACCAACTTGAGTTTCTCACATATGCCACCTGACATCACATTAGCTAAGGCTCCTGAATCTACTAAGTAGTTATGTAGATTCTTTCCAAACAACTAGATTGTTAAGAGGAAAGGGGTAACCTCCATATTATTTTTGTGAATGAGCACATTGGTGTGTGTTGCCCTTGGTTTTAGCTAGGTCTATTGGGTCAACTTTTGAGTCAAGGATTTCAGTAGGAGATCCTATTGCTTTGTGATTTGAGCAAACTCATGAAGGGTAATGTTGCCCTTATTTTTTTTCATATCTTCCATTACGTTATAAACCCCTTTACTTTGGACTAGTAAGGTTTGCATAGGTGCCTTAGGTTCTTGAGTTCTTGGAGGTGGGGGATCATTCCTAGTGTTTTGGTTTGGTGGGGTTGCACCATTATTAGGGAGAGTCGAAGTAGTAAGGGGATGTTATTTTTACCTATTCTTGAGAGCGTAGTTTCTCCTTTGGAATTGTTGAAATGATTTCACCTCACTAATACCCTCTTATATCTCATTTTATTCTTGGCTAGGGAAATACATGATCTCTAACACCATAACATTACTAGGGACTTTACCCGAGTTGGAGGATTTAGGATGGTTGGGGACCACCTCAAATTCTTCCATTTCCTTCTGGAAGATCTCAAAGGTAAAACCAAACTTAGTGTAGTCTATTTCCCCATGTTTTATCATGTCATTCACTTGACACTAGTTAGGTAAGGCTATCTTAAAGATATTGATTTTAGGTAGCTTATTTGGTGAAGGTTTTGGGGGGTTACGAGGATAGTTATAGTTCCTGCTTAGTCTTTGATATGTGAAGTTTTTGTTGGAAATATATGTATTAGATTTACTCACCTACATCTATAGCTCAATGAATTCATTGCTAAGTTTTTGTACCATCTATTGAATGGTGTCTAACTCATTCTTAGTGGACTCTTTGGGTGTAGTTTGGGTATTATTGGTTGCAACCAACATTACATGGTGCTGAGTCTAAGGGGTCAATTCATGATCCCCTGGGTTAAGGAAACCTAGTTGTTGGTTTGAAGTGGGATGAACTAGCAAGATTTGATGTGTTATAAGGAATGGTTGAAGCATTGGGGCATTCTAATTAACATTGGGAAAAAAGATTAACATGGGCATCTATGATAGCACATTAGGATTGGGGGTCATATTGTGACCTTGAGGGTTTAGTTACCTATCTAATTTAATGGCCCCTATGTAATCTGAGGATAGGCCTATTATGGTTTCATCCCTCCTTAGGAACATGGTTGTCCAAGGGTCTAGTGCATGCTTATACATTTCAAGTGTTAGTTGAGGGTTAGGTTGATAAAGCACAGTGACCTGGCTATAAATCTTATAAAACCTGGCATTAAAGTTTATAATAGGCTCATTCAGATCCCTTTTGATATAATAAAATTAATGATATAGGATGCTAGAGGATGTTAGTGTCTATCACTTTCTCGAATTGGGTGAGGAAAGAGTGATGAAATGGTCCCAAATCAGAATAGAGTCTTCAATAAGGTTGAGGAACCAATCATATGTTGAGTCCATTAGCATAAAGGGGAAAAACTTGCATGGGAGATCCTCATGTTATAAATTTATAATCCTTGGTGTAGTTTTATAGGAAGTTATGTGATCTTCCATAATTCATCCTATACTTGGGGTGAAATGGGGAAAATACCTCTTAGGGTTCCTAGGTAAATTATGGATAACTCTTGGGACATTAATGATAGAGCTAGATAACTAAGTCATCTTAGGTTATGAATTTGGGAGAGGATACATGGACAAACTAATTAGAATCATAGTAGGTCTAGGTTGGTTAAACCTAAGTTTTATGTGGAAAAGCAGGGGGAATTACCAATTGACCGTGGCAAGACCTAGCCCTAGTAATAGGTGAACTAGTATCCAGGATGCTTCATAACCAGATAGTGGTTAGTACATTATTATCAATGAGCATAATATTAACATACTTATAAAAATCAATGACAAGATTGAAATATTCCTATCGGCCCTCCTTCTCATTCCAACTATTGTTCACTCCAAATTATAACCCTAATCTTAAAATACCCATGAGATTGGTTATTCTCCAAAAGGGAAGATGGGGACAACTATGAAATTTCATCCTCTATTTTAATATTGATCTGGGATCAGCCCAAGGCACATTTTTAGGTATTTGACTTCATAAATAGAGTTTAGTTCTCAAGAGATGTAATATTACCACCAAAAGTTCAATATGGAGTTCTTGCACATAAATGTAATTATCAAATGATATTATGGGAGTTTGAGTATTATTCTATTGTATTTCTAAACACAAGGGGAAAGGATAGTTCAATCTTATAAAATAATCACAAAAGAGAAGGGAGAGAAGGTAGAAAAAGAAGCCTCCAGGCCTAGAATGAGCTCAATGCGTTGATCATCGAACCAAGTGCCATTGCCATAGTTATACCACTTTAGACTGAGTTTCACTGAATTTATACCTCTAATAACATATAATGGGAAGATTCTGAGGAAACTGGGGGTACACCTCAAATATGAGCCCTCACTAAATATGACCACTAAGAGGTTTATAACAAACTACACATAAACACTCAATGGTAATTTGTAGATTAACACACAAATTAACAATAGCACAGAAGGGAAATGAGAGATCTCACACAGTGATTATAATAGCCAAGCACATTATAACCATGTCACACATGAAGTATTAAAGTATTAATCTAATTAATCTATCATTAACAAGCATTCAAAAATGGAGATGAAAGATAATTGAGATGCAGAACAAACTTTGTAGAAAACAAGAATTGTATTCATTAAAAAGTGAGTGTTGTTACAATAATTGATCTTGGATAACTTTAAAATCTAAAGAGATGAAGGAAAATTAGGTGAAATCCTGACTATAATCTAATAACACTTTCAAGAAATTTTTTTAGTCGACCCCTATATTACATTACGACTTTGCCTTATATAGATGAGGATGGGATTCACTTCCAAATAGCATGAGATGCCCATCTAGGGTCATGATAGCCACTCATGATAGTTACAAACATAATTCAAAATCCAAAACATACAACCCCATTAAACCCACAAAAAGATCCATAGAGGACCACTTAGTTGATACGTGGAGGTGGTTGTGAAGGTCCGAATCTTAACTGCTTTGACCTTGCATCTCTATCTTTCAACACAACTACCATGAAGTTGAATTCCTTATCTAGATTAATAATATTCATTGGGGGGTCCCTAAATATTACCTTGGCTTGATTCTCCAACCTCTGGTAGACTTGGAAGGGTGCTTCCATTGACACTTAGACCCTAAAGACTTGGTTGATGTACACTATGGATTGTGTTGATAGATCCAACACTGCATGGGCCATTTCTTTATTTGATTTGGTGACCTTCTCCCTCATGACTTGGTTGAATTCGTCCATGTAGATTCCAAATTATCCCTTGTCTAACAGGATTCCATCCAGGTAGAATAACATAAAGATATTGACCTCTTTGAAGTAGGTCAATATCTTCTTCTTTCCCTCTTATATGGGTCTAATTACAGTGTGCACCACAACCAACCACTCCTCCATAGTCACCTTCATGTTTTTGGAGTATGCTTGATACAACCCCAAGGTTTAGGTTTCCATTAGTTTCAATTATGGGAACATGCCCTTGTTAATCACTACCAATAGATTGATAAACTTTTTTTTTATCTCTGTAATCCTCTCCAAGTAAGCCTAAGTCTATTGGATAAGCACATTGGTCTCTGCCAAAGTCTCCACTACTTTCTCAAGAATTGAGAAGAGTAGTAAGAGGTCATCCTTGACTTACCCAATCAGCCTAATGGGAATAGAGATCTTCACCTGGGCTTCTAAGATCTGAACCTGGCTTTACATTTCCTTGAGAAGCTTTTCTAACATATCATGAATTACCTAAAGAATAGAGAGTGGATCATCATCCATCCTTTCTTCCCCAATGGAAGCCCTCACATTATTGAGGGAGAATAGATCTTGTTGGGTATACCAAACCACCAGGCTCCCCTCTTGGATGAACCTTTGTGTTAAAGTCCCTTTCATGCTCCTTGAAGTTTGGTCAAAGTTCCATTGTACATCTGAGTCACCCTGGATGATCATATCCAATGCATGAAACCTTGGAACTATTTCCCAAGTTAAATAAGGTATAGGAGGGGTGGTTGAGATGGTGGTGAAGGGTGAGGAATGAGGTGGAGGGGAAATGGAGGAAGTGAAAGGGGTGAACAAGAAAAGCAATGGAGGTGGAGGTGGCATGGGAGTCGAAGGAAGAAGAACAAAGATGGAGGCCCATAGGAACATTTGTGCCCACCACTGATCCTAGGTCATGCCCACATGAGGGGAAATTAATCTTGGGAGAGGGGCGTTAAACATAAGCGAAGAGATTGGTTGGTTGAAGCCAAATCCCTGGGTACCTAGGGTAATGGAAAGAGAAGGTCGATGAGCAATGCACTAAGGTTTTGTGGTTGGGGCCAAAGGAACCTTTGAGGCCAGTAGAGGGGGTTGGATTGGAGTGGAAGGCCTTCAAATTGAATATAGAGTGTGAGTTGCCTTCTACTTCTTCTTGGGCTTCTTACTTGGGTCAACTTTGGATGTTACAGTGGAAGGACCAGTTGGAATAGTAAGAGTCATGGGGGATGATAGTAGAATAACTAGGACTATCAAGGGAGGCATCAAGATGACTGAAGGGGGGACCAGGATAGTCACCACCATTGGCAGTATGCTCTTGATGGTTGTAGCCAAGCTTACCGATGAAGATGCCCCTAGTAGTACCTAGACTAAAGGTAAGCCTAAAAAAGGGACTAAGAAGGTTCCAATCTGTGAAATGGATGGGGCAGATGGAATGAAGAGGTAAGGATTCTAAGGAGGACTGAGGCCAAATGTACTTGGGTGATTGACAAAGGGGATGCAATAGGGAAAATAGGAGGCACCACCTTAGGGGTTTGTGGGAGTGAATCAGAATTCATGGGTGTCAAGATCGAGAGATAAAAAGAGACAAGAGTAAGTGGTAGAATGGAGATGGAGGAAATAGGAGGTGTAGGGGGTAAAAAATTTACCAGTGCTTATTGGGATCCTCATTTCAGGCTCATCCCTGGACTATTGGTCAAGTCAAACCTCAGGGTCTATGTAACTTAGTGTTGAGGTGGAGGTGGTTGAGTTGGTTTTTCCTGGGTTGCTTGTTATTAAGTAATGTCTATATGGATTAGTTATGAATAGAATATTAGAGATATTTGAGGAGGCAGAGGTGGAGTTATGGAATGAGGAGTGACTGGAGGAGGTGGAGCTGGGATATGAGGAATAGGATCTACTTGAGGAGGTAGAACTAGAACTGGAACACAAGGGGGAGAAGGTGGGAGAATGCCTTACAAAATCATCCTAGAGATAGTAGGAGGAGTCAATGTTGGATTCTTTATATATCAAGCAGTGTAGGGGGCGAAGATGGGCCCACCTGAACCATCTTTACTTTCTTCTTCTTATTCATCATGATCTAGGACAATACCTCTTGGTCGTCAGTAACATCTAACTATAACTCATCACCATCCTTTATTTAATGACCATAATTTATATTAAGTCAAGTTTACTATCATGTCAAGTGAGATCTAATCATCCCCTCAAGGTCCCAATGCTACATCTTAGCTCTCCCTAGGTCAAAGGTGTCACACCCGACTGCCATCTTCTAGAGGGGAGTGAAGGCCTTGTATATGTGTTGCCTGATAGTGATCAAGAGCGATGGGCACACCATTTTCTAGTAGCCTATACAAAATCCAAAGATACTCTCCACCAACTAGGAATTGATCTCCTACTCTACTAGATGATCCATGATGAAATATGATAATCAAAGGGGTTGCTTGAGGACACCCAAAATTTGGATCACAGTGTCCTATTTATAGTACCAGTAGCACCTGATGGTGATGATGGAGTCTCAGATTACTTGACATATATGGGGCATTAGGTCCTCATTAATCACATTTTAGATCACCAGATAAAAGTGCTTGTAGATGTCCTAGATGTGGTTTTGGTACTAGTGATCATATAGTTTTTATAAAACACATGGACCACTGAGCCCTCAGGAATCCACACAATAAAATTCAAAGGTTTTAAGTGGAGCATCTCGTAGACCACATCCACAAGGTAGATCATCATATATAAATTGCCTCCAACTCAGGGATCCATGATGACATTGACCAACTTGAAGTTGATCAGTCCTCCCATGTTTGGAACTTCAGAGCATGTAATGATCATATGTAGGAGGAGCACTCATAGTTCATTAATGTGAAATCAGTCCTAGGATCTAAAAATCCATTCAATAGAGTCATGTTTACCTGGACTTCTTCCTAAAAGGTGTGGACTATATATGCATTTATGTCCTCCTTACTGACCTATTTAGCATCCAAGTTCTCAGCCCAATCTTTCAAGATGTCGTATATTATTAAGGTCTCCATCTAGACCTTCACCACCACAATATCATAAGAGAAGGTGAAATATAGGAGGGAGCAATATGCCTTGTAGGCATTCCCAGAGATACTAATGATTTGGTGTCGATAGTTGGGAAAACACACCTAGTTATGGGCCCCATCCTACACTCATATGGCAGTGAGAAAGAGGTTACCAAATAAGTCATCATAGGGAAATGCCTCTAGCTTGGCCACAACCCTGTGACGTCTATATTTCTTGTCGGCTTGAAGGGCATCCTTAAATTCTACTTATTGTTCAGCATTGAAGCTTGAGTCTTTGGGCACCTGCTTTACTACTTCGAACATGTCATTCTGGTGATTGGACTTAGTCAAACCAGCTAGTAATAAGGTATCTTAATAATTTGACTTAGCCTTTGGGTTAAAAGAGGACACGGACATTGTAATAGGATGTAAGGGCAATAAGGAGGCTTCAAGAATAGGAAGCAAGAAACATAGGGGTGCTCGACAAGAATTGGAAAGCTAAGAGTTAGAGTGCTCTTGAAGGCATGTGGTGGTAACTGTTAATGGGATTTTCTTAGGATTTTATAAATGTATGCACACAACCTCTTGTATTAATGGCATTTGGGATCTCACTTGTTGTGAATTCAAATTTGAGTTAGTGGCTATATTTCCTTTCTTTATTTCTAAATTTAGAGTTAAATTTGGTTCCCACAATCCTCTACCATTAATCAGGATTAGTAATGACAATGGGATGTTTTAAAATAATCCAATCGAGCCCACCTTTCTATCTTCATTAATACCCAATATGTGTTAGGCACATGGTCACATATCTTAGAGGATTATTGGTTAACTCCCACTTTATGCCACATGTCATATGCTCATTGACCCTCATGCTAATGATTGACACCTAGGCATTGTTTCATACTCTATGTCATACCCTTAAGAAGGGTGAGGTGTCACTCAAGGACACATGGTGTAATTTGATTGGTCATCAGGATCAATCCATACCCTAGTCTTACTCTTTTAGGTCCTTAGGTGGCCACCTTTTCATCTGCCTTACTGTGTGATGTGTTGCCTTCTAAATAGATCGGGCTCTCCTAGGCTCTAACAATTCTGATAGGTCTATGAACTAGTCATTCTGACAACTCAATGATGTGGCAGCTTTGATTAGCTCTGGCTTTCTTGGGCTCTAACATTTTTGATAGATCTGGGGACTAGCTGCTCTAACAACTCAATGACATGGCACCTTCTAGTTAGGTCGGGCTCTCCTAGGCTCTAACATCTCTAAAAAGTCTGGGGATTGTCTGCTCTAACAACTCTGACAAGTCTGAGGATTGGATACTATGACAACTTAGTGATGTGGTGCCTTTTGATTAGGCTAGGCTCTCCTGGGCTCTGATATCTTTGAAAATTTTGAGTACTGGTTGCTTTGACAACTCAACAACATGTTGCCTTCTGATTAGGTCAGGGTTTCTCAGGCTCTAATAGGTTTTGGGACTAGTTACTATGATAACTCGACAATGTGGCACTTTCTGATTAGGTTGGTCTCTCTTAGGCTCTAACATCTCTAATAGGTTCGAGGACTGGCCACTATAATAACTAGGCAATGTGGCACCTTCTAATTAGGCCAGGTTCTCCTGAGCTCTAACATCTCTAATGGGTCTAGAGACTGGTTGCTCTAACAACTCAATGGCGTGGCACCTTCTACTTAGGCTATTTTATCTTGTGAAACCCAAAAAAATACTAAGTAATAAGTGAAAAGATGTGCAATACATTTAATGCTTACTTATCTATCATTAATATTTTGATTTATTGCAAAGGGCGATGCATTTGTTACTCCAAGAAAGGAATGAGACTCTGAGAACTTCCTTTAAAAGCAAACCTGTAATGTTAGCACATTAATCCATAAAAGAACAAGCCTACCCTAGTTAGGAAAGTAAATAAGGCTTGCTATTGCTTAGGGAAATTGGGGCAACGTAAGATTCTAAGGATTCTAATTCAAGGGAAAACAACAAGAATAAAAGAAAAGACCTTGTAGCTCTGGTTCATGGGATTTTTTAGAGGGATCCCCCATTTCGATGAAAAGGGGATGTGTTGGACACAAAACTAAGAACCACCATATCCCTCATATCATGGATGAAATTCACTTCAAGCCATCAATAAGATGTCATAATTGTTATAAGATGTCAATAGTAGATGTTATGAATTAGCAACCCAATTGCTATAAGTTAGTTAATAGTTGCTACATGTTGCAGAACATTTGTTAGAGGTTATACCATATCTCTCATATCATGGATGTAATTCACTTTAAGCCATCAACAAGATGTCATAATTGTTATAGGATGTCAACAGTAGATGCTATGAGTTAGCAACCCAATTGCTACAAGGTAGCTAATAGTTGTTACATGTTGCAGAACATTTGATAGAGGTTACACATGAGCTGTTACAGGTTATATAACTAAAATTTCATGTTACAAAATACCAATTGCAGGGTGTAGCCCAATTGCTACAAGTTACACCCAATAATTGATACAAGTTTCCACAAGTTAAATCAATCTTTCTCCTCATAGTCACACGTATATAATACCTTTTAATAAGTGTATTCCACATCCTTCAATTTACATTAGTAACACCATAAACATTAAAGCCATTAAATCATACTAGTTTATGTAAAGATAACTAGTTTTAACCCAAAAAAAATTCATATACGTTATTCATTTAATATGTGCATATATCAACATAGTATAGACCAAATGAATGCAAATAGAAATATAAGAAAACATTTTAGGATAACTAAGTAGCCAGATGAGGCAAATTTTTGGGCCTCGTCACATGCCAAGCCCCCAATAGATAATAAATCTAGGGATGAATGGGAGCCTTCGAAAGATTGAATAACAACAAGGAGAATGTAGTTATCAAGGCAAAAAAGGGGAATGCCATGGTTGTGATGAATCAAGAGGAATACAAAGGAAAAGCATCTAAACAAAAGTGAGTTATAGAAGTCTTTACTATAACTTGGTGTCTGCAATTACAAAGAGGGGTATAAATATTGGTAAGGCATCTTCCTTAGATGACAACAGGAAGAATAATTTGGTTCCTAATAAAAAGGTGACTCTAATAATTTATGGTGCTCCAAAGATCCATAAGGAGGGTATTCCATTAAGGCCAATTTTTGACACCATTGATTCTTCTACCTATCAGCTTGCTACATATTTGGATAACAAGTTAAAACACTCGATGGGTAATATGTCATCTTTTATCCTTGATTCGATTCATTTTGTCAAATTCAAAAAGGTAGAGGAAGGTGAGTCCTTGTGAGCTTTGATGTAGTTTCACTTTTCAACCAAAGTGTTGATTAATGATGTAGTGGAATTGGTTAGGATACAACAAGGTTGGTATCTTTTTGTTTGAGATCAAGATTCTTCTCTTTTAAAAATGTCATTGAGAAGAGATTAAAAGGTGTGGTAGTGTGGTCACCACTTTCACTAGTGGTTGCTAACCTCTTCATGGAGCAATTTGAGGAGAGGGCTCTCAATTCCTTTCTACCAAAACCTAAATGGTGGTAGAGGTATGCTGATGATACTAAACTTTGTTGGTAACATTATAGAGACAAAATTGAAGACTATCATTTGCACATCAACAGTATGGTAGAGAGCAATTTCACCAAAGAGATTGAAGAAGAGGGAAGCTTACCTTTCTTGGAAGGCTTCATCACCTATAAGAGCGATGGTTCTTTGGTCGACAAGTTTATCAAAAAGGATCGACATAGATCTCTATTTGCATGCATCTTCACACCACCACTTACCACAAAAGGCAGGGGTTCTACTGACCTTGACCTTCAAGAGTTTTGAAATCTGTGATGAAGAGAATTTGGAACAAGAAATTGAGTGCTTAAAATTGGTGTTTAATAAAAAATAACTATAAATGGACGGAAACATATTGTAAAGGCTCTCAAGCAAACTACAAAGGGTCAACACAAGTGATATTGAGAGGAGGTTTCAACAAAAGGCCTAGCAACATTCCTACCTTATATTAAAATAGTATCCAATAAGATTTCTAGAACCCTGAATCACCATAACATTAAAACAAATTTAATTCCCAAAAACAAGTTGATAAATGCTCTAAAATCAACTAAAAACTGCATGCAACTGAGTATTAGAAGTGGGGCTTACATAATTGAGTGCTTATGTAAGGTTCCATACTTTGGAGAAATAGACACAAGCCTATCAAAACTAGGATCAAGGAACGTGTTACTGATACTCGATTAGAGAGGAGAAATCGACATTGATAAAGCACTAAAAAAAATTAAACACTCAATCCACATTAAAGGAGGAAAAATTAGTATTGGTTGTTTCAATAAAATATATTATTACATGCATTAAATAATAAAAACTATAAAAATTCATTAATATACTAAATTTGAGTTAAAATGAAACTTTTAAATGACTTTTCACTTCTAAAAATAAACATTAATTATTTTACAATTAACAATATTTAATTAATAATATAAACAATAATTTTACATTAATTTATTTCTTCAAAAATAAGGTCATGAACTACATTATAATTAATATTAATTAAAATTTTGTACACAATATTTCATAAAGCCCACTTTAAACTATTGTTGATGATATGGGATTGACTACTCATTCATTTGTAAAGGTCCTCAATTAGAATTCTTTCTACCTTTTACACAGCTGGATTTCAGTTTTGATGTAATAAGTGCCCTAAAAATCCTAATAAATATATATTATTATAATTACTAAATTATGATCTGATACAAAGTTGGAATGTTTTAATAAAAAACATGTTTGACCTTCAATCAAATTTTAAATTTTGTATGTTGTTTGATCTTGTTTTTTTGTTTCTTATGTTTCATTTGTGTTGAGTTCAATTTTTCTTTTAAAAAGAAGTTTGAACCATAAATATTCCAATACTAAACTCCAAATCTCAATTAACATATATAATCATTTAAATCCTTACTTTCTATCATTTTTTTCTACAATAAAATTAATAAAAAAGAATTTAATGCCAAAACATTTTTAAAAAAAATTAATATATTTTAAAATTATTTTTTCAATTTTAAAATCCTTTTCATTCAAACAAATTAATCCCACATTGATTAATAAACTTGTATAAATCCAATAGACTACTTAAACAAAGAAGATGCCACAATAAAAGTGGCCTCCTACTAACAAAATAGTTTATTGGATGCTAGATATGCCTCTTAAGTACGGCTTGGAATTGCTAATACAACTCTTAAATACTTCCCAGTGAAGATGCATTGATCTTATTTTGAGGCAGGAAGTTGCAGCATGATGGTGGTGAAACATTTGCAGAAATACCCTCAACAAATTCACAAATCCAACTTCTTCCTTGTGGTATGCCTTGTAAATCAATGTTTGAAAGGAAAACATCTACAAATGGAGCCTTTGAAGCTTGGTGCAGAATGTATGTCTTTACCCACAACATCTTTTATCATTATTCCCTTGATGAATGGAAGAGCATTGGGATCCCACTTATTGTCAGGATGATCATTGGAACCAGGATAGAATTTGATGGGCACTTTGACATTTTCCACTTTGAAGTTAGAAATGGTGATATTGGTAATGTAGCCTCCTCTTCCAGTATCAGTCTTTACCCTGATGCCTGCAGATGCATTGTAAACAATAAAATCTCGAACTAGCACACCTGATATCCCCCCTGACATTTCACTCCCAATTCCAATGCCTGAGCAAGTTGGTGTTGTGCCTATCACCCTCTGAACAACTATGTTTGAGCTTGGGTGACCCACACTTATCCCATACTCATCCCATCCACTCTGTATTGCTACAAGGTCGTCGCCGCTATACATACATTTGAGCTGGAATCTGCACACAAAAAGTTTTCCCTGATGTTAGAAATTGAGACAACGTAAGAAGTGTTAGAAATATTGATCTTCAATATTATCTGATGACAAGTCTTATGTACTTGAATAGTGTTCTTGTATATAACTGGTAATAGGTATATTAATTGTATGAAGAATGTAAGATTTCAAAAGGTTTCCATAGTCCATAAAAATTAGATAAATGCTTCGGGAAATGACCTGTATATGCAGTTTTTTTGTCTACGTTTCAAATCACACTAAGTGATTCATCATTAGGACACATTAAAAAATGGGAAATGATGACTTAAAGAGACATTGGTCTCCCTTGAAGGTAGGCGTCTGCGTTTTTAACAAGAACTACTCACTGAAAATTAAAGGATCAATTAACAAGACTATCAATAGGAAAACTTAAGAGGTCAACTCTCCCATCACTGTGGTTAAATAACACTTATGTGCTGGTTTATTTTATCTGCAACGTAACATTCAATATGATTGCAATATATGCATGTAGCTGATCAAGAATTAGTTCATTAGGAAGTTGTTAAAAAAGGCCCTGATTCTTTGGGAATGCTTTTATCAAAAAGGGTCTTATGTAAATAACATTGTGCCTGATTGAGGAAAAACTTAATGATCCCATACAACTGTCTCAGCCCCGTCAATTCCAAACGATGCATTAATTTAAAAACATTAGAAAATAGGTATCCTGACTATGGGGAAAATGTAATCATACATGATTTTCACAGAGATACTCAGATACCCAAAAGTTTCTCTACAAATAAATGGTATATCATCATTATGGGAGTCTTGACTCTTTATGATGCAGGTGGGAGTCTTTACATGGCAGAAATAGCTGATTCTGGAGTTACAACTGCGAATCATTGGAGTAGAGATCCAGTTTAGCTCAAATCAATTACAATCATTTGATCAATTTTGTGCAGTTAGAAAGCCAATTCAATTAAAAAGTGCATTTTATTCAGCTGGAAAATCAGTTCAATTTAGTAGGCCAATTTTCTAAGATGGTTAGTTCAGGTCAAACTTCAAAGAGAGGGAGAGAGTTCAATTAGAAGAATAATTCTACCAAAAATAAAGATAGGATGGAGATATGGATGTTTGGGATGGGTACATGAGAATGCCTCCTCACAAAATTGTTTGCAGCACCATGTATTTGGCATTTCTTAGTATATTAATGAAATTCAGTACACATCGAAAAGCTCCATTGCAAGTTAGTTGTATATCTATGGTTGGGATATAGCAAATTTAAAATCCTTAGAAGTCAGTGCTACATTATATTGATACAAAGAAGACCTGCTCAAAAAGGGAGGAAGAGTAAGAAAAATAGCAAGAGGCCTAACGGTTATAATGCCCACAGTGCGAAGGTTATTAGAGTTACAAATTGTCTGGAAGCGCAGAAGACCCATAGATGAAGAAAGTGAGGGTGATGTGGAAGTAGTACGAACAACACAATTGGTAGAACAAGCTCAGGAGGAGATAACCCATAACGCAGTTACCAATATTGGGAGCAAGCAAAATTTTGGTGCAAATCATGTACTCTGGGAGTCTAAATGCATAGGAGTCGGTGGAATTGATTGAGAAGCTAGACAAATTGTTTTGAAAATGAGAAAATGGAACACTCTGGATGTGTTGAATTTGCATGCTCTAAGTTATGAGGACACGCTTCACTATGGTGGGAATCTTGATCATATGTAGATTAAGAAAGTGGGATAGGCCAAAAACAGGGTAAAGACTAGGAACATGGTGGTTTCCAAGTTCAAATGGAAAAAAAAATCTTCTCATTAAAAGCAGCGCTTTGTATAAATTTCTGTAAAACCTCCAAGAAAATAGATCTTAGAATGAAGGGTTACATTGAAGAGCTTGACAAAATGGCCATTCAATTTGGCCATGATGTAGATGATAATAATAAGGCATCAATGTATGTGAATGGGCTCAAGATTGCCATTCAAGATAAGTTGAGGCTTGAGTTTGCACATGATGCACTGGGTTCAATTCGGTTCAATTGCATTCAATTAGTAAATTCAATTCAATAAGAAAGTTGGTTCTGTTTGTTAGTCAAATTAGAAGGTGAGTTCTGCTAGATAGTTAGTTCAGACCAAAGAGAGTAAGTTCAGTCCAAAAAGAATTAGTTCAATTAGGACGTTATATAAAAAGTGCTTACAGAGAACTAGAGGAGTAAGACATTTGTTTTCTATGTTCCACAGGCAGCGCCCTCACCCCTTGGTCCCCTGTCCCTGTCTCTGTGCTTATTTCCTATTCAAATATCATTTCTAGGTTTTGGGTACTTCTAGGCATCGACTTCTCATGTTCCTGTGAGTCAGTTGTACAAGTCCTTAGAGGCTAGTATGGATTACTTCAGCACCATAAATTTAATCTAGCTTTATAGACCGTTAAACCAAGAATAGAAGCTCTGATTCTACCCGGGTCTTTTAACAGCAATTTAAATTTCCTTTCCTAAATATGCAGGGAACGATTCAGAGATCTGACATCCAAAAGATGGATATGGTTAAGCAAGAGTAAACACCACTTCAACAGCGAAACTGATTCCCTCTGAAATAAGTGTTGTAGTAGTGAAATTGAAGTAGCCAAAAGAAGATTATGACCAAGTTTCTATCAATGAAATCTATTTCTATGCAAAACAGAGGAAGGTATTTTGAAAAGGCAATACATGGATGGCTATTGCCTAAATTGTGTTCCTTGTTCAACTAAAAATTAATGGAAAGCTTGTTGTCATTGGAAGTTTCTTATTCAGAATGGATATTTTCATCAATTATTCAGTATCCCTAGAGTGATGGACCCAATAAGCCAACAAAGAGAAAGATTAGAAAAATATTTTCTGAATACAGTCTCTAAGGAAGGAGCTTTATTCCGATGTTTCAGACCTAAGCATCTGTAATGTGCCCTTCTCTTTGATGAAGCATTGGAGACCCTTAGCCTAATTTTCCATGTTTCCCGAAGGCTAAGGGAGTTGGAAGAAGAGGGAAACGTTTGGAAAAGTACTAGTTTCAAAAGGTGCTTTTGAGCACTAGTTTCAAAAAGTGCTTTTAAGTACTACATTTCCTATGTTAACTTAAAAGAGGGGCTTTTAAGGGGTATGTGGAAAAGTACTATTATAAAAGAGTTATCTTTACTTACTTTCATAACCATCCCTTCAAAGTTGAGCGCCATTTTTAAGAGGAAGGATATAAAAGAAAGAAAAGTTATTGGAAAAGATATGGAGAATTTGATTTGGATAATAAAACGCAGAAATTTTAGTACGAAATGTCGAGCTTTAGATCTTTGAGGATGGAAACTTTCATAAGAAAACTTGTAAGGACGGAAACCCTTACTAATCAATTGGGTAGTCCTAATTTAGTGGTTGGATTGGATAAATTCAGATATTTAGAGGTGTTTTTTAATGCCATTAGCTTTAGTTTCAAAGCGAAGGAACTGCCAAAGGGTGGCACGTTGTTAGGGAGTTGGGCGAGTAGGAGAAGAACCCCAAAAACGGTCAGCAAACTGTAAAAAGCGCAGTGCAGCGTCTGATAAGGCCAACAATCCCTATCTAAGGTATGGTGAGTGGATTTTGAGGCTTTCTCAAGCCTAATTTGATGTATGAAAGCAGAGAACGGGAATTGAATTGGATAACAAAAAATAATATTATTGTAATTCGTGATGAATATTGAAACGGTAAAAACGGTTATATTTCATGATTATGAATGGAGGACTTATGAGGGAAAAAAATTGTGACGTCAACTTTTAATACTTAGTGAAAGAAATCTTTTATAACAAATTTAAGTAGAGTTATCTTTTAGTTAGATAATTGTTTTAGAGTTATATTTTTCATTTAAGAATATATATATATATATATATATATATATATATATATATATATATATATATATATATAACACGAAAGTTGTAAAATCAAACAATTTTTTTTGGCATTTTTATGTTTACGATTGAGAAAAAAATCATTGTACCTGAACGTTTAATAACTTTTAGAGTCTCTCTTAGTGTTTATCCATCTTAACTTAAATTCTAGTTCCTTTGTTTTAACTTTCAATGATGAAATTAAAAATATTGCCCTAAAATTTATTCTAAATGATGAAGGTTGTGAAGGGTGGCAAAATAATTTTGATACTCAAAACACTCGCCCGATCCCCGCCTAGATCTCTACATTGATTCTACAGCTCCAAAGCTTCTGAGTTGGTTGTGATGGTTGCCCAAGGGCATGATGAGGATGACAACGAAGGCTTAGAGCTCCTAACATCCATTTCTTCTCCAAATGTTGTTTCAGGTAATTTATTTGACGGTAATTGTGGTGGTGTTACTAGTCTTCAGTGCCAACAAATGCCTTGGTTAGAAGTTTTCTTGTCACCTCCAAATCCAAACCCTTAGAGCATCCCATATCATATTGTTTATCTGATAATGTTGTTGTCACCATTGTTAGTCATGTGGCTAAAGAGAGGTGCATTTTCCAAGGATGTCTTAACTCCTCTAACCCTTTCCACAACTATTCTGAGTTCTATTTGTCTCATCTTCATGAGTCCTCTTCTTTTAATCCAATCTTGGTTTTGTGGCAAAATGTTCATTTGTTTCTTTTCTCTTCTCCAAGAGGATTGGTTATCTCGATTGATGCTCCTTCCCAGACCAAGCCCAAGCTTAGTGATCAAAGTTTTTTGGTTGGAGACATTTTGGTTTCCCTCTTAGACAATTCTCCCATTCTCTCTAATTTTGATTCGGCCATCTTGGGGATAGAGTCAGAGATTAGCATAAGGACCTTGTTTGGCAAGTGCTTGGACCTTTCCCTTTCCTTAATTGAGTTGACTAATTAGGCCTCCTTGGTTTGGAGTTTTATCCCTCCTCCATCCTTCTTGTTGCTTGGTAGAGGTTTCTTCCAAGTTACCTCCAGCTGTTTTGAGGACTGCAACTTGGTTAGGACGTTTAGTCCTTGTTTTCGGGTTCTCACAACTTTTTCTTCTACCTTTGGTCTCTATTATTTGATGTGGACAAAGTAACCATTTATGTTGCTCCCTTTTGGCTTAGATTCTAAAATCTTTTTACCTATCCTCTACAATGATGACCATATCATTTAGCTGACTACTTTGGTGGGATTGTTTGTCAAGTTGGATAAGAGTTTTAGGGGTAACATATTAGTGAGGGTTTGTGCAATTTTAGACTTTTCCAAGTTGTTTTCTCACTCTATCAAGGTGGAATCTTCTCATGGCTCCTAGACTCAATTTCTCAAATTTTAAGGCCTTCCCTTCAGGGGTTTTCATTGTAACGTTTTTGGTCACTATGTTTCCTCCTATTTTGCTCCTATTTCTTTTTGTCATCAATGGGTTTGGAAGAAGAAAGAGGGTCATCCCAATGTTGACTTTGTTTGGCACAATCATGGGGTTTTATTTGCTTAGTTCGTTGATCATCCCCCTCCTCCCTTTGTTGACCCTACATATGCTCCTCTTGTGAAGGGCGTGGCGAAGGAGAATCATAATTTGTTGGGAGAGGATTTCATCCCTTCTATTTTTTTGTTCGACTCATCTAGAGGGACCTTGGATGCCAGTGTTCAAGAGGATCAATTTGCTTCTCTAAATTTTTTTATTCTATTAAGACCATAGCAGGGCTTACAAAGGTGAACTTAGGTACTTTGGCCAAACAGAGAGGTCGCAGGTCTGAGGTGGAAAGGCTGGGACAAGAAGCTAAATCTATTATCAAAGGCTAGTAACAGAGGATATTGGATGACTTCCCTACTAAGAGAAGGTTGATCTCCGCCTACGGGTGATCTTCTCTGTTATTTGCTTCTTGGTCTTGTTGTTTTGTGTTTGTGGTTGTGTTGGTTGTTACTGGATGGGATGTGTTTTTGAATTGTGTTTTGGGCATTTTTGTAGACTTATTGTTGAAGAGTTGCAACTTTTTGCTGATTTTTCATCTAGGTTTATTTTTTTGCATGCTTTTCTTTGGCTTCTTTGTTTGGCCTTGCTTATGTTCTTGTGTTTTAGTGTTTCCTTTTGGGTTAGTGTTGTTGGGGAATGGGCCTCTGTTGTTTCTCAGTTCCAATCGTAGTTTTGGTCTTTGTAAAAGCTTTCTGTGTTGGATTGTGGGCTCTCATCAAAACCCTCACAGTTACCCGTATCCAACAAAAATATTTTTTCCTCAAAAAATATTTCCCTGCTCACTAATGTTTTACTTACCTATCCAAAAAAAATTGGAAATTTTTCATTTATTTTTTATTTATATTCATATTTACGAATTTTCCTCTTACCTATTTAAAGAAGATAATTTTTTAAAATGATATGATAGTTTATGCACTCTATTTTTTATTTGATAGGGTAAACACTTTTGATCGAAGCTATGAACTGGTACTGGGACACAAGAGGGGCCCAGTCCCCTACTAAGCGAAGAAGAGAAAAAGACAAAGGAAAGAAACATCCCAAAGACAACAAAATACTAGCCGCAAGAAGAACACTACAATAATTGGGACAAATAAACCCATACAACAAGGTGTCAAATTATCGCAAATAGGCAACAAAAAACTAAGAAGGAAGACCCAAACATGCGGAGAGACTTCAGTGAAACCGACGATAAGAAGATCAGAAAGTCATAATAATAACAAAAAACTACCGAAAGGATATTAACTTGGAGTGACACATACCTCAACCGTAGATGAGGGCTTGTCTTCTCTCACACCTTGAAAGAAGATCCTTTTATTAGTATTTAGGGATTTTATCTTATTAAAATTCTTTTCATTTAAAGAGGAACTTTATGATCCAACATCTATTGTATGAGTATTTTTAGCTTCGAAACTTTTTTAACACCTCCATTATGTGTGATTTTCTATCATATGGGAATTATCAACAACCCATATTCATTTTTAATTGGCGTAACCCTTAATAATTTTATATTAAGCCATTTCTTTATTATATTTAAGTCTTATTAGACCTACTTTTTATAACGATGTAAAAATTTTTTGTGGTGGGAAATTAAAAAAAAAATCAATAGACGACATTCACCTTGACAAATATTACACTACAGATAACGTTTAACTAAAAAAATATCTTACTCCTTGCAAAATTTACATGAAAGTAGATGGCCATGATTTATTTATTTTATATATGCCTTGCATCAAACTACTTTTAAATTGTTTCTTAAAGCATGTCACCTTTAATTATTAATCAGATGCATTTTCTTTTGGAGACCATTACAATTTATAATTTACATGTTACAAATAAATACTATTAACTTTAGAAACTTAATTACAAAGTTTGATTAAAACAACTATCCTCATTCACTTACAATTACAAATAAATATTACTAACTAACTTAAACACATAATAAATTAAAATATTAATTTAATTAACAATTACAAATAACTTAAACACATAATAAATTAAAATATTAATTTAATTAATATGGATGATGATAACTATTTAGAAAAAATTAGATTTAAGTTTAAGGCAAATATAGTAAAATAGATATTTCCACTCTTTAACATTAAGATTAAAAAATTGATTTATTCATAAAATGGATCCCTATCATTTGCAAAGTTCCAAAATCATGATACTTATCTTTTAATTTTAAAAAATCAATATCTTAAATATATGGTTATCTTTTTTTTTCTATCTTTTTTTAAAAATTTAATATAATAATATAACTAGAACATATTTATTGATAAATACAAATTTACAAATAAATTAATATAAAATATTTTAATATAACAAATCCAAAACAGGTGGCTTAGAAATTTATACAACTCCAATAAAAAGTCAACCAATAATTAATATATTTAAAATACATAAACTAATTTTAATTAAATATATTATTTTTTCAAATAATCAATATTGCTAACCAGAAAAAGGCAACCAAACGTTAGTGGAGATGCTTCTTGTATATTTAATATTTGAGGGAAGGATGTGAATGTATTTGGAGCAAATAGAGGCCGATGCAATTTAATATCTATAAATATGAGGATTTTAGAGAAATAATTTGAAGATTCATATTTTATTATTGGATTGCTTTATATTATATTATTATAAAAAATATAATTAATTTAGTTGGATATATTATGAAAGATTTATATTTTATTTTATTTAATTTATATCGAATATTGTAAAGAAGAGTTAATGCGATTTTGAAGTACATTAGGGATTGAATAATCTTATCACTGAAGTGAAAATATAAAACTGAGAAGTGTTAAAGGGTTGAGGAGAGTGGCTCTCTAGGCTCAAAACCATGTGTTTTAGAGGTAGGATTTATAAATCTCAATACAAATTATCTTATTTATTTCTCTCTTTGAGAGCTTAGGAGCATTCATTGGGAAGGTATGTGGTGGCAGCGTGTCAATATCAAGATCAATGAGGCGAAACAATGACAAGGCTATTGTTACCAACAAAAAAATCAATCCCACGGTCTACTTGCATCATAAAAGATCTGAAAACAAGGTAAAGATGGGAGATACTAAATGTTAGAAGTTTGTAAATCATTGTTACCAAATGAAAGATCATTGATGCAATCGGTGGGGTTATGCCAACTTCTACAAGGATGATGATGTGAGCAACTGATCTATTGACATGAATATGTATGGATAACATTGTGTCAAGCACATACTCTATTATTCTTTGTCCTTTGCTCCAAGTTATGGTCCCCAAACCTCACAACTATACAAGAGGGTATGTGTGACCAATGAGCAAAAGAGATGGATCTTCATTTGAATGTCTTGAAACTAATGCTGAAAACATTATTTTTCAAAGGAGGTGAGAGATGCATATCCCTTATTCAAACTAGACTCTACACATCGGGTCAAGCTAACACATGGTCTATAGAAGATCTGCCTCCCCCTCCCCAATACACATATGAAGAAATTACCTCCACCCTCTCACCTGTGTAGTTAAGAATCACTTGGATTGCCTTATTTTTAGTGATGTTAAAGTTATGAATTTTTTTTCCCCAAATTAACTTGAAGGTCATGAGTATCAAAAAAGGAGGCTGAGCTATCAAATTTTGTTTGGAGATCCCTCACTAATTAAGATATCAAAATAATGTCATTTTTAAATAGGATAATTACAATAGAGACTCCAAATAGTAAGCAACCATTTGTAACACCCAATGCATCTAAAAAAAAAATCTCTAGCAAATCAATGTAGAGTCTGAAAAGTGTAGGATAGAGTTGGAAACCTTGTTTAACACCTATGGTACTTGTACATCCTCACCATCCCTTGTTTGTACCTTTCCAAAAATGGTCTCATAAAGTGTTATCATAAGTGAAACCACTAAGGGTGGAAGACTCAAAGCCTTAAACTTTTCAACTAGCAAGTTTAGAGGAATTGTTTGAAATGCCTTTTAGAAGTCCAGAAAATAGCAATATACTCCATGGTTTTTTGTCTTGGCTTCCTTAATGATGAGTCAAAGAGTCATATGATCAATGGTGTAGTGGTTCCTCCTAAAACCTACTTGTCCTTTGGCCCTCAACTTCTTTGTCTATGCCCATCTAGAGATTGGATGTCTAGCATCATGAGAAATATCTTAGCAAAGGTGTGTATAGCCATGATAGTGTGATAATTTCTAGGATCATTCTTGTCTCGATCTTGAATATGGGATGGATGATATGAGAATTCTAGAAAGGTGGAAATCTAAGGGTCACTAAGGTGTTAGGCATATAAATTGGAGATACTAAGGTATTTTTAGAAGCTTATTGTAAAACTATTTTTTTTAAGTTATAGAAGTAGAGAGGGGAGGTTGAGTAAGAAAAGACACAAATTTGTAACTAAGTAACCATTATGCTAGTAGGAGGTCCACTTCTATTATGGAATCTTTTGTATAACTAATGAATATTGCATTTGTTTTATTATATGCATATATAAATCCTCGGGTGGGCCCCTCTACAATGTGAGATAGTGGTCCCAAATTAATCACATGCCATATGTACTCATGAAACTAGAACATTAGGTTCAATCACAAAAACAACCATAAACCCTACATCTCTTTAACACTTCCTAGTTTAATAGAGATAATCCATCCATAGGTAGCTACTTCTATCATTATTTGTTTTTAGAAATATTTCAAAATTCTATTGTTTAAAAGGGACATATTGATTTTATACATATTCTAAGTTGATGACATCATACTATAAATCTTTAATAAATACTACATTGTGGGAGTATTTTGTGATAGTATAACTTGCTCTACATTTTCTTGCATTTATTACCCCCCTTTAGTAGGCACCACTCTTTGGGGAGGGCTACACCTTTTTAAATGGATAAAACGATTTGTTGATGTAGTTAGAGAATTATATAATGTCCATGACATCAAAGTGATTGAAGAATTTGGTTCATAAAGTGTTTCACCAAATATGTTTGGAACCTATGATAATGTTATAGATATTAACTTGTATCTACTAGAGTATGATATAACTTTTACTTGGCTTGAATGTCATACTCTTGTTGGGTATTTTAAAGATCATATTCCCTTTATATATAATTTAAATTTTTTTAAAACATAGTTGAGATCCACATGGAATCAAAGTTATTGGTGTGTTAAACCATAGAAAGGGTTTTAATATTGTGTTTCCATGACCTAAGCCATCATAATATAAATTATTAGTCATTATCCTTTGTTCTTTAGGTCCTCTCTACTTATCTTCTCACACCATAACACTTACCTCTTCTTTGTGCACCTTTTGTTCCTTGCACACCTCCATTTACAATTTGTGCACCTCTCCTTTATTTCGTACCTTCATCCCTTATTTGTGTGTTGTCATTTCCTAATGCACCTCCAGTTCCTTATTTTAAACTTCAATTTCTTTATATACCAACTCTTATTTGTGTACCTTTCCCTCTTTGTGCATCTCTCCCTATTTTCACAACTCAAATTCACATTTGCATCAAATGATGATGAAAATGGATATGTTGGCTTCTTAGGTTACACATATATAATAGAAAAAACGATTTACTACTTTAGGTCCTATGTTAGATGACATATCAACACCCTATCTTCAGATATTGAAAATAGTTATGGAAGATGAATTGGTTTTGCATACAAATGGTTCTCATAATCTCCAACATGATGTAAACTATTGTGACATATTCTTGATTTCATCACAATAACATATCTAGGAAGATAGTCATAAATTTCTTTAACATCATAAAGCCATTACAAACCTTCTCACGATTAAGTATGTAGGACATGCATAGTCATACACTTGCACTGTATATTCTCAATTATTTAATCTCATAGTAATAGAATATTAACCTTCTCATACTTAAATCCAAAATGTGTAAAGTTTATTCTGCATCTCTATCTTTTAATTCCATTGCATGTTCTATAATATGCAACTTTAGTTGAGCACATTTATCTCTAGCTTAGTTAATTGTATATTTTTCTTCATGAATTTCCTGAGCTTGACATAAATCATAGGTAAGTGGGTTTATTTACATATGAATTTCAATAATGCATGTCAAATAATTCACACTAGAAAGGTCAAAGGCATTCAACATGATTTTTTATTTGTATGCCCCAACAAATGAAGACACAAACCCATTTTAGACACCTAATTTCGGTACAAGACTACTTGTTTATTAGGTGTTAGTGCGGTTTTGTGTATATGGATCATTGGTTCATATTAGCCTCTTATTGAAACATTATCCTCTTTGTGTTGGGCACCATTTTCCTACCCTTGCTTTGTGTTGTGCTTAAAATTGTAATTTTACCTAGCTTTGGGTCAATTGTAATATCACCATTCAATCTATAACATTTTAAATCATATGGATTGAGTATTTTTTCCCCCTAACATGACTCTTAATTCCCCTTAATATTAAAAACACATTTTTTAGGGTTTTAGGTTTTCCTTGCCAATGTCGACCTAACGATATTGGTTCTTGAAAAAATTGAGCCACCTGATTTTAGTTGTGACTAGTATCTACAGTTAAATCTTGGTACCTATCCCTTGTGGATCCTTTAGAACCTTTTATATGGTTTTTAAGTCTTCTTTTCCTTTCTTGTCAACTTTTTTTGCCTTTTAATTGTCAGCTTCTACGCCAATATATAGTAATTTTACTTACACACACACACACACACACACACACACACACACACATGCATGCATGCATGCTAATGCATTTAGGGATTTAAGACATAAACAAGGATAATGGATTTAGAATCCATGTCCTATGGTTCCATTATGCAATTTATTACTACTATGTATTGAAGTGTAATCACCTCTTCTACCAAAAGTGAAAGAATAGTGAAGCAACATATAAAATATATTACTTACTTGCATCTCATACATAGGGATAAGGTTTAAGATATTAAAATTATAATAGAATGATTTTTCAATTGCACATGAGTGCTAATCTTTAGACTATCTAAGAATAAGGGTCTGACTAAGGTAGACCCCTCATAATTACACCAATTTTTTGTGCTCTTTCAAGGTCTCTTGGAGTAGATTAGGGATTGAACAAAAGATAATAAATTATAGAGTTTTCATGCTTCAATTCAACAAGTTGGAAGAGGTTTTTATCAAAAAACATAGATGAATGCATTAACTCACAAAATTTTATTAAAATATTACATTTTATGACCAAAATTGAATCCTTTCTATCGACATCAAACCTTGTTACTAAAATCAAGTTGTATAATATTGGTCACTACTGAAATCAAGCCACTTGATTTCAACTGTTTTTATAGATTACTCTACTTTGTACCAATTTTATGTTCTACATCAGGACTACTTCCATATATGTTTCCAATTGCTTCAAACCTCTGACAGGGCACAAGTAAGTCTAAGTTCATACATTTATCTAAGAACCCTCTTTTTCAATTCCAATCATTTTAATTCCATGATTATTTGACAAATTTTAGATCATTTTGTTGTTATATTTTTGTTTTTCAATCAAATTTGCCATACCCTCCGATTTTGATGATTTGTGCATTGTCTCTTGATAATTATGTGAATTTTCTTAAAAACATTTTGATGAACCTAACTCCCATAGGGTGTCATATTTTGGTGAAACTTTTATTTTATGTACCCAACATTACTCCTTTCACCTTTGTGGTTGGTTCTTACTAGTATAGATTGGATTTATCTAGGGTTACACTTGATTTTATATCATTAGCCCCCTAAAAATTTAAGTATGTTTTCAATCCCTTACTTGTATCATCTATATGTCTAAATCTCATGTCACCAAAGAATATTAGATCTAAGTCACCTATTAGGTGAAATTTTAGATTCAATTCGATGTTGGTTGAGTTTGTTGAGATTCCTTTGACTAGTACTCATGTTAATTTGAAAAATAAAATGGAATTTTTTAATGAGGTTGATATTCTTTTCTCTTATACACATGTGGATGAAAATATGAATGATACAAATACAAATAATAGGAATGATAAATTTTTTGATGAATTTAATGATAAAGGTGTCAATGGATCTCATAAAATTAAGCTTTTTTATCTAGATATAAAAGGGTAGATACACTTTCTATATTTCAACAACATATTAATAACATCCTAGTGAAATGAAATCATTATTCTATGTGTTAAAAGACATGCAAAATTAAACCCTAGATAAATATACCATGCATGAGGAAACACATTTTGCAACTAATATTAAATGTTTGAATGCTTCTAATATTCTACCTTCTAGAGGTTCTCCTATCATGCCAACCAATGTGCCTATATCTCATAGTAGTTTTATTATTGTTCCTGTTACTATTACTTCTACTCAAACTATTATCTTTGCCTTATTAGATTGGTAATACTGTTTATTTTTTTTCTCCTCAAGTTTCTCAATCATCTCAATATATTTTTAAACCTTTTCCTATCCTCCATAATGTTTCTAAAGTTTTGAGTGTTTATATTCCTACTTATGTTGCTACTAATCCTTAAATTCCCACTCTTGAAACCAAGTTTCTTTGATAAACTATGAAAAATATGCAAGATATGAAACAAAAAAAACATTTTTTTCACCAAGAGTGCAAAAACATGAGTCATACTGTCAATTCACATAAAATGTTACTTAAACCTTTGGCACACGATATCCTTTCCTATCCTTTTCCTACTAGCTTTTTGGCTCATAATATTTTGATTTGTTTAATAGTAAAGGTGATCCTCCTCACCATATCAATTCTTTCAATACTTCATGTCTCAATTAAGGACATTATGATAAAATTTTGACTGGATTCCTTCTTAGAAGTCTTAATTTTCAGGGAATCCAAGAACAAACACACCTATTCTGATCCCACTTGTTAGGATCTTGCTCCTCAGAAAGAGCACAATATGATTACCAAATATAAGAAATTAAACATGCGGAAATATCCAGAAGTACAAGTAACTAGAATTCACAAATAACACAGAATATGAGAGACAATACACTATCTTGTATTAACATTTGTACAGAAAAGAATACAATAAAGAGACGCCATGCTCTTCCACCTTACAGAGGCTTCCCACACCTCAAGTGTACAATAATTCTTCTTCAAAACACTCTCCTACCAAAAACGGTCCCAACACACAACTCACACATAGAATTGGTGTTCACCTCTCCAACCAGTCAGTAATAACCCTGTCAGTACACCAAGCACTATATAGTAATTCAAGTAGATCTCCCATGAACCTGCAACCTGCAATTCAACAGACCATACTTACACATGTAGATCTCCTATGAGCTTGCAACAACCTGCAACTCAATGATCTTACAATGGAAGGATCTTCCTTGCCTTCCTTTCTAGCTCAAAATTACAATACATGCCAATGGGTCTATAAACAGATCCCAGACTTAAACAATAACTTAGACTCTTAGTTTACTATAATTATCCACGCAACTCAAGACTCGAAATAGCCTTTACATGCAAACACTCCGTTCACTTAACTAACTGTTCGTGCAACGAATAATTCTGGAACACACAGGCGGCCGACGTCGGTCCCTATCTAACTGGTGCTAACCGACGTCGGCCGACTCCCTGCCGACGCCGGTTGCCTTTTGCATACATCATGATCGACGCCGGTTCTTCTGGATCTTCAGCAACCTCCTTTTCATCTACATAGTTGAAGCTTTTAGCATCACAACCTAACAATCTCCCACTTGGAGATAAATAGCTACAATTGTACCTATACCTGTACTTTGTCTAGTTTGTTCCCTTGGCTCTGTATCCCTCTTCAAGATCACTCTTGAAGACCAACCACCATAAAACCTGTGGTGTAACTCCTGTCATCCAAATCACCTGCCACATCCACATCTACAAACCATGTAGAAAATAACTTGAACTTGCATAGCATGTGCACCTGCTTCTGGTCCCTCTAAGAATCCACTGAACTGCCCTCCAATGCTTCTTTCCCAGATTGGATCCAAACTTGTGACAACTCCCACTACTTGGGAAAACTCAGGTTTAGTACATACCATGCACTTAACCTCATTATGTGAATCAAGACACTATTCTGTGAGCTATCCAACCATCGACGTGCTAACCGGTCTCACACAATCATCCTGAAACAAAGTCAACCTATGACCTTCCATGTCTATAGAACACACTCATGCCAAAGAATCTTGCTGCTCCTAGATTCCTCATGACACCCCTCTGAACTAGCTTTACCTTTAGTTCAACAATACCCTGTATATGTAACCTTGCAACAAGCACATCATATAGTAATAGGATAATGTAGCTAATATTATCCAACCTGGTAAAGAGAAACACAATGATCAAACCTCCATTGCCCTACAGCTTATACAAGACCATATACCCTGGCCTTCTATCTCACATGTCCATTTCCGCTCTTCTTCATCTTGAACATCCATTCGTCTCTCAGTGCTTTCTTCCAGCTGGCAACTCCACCCAAAACTCCTGTTTGGTTCTTTTCCAAGGAATCACATCCTTCATCCATGCCAAGCTCCCACTGTTTCTTGGATCTACCTATTCTGCTTCTTTAACAACTTCCTGGTTCTTTACCATAAGTGAGCAACAAGTAGTGTAAAGAAGGGAAATGACGAATTTGAGGCTTACTTACCCTTTAAGTCCTCCATATGGGCACTTGAGACTCCTTGACAGCTTGCTGTCCACCCAAAATTTGTCTCAATGACCGATGCCGGTCACATCTCAGTCTGCACCCAACCGATGTCGGTTCCCTGCGACTGCCTCATTGCCGACGTTGGTTCGCTCTGATCGACACCAGTTTTCTAGCCGACATCAGTCTCTGTGTTTTTCTTGTGAGAATTGAATTTTTCTCGCGAGCTCCTTTTGGATCAAACCCTTGTCCAAATCACCCTTGCTCTGCTCAAAATTCTTCTGCCCCTTGTGCTGAACTCTGTCTGTCACCTTCTCCTTGAAAACCAAAGCTTTCCTGCTCTTGTCACTAACATCAGATTCCTCAAGAAATGTCACCTTCTTCTTCTGCATACAGAAATCTCGATCTATGCTCTTCAAATCTGAAAGCATACCCTTTGACTCAAGAACATGCATCTCCTTCTTATTCATGTGACCAAGCCTATTAAGCCACATCTTCGAATCTACAGCTGAAGGAGATAACCCAGAAAGAGAATCAATAATACAAGTAGATAGATAAAGCATACCTACTTTCTTACCTCTTGCTACAACAAGTGCACCCTTGGTAACCTTCCAAGAGTCTGCTGTGAGAGTTACTGTGCAACCCTCATCACCCAAACTTCTTATAGAAATCAAATTCTGCTCCAGAACTGGGACATGCATGACCTCTTTTAACACCCATGTGTTACCTGCCTGCAATTTTAGCTTCACTTTCTCTTTTCCAACCATCTGACAAGGCTTACCATCCCCTACACAAATTTCTCTAAAGTCTCCTTGGACATACTCATGAAAAAATTCCCTATTTGGGGATGCATGAAAAGAGGCACCAAAATCTAAAACCCAAGATTCTACTTTATCCAAAGAACATACCAGAGCATCTTGTGCAACAAAATCTACAACATCTACTTCTTCTTCATGTCCTTCATGCTGATCTTCACCTGACCTACAATCTCTCTTTAGGTGCCCTTGCTTTCCACATTTCCAGCAGGTTATTCTGCCATACCTGGACTTGGATCTCCTGCCTATCTTGGACCTTGATCTCCCACACTCTATCTTCTCTCTTTGCCTTCCTCTGCCTTCAACACTCAAAGCATTTCCTGATGATTCACCTGTGCTTTTCCTGCATATCTCTTCATTCAAGATCACACTCACAATATCATCCACTTTTAATATTTTTGAAGCAGACGCAGTATTAGAAACTGCCATTACCAAACTCTCCCAACTTTCAGGTAATGAACATAAGATTAAGAGATCCTTAATTTCATCATCAAAAACAATATTGACTGAACTTAACTGGTTTACCAAACCATGGAAATCAAGAAGATGATGATGTACAGATCCACCTTCCAACATTTGCAAATTACATAATTGCTTCATAAGAAATACCTTATTCGAAGCCGAGGGTTTTTCAAATAAATTTGCCAAAGATTCCATCAACTCTACCATTGTCTTACACTATGATAAGCTGGAAATCACAGACGATGCAAGACTCAACCTTATAGATCCCAGAGCCTTTTGATCAAGAACCTCCCATTCTTCATCTTTCATATCCCGAGGCTTGCAATCAACCCCACCCAATGGTAAGTACAAATCTTTTTGATACATATAATCTTTAATCTGCATCCTCCATAATTGATAGTTCTTGCCATTAAACTTCTCCATTTGTAGCTTACTGTCTTCTGCCATTGCTCTACTCCCACTCAAATAGAAACCCCTGTGAGTAACTTGTAATCAACACACACTAACCAGATCTAATCCAACCTATTAGTATCCCAACCAAAAGCTCTGATACCAGTTATCGAGGAATCCAAGAACAAACACACCTGTTCTGATCCCACTTGTTAGGATCTTGCTCCTCAACAAGAGCACAATATGATTACCAAATATAAGCAATTAAACATGCGAAAATATCCAGAAGTACAAGTAACTAGAATTCACAAATAACACAGAATATGAGAGACAATACACTATCTTGTATTAACATTTATACAGAAAATAATACAATAAAGAGACACGACGCTCTTCCACCTTACAGAGGCTTCCCACACCTCAAGTGTATAGTAATTCTTCTTCAAAACACTCTCCTACCAAAAACGGTCCCAACACACAACTCACACACAAAATTGGTGTTCACCTCTCCAACCAGTCAGTAATAACCCTGCCAGTACACCAAGAACTCTATAGTACTTCAAGTAGATCTCCCATGAACCTGTAACCTACAATTCAACAGACCATACTTACACACGTAGATCTCCTATGAGCTTGCAACAACCTGCAACTCAATGATCTTACAATGGAAGGATCTTCCTTGCCTTCCTTTCTAGCTCAAAATTACAATACATGCCAATGGGTCTATAAATAGATCCCAGACTTAAACAATAACTTAGACTCTTAGTTTACTATAATTATCCACGCAGCTCAAGACTCGAAATAGCCTTTACATGCAAACACTCTGTTCACTTAACTAACTGTTCGTGCAACAAACAGTTCTGGAACACACAGGCGATCGACGTCGGTCCCTGTCTAACTGGTGCTGACCGATGTTGGCCGACTCCCTGCCAATGCCGGTTGCCTTCTGCATACATCATGATCGACGCCGGTCATACTTTCGATGCCGGTTCTTCTGGATCTTCAGCAACCTCATTTTCGTTTGCATAGTTGAAGCTTTTAGCTCCACAACCTAACATTAATGACTATGATCTTGATTGGTTTTATGCTTTACCATCGAGATCCATATACTATTTCAATTCTTTGGTTAAAAATTTATTAACTCATTTTGAAGGTAACATTTTCACATATTACTCAAATTAAGAAAGGACCTACTGATAATGTTAGTGAGTATGTGCTTCGATTCAAAATTGTTCTTACAAATATGGCTCATTATTTAATCAATAGTGAATTTCAATGTATAATCTCTCAGAGTTTACTTCAACCCATTAATGATAAAGTGGTTTTTAACTCTTACCAATATTTCCATGGAATTTTACTTGTGGTTAGGAACTATTAGATTAATATTTTATAGGCCAACATGTTCAAATATAAGAGTAATGCCCCTACCTATAGTGGAGCTAAATATCAAGGTAAATCAACATTTAAAGATAAGGCTAATGTTAATAATTTTTCACCTAATAATGAGGTCAATACTGTAATAAATGTGGTAGACCAAGGACAGTCCTTTAATTGCAAAAAAAATAAAGACAATTTACAAGGTTAAGTGAAAATCCTCAAACTGTGCTTAAACATTTGCTTGAATGCAATATGATATATTTACCTCCTGATAGATAATGGGATTCATCATGGCATTTAAAAAAAATGATAATGCTCATGCATACTTTTATTTTCATATAATCCATAGACATCATATAAGCAAAGACGTAACTTTGAGGTATAAGATCTAATAATTGATAATAAACAACCAAATATAAGTATAAGGTCATAACAACACCTTGAATGAATTAGTTGTCCAGACTAATCAACATATAAAATTATTTACTAACCCTCTACCAAATCATGCTACTCAATTTAAGAACAAAGATGATGTTCATGTGATATCTCAGAAGCGACCTTCACATGTTTTTAATGGTTATATCCTTGATGGATTCATAAGCATGGTCAATGATACATGTAAAGGGCATCCTTTGATTACATTTTATGAACATGATATTCCTAATGATGATTATGATAATGGTCCATTATTTATTTATATTTCATAGATACACATTTGAGGTTAACAAATGGAATAATGATATATAATGGTTCTTGCATTAATATATGTACAATGTAATTTGTTGCCATTTTTGTAAATACACAGAGAGATTTAATTAATATAACCACAATTACTAGAGGATACAATGACACAATTAGAACACCTCTTGGAAACATTACCTTGTTAATTTTATTTCCTAAGGTTATGTCAAACTATTTCATGTGTTTTTAGATAATGAGACATATTATGTATTGATCAGACAACATTGGCTTAATCAAATAAAATCTTTTCCATCAAATCTTAATTAAAATTTGAAATTTTTCCATGATTAAAAAGTGATCACTAATCAAGGCACTACCTATGAACCTCCCACACAAGTGCAACATGAGGTGTTACCTAAATAGTTACTCAATTTTTTTATCGTATGACTTGAGCCACGTACACTTAAATTATAAGTACTTACTCATCCATAGATCAAATTCATACTATCGTAACTTTCTACATTTATCTAATCTAAAGCACATACTATGGATCTAATTATTATACAACCTACCACTCAGATAATATAAAGTGAAACATTATAAAATCATCATGCAACATTACTTATGCCTTGAAACATAAATAATTCCAATGATAATTATTTTAGAAATTATACCCATTAGAGTGTCAATGATTATATTGATGATGATAGTGATGATGATTATGCATTAGCCTTCTTGGACTCAAAGGTCCCAAGACATCCATATCTATATCATAATGATATGACTACATTTACTTATACAGAAGTTAGTCAGATAGATGGTTTTATTGGTTAGCCTTTATTTCTAACCCCATATGCATGAACTAAAAAATTTATTGTACATAATTTATTTATTTTGCTTGATTTTATTTTATAGTCATTGTTTTCATTTATTCTTTGTATTGAATATTTATTTTGGGCTTTATTTCTCCATCTTTATTTCATGTTTTTCCCTCTTAAATATTTCATTATATTTAGACTCTTTAGATTTCCATATTTATCTTGATTGAATTTTTAATTTACCTTCTTATTTTATTGATTTCATGTTATAATTATCCCTTGGATTCATTATATGGTTTTACTCATGATTTATATATCATTCTTATAGCTTCTTAATTTATGTTCATTTCATTATTTATTTACATTGATCCTTTGCTTTGATTGATGTTTCCAATCTGAAAATCTTGTGTGTGTGTGTGTGTGTGTGTGTACATGTGTGTGTGCGTGCATGCACATTTATGAGGGAAGTTGTAGATTATTTGGGATCCTTCTCTCTCTCTCTCTCTCTCTCTCTCTCTCTCTCTCTCTCTCTCTCTCTCTCTCTCTCTCTCTCTCTCTCTCTCTCTCTCTCTCTCTCTCTCTCTCTCTCTCTCTCTCTCTCTCTCTCTCTCTCTCTCTGTGTGTCTTTGTTATATCACATGTATAGTTATGAGGGAAGTTATAGATTATTTGGGGTTCTTCTCTTCTTTCTTCTTCTTAGTTTCTCCTCCTTTTTTTTTTGTCTTCCTAATTTATTTCCTCCTATTTTTTCCTTAGGTTTTTTGAAAAAAAATTCCTTATCTTTGTATTTTACATAGTTAACATACTATGAATATTTGTCTATTGCTAAAGGTACACACACACACACACATTGTTTAGTGATACTTTTTTTAATATTGTTGAGTTAGATTAGGATATATATGTTGTTACATATGATTATGGATTCATATTTTCCAAGGGCATAAATGTATAGATTTTGGTATAGTGCTCAAGTTTCTATTATTATGTAGACACATAATTTTGGTATAAATTATGTAGCTATAGTGATTTTGTGATATTTTCATGTATTTGGATCATTGGCTTGTATTATACTCTCATTTGTGCACCTTCAATCACATTAGACACTTAATAATCTTGTCTTATCATCATTTCATCATGAACACTTTCAAATCTGTCATTAATTTAGCCTTGGGATACTCAGTCACATTCATGCAAACTCACTGGTCTATGATATTGATATTTTTATCACCTTGACCACTTTTGTATGATCTTAAATTAGTCATGACCATTGTTGAGCCATTATGTCAATTGTGGGTCCTTTTTTTGATCATTTCAGGTTTTCTCCTACCTTGATTGGAAACTTTGGCACATTTCCATGGCTCACTTGCTCATGAATCTAAATTCAAATGCATATATGTAGACATGTACCCTAATCCATTTACATAAAGTTATATCAAGTATTAAAACATATATTTTTATTTTATGACTCTATGTCTCATAGGATCAAGGGTGAGAATTAAACATGCACACAAATTTCTTGATGACATGTATGAGTTTTAAGTGCCAAATTGTAACCTATTGTAAAGGGCAGGAAGAGACTAGTTGAGGCATACCTCTCACCCAAAACAAAATAATTATCTATCTCCTTAGTGTATAATTGAGCTCAAGTGAAGGAGAGAAGACTCTAAAATATGTATGCATCCATATACTTATCAAGGGGAGGTTTTTGAAAATTTCAAGCTGTAGGGAGCTGCAAAACTATTTTTGGAATAGGCCGACCACTTTCAGAAAGATTATAATTTTTGGGCCATATGAATCTTGTCACCATATATGTAAGGCTATACAAATCTAGTCACTATCTTAGATTATTGTATGATTTATAGATGCTCTTATGCACTATTATAATAAATATTTTTCCACACCATCAATCTCTCTCAGAATCTAAGTAAGTCAAAATTAGTATTTATCTATCACTTTCTATTTTCAATTCAAAATTTCAAGGTAATTTCATTCTTTCAACACTTAAACTACTCTTTATTTAATATATTTGTTGAATTTACTATATTTAGATCATAATTCCCCTAGTGATATCATTTTATGTGGTTGGTACAGTGTGTTGAACACTTGTGCACCCTCCACACAAAACATCTTTGTGAACCCTTATTTTATTGAATACCTAACCTTAGGGTTTTTTAATCTCTTTCCCTCTAGATTTTGTTGTTATTGTTGTTTCATATTTGATTGGTATAAGGTTTTTCTTTTTTATTATAATATAATTAGGCCTAGCTTATAATATATTACATAGAGAAATCCAAAAGAATACATGATGTTATTCAACACATAGATAGCCTAATATATAGGCAAGAAAAAAGTGCCTACAAATATAGAGGTAGGTGAAAAAAAGAGTAGATGGGAATAACAAAATAGAAAACATGCGCAATAATAAAACAATATTGGTTATAATAATATAACCAAACATATAAATGCTTAATTATTCTAATAACCTCCCTTAATGACTGAACCTGAAACTACTCCAAACTTATCTCATAATTTTATAAATTTGTCTTTACACAAAGGTTTAGTCATTAAATCAGTTGGTTGCTCAAAGGTGGGGCAATAATAAAGACATAAGTCTTCATTAGAAACCAACTGTCAGATGTAGTGATGGTGAACTTCAATGTGCTTTGTCTTGGCATGAAATACTATATTCTTCACCATCTTTAGAACACTCTGGTTGTCATAGTAGATAGGTGTAGGTGTTGATGAATCAAGTTAAATATTCTCTAATACTGATTGAATCCACATCAAGTCTCTACCTACACTAATAACTACTTTATATTTTTCTTAGTAGAAGACAATGCTACTTTATTTTGTAGCTTACTTTTCCAAGAAAAGGATCCTAAACCAAGAGTGAATACATAACTTATTGTAGACTTTATAGAATCAACTAATCCTGCCCAATCTGAATTAGTATACCCTATTAGTTCAAACTCAATAGATTGCTTATACATAATGACAAATTCAAGAGTACCTTTGACATATCTAAGAACCTGCTTTGTAGCTTGCCAATGTTCTTAATGAGGTTTGGCCATGAAGTGAGAAAGATAACTAACTGAAAAACATAAATATGATTTAGTAGCAGTGAGATAAATCAAACTACCTACTAATTATTGATACACCATTTCATCTGTCAGTGGTAAATTAGTGTTAGTTGAGAGTTTTATCCCAACTTCCATAGGTGTAACTGCTAGATTACAATCATTCATTCTGAATTTATCTAACAAAGACTTGACATATTTTATTTGAGATATAAAAATTGAGTGCCAAAAATTATAATACTATAAAAACTCCACACCTAGACAATATTGAAGCATGCCTAGTTCAGTCATTTCAAAAAAGAATAGATGTCAATTTTCACCTACTTAATCAAATCGGTGTTGCTTCTAGTGATGGCAAGATCATCAACATATACAACTAGGACCACTATGTCATCATCAATTATTTTAACATAGAGAGTAAATTCTACATCACATCTTTTAAAATTGGACTTTAAGATATTTGTCTATTTTGAAGTACTAGGCTTGAAGAGCCTACTTTAGTCCATATAAAGACTTCACTAACTTGAAAACCATGTGTTCCTTACCAGGCACCTAGAATCCCTATGGTTATGTCATGTATACCTCTTCCTCTAAATCCCCATTCAAAAAATCACTTTTTACATCTATCTGAAACATTGGCCAACCAAACTGAGCAACAATGGATATAATCATTCTGCATGTTACCATTTTAGCTATAGGAGAAAATGTTTCTTCATAATCTACTCCCTCTTCTTGCGCATAACCTTTTGCAACAAGATGAGGTTTATATTTGTCTAAAGAACCATCATATTTACATTTTACCTTATAAATCCATTTGCAACCAATGGATCTCTTACTATGAGGTAACTCGAACAAAACCCAAGTACCATTCCTAATGAGTGCATCATACTCCACCTTATGGCATATTCCCATTCTGAATTTTCTTTAGTATTTGCATACATATTAGGCTTAGAAATTTGTGAAACAATGGAATTGAGAGAAAAATTTACCTACTCAGGATTTGATACCACTTGTTAGCCCCAAAATTTTGACTAGGTGTTGTCTTATTTTGGTGTGAAACTAGGACGGTGTGGAAGGACCATGACACAGGAAGACCATGGCGCATGACTGCTAGGTGCAAAAACATCATGGCATAGGACCTTTTGGGTGAAAGATAAAAATTATGTGAGAGGATAATGGTGCAAAAGGGACCAACGTGAGAGGTCCCAATCAAAAAATAATAAGTCATGAAAAACTTAAGAACATTAGACTCAAAATGAAAGTGGAAGACTAAGGGAATGCATGGAAGTTAGGAGTAGTTAGAAGAGCGATTCATATGGGACACTTCAACCTTATTGATTGGAGGTTTTGCATGAGCTTATTAGGAATAAAACACATGGCCATCAATATATAGCATAAAGCAAGGATCTAGGGGTATAGGGACTCGGGTCTTCATGAATAACTTATTATAAGTGCCATGACTCTCAGTTTGTTGAGAGTCCATGCACCATTTGTGCATAAAATTAATGATTGTAACACTTGGTCAGGTCAAAACAAGTATAAATACCCCTATTGTAATATTTTGTGAGGATGTTATTTTGGAGAATAGATGATGAAGCTTTACCATTTGGTTCATTATGTTAGGTTGTGGAGCTAAAAGCTTCAACTGATACAGACATGGAGGAGGTTGTTGAGTTCCAGGGATACCGGCTTCAGCAGTGTAACCGACATCGATCATATTCAGTGCAAAGGGAAACCGAAATCGACAAGAGTCGGCCAACATCGGTCACCTCCAGTCAGACAGGGACCGACGTCAGTCGCCTGTGCGGTTCCAGAACTATTCATTGCATGAACAGTTAGTTTATTGAACCATTTGTTTGCATGTTAAAGGCTATTTTGAGTCTTGAGCTGTGTGTCTAATTATTGTAAATTAGAATTCTAAGTTATTGTTTAGTATGGGATCTACTTATAGACCCATTGGCATGTATTGTAATTAGAGCAAGAAGAGGAAGGCAAGGTAGATCCTTCCAATTGTAAGATCTAGGTTTGCAGGTTGTGTAAGACCAAGTTGATGCTATAGGTTGTGCAAGATTAGGTAAGATCTACATGTGTAAGTAAGATCATTTGAGTTGCAGGTTGTTGCAAGTTCATGGGAGATCTACTTGAAGTACTTTGAGTAGCTTAGTGTACTGGCAGTATTGATACTGACTGGTTGGAGGTGAACAACAACTTTGTGTTTGAGTTGTTTATTGTGACCATTTTTGGTAGGAGAGTGAACTCTTGATTGAGAATTATTGGGAGCCCTTGAGGTGTGGGAAGTCTCACAGAGGTGTGAGAAGAGTGTGGCATCTTCTTTATTGTATTTTCTTTCTGGATGAGTATTAATACAAGATTGTGTATTGTCTCTCATATTCTATGTCATTTGTGAATTCTAGTTACTTGTTAATTCTGGTATAATTTCGTGTATTTAGTTGCTTATACAAGGTAATCATATTGTACTCTTATTGAGGAGTAGGATCCTGACAAGTGGTATCAGAGCATTTATGTTCTAGGTGCCTTACACATTAAGCATCTAATATGAGATGTTAGAGTTTGCCAATTTGTGTCTTGAATGATGGAGTACACTAAATGCTAGACTTGGATATGATTTATTTCTTAGTCTCTTGTTATTATTATCATTTTCCTTTCTAAGTCACTAATGCTAGATAATGATGGTGATCCATGTAGTAATAATAATAATTACATCTGGAACTAGAAGGATCATAGTAGTATATTTGTGTTGTTAAATAATCCTTGTTTGAAACTACATAAAGAGAAAGGTATGAACAAACATATATTACTGTGTTACAAAACCTTTAGGAACCTTCTTTTGTTATGTACTTCAGGTGAGTGCATGAGATTTAAATCTTGTGTGATAGAGCCAATGTGCTAGTTTGTTGGGATAAACTTCAGTGTCAAAGCTATAATTAACCAAAATAACCCAACATTTTAGTTCCATTGCCAGGAACTGAAGCACTTAAAGCAAAGTCATGGGAAAATGTTTGAGTGTATTATGCTGGAAAATATATAAGAATGGGTTATCAGTATTGAAGATAGTTTGTAAATCTGTATCTTAGACTAAAAATCTATGTGTGACAGTGGGTGGAGCAGAATCTCTATAGTCCTTTGTATGAAACTTTCTTTTCATAGTTCCCAGTTATTTTACATGCTTGGCTACTAGCATATGCTCAAGGATGATCAAGGAATCTTGGAAGGAGGTAGTCTTGGACACTATAATGTCAAAGGGCTCTAGCGTAACTTGGAGTCCCATGGACGCGAGCAATCAAATTTTGATGGAGAGGAGTTCAAAACAACTACATTATGGAGTATGTTGTGACCACCTATTCATGTCCTGAAGAAGCCAAATTCTAATTCCTTCAAGAGTCATGGGGTCACTATCTAATACTTTTTCCTTTCAAATTAAAAAATTAATGGTTGACCTTGGACTAGAAACCATACCAATGGATGGTTAAATCCTCTTGTGCATGAGCCACACATTTGGAAGGGGAGGGTAGAGGTTGAAGATTGTGGGTTTAAAATGGTAGCCAACCAGTGTGTACTATGAAATTAGAAGTATGATGAATCTTGACAAAGGATCATGGGAGTTAGCAGCATGGGAAGAGATCAAGAGAACTCAAGGAGTGTTGTTAGGATCTGTATAGAAGTGGAAACACATAAGGACCCCATCACTTTCAAACCTCATTCTATGCCACTTCTATCTTACAAAATAGAAATAAGTTGGATGGTAGGAACCAAGGAACCAAGTATAAACCAACCTGACTCCCCCAATATCATGTGTGCTCATGCCTTTGAGTTAGATGGAGTACACATTCAATATTGGGATACAGATAGTTCAAAATCAGAAGTTGATCCGATAAGGAATATTGAAATTGAGCCAGTTGAAGCTCATTTAGATTTAACATTATCTTTCCCTCTTCAAGGGAATTCTATGGTACAACTTGGGATGCTTGGTAGACTTGGTCTTCGATGATAGAATACAAGCCTAACCTTAGTTAATCAATTGACTACCACACCTCATACCACATGCACTACTAATGGAGGTGGTGTAAGAGGAATAGGTGGTGGTGCAGGAGGAAGTGGACTCCCTCCTCAAGGAATTGAGGTTGGAGGTTCTCAGCAACCACCCATCCAAACACCTCAACTGACCATGTTCTACTACAAGATGAAATTATACTTACCTAAATACCGAAGGGTGGAGAATGCAACTGAGCATTTCCACAAGTGCAAACTTATTTGGATGGCACAACATATCACATCTTTTGAGCATAAATCCACATAGTTTGAAACTATGATTTTAGAATGCATGCATAAGTGGTACCAAAAGTTTAACCCTCAGCAAGCGGTGGTTAATTTTGATCAGCTCAAAATAGCCTTCCTTTAGGAGTTTGATATTCTTGAATTTGAACAATAGAGTATAGTAGTGATAAAGGACATAAAGCAAGGATTTACAAAGATCATAAGTGAGTATGATGCAAGGTTTAAAACCTTACTATCTAAACGAACCTTTTAAATTAACACTACCTAGCATGCACAATGGTTTGTGGGGGGACTATTATTACCTTTCTATGAACCCTGTCATAATGGACCTTCACTAGCCCATGCAAAGCCTTGAAAGCTACACTCTATGTTGAAGTGATTAGAAGCATTGATACCAAGATTATTCCCTTTATGGAGGCCCAAATAGCCTTAATGACATCGTATTTATAAAATTTAATATCCAATAATGCATATGAAACATGTAGTGGTGTTTGGTACATAGACTATGAATCTGAAGGACATACACAAAGTATTTGCCCATGAAAGAACATTTTGCATAGTACTTAAACAAACATGTGAAATCTACCATGAGGAGCATGATGTCCACTCTTGTCCTCCTTTATAGTGTGCTATACACACTAAAGTGTCAAAGTATTGCAAATTTTTTGATGCATACACTCATGACACCAATGACTATCGATTGATTAGTGATATCCATGAAACTCAAGTGCATGGCATGCACCAAATCTTAATCGCTAATACTCAAGACAATGGTAGCTACCATGGATGAGGGAGAGGATGAAGATGAGTAGGTGTTTGATTCCCACCCATAACTTGTTACAAATATGGATCTCTAGACCACTATCAAAGGGATTACCTCGAGTACCTGATGTGCACTTTCTGCAAGAAGGACCATTGACTGAAAGAGTGTCCTTATCTATATGTGACTATCACCAAGGAGAAAAATGAAAAGGGCAATAATATGATTCAAATTGATAAACCATAATGGCACGCATGCCCAATCATCTCTATAGTTCAACAAGTAAACATTACTACCTATAGTGGGGGAAAAGCCCATGCAACAACCAATCTGATCGAGAAGGTACAACAGGAAGAACCATGAGCTTGAAAGTACCCTGATGCTCAACAACAAAAGAATTTCCTCCAAGATACGATAACAATCATACAATAAATTTAGGGTGAGATTCAATTTCTCAAATACAAATATGTAATGCAGCGTGTTGTTGTGCAAAGGGAAGCTGACCTCTAACATGTGGCATGGGATGACTTCCAAGAACTATGTAAGTGAATGTTGGATGTGGATATTGTCCCACAACTTAGCATTTGGCTTAAGAATAAAGCTCAACTATCAAATGGAGTTCACCCTCACCTCATTCAATAAAGCGAAGATTGTTGCTTAAGTCATACTCGACAATAAGACACTCCTAATTTATCTAGTCCCCTAGAAGATGGAGAAATATTGGTTAACATTACCGTTTATGGATGGGTAATCAGGGACATTTTTATGGATACTGACATAAAAGTTAATGTCTTCATGAAGGATGTTTGTCACAAAATGTCTAGTCCAACACTATAGCCTTCACCTCATGTCTTATTCATGACAAATAAGACTCATGTTCACCCTATTGGGGTCCTCAAGAATGCCATGGTTGACATACTTGGAGTACCATTCAAAGTAGACTTTGAGGTTATGGAGTTAGCTGAAGCTAATGATTACCCAACTCTACTAGGAAGACCTTGGTGCTATGAGAACAATGCAGACTTAAGCTTTAAAAAGTGATAAATTAACTTTGAGAAAACTGATCAACATGTGGTTATACCATTAGATCAATCACAAGGATCTCCTTACATAGAACCCATAAATGTTTATGAGGGCATGAATCATATATATAATGTCATTGCCTGGAATGATGAGCAACATGATCCAACCATAGATGGTATTCTATGGTCGATAAATACCTAGTCTATTTCTAACAATACAAGCAATACTTGTAATTACTGAGCACATGGTGACTAGGATCTCACTGGGAGAGTATGTATCACAATCAATAGTTGTGAGAACCTCCCATGACTACTCCATAAATGTCACAAGTTTCTTCACCTCATAGGTTTATCAATGAGAAGGCCACTAATAGGACCACCACTAGAAAGACTTAGTGAAGCTCCATGGTTCTAAAGTCAAATGGAGGTACATGACTTTGTCCAACATCTCAAATAGTTATATGACACTAAAAATGACTAGATGAGGTCATTAGATCACCTTTTTTATGGCACCACCACAAGATGGTGGTGGACCCATAAACAACACCTTTTGTATTGGGATCAAGTATTTTATGCTCTACATCACAAATTTCATTACAATAATAAGGTTAGGGGAACAATTAGCTACAGTGGCATGCAAGCACCTGAACCTCACATTGAGGCTTGTGAGACAATGTGGAGAAATGAGGAAACATACTTACCTGAGTATCTATGGGTGCATGTATTCTATGGGACCTTACACACATGGGCACGGTCCTAGTATATTCATAAAGAGAGATACATGGGAATTATATTCTGGTAGGTAATGAATGAAATCATGACCTCAACACTCTCATATTCATCACCAAGGATGGAATTACACCTCACTCTCTAGGCCATGCTTGAAGTAGTTCTTAGAGACCCAAGCCCTGTGGAAGATCAGTTGTGGAATATCCATTGGGAACCTAAGGAACCTTTACACTTGTTCACTAAGCCTTGAAAATATCCAATTCTTACACCTACACTATTTTCTAATGAAGAATGATGTGACAAGATTCACTTGGGAAAGCAAAAGCTTATCTTCCAAGTAGACGAAGGTGAAAGATCTACTTCACTTGACCCCTTGACCAACCATTTGGATGTTTCTATAAGCACATCTACATAAAAAATTTAATACACAAGGCCTTAAATAGATAACCTTATCATGGACTACTCAACGCAACATTGGTACCGAACAAGAACCAAAGGTGGCCACAATTGGAAATTATTTGACTGATATAGAGATTATAATTTTTTTGAATTGATAAAATAATATAAAGATGTTTTTCTAAGGAACTATAGTGAAATAATTGGAGTCCACCCATATTTATGGAAGATGCACATCAAGCTAGTTGACGACGCTTAACCAGTGAAAAAAGACCATACAAGATGAACCCTAATCTCTGGGCATGCATTAAAGAGGAGATTGACAATATGCTCCAAACCAGAGTAATAACTCCCATTACCAAATTTGATTGGGTCAGTCCCATGGAGATTAGTATAAAAAATGATGGACACATCCGTATCTATGTAGACTACCAAGTGCTCAATGCATCTTGTGTGATAGATCCCTTTTAAACATCATTCACGAAAGAAATCCTTGAAGGTGTTGTTGGTTGTGAAGTATACTCCTTTATAGGTGGATTCTTGGGGTATCATCAGGTCCAAATAGCTGAGGAATACCAACCTAAGATAACATTCACCACCAAATGGGGGTAATTTTCATATACTATTATGCCCTTTGGATTGAAAAATGCTCTAGTAGTGTTCTTGTGTATAGCAATTGAGGCCTTTAAGGACTTCATTCACAAGTTTCTCTAAGTATATTTGGATGATTGGATGGTATATGGTTTGGTCAAAGGTGTACTAATCTCATACTCATGCTTGAGCATTGTTGGGTATTAAAAATATACTTAAACTTGAAGAAGTGCCTGTTCGTGACACCTTTTGGTGTGCTCTTAGGGCATATTATTTGTAAAGAAGGACTCCTAGTGGACCCACCAAAGGTATTAATGATTCTTTGTCTACTAATGCCCAAGACTCATTATGAAGTGTGTGCCTTTTTGGGGTGCATAGGTTATTACAAAAATTTCATTTGTAGTTATGCCAAGATTGTCGCACCCCTTGAAGAACTTTTAAAGCATAATGAGTAGTTTATATGGACTAGTTCTTGTAAGAAAGCCTTAAAATCACTCAAATAAAATTTGGTCATTGGTCTTATTATAGTTCCCTGATTAGACAAATCCATTTCATGTCAATGTGGATGCATCTGGCATGGTTGTTGGTGCAATCCTTGCACAACCAAGTGACGATCACCTAGATCACCCCATCTACTTTACCAGTAGGAAACTCACATCGACTGAATAAAACTATACTACCACAGAATGTGAAGCCTTATCAATGGTTTACACCTTGAAATTTTTTTGATAGTAACTCTTAGCCACTCCATTTATTTTCTATATAGATCATGAGGCTTTAGAGTACTTAGTGAACAAACCAATGTTGCATGGGAGGATTTTCCACTAGATTGTGTTGTTCCAAGAATTCTAATTTTATGTAATGGTGAAACCTAAGAAGGTTAACTATGGACCTGACCACCTTTCCTAGATTGAGAATGGAGAATCCCCACACTCCATCAAGGATGATCTTCCTAATGTATAACTCTTTCGAGTTGCATGGGTACCTGAAAAAATAGAAGATATTGCATCATTTTTAAACACTGGATCCATGCTTGAGTCTCTAACCTTGCAGGAGAAAAAATAACTTGCAGTCCGTGCCAACCCTTTTAAATTATAGTAGGTGCTATTTATAAAATGGACCATGATGAGATGCTTCATTGTTGTGTGATGCAACATGAGTGCCCTAAGGTACTTCATGAAGTTCACAAAATTATTACAGATAGACATTATGCTGGAGAAGCTATAGAGTGCAAGGTTCTGCTAGCTAGGCTCTGGTGGCCAACTCTATTCCAAGATGTTAAGGCATATATTAGGCAATGTGACATCTACCAATGTTTAGGTAAACCTAACAGGAGAGATGCTCTGCCCTTGCAACCCATCCCTTCTCAGGAGCCTTTTGAAAAGTGGGCTATTGATTTCATGGGGCCCATAACTCCAATAGGATGATAAATGGGTTATCAATACATCATTATAGCAAATAATTACCTTACGCATTGGGATGAAGTAGCACTGATAAAGGATTATATTGATACTAATATTATGTAGTTCATTTAAGAGGCCATAATAACTTGATTTAGATGCCCCCTTAGTTTCAATAGCGATCATGGTACCCACTTTTTGAATGAAATGATTAACATCTTGCTGGTCGAGTTCATGATTGCATACCACAAGACAACACCATATCACCCACAAGCCAATGGAACTATTAAAGATTTCAATAAGATCCTAGATACAACTTCAATTAAAATCTACAATCTTGGTCACACTAACTGGGATGATGAGGTGTTTGCATTGCAATGGGCCTATTGAACTACCTAAAGCGCTAAAAAAAAGCACATCATTCAACTTAGTGTATGGAAAGTAAGCAGCGATACCAATAGAGTTCTTGGTACCATCCCTCTGTATCACATATGTATGACAACTGGATGATGAGACATCCTTGAAAGCACATTTGGATATTTTAATGCAATTAGATGAGACCCTGTTTCTTGCTCATTGGAGTCAGAATGTGGAAAAATGCAAGTAAAAGGCAAAGCATGATCACCATATCAAGAACAAGACTTTTTCTCCAGGCATGAAGGTCTTGTTGTATGACTCTAGGTTTATGTGACACCCTAGAAATATCTACATACACTGGGATGGCCCATTTATCATACATAGCATTCAACCTACTGGGGCATGTCAGTTACAAAGAATGGATGGTCAGTTCCTCCCAAGGCACTATAATAGAAGTCAATTTTGGTCATATTTCATGTCAGAATAATTGAAATTTTGTAATCAATAAGGCTTATGCCATTAGATTAGGATTTAATACATTCAATAAAAGTGTTACCTTTGTTATGCATAACTCTTCTTTAATTTTAATTTTATTTTTATGTTTTTATTTTCATGGAGGACCACGAACCATTTTAGTGTAGGGTAAGAAGTAAAATGAAAGGGTAAAAAATAAAAAAATGTACAAGTTAGTTGAGCGTATAAGATATGTGGGAATGAAAGTCTCAAAGGCATGCAAACTATTAAGGGTGCCTGAGTCATTTAAGGTACTAAGAGGTAAGGTTCCTACCATATGATAGAAATTTAAAACATATGTCTTCCACAACACCAAAAGGGTGACATACATCTGTCATCCACTTCCAAGAAAAGGAATGAGAAGGGATGTGCCATTAATGCAATGAGGTTAGTTATAGAAAGAAGCATGACAAATGTGTGATAGGATAAAATTGTTAAAGCATTAATTGCATAAGGCAAGGTTCAAAATACAGTGGCCATTAAAATATTTGCATTTATGTTAAAAAGTGATGGGGAAAAAGAAGGTATTAATGAGGGTAAACCCCCCCAATAGAGCCTATAAATAAAAGGTTAAATTCATTCTACGCTTTATATTACATTGATTCTTTAATTACCAGTGTAAAAATGAGTATAAACTAGAGTCAAAGAGTAAAATGACCACACTAGATTTTTTATATCCTTGGTGAGACATGTATGTTGTTACCCAATCAATAAGAGAGATTATAAGTCCAGATTGGTGGAAAGAAGCAGTAATTTTTGAAGTTGTAGGTTGCAAGTCCACCATTAACGAAGTGCTTAAGCTCAAAAATCTAAAGTAAATTTTTTTGTAGCCATGTATTCATTTGGGAATGTGGGATGGTTGTACATTAACCTTCAGGTTCCTTGAAGGGTAATGCAGCCTAAGCAAAAGGCAAGGAGACTTAAAAAATTACCAACTATATCGAAAGAAGAAGAGGTGAGTAAAGGAGACTGGGTTCCCATTAGGGAAGAGACTCCATAGGAACAAGAGAAGCACCTAGGAGAACAAGTATAATGTGCAGAGGGAGAAGCAAGAAAACCCATGGTAGAATAAAGGGAAAAGATGGTGAAGAAAGGAAAGTAGGCATAGATTTTAGTGGTGCAGATGGCCCAAGCATCTCCACCTCCTTCCCAATATATAAAAGAAATGTAACACCTAAATTTGGTATTACACATGGAGAACTAGATCTTCAAAGTCTCAACAACCACCATTTTTTTATTACAACCACCACCAACTAGGAAATGAGATCAAGCTCTAGATCGACTACTAGGTCAAGACCACCAATACAATAAATCAAATGGCCTATGATTTAACAATTGAGAACCAACTAGACACCACATGACTCTTCTAACTCTTTGAGTTGCCATATTTTGGTAAACCTACAGAGGCATTATAGTTCTTCCTCTCATGTATCCATGAGGACTATATCTACTTCATTGGGTGCAACATGAAGATCACACTCGAGATAATTAGCAAAGTCACAGGACTATAGTGCTCAGGTTTGAGTGTGATTGATGACTTGGCTAACATGGAGGATATATAAAAGACCGTCATGTGCTAATGTATCAAAATCAATGGCACACAATACACATTAAGAACCTGCAAGATCCCACCCTCTAAGTCATGATATGGATCATTTAGACCAAGATCAGAGGGATTGATTGTTGGAAGGAGGTGGATATGGCACACCTTTATATTTCTCACCAAGTCTCACAAGGACTAAAGTACAACTGGGCCCTGTACTTTATCCACAAAAAAATTGAAGATGTGGAGAGGGCTCATTAGATGCCCAAATACAAGTTCCCTTGGGAAGTAATCCTCCTTTTAATGGTCTTCAATGAGATTAGAGTGCCAGATTATAGTGAGTGCATTGAAGTGGGTGTACCCTCCCACTCACAAGTCCCCTACCAAGTCTACAAAGGCATTTACTTTCTTCCAACATATCACCTCCTCATACAAGATAAAGATGAGGTATTGGTTTGATGGGTTTAAGGTGGCATTCAAAAATGAGTGGCACATTCTAAAGGACTTGTCTCCTTGGCTATAGATTAGGCACAATTCACTATAAAGTAGCATTTCTCCCTCATGTGAATCTACATGAATCCATCTAGATAACTTTTAGCATGGCTCAAACTACCTTATGCCTTCTCTATGTGGTACTTCATAGACTTTGTCAATCATATATATGGCATGTAGCCTATCATTTTACAGGTAGAGAGGATTGACATGGAGCTTCACACCCTCTAAAAAAATTATTTATATCTAGGAAAGAAGGCCTATATGAAGAGGTTGAAAACAGACTTGCCTAACATACAGGTCAAGCAAACCTTGATCAGGGAGTAACATCATAGGTTCTTCTACATGCTTCACCCCCATACGAACCCATAAGATGGAGACCCCAAGGAAAGACTCCCTCAAGTGCCATAACTAAAGAATAAGAAGTGACTAGATATGGGCACAAGTTCAAATGGGCACCAGGCCCCCCAAAAGAGGCAAAGGATGGTAGAGACACAACCCTCCAGACCTATTTCTTCCCATCACTCTATGCCTCCTCCACCTCCACACCTCCTCCACCTCCACTTTTCCCTTCACCTTCACCACCTTGTCCATCTCCATCTCTTCCCCACACTTATCCATCCCCTTCTCACTCTATGCCTTTGCATTCATCTATTCTTGACCCATCATCCCCTCAGCCTACTCCTCCCCTTTCTCCCCCACCTTCTCCATCTCCACCTTCTCCACCATCTCCCCCTAGTACCACTACCACATAATCTACACCACAATAACATCCAAGATAAGCACCTCAATAAGAGTCTCATTAGGTATAGATCCATAGCTCAAGATCATATTCTGAGAGAACTCCCTCCCTGGTGTAGGAGAAGGTTGCATCTGATGATTCCTTGCTTGATGCTACAACAAGGTATAATTAGGATGGTGAGGAAGATAGTGAGATGGCCACTAGTGGCCATTAGTATATTGAGCTTGAACGAGAAACTAATAAGGAAAAGGCATCAGCTAAGTCATTAGAGCAGGAAGATGAAAGAATGGTGACCACTACACACAAACATTACCAATTCAGTGTAGAGGACAAAATAATCTATCTTTGGCTGCACTTCCATCCCAAGAAAGTGACTCCTAAAACCAAGAAGCAAGTGTCATCCCTACTTGAGATGTATAATGAGGAGAATGAGTTTTATCTTTCATTAGATAGCATCTCTTTGGGCTCAAATGCTCTAGCATTATTGGAATTAATGATGGTTGATCCACAAAAGATCTCCCCACTGATAGCAAGCACTGCATTTTTGAAACTTGGCATGGAAATAATGTGCTAGATCATTTTTTTGGATTTTGATGCATGCACAACAATGAGAAAACATGCCCAAGTTGTAAACATATATAATAAAGTGCTTGTAGAGAAGCAAGCACTCATTGAGGAAGTGGCCTCAATGAAACAAAATATCCAAGATGCCATAGAGGCAAAAGTAAGGGTTTTAACCCTTTGAAAAATAATTTTGAAGGAAGATCTAGCACTTGTAGATGACATACCTCTAGACAGGGATGCCATTGGAAAGCTAGAGACCCTGGTTGAACTATTGCTCAAGAAATACAAGGAGCAACCTATGCTAAGAGACATGGGGATAGAGATATCTAAACAATTTTCCATAACTATTGACATCTGCAAGCATACCTTAGAGAGAGTTTGGGAATTTATCCCCATTTTGGATGGCATTTTTACATGCTTAACATGCCCTAATAAAGTCTTGGAGACTCAACTCCAAGTTGAAGAGGTCTTAGGGAAGTATTCAATTGATGTTGCACTCCTAGTAAAAGACCGTGTCGAGTGCATGAAAGTATTTATAGATGTAGAAATGATGGAGGACACCATTCATAACCATCATCAAATATTAAATGCAAATTTTATATCCCTCCAAAGATAGGTTGATAAGGAGGTTTCCACACTAGAATACATCTAGAAGGATTCTAGCGTAGCCTTCGATGAATAGGTGAAAAAGACCAGTGAGACTCTGACCTAACCCAAGGAGTTGAAACCATCAAAAGATGACATTGAATCAATAACTATGAAGGTCCTCGATGCATTATCCCATTTGGATGGTCTGAAAAAGGAACTCAAGCAAAAGGGGCCCAAAGTTTTGTAAGATGCTAGTACAAATTAGTTCGATACAAAGTAAAGGCATAGTGTGGGGTGATGTTGGCCCCAAAATTTTGATTAAGTGTTATCCTATTTTGGAATAGAACTGGAATGATGTGGAAGGACCATGGCATGGGACGACCATGGTGTGTGACTGTTAGGTACAAAATCACTATGGCATGCGAGATTTTGGGCACAAGAGGATAATGGTGTGAGAGGATAACATTGTAGAAGGGACTAGCATAAGAGGACCTAGTCAAATAAGAATAAGTCACAGAGAACCCAATAACATTGACTCAGAATGAAAGTGAAATACTATGGGATCATGTGGGAAGTGAGAGCAGTTAGAAGAGTGATTCATATGGGACACTTCAACCTTATTGATCAAAGGTTTTACACTAGCTTGTAAGAAATGAAACACATGGCCATCACTATATAGAATAGATCAAGGATCTAGGGGCACAGGGACCCAAGTCTTTAGGAAAAACTTATTGTAAGTGCCATGACTCTCAGTATGTTGAGAGTTTGTGCACCATTTGATCATAATATTAATGATTGTAACACTTGGTCAGGGAAAAACAAGTATAAATACCCCTATTGTAATCTTTTGTGAGGATGATCTTTTGGAGAATAGATGATGAAGCTTTACCATTTGGTTCATTAAGCATCTAATATGAGATGTCAGAGTTTGCTAATTTGTGTCTTGAATGATGGAATACACTAAGTGCTATACTTATATATGAGTTAGTTCTTAGTCTCTTGTTATTTGTATCTTTTTCTTTTTTAAATCACTAATGCTAGATAATGATGGTGATTCATGTAGTAATAATAATAATTGCATCTAAAACTAGAAAGATCATAGTAGTATATTTGTGTTGTTAAATAATCTTTTTTTGAAACTGCATAAAGAGAAATGTATGAACAAACATATATTACTATGTTACAAAACCTTCAAGAATCGGTCTTTCATTACGTTCTTTAAGTGAGCATGTGAGACCTAAATCTCACGTGATAGGGCCAACGTGCTAGTTTGTTTGGATAAACTTTAGTGTTGGAGCTAGAATTAACTAAAATAACCCAACACCACTTGTTTCCTTGATCTTGTGGATCTAACTTCCAAAGAAACTATAATATCCTCTTGCCGAATATCTTGCATTGTGCTATAATACCATTTTGGCCATCTGTGTTGACTTGTGGAAGCACCTGTTGTTTCACTAGGACCAACCATGGAGCTAAATTTTTCTGGTGTTTGCCTTTTTAAGTCATGTTCCATTTTAGTACTAGTACTTGCTTCACATTCATTTGTAGGAATCCAATTTTTACTAGTATCTGTAGGTTTACCATCTTTTGAGAAATAGGGAATTTTGTCATCTATTTTGACATCTCTATGCATAATTACTTGATTTGAAGAGATATCTAGTAACCTATATGCTTTGGAATTCTCACTATAGCCTACAAACATGTACTTTTTACTCTTTGCATCTAAACCACTTCTTTTAACTTTAAGAATTATTTCAAAAGTAGTACTACCAAAAATGTGGAAATCACTTACATCAACTTTCCTACCTAACCATATTTTTTTTGGAGTAATATCTTGCACGACTTTACAAGGACTCCTTTTCAAGAAGAACACTATAGTGTTAACAACGTCTACTCAATATCGAAAAGGTATATGCATGCTTTGCACCATACATCATGCCATCTCCGTAATGGTATTGTTCCTCCTTTCCACTATTCCATTCTATTGTAGAGTGTAAGGAGTTGTCATCATAGCTTTTTAATCATATCAACAACGCTTCCTCAAGAAGTTTGAAATCATCTTTGGGATTTTCATCATATCTTTTTAATCGTAACCTTCACTTATCTTTAAAAAAATTATTCAAAATAACTGACATCCTAATCTGTCCAATAATATAACTACTTTGGACCTCTTCTTCGTCAACACATTTTCCCTCTTCATATTTTTTCTTTTCATTCTTTCCTCATATTCATATGTGTCGGATAATAATGGTGAATAATAGTAAATTTAATTTTTAGAACTAGACTATCTATAACCAAAAATGTAAATTAAGATTAAATTAAAAATACTAATAAAATATAAATCGTAATTGAAAACTTAAGACAATTGAATAATGTCAAATTTCACTAATTTATGTAATTTAATACTTCCACTAAAAAATTATAATAAAAATAAATGTCTACTTCCACTAATTTTACCTTAATTTCTCTAATTTACCTAATTTATCACTAATTTCCCTAATTTTATCAATTTTACACCAAATTTACTCTAAATTCCATAAATTTACTATAATTTCCTAAAATTTTACTAATTTATGTTTCCACTTTTTTTTAAATTTTTTTTCCAATTTCCCCTATTTGACACTAATTTCAACAATTTTATCCTAATTTACTTTATGTTTTTACCTTCACCCTAATTTCCATGATTTCTCCTAATTTCTCCAGTTTCTTCTAATTGTCATTAATTTTCTCAACGTTACATTAATTTTACTCTGTTTTTATTTGATTTTATCCTAATTTCCCTTATTTGTCACTAATTTCCTTAACTTTATTAAAAATTCTCCAATTTCACTCTAATTACTTTAATTTTACCCTTATTTCACCTATATTTAATTTTACCATAATTTCTAAAAATTTCACCATTCTCTAATTTCCCATATTTGTCACTATTTTTTTTAATTTTACACTAATTTATTTATTTTTACCTTATTTTCTCCTACTTTCACCAATTTTCATATTTTCCCCTAATTTCTATAATTTCCCCTAATTCCCTTTAATTTCCCTTATTTTGCCAATGTTTTCTTAATTTTACTCTAATTTCTTTATTTCTACCCTAATTTACCCAAATTTCACTAATTTATGTATGTTATTATTATAATTTCTTCAATTTATTTGATGGTTTCAGGAATGGGAGAGGAATTGCATCATGAATACAATTTTCCACACAAAATTTGATAATGTATTATTTCGGGTTGTTGATTACAAAAAAAGGAAAAAGCTTATAAATATATTTTTTAATTCCTGTGAACCAACAAACTCACTAATTTTTTATTTAATTTATTTACTAATAACAATTTATCATAACAAAAACATAAGTAAATATGTTATGGATCAACTAACCCAACAAACCCCCTTGTCCAACAAAAGGTATAGAAAATGATTTGGAGCTATGACTATGAAGTCATCAAAAGTATCCGCTACACTTACAACTAGCATGTTGTACATCATGGTACTGACCAAAACTAATGCCACCCCATACATAATCCCACCTCGTGAGTTGTGGCATAAAGGCTGATGAGCACAATCAAGGCATACTTATTCCCTATGATCATCATACTATACTTTAGAAGAACATGATCAAGGTTTGTTCAACCACATCGATTCACATAAGGTCTCACATAGAAACTCATCCTAGTGACTATTCAATACTGTGTATGGCACATCTTCTTGATATCCAACAAATGTTGATGACTTTTGCTCAACACTAAAGGTGCTAGCAAGCCATGTAAACTCATACAATCACTGATGACTGATCAAAGGCCATGCAATATCTTCTCCCCATTAGGTGAGAGGTGAGAAGTCCACACAACAAAAAAAGAAATCAAAACTTATTTGTTTGTTCCTCTTCATGAATATCAATGGAGTGAAGAATACCAAAATTGAAATTGAAATAAGCATTAGCATACTAATGCTATCAAAAAATTTATTAAATTTTTTGACTCAAACTCTTGAGCAAATAGCTAACTAGAGAAGTGGAATAGTCCTCCAACCTCAATGGATCCTCCAACCTCTAGTGTGACACTTACACTATCTTAATCATACGGATCCTCAAGGACCTATAAAGGATGAGATGTTCACCGATAACATATGCATGAGGCATCATTGTGTAAATTATCATTTGAAAGGTGTTGGTTTCCACAAAAAATATACCTTTATACATCATTGAATACATGTCACAAAAACCATAGAGATAAATTTCAAATAAAAAATAAGCTATTCCATTATATCCAAAACATTTGAAAACCTATAAATCAACTGGTCACATGACCACCTTCAAACAAAATAGTGATGGGTCAAAAAGGTTACAACCAATATCCAAAAAAGTGCTTTAGAAGGAATTAAAATCTTGACCTCTCTTTGGTGAGTTTCTTTACAAAATTTCATCACCAGAAGAAATATATATCTTTTAAACTGTACTTTCTAATTTTTAAAAATAAAAAAGATATTTTTTGTATCTAAAATCAATTCACTGTGTTTTTCACTTGCATGTGAAAAATATAAAGCACATTTCTTCCTTGTGGGATCCAATTGGAAAAAAACAAATGGAAATAAATATTTTCAAAGCTTTATAAGTTAAATATTTGCGCCATTATCTTTGGGAAAGCTCTGCACCATTTTGACTTCAACAAGCTACATAGCTTTCAAGCATTTAGAGACTTTGAATGATATTTGTTGAATAGATACAAACAAACTTTCAAATGTGGTAAAATTTATGATACGATTGAACCGTGCACATGAATAAAATTTGCAGATTTGTGAGAAAAAAATAATCACTTGATTGACCAATGTAGTGATCGGATCAAAATAAACAATTATTCTTAGATATGTATGGATTTATATAACCACATATAAGAAGAAGAAAAGTACAAATAATAAGATGAAATGCGATCCCCTGCACAATGATGAGATGTTTTGAAATCAATAGGCTTCCCTCTATATTGCCATAGATTTCTTAATAAAAAATCACCTCGATTGTTACAAAGACTATTTGAGTTTGAATGTGGAAAAATGACTTTATTTATCAAATCTACCATAAATACAATCAAAGAGAAGGGCATTTAAAACCTGTGAAAATAAGTTAAGCAAGAAGGATTCTTGGATGCTATTCTTGATGGAGTCGATAGATTTAGAAACAAATATTATGAGAAAGTGGAAAACACTCCACTTGTATGACAATGACCAATTAGGTACAATGAATTTTTTATTTTCTTTGTCCATTATTTTGCTCAATACAATTACTTATAACAAAATGATGTTGTCTTTCTTCTACCAAATATCAGTATTCTCTTCAATCCTCCTCTTCAAATATCCAAGCTTTGATATTGGTGAAGGCATGCCATAGATGCCTCAAGAAAGTCCAATCCATTTGAATGGAATTTGAACCTACAACCTCAACATTCTTTTTCTTCTTCCATTGTCATATTCATGGCTTCCTCCAAAACATGGTTCTAATACCACTAATGGCTCTAGGAACGGGAGAGGAATTACATCACAAATAAAGCTTTCCACACAAAATTTGATAATGTATTATTTTGGGTTGTTATTTACAAAAAATGTGAAACCTTATAAAGCTTTCATGGGTGGTTATAGGATCCAACTAATTCTCTTGAACCAAAAAAATCACTAACATGTTTATTTAATTTATTTACTAACAAGTTATACTAAATAATATATAAGCAAATATGTTGTGGATCAATTGACCCACCTTTATTTAATTTCCTTTATTTGACCATGATTTCCCATATTGCCTCAATTTTACAATATTTTACTCTAATTTACTTAATTTCACCTTAATTTACCCTACTTGTAATAATTTTTACATTTTTCCAATTTATACAATTTCCCTTGTTTGTCACTAATATCCCTAATTTTTTAATTTTACCCTAATTTTACTATAATTTCTTTCATTTTACCCCTATTTACCCACATTTTAGTAATTTTTTATAATTTCCCTTATTTATCATGAATTTACCTAATTTCATCAAATTTACGTTGATTTTACTCTATTTTTTTAAATTTTAGCATAATTTTTAAAGTTTCATTAATATCTGTAATTTCCCATAAATTCTCAAATTTCTCAAATTTACTTAATTTAACATTAATTTTACTCTAATTTCTTTAATTTCCCCTATTTTCTCAAAGTTTCATCAATTTCCATATTTCCCCTAATTTTTTTATTTTTCTATATTTATCATTAATTTCTCTAAATTTTACTACTTTCTTAATGTTCCCAATTTTTCTAATTTTCATTGGCACTAATTACCTCAATTATATACCAATTTCTTAAAATTTACCTTAATTTTCTTAGATTTCAAATTTTTAAATATTTCCTCAATTTCTTTAATTTCCATTATTTGTCATTAATTTATGCAATTTCATCAAATTTCCCTAATTTCATCAAATTTATATAATTTCATCAAAATTTCTAAAATTTTACTCTATTTTCATTAATTTATTACCAAATTCCCCAAGTTTCACTAATTTTTGTAATCCCAAATTTCTCTCATTTTTCAAACTTGTCACTGATTTATCTAATTTTATTCTATTTTTCCTAATTTTACCTAAATTTCTCCATTTTACACTTATTTCTTAAAAATTACGTTAATTTTTTTCATTTTACCTTATATTTTATTAATTTTTACAATCCCAAATTTTCACCATTTACTCTTATTTTACTATAATTTCTTTAATTTTACCTTAATTAAATTTCTCATGGAAGCCTTAAACTTATAGTAATAATAAATTTATGAATGTCTAATCTATTAATAAACATTACAAACATTAACTCTGCTAAGATTAACTAACCATTTGTTAATATTTAACTAAGGAAAATAAAGACAATAAACATACCTTATTTTCCACCAAAAGTGGCACATTATTAGTCTTTTTCCTTCTCACTCCCCTCTTTCTCCTCTCCATAGCGAAAAATGCACTTCAAAATTAAAATGACACTTAAAGAGGTTATATAAGCCACCAACATGGATTTCTACCCAAAAAAGGTGAAACATATCTGGTACGATTCGAGTCAATAAAATTCACTAGATTTATATCTGATTTGTATCATGATTTTGATGAATAAATAAAATAATATATTTCTCGTAAGAATGCTGCAATGACTTAATTAGCGGAGATAATTACACAACATGTAGTAGTGTGATAGTGAACTAAAAAGTATTTTGTCTTAAATTTTGATTCAAATAATCAAGTCCAAAGTGATTTTTAACACATATCCATCTTTTGATGAACTTTGTCATAAGCCTTAGAGGCCAATATGCTTAAATATGGGACTAGTGCTCCTACCTCTATTTGAGTTAAATATCAAGGTAAAACAACATTCAAGGCCAAGGCTATTGATACTGCTACTTTCCAAGCTAAGAATGAGACTAAGGATGTAGTGAATGTGGTGTCTCAAACATTTAACATGTTATTTCTTCCACCTCTAGAGTGAAGACAATTTACAAGGTTAGTTGAGAATCCTCACCAAATTTTAAATGATTTTTGAATAAAAATGGATTCTTTACCTCCTCAATGTGAGTTTGACTCATCTCGGCCCTTACTTAAGAATTATAATGTGAATGCATATTTTGATTATTATACAACTTCAGGGCACACTATAAGTAGATGTTTCTCATTGAGACATAGGATTCAAGACTTAATTGATAGTAATGTCATTCAAGTGGAAGAACACAACAATTCATTGAATGAATTAGTTTCTCAACCTAATCAACACTTGAAGGTCTTTATCAATCTTCTATTGAATCACACTACTCAAAATACTAAAAAGTAAGATGATGCTCATATGGTAGCTCCTAAACAACCCCCACTTGTTTTTAATGCATATATATTAAATGGGTTCATAGGAGTGATCGCGGATGCACAAAAAAGGTTCCTTCTATTACTTTCTATGACCATGACATTTTAATTGATGATTTCAACAATATACCATTATTCATATAGGCTTTCATATATTCACATGCAAAGTTAGCATAAAACATTATGATTGACAATTGTTCGAGCTTAAACAGGTGTAAATTTTCATTTCTTGTTAGTCCTAGATATATTTAACAGGATTTAAATGACCCAACCATGGTTATCAAAGGTTATGACAGTTTTACATGGACATATCTTGGGGATATCACATTACCTTTCATTGTAAGTCCTAATAATATTCTAGTGTAGTTTCATGTATTTCCAGATAATGGGACATATAATGTACTACTTGGATGCCCTTGGATAAATCAAAAGAAAGTGGTCTCATCCACATTACATCAATGTTTAAAGTTTTTGTATAATAACGGGGTGACTACTATTCAAGACACACCCTATGAATCACCATTGAATATAAATGTGATCTATTACCTAAAGTTCTATTGAAAACATATAAAATTCAAGTAACTTATCATATTGAATTTTAAGAATCTAAGTACACTACAAGCATGTGGAAAAAGGATGGAAAACAAAACCCTAAAACAAATTAAGGTATTTTCTATGAGCCTAAAGCCACCATCCAATTTTATGACTTGTGTGGACTAGACGCTAAAAGGACAACAATTAAGCTAAAAAGCAACAAAAATCTAATATGCTAAACAATACAATGAAATTGTAGGCTAAGGTCTAGTATTCTAATAATAATCAATGAAAGAAAGATGCTAAAATGAAAGTACAATTTATAAATGAAATTATTCCTAATACAAGAAAGAAAATGTGATTTACAAAGTAAAACTTTTAGTTTTAAAATTGAAATATGATTCAAAAATTAAATTGTGATAATTAAAAAAAGTACAATTCAGAAGTAAAACATATTATTTCATAATGAAATCTTACTATTTTGTAAATGAAATCTAACCCTAAGCATATAAATCAAATAACCATAGCAATATATAAACGTAAAAAATAGTTTCACCTTACAATCGAGGAACCCTCATATCAAACACCTATTGATGCTATAAATATACCACCCTAAATCCAAGCATATCTGATTTAGGAAGAAATGGTGAAGGATCTATAACCTGAAGCATGTGACATAGTTCTTCGAAGTAACCCTTTCCAGCTCAATTCTCATAATGACCTTTATATCAAGGTAAATTTTAGCAGCAAATATTCATTAATTCACAAATATTATAATTTTTAAAATTTATTTTTGGTGATTTTTTAGGGTCACTACATAGGTTGGACCGTCTAAAAATTTAGAGTGTAAGTTATTTTGTGGATCGACTCGCCAACCATTTACAATAATTTATTAGTTAACCATTCAATTTACCAAATATATATAGTACATACAATGCTATGGGTAACCATCAAAATATAAGTTTGACAACTACTCCATGATATCAAACAAGCACCCAATAGGCAACAAACTAAAATTGAATGATAGAATCCATACCACAACCAACTGACTACAGCAAAACAATAGCATTTAAGTTGCAATCGACTGGCTAAACTGAATGGCAACATCCATGCTACAAATGAATGGATGAAATGAATGACAACATCCGTACTACAACCAGTTGGATAAGCTAAATGGTAGCATCCATGCTAAAAACCAATCAGTTACAACTGAATAACATCTTTGTTGTAATCAAATGATGTGGAACTAGACAGTGGCATTATAGGTTCTAGACAAAATTGAACTATAACATCCTTTCTCATTATGGCATCTGGTAGAAATGGTAAAAGGACATGTCAATTATCGATAAATTTGAGAATATTTTTTTATTTTAAAGAGCCAATAAAAAATCTCACACAACCACAATGCACTCGAAATATAAGAGATTATTTTCTTAGTTTGTATTGAATTTGATTTTAACTGAGTAGAATAATATCAAAACACTTTTACATGTAGAAATATCGATTGATCATGATTGCATCTCACATAAAAAATTAATTAGAATAACATGTCACCCCAAGAATTTTATATTGATGATGACATGTCACCACTCGAAGACACTCCTCTAATTTTTTATGATAATGATTATGAAACTCAACTGCCATAAGAGATTAATAGTTCTAATCAAACACCAATTTTAGCTAAAAACTTCCTTCAAAAATATTTACAAAGAGAAGTAGATGGACAATTGGAAGGTCCTTTAAGGTGGACTAGGCAAAAAAATTTCCCTTCATTGAATTTGTATAATATGAAAATGACAATGATACTCTAACAGAATGCAAATGTACAATATGTAGCTAAAAACTAGAAAAAAAACATAGAATAAGACTTAAGTTAGACACAATTGAGAAATATTATGAAAAAATATATCTAATAGTGAAACACACATATGGACAGACAATAAGAACACATGGGTGGAAAAATGCATGCATGTAATATATGCACGCGAGTATAAAAATGATAAGAAACCTCAAAAATATCTTTTTGAGAAAGGGAGAACAATCAAAGATCAATTTGAAAAAGTTATGTAGTCCCATCCAAAGGCCAAATATATACAATTTTCTACTATATACCACATTTAAAAAAAATTCAAACCTATTTCTTTTTTTTTTAATTATAAGATTTTATTTCAACAAAATGGATTTCTTGATATTCCATAATCACATTGGTCAAATAGAAATGCTTGAAAAATGATAAAAGTTCTAGCAATGGTTGAGAAAGATGATTTGAAATAAAAAGTTCAAAATTCATTGTTTATCTCATTGTCCATTTATGAGGTCACAACAATTGACAACACATCATGGGTTTGCATTCATGTTTATACTTTTGAGAACTATTCAAGGCAACCTCATCTATTAACAATTCATAAAATGGTAGAAAATTGTAATTCTAAAAACCTTCATAAATTGATTGTATCTAATTTGAAAGATAAAGTTGGGATGGTTGATTATGCAATAGCTACAAAGTTCGTATGTGTTGGGGTTGATGGTTCATCAGTTATGTAGGGGCATAAAAATGGTTTGTGTATTCAAATGTATATAACAGTTATCTCATTTATGATTTTGATTCATTGCATGACTCATAGGATGAATCTTGCATACAAAATAGTTAGCAAATTTGTTAATGTCACAAAAGTGGAAGAGCTCATTCGTGACTTACATGCTTATATGTCAAGCAGTCTGAAAATATTTTTGGAGTTCCACAAATTTACAATAGGAGTGACTAATGGTAAAAAAATGTTGAAAGATGTTGATCCAAGATGGATTTCTATATATGAACCTGCATGCATAATTTTTGAAAAATATTCATCATTAGTAGGTTTTATTTATAAATACCATAGAGTTGACAAGACAAAAAAAATTGTTGTACCATTTAATAGATTTGGAAACGTTGCTGACATTATGCAAAAAAATTTCAATGTTGAAGGAAATGAATTGTTTAATGAAACATGCCTAGGATAGCTCCATTTATATTGATGACTTCATACGGTAGAAAAAATGAGTATGTCAATCTTTAGATATATTATACATTTCAAATGAAAAGTTTTAGGGACTTTTTTTTAGTAGTTGGAAAATTTTGACCGATTTTAAGAATCTTGAAAGTTATTTGAAATTGAATATCAATGATCATATTTGTGTCATCATTAATGGCAAGGAGATACCAATGCACACTTCTTATAGAAGATTTGATCTTGTGAGAGTTAAAATTGAAGAACTATTTGTAACATGTATTCTATATGATACTATTATATCTAAAATGTGGATTAAATTGAATATAATTTCAAAAAACTTATTTATCGAGATCAAAGATTATTTTCAAATGACTTGTTGGAGGCCATGGCAGTTGTGAATCACATATTTTTAAATAGTGATAACAATCAAAAGTTGATTAGCAATTTATTTCACAAATATATGAGTTCTCTTGTTAAGTATTTTAGTAAATCTATAGAGGTCAATGGAGTTGAAATTAAAGATATTTTGAGAAAATATTTACTGACATCTCAGTCAACATATTTTAGAATTACAATGTTTGAACAATATTGCTTTTTAAACAAACCAACAGAAAATGGGGCACATAGATAGGAAATAAATTTGATCCTAGTGGCACCCTATAGAAAAGTATTAATGAATATTTTAAATTATATGAAATTTGTTAAACAATGATTTTGGGCTCAGTGGAAGATGAAAGAGTATTCAGTACATTATCTTTCATTAAGTCAAAATTTTGAAATAGATTGGATAAAAATTTAGAAATGTGTTTGAGATTGTATGTTTCATGTTATGTTGTGGACATGTTTCCTTATGAAAGAGCTTTGGCAATATGGAGTTCTCTAATTGAAAGAAGGGGCATCAGTAATATAGAGACCAATAGAGATGATATAAATATTGAAACTGAATATGTCACTGACATGGTAGATGTAAATGTCATTTGTGATGAGCAGGTTTGAGTAGGATTATTTTAACTACCCAAGTTTTAGTTATATATTTATTATAATTACCATATTTTGAAATCCAACTTCATATTTTTTTATATTGTAAAATATTTAATTTATTTAAATTATTGATAGCATTGTCATTTGAAATATTTATTTCATTCATCATGTACCTTTCCCTTTTATTTAATTGATTCTTCAAATTTTCAAATAGGTCATAATATTTTTGTATTTTTCTATGATTGTATTGTTAAAAACATATTTTTATTACTTTTGAAAAAATATAAATTTGATATTGTATCACCATATTAATAGTTTTAATCTTAACTTTTAGCTTAAAAATATGAAAATTGAAGTCAAATACCAAGGCAATAGAAGACAACAAACCTATTGAACAACATGACAAAATTGAAAAGAAAAAATAATTTAAACTCATGAAGATTCAAGTGTAGAACAACAACCTATGAAAAACATTTATCATTGAATTGGATTAAATTATCATGAAAAAAATAAACATTTTACTTAGTTGTTTGTCAAATAAACCAATGAAGTTTCTATTGACCAGAAGCAAACTATAATTATTGTCTGGACTCTACATCCATAATACGTACAACTTTTCCATTATTTACAACAATGATAATAATTGAACAAGATGAATTTAAATCAAATTCAAATTATGCTCAGTCCAAATTCATGGAAAAAAATAATTGCAGTCCACATCACCATGTTGTTTAAACTATATCAACTCAGAATATGCATGTAAGATGATAAATGAACCATAACTCATTAAAATAAGAGTAATTGAAACTTAATAAACTGATCTTTGAAAATTAAAACTTAACATTTTCATTTCAAATTATATTTAAAAAAAATAACATTGTCTTTTCAAATATAATAAAGAGTTTGTAACATCAAAAAATTCAAAACTAAAATCATGCTCAGTCCAAATCCATAGGAAAAAATAATTGCAGTCCACATCACCATGTTGTTTGAACTACATCAATTTAGAATATGCATGTAAGATGATAAATGAACCATAAATTAGTAAAACAAAAGTAATTGAAACTTAATAAACTACTCTTTACAATTTCAAACTTAACATTGTCATTTCAAATTGTTATTTAAAAAACATAAGATTATCTTTTCAAATATAATAATGAGTTTGCAACATTAGAAAATATCATTTTTTTTATAAAGACACCTCAACCACTTTGTCACTCCCATCATCCACATTATTACTGCGATCCTTAAAAATCCTTGCCTACCTTTCCTTTGTGTCGTCCTTCAATATGTATGCCCTTTCAAGACCCTCTGTAGTAGAATTAATATGAGCAAGATTTTATTTTTCTTCTTTTGCAGCATCTCCTGCTGAAAGTAGACTTAGATCAACGTCTATTTTTTGCTTCAATAAAACATCATCTGAGTGTGTTGTTTTATTTATTTAACAGAACAAGCTTATATTTGAATTGAATGGCAGAATATACACTTTTTTGTGCATTAAAAAAAAAATCTAATTAATTATGAACTACATTAACTATGACGTATTTGATAAAAAAGATGATAAATTAACAAATCTTTTTTTTCTCGACATTTGCAATAATGCCAAGGTTTATGTTTTTCTCCTATTTATTAAAGTATGTTTGGGCTTTGACATTTAAATTCTCTAACCTATTTAACATAATACTCAAAACATTGTCATTATAATTATTAGAAATAGATACGGACCCAATTTAGCTTGACCAAAGAAAGCATCAATCTTTGTGGGTTCATGTTGAACTAATGAAAATAAATTCACTCTCTAGGAGTGGTTTTGATAACTTACATTTATTTCTTTTGTCAATATTTTCACCTGAAACTCCCAAACTAATACATTTTTCAGCTCTATAACTCCCTCCTTAAGATTTGAAATAATACTTTCTAATAATAAATTTTTTAATGGAAAAGTAGTCATGCCATCTTTGGACAAGTCAACATTAAATTGATTCATAACTATGCAACAACAAATTACAAAATGGTGGAAAATTGTGTTGAAATTCTTAAAAGCTTTGATGTTTCAATCAAAACATCAAAGTTTTTAAGACTTTCAATGTAGTTTTCCACCATTTTGTAAGTCAACATTAGCTGGTGGGTTAGCGAGTGAAGAGGTACAAGGTTCTTCCATAAATATTACATCTGGACCTTGAATAAAATCATGAGGATTAAAAGTACTACCACCAAGTTCTTGACTTTCAATCTCTAGATATTCTTCATCAAGATCAATTTGATGCAAACATGTTAATCCATGTGCATTGGGAGATATCTGATAGATAAATTAGGGAAGTCAGACCTTGATAATTCTCATGTTCCTCTACTAGGTGTTGGAAATGAAATATCCTTCCCCCTTGTCTGAACTAGATTTGGTAGTGGTGGCGGTAGTGACAACATAATTTTTCTCAGAGATTGAGAGTGCCCTGCAAAAATAAATTATATTAGAAAAATGATAAATTTAAAAAATAAAACTCAATGCTAATTTGAAATTAAACATTTAGTACTTGTAGTTGAAGAGAGTATGTCCTCCAATCTAAATGTCATATTCAAAGTGATGGGGTTGGTTTGAGCTAAAATAAGCAATCATCCAGTCAATAAAATCTATAATCTAATAAAATTCAACTAAAAACTAAAACATAGAATGTAAAAAACCTTGAACATATGGTTGAGAAGACACCGACAGATGAAATTTTGGGGTTTGTTGAGGTTGTTCAAGGTCAACATCAACTGATTCTGAGTCAACTGCTAAAATCAAATAAATAAATAAATAAGATAATGCAAACTTGAAAGTAAAATTGCATTATGCATTTATTATTGAAATTTATAAATACGAAAACTTGCATGTGGAGACGATCTAGAAGAAACTCTTGGATGCTTGAAAATATGAAAGGAATGGAATGATAATTCTATAGACTTAGAATCTCTAAAACCTTCAGGGGCACGATGCACTTTAGAAACAACTTGTTTTCATGTCATAAATACACAAAATCTTGCCTGACAAGTAAAGAAAGATTAAGCTTCAAAATTATAAGAGTTCATAAACTAAACCATTCAGGGGATTCATTTGAATGGTAGACTAACCTCTTGCTCATCAATAGGCAAAGAATTTGTGTTCATTTTTGGATGAAGCATGGTTGGAATTGATATTTTTTAAAGGTCATATAAGGTCTCATAGTACAAGGTCAAGATAAAAATGGAACATGAAATTATAGAACTCAGATTGGTACAAGCATAATTTAATTCTAACCTAATCCTAGAAGAAATAAATGTGCACCAATCATATCTCAAACTCGAAAGTGTACAAAGAATGTAAGAAACAATCCAAAAAGGAATGTCTATTGGTCTTCCTTGTAACACTATTCTTTCATGATAATATTGAACCATTGATTTTAGAAATAGGTTAGATATGTTATCAACGTGGAGGCCTATTTTTCAACTATTTACTACGAAAGTGAAAAAATATGAATGTGAAACCAATGGCAAATTAAAGAATTTTTAAATTTGAATGAATTAATGAAACTGACAACAAATAACAAAAACTTTAATTTCAAATATGAAAAATGGTTATACATACTAGTTCAACCAATCTTCAAGTTGAAAGCAGACTCCAAATATTTCTTGTCCTCATCATTCAACATAGTTCTTGGGGTTACAGGGTTGGCATTGTGTAACGAAGCACTTTCAAATTATGGATGTCTACAGTCAATGTACCAAAGGAGATTAATTTGAAGTTGATGTTGACTTTGAACCTCATCTTGCTAGTGTAATAGCAAGACATTAGCGATTTCAATAAGGCATTATCAATTTCATAGTGTGGCATGTACAATAGGCTGCCAAAGCTACATTTAGAAATCTAATCATTGAATGTGTTTGACTATTATAGTAGCTTCAAAATAATAGGGCATAATAAATTATTGAAAATGTATTTTATTTTGGAAGCCATGGCATTGGAGCAAGTGTGTTTGGCTGCAGGAGTAGGTGAATCGTTGTTTGTGGATGGTGTGCTTGTGGAAGGTTAATCCTTGTAGAAAACATGAGAGACAAAAAAATGATTCTAAAAAATGGTTAAAATGAGGGCAAAGACGGTATTTATAAGTGGAGGGTAGAAAACAAATCTATTACATTAAACGGCTACATCGACTAGCATACCGATAGCATGGGTTACCTAGTTGTACCAAAAAAGTAACATGCAACTAAATAACTTTTATGTCAGTCGACCACACTGGCTGATAGCTCCAGATCGATAGCACCATTCAGGTGTGTCATCTGGAAACCCTATTAAGTATCATCATTTGATATTTCCATTCTACAAAAATGTTTAGCATCACCATTCGATAGTGTCATTCGGTAACATCGTTCAACAACATTGTTCGGTGGTGCCATTTAGCATCACCATTTTTAGTGCCATTCGGTGGTGTTTTCATAGTGCCAATGAATGGTGGTACATAAAAATAAAAAACTAAACCCTTTAGGCTTGCTTGTCCTAAGTCTCCTCTTGTTGGATTCACCATCATGCATATCAAATTCCCCATGCCTACAAAATGAAATTCCATAGATTTACCAAGTAATTCCAAGGGGATTTTTGATAGGGAGATAAGAAAATGGTGAATTATGACTAAAACTAGATAATAAACACCAATGGTATCATAGAAGGGTACATACATGACTGAGAGGATAAGTAGTAATGAGTGCACAATTAATGCAACAAGCCCAAAGTAACAATGCAATAATAGATCAAGCAATGAGAAATCTAATAGTAATTTAGTGAGCAAATGATAAATAAGAAGGTAATGGAGGCCAAGTGATCACACATAAATAAAAGGTAACACACAAACTAGACAAAACAAATTCATTAAACAACTCAATGGTCGTAAATGGGTAGTTATGACCAAGTCATGTGTTTTAAAGAAAATGGGCAGCCAAGATACAAGGTTTTCAGAAAATTCACATTGAGGGTGTATAAGGGCGGGACAATGTTATAGTTAGGTGAATTTTAATTTCCATGGTCCTTCCTAAATGTACTTGTCATCAATAGATGTAGTAGATGGAACAAGGAGTTGAATTATAATCATCGAGATGAATTTTGGAAAGGAGCATTATATATGCTCCTAAGGTATAAGTAGTCAAGGTTTGTGATTAAAAAAGGTTATGAAGTACCTAGAAGCCATAAAAAAATGTTTGAGAAACATAAAATATACTTGCATTTACCTCACATGAGTGGTAGAAAATGAACTATCGATAGTTATGATCTATAAAATGTAACTCCAAGTTCTTACTTCAACACCTATAAGGGGAAAAAGAAGGTTCATAGTTCAAGGTAATTCAATATCACTTTCACTAAAGATTTAGCTTCAATGTTATTTGATCAAGGAATATAAAAAATATTTAAATATTTAAAGTAGGAAATTAAGTTATGAGTTGTCTCAAAGAGGGGGAGAAACTCCATGATAAGAACATTCCAAGCCCTAGTGAATTAGGAAATGGCAAACACACATGGGACACACCCAGAACATGAGCATGAGTTAGGGCTCAAATAATCACATGATACTTAGCCATGTTGTATCACTAGTTAGAAATAAACTAGCCACAACAATATTGTGACCTTAAGATTGATCAATAGTCTAAATGGTGACGTCATGTTCAATGTTGCCTCAACTACTACCATTGGTATGAATCACCATAGAGAAATGAAACTTGATGAGGGTAAAGGATGTAGGAGGGGGTCAATGAAAGACTATATCAATAGTGGGGATAACATGGAAGATGCATAAAGAGAGATTAGTAACAAGGTAAAGTCACAATCAAAAGGAATAGATGAACATTGAAAGTGGCCTCTTTAAAAGGTCACAAGGAGGCAGGAAAAACATTGGGAACTAGTATTTATTGAGAAAGGTGAGATCAATATCCTAAGGACTAAAAATAACCACATACTAAACTAAAAAAGTAGAGGCAAATAGGGGATCAAAATAATATCATGAAGAACCAACTTCAAAACGTTACAAGACTACTAAGGCAAGGAAGAAGAGAAACAAATTCCACCTAAAGGTTCCATGAAAAAGGCTTGGGAAATTTAGAAAAAGTTTATTAAAGAAAATAGGCAAGATGGGATGAAACTCAAATCTATCAAGGGATAGAGGTATCTCGGGGAGAGATAGACCCATTGTGGCCAACACGAAATCAATGTTTTTGAAGTGCTACAATATCCTAAAGTAGGTAGCACAATTAACCAACATGTAAAATAGTTCAAAGGTTGTTAGACCAACTATCAACTAAGGTGAAGTCCAAAATGGATGATCCCACTAGTGGGGGGATACATGGTTCTAAAAGAGCACCAAAATAAAGTGTCAATTGATGCTCAAAGTTTTATAATAGATAGAATGGGCATCCCCGAGCATTGAAAGGTGAAATTGACTCCACCATTACATCTGGAATGGGCCAAAACCCTTAGACAAGAGTTATCATGGCTATTAGAAAAGTAATAAATTTAAAATGATTGAGGGCCCAAAAAAAGAGGAATGCAACAATATATTTACCCTACTTCTAGTTTTATACAAAATAAGAATAAAAGTTACACTAATGATTATATATAATTATATACATCACTAAAATACAAAGATTAGACTTACTCTAGTGTAAAATTCTAGAACACAGCTCAAGTATAATGTGATAATGGTAAGAATAATGTAAAGGAGAGTATATGAGTTGTAATGATCACATCTTAATTATTTATTTAAATTTAAACCCAGAATATGATTGTGAAGACTAGTTGCCACACGTGTGCTGAATTTGAGCTTCCTATGTAACTTGTCATGTGTTATGAATGTGATTCAAGCATACTCATTGCTAGGTATATTTTATTGATAAGTATATTTTTGGCTATTGAGTATGACCTACATAGGTTTTTAGGTCTTGCACTCTTTAGGGATGTTTTGTTTTTCACCTTCTTGTATGTTCACTTCTCTATTTCACTAACTAGATTTGTATAATCTGATGTTTCTTTATTTGACCTAGCTTGCCATAATACAATGTCAATCCAAAAGAGAGAATGGAGAAGCAGTTGGTTTAGGAAACCACAAAAGTGGAATTGCAAGCTACATATTTTGCATGCCAGAATCAAACCCCTGGTAGTTCATGTTATGTTTAGAAGATTTTATTTAGGTATGGCTTCAACCTCCTCTCCCTATGTGAAGATGCAAATATATTTCACTTAGGAATTATCCTAGTACAAGATGTAATGATGTGATGCAAGTACTTAGAGTAGAAATAAATCCTTCATAAGTATGCCTAAAATTGAAATGAATGTGATTGAGATGTTCAATGTGAAACTTGTTTATTAGAATGCTCATAGATAATTTGTATTTAGGTTTATCATGATTTAAATTAAGGACTAACTAGAAAACAAAACTGACCAAACAAAATGGAAGAAATTGACAAACAAAACCCAATATTGAAAAGGTGAAAATATGCGAAAAATTGTTCCCGTTAAAGGAAAAGGGGCTGACCTATAGGTTTTATGAGTTTGCCCTCAAAAAAATTGTAAAGCCTATGATTATAACTAGGAAGAAATAATTATAGAGGAGAGAGAGGGGAGGGGTCGGGTGTGGTGGGAGAAAGAAATAGGCTCATGGGCACAAGGATAAAATTAAAAAATGAAAAATAAAATAAGATAGAGGATAATATGATTGTACAAAGAGGAACATATACAGATAAATGTCGATTAACCATTAGATCAAGGTGGAGACCTATATGCACAAATATTTATTTATAGCATTGTAATAACAAGGCTTGTACCAAAATTAGGTGTCTACATAACGCTGAGGTGCATGAATTTGTCAAATTAAAATGATATAAAATTTTAAACATGTACCTTGACTTACCATAGAAAGTGTTTAACCCTAAATTTAGATAAGGGGATATCTAGGGTTACAGGGCAATAGATTAGCTTTAACACAAGGATGGTGATCTAACCTAATGATCAGGGCAATTAATATAAACTCATAAATAATATTCTGAAGTTAAATAAGTGCAATTGCTAAAAAAATTATAAAGTACAACTATTGATAGATATTACAATAAATATGGGGAAATGATATTTAGTTGGTTTACAATATTCATGCAGGTCTAACCTAAAATAGCTTGGAAGTGGATTAGCAGATTATCCTAGAACATTCATCAGATTTTAGAAATATTCATTTTGTGGCCTTGGACGCTTGTATCAGATATGGATAAATGTGTTGACCCATGAGTCTAATTTTGATGCAAATATATTTTAATAAATACTAACTAGATCTAGATGCGACCAACTTGAACCTTTTGATTTTTGTCACCTTTCTTTTAATATCTTCAAATTATACACACAGACTGTCACTCTTTGTCAAATGATCAAAACCCTAGATTCCTCACCCTTGGAGTGACTATGAGAAAAATGGATTAATGGGCTCATGGTGTCGAGTTATCCTAATGGCCCTTTTGCCAATGAGCACTTCCTACATAGCCAATACTCCAAATAGGGTCTTAAACTTATTCAGTTCTCTCTTATATGTTGACTTTTGTGTGTAAAAAGATGTAATGTGTGATCTACATAGACATGTAGTGATATAACTTGTAATTTAAAAAATATGGCTCATGGGTTGCTCCTTGAATGCTTCAGACTTATGTTAATACTACCCCTATAACTGATGTGAAAATAGGGATGACTAGGGCAAGTTTTCTCACTTGAGTGCTTTATCGAGTGTTTCTTGATGTATTACTTTGTGAGTTATATGTGATTTCTAGGTGGTGAATGAATGAGGGTTGATCTTGTATATATACCAATCTATTTTGAAAATATCTTGCACTAAATCACTTAGGATGATCTTTAGGATATGTTTCATTTATAAATTGGATGAATTTTTGGTACTAGACACTTTGTAGAAAAAGTAGACACTTACGTCGACGCGTGTGTTTGTCTAAGATGCAAGTGTCCAGGAATCTATAAAATAGGTACAAGTCCAAAACTAGTTGTGAAGGATAATGATCATGTTTATAGATTGTTGCACAATATAGAAGCCCTGGTAATCATAATAACAATGGTCAGACTAAGAGATAAACAATGTAGGTATAGAAATAATGAATGCAAGCCTTTTGATAGCAAACAAATCTATAACTGAAAGGTAAAACCATGATAGATATTTTCCAAGCATACAAGACTAGAATACTACATAAATCATATTTCAGGATCTATATTTTCCCCCCTTTAATATAGTAATGAAATTTTTAGTTTAAAATAAATAAATACATACTTGGGTGTGTATAACACACCTTGTCTTTGTGAGCTCAACTTGAGTGCTTTACTGCAGATTAACTTGCAGCAAAAATGATGTTACAATATATAATCAGTGTATGAAATATAAAATTGAAAGAATTTGAAATGTTTTAAAGTAAAAAGAGGAAGGTTAGGAATACACCTATGTGATGATGCAACCATCTTTACTGGTGACTGACTTGCAACCAAGATGATTTTACAATATATAATCTATGTACGAAATTTGAAATTGAAGGAATTTGAAATTCTTTAAAATAGAAAGAGCAAGTTTAGAAGTACAACTATGTGTTGATGCAACCATCTTACATTTTGGCAATATGATTTGAGATGATGCCTCATTAGGAAGCATTGAATCTGAAAGTAAGACAAATCTTACCCTGAAGTGCATATATATATATATATTGGAGGACACATACCCCCAACCTTGATGTACGGGTGAGTTGGAACACGTCCATCAAGCTTATTTCATCTCAAGAGTGTAAGCCAAATATGTGCATGATCTAGTGAGTGCAAGTGATTTAATCAACTCGGAATATATATTTGGTGAGGGTGGATGATTTAATCAAATCCAACCTATAAATATGGTAAAGTTAGATGATTTAATCAAGTCTAATTTATAATCTTGATAAAATTGAGCAATTTAATCAACTCAACCTTTCAAAAGTAAACCTACTATAGTAGATTGGCTCAATAACAACCCACAAAAGTCCAATCTGGGTATAATAACAGGTCATAAAACTACTTAAATTTTTTGAAATGATTTGATTTTATAATTTTAGGTGACATTGTGCACTCAAACTGAAATCTAGGTATAGTAACAATATCAATGTATAAAATTCTGCCACAAATGTGTATCTAAATCATATACTATGAAATCTAGTGAATTTAAAATTAGTGCAAGTGTGAAGAATATATTTTCATAACATGCCCCAATGTAATTTGGAGAATTTGAGAACTAATGTAAATGTGGATAACATGTTTCTTTAACATGCCCCCACTATAATCTGAGAACTGGTGTAAATGTGACAAACATGTTTACATAACATGCCCTCATTGTACTTTAGACAATCTATGAATTGGTGTAAATGTGGAGAACATGTTTACATAGCATGCCCCCGCTAAAATTTGAAATTGTGGAAGCCATGCCTCTATAACAAGCCCCCACTGATATGCACCCCCTTTTGAGGTAAGGGGAAGTAAAATATGGTAGTTACTTTACCTCAAAAGGATAAGATAACTATATAAGTTGTGTATGGATAATGTAACATATAGGAGTAACATGTCTAGATAGATATTAAATGTGGAGAACATGTTTACATAGCATGCCCCCGCTATAATTTAAAATTGTGGACGCCATGCCTCTATAACAAGCCCCCATTGATATGCCCCCCTTTTGAGGTAAGGAGAAGTAAAATATGGCAGTTACTTTACCTCAAAAGGATAAGATAACTATATCAGTTTTGTATAGATCATGTAACATATAGGGGTAACATGTCTAGGTAGATATAGTAGTTAGACACACATTTATGTGATCATATAAAGTCCTAAGATAAAAAAGAGAGAAACGCTGAAACATTACAAAAAATTATCTTCGATGCATCTTGGAATTGCTTCTCAGACTCTAAAACCCTCATTCATTCAAACAAATTAATTCCCACATTGGTTGGTAGGCTCGGTCAAAAGCAACATATAAACGTAATAGATTATGATGCATATGCAAATGGAGGTGATGTCACAGTGAAAGTGATCCTCCTACAAACATAATGGTTAATTGGTTGTTGGATATGCCCCGTCAATACATGATGGGATTGCTTCTACAGCTCTAAAGCACCTCCCAGTTCTGGGATATCTAAAAATATCCAAAAGATGCATTGATTTTATTTTGAGGCTGGAAGTTGGAGCATGGTGGTGGTGAAACATTTGCAGAAAAACCCTCAACAAATTCACAAAGCCAACTTCTTCCTTGTGGTATGCCTTCTAAATGAATGTTTGAAAGGAAAATATCTACAAATGGAGCCTTCTGCAGGCCTTTGAAGCTTGGTGCAGAATGTATGTCTTTACCCACAACATCTTTTATTATTATTCCCTTGATGAATGGAAGAGCATTGGGGTCCCACTTATTATCAGGATGATCATTGGAACCAGAAGAGAATTTGATGGGCACTTTGACATTTTCCATTTTGAAGTTAGAAATGGTGATATTGGTAATGTAGCCTCCTCTTCCAGTATCAGTCTTTACCCTGATGCCTGCAGATGCATTGTAAACAATAAAATCTCGTACTAGCACACCTGATATCCCCCCTGACATTTCACTCCCAATTCCAATTCCTGAGCAAGTTGGTGTTGTGCCTATCACCCTCTGAACAACTATGTTTGAGCTTGGGTGACCCACACTTATCCCATACTCATCCCATCCACTCTTTATTGCTACAAGGTCGTCACCACTGTGAATATAACAATCTTCTATACATACATTTGAGCTGGAATCTGCATATAACAAGTTTCCCCTGATGTTAGAAATTCAGACAACGTAACAAGTGTTAGAAAAATTGATCTTCAATATTATCTAATCACATTATCTTATGTACTTGAATAGTTTTCTTGTATATAACTGGTAATAGGTATATTAATTGTATAAAGAATGTAAGATTTCAAAAGGTTTCCATAGTCCATAAAATTAGATAAATGCTTCTGGAAATGACCTATGTATGCAGTTTTTTGGTCTATGTTTCAAATCACTCGTGATTCATCATTAGGACACAAATTTAAAAAATGGGAACTGATGACTTTCAGAGACATTGGTCTCCCTTGCAGGTAGGCATCTGAGTTTTTAACAAGAACTACTCACTGAAAATTAAAGGATCAATTAACAAGACTATCAATAGGAAAACTTAAGAGGTCAACTCTCCATCACTGTGGTTTACGAACTCTTAATGTGCTGGTTTATTTTATATCCAACGTAACATTACATATGAAAGCAATATGTGCATGTAGCTGATCAAGAATTAGTTCATTAGGAATTTGTTAAAAGGTCCTGATTCTTTGAGGATGCTTTTATCAAAAAGGGTCATATGTAAATAACAATGTGCCTGATTCAGGAAAAACTTAATGATCCCATACAGATGTTTCAGCCCCATCAATCCCAAACGATGCATCAATTTGAAAACATTAGAAAATAGGTGTCCTGAGGATGGGTAAAATGTAATCATACATGATTTTCACAAGAGATACTCAGATACCCAAAAGTTTCTCTACAAATAAGAGGCATATCATCATTATGGGAGTCTTTATGATGCAGGTAAATACATGGAAGAAATAGCTGATTCTGGAGTTACAACTGTAAATCATTGGAGTAGAGATCCAGTTTAGCTCAAATCAATTACAATTATTTGATCAAATTTGTCCAATTAGAAATCCAAATCAATTAAAAGTGGTTTCTATTGAGCTGGAAAATCAGTTCAATTTAGTAGGTCAATTTTCTAAGATTGTTAGTTCAGCTCAAAGAGAGGGAGAGAGTTCAATTAGAAGAATAATTCTACCAAAAAGAAAGATAGGATGGAGTTATGGATGTTTGGGATGGTTGAGAAGCTGTTGGGTACATGAGAATGCCTCCTCGTAAAATTGTTTGCAGCACCATGTATTTGGCATTTCTTAGCATATTAATGAAATTCAGTACACATCGAGAAGCTCCATTGCAAGTTAGTTGTATATCTATGGTTGGCAAATAGTAAATTTAAAATCCTTAAAGTCAGTGCTACATTATTTTGATACAAAGAGGACCTGCTCAAATTGGGAGGAAGAGTAAGAAAAATAGCAAGAGGCCTAACGGCTATAATGCACACAGTGCGAAGGTTATTAGAGTTACAAATTGTCTGGAAGCACAGAAGATCCACAGAAAGTTAGGGTGATGCGGAAGTAATACAAAAACCACAATTGGTGAGGGTGATGCGGAAGTAGCTCAGGAGGAGATAACCCATAACGCAGTTACCAATATTGGGCAAGTCATGTACTCGGGAAGTCTAAATGCATAGGAGTCGGTGGAATTGATTGAGAAGCTAGACAAATTGTTTTGAAAATGAGAAAATGGAACACCCTGGATATGTTGAATTTGCATGCTCTAAGTTATGAGGACACGTTTCACTATGGTGGGAATCTTGGTCATATGTAGAATAAGAAAGTGGGTCAAGGCAAAAAAACAGGATGATTTCCAAGTTCAAATCGAAAAAAAATTCTTCTCATTAAAAGCAGCGCTTTGTATAAATTTCTGTAAAACCTCCAAGAAAATAGATCTTAGAATGAAGGGTTGCATTGAAGAGCTTGACAAAATGGCTATTCAATTTGGCCATGATGAAGATGATAATAATAAGGCATCAATGTATGGGAATGGGCTCAAGATTGTCATTCAAGATAAGTTGAGCTTGCACATGATGCACCGGGTTCAATTCGGTTCAATTACATTCAATTAGTAAATTCAATTCAGTAAAAGAGTTTGATCTGTTTGTTAGTCAAATTAGAAGGTGAGTTCTGCTAGACAGTTGGTTCAGACCAAAGAGAGTTAATTCAGTCCAAAGAGAATTTGTTCAATTAGGACGTTATAAAAAAAAGTGCTTGCAGAGATCTAGAGGAGTAAGCCATTTATTTTAAAGGTTTCATGGGCAGCGCCCTCACCCCTTGGTCCCCTGTCCCTGTCTCTGTGCTTATTTCCTATTCAAATATCATTTCTAGGATTTGGGTACTTCTAACTTCTAGGCATCGACTTCTCATGTTCCCGTGAGTCAGTTGTACAAATCCTTAGAGGCTAGTATGGATTAGTTCAGTACCATAAATTTAATATAGCTTTATAGACCGTTAAACCAAGAATAGGAGCTCTGATTCTACCCGGGTCTTTAAAAAACAATTTAAATTTCCTTTGCTAAATATGCAGGGAACGATTCAGAGATCTGACATCTAAAAGATGGATATAGTTAAACAAGAGTAAACACCACTTCAACAGCGAAACTGATTCCATATGAAATAAATGTTGTAGTTGTGAAATTGAAGTAGCCAAAAGAAGATTATGATCAAGTTTCTATCAATGAAATCTATTTCTATGCAAAACAGAGGAAAGTATTTTGAAAAGGCAATACATGGATGGCTATTGCCTAAATTGTGTTCCTTGTTCAACTAAAAATTAATGGCAAGCTTGCTGTCACTAGAAGTTTCTTATTTAGAATGGATATTTTCATTAATTCTTGAGTATCCCTAGAGTGATGGACCCAATAAGCCAACAAAGAGAAAGATTAGAAAAATATTGTCTGGATACAGTCTCTAAACAAGAAACTTTATTACGACGTTTCGGACCTAAACATCCGGCCCATCATCAGGAGAAAGATGGAAGTGCTCACAACCATATGCTAACAGGCTGGCAGCATGGTAGTTCTGTTCTTTTGAAATAGGCAGAAAAGAAAGATTTCCTTGACTAATTTAACATTTATGACATCTATTTTTCGGTTTCATTTTGACAAGAAAGGAGTCTTGACAAGGCACATAGAGGCATTCGCCATAACTATATATCTCAAAAAAGAACAAAGGAGAAAATGGACTAAATCTAGGAGTAAGTTCATTAAAGTGTACGAGCAGAACCACAGGAAAACTTTTATACCAAAAACACATTACCTGGATCAATCCCATCTGTATTAGGGGCATCAAGAGGAGCCAGTATGGTAACTTGTTTTATAACCACATTCCTGTGAAATGACATGTACCACGGAGCCTTATATAAGGAGGATATCCATCTCTATGCATTCATACTGCAAACAAGTTCACAAAAAGAAACAAACTCTCTGACCAAATACAAGATACTAACCTGCAATAAACCGGATGTATATTCCAAAATGGTGAGTTAAGGAATGTGACATTTAAAACTATTATATTTGTTGAGTTTATAAATTCAACAAGGTGACCCCTTGTATGCTGTAGGGACTTGTTGAACCACATATCCCACCACATCTGTCCTTGTCCATCAATAGTTCCATTTTCACCTGTATAAATAAGCCATCAGATGGTTCAACTGACACCCGACAATCCAAAATCATAGTCTAAGATTTAAGGCAAAAGCTAAAAGCCATGGTTACAAACCTGTAATCACAACATTCTCAAGATTTTGTCCATGAATAAGACTGATATGTCTTCCTCCAGGACGTTCCCTGCCATGACCATATGAAGGGAGTGGATCTATTAGAGGCCACTCACTCGGATCCTACAATATGCAGGGCAACATGACCTTGAGACTTTCGTATCCATAGGAAAAAATCTTTAAAGTAAGAAGGTTTTTGAAATTGACCGATCCAAATTAATTCTTGATATTAGGCTTTAAATTTCCAAAGGTAAAGAATTTAATATACATATCCGGAATCAACTGTTTTTAATCCTCTTTAATTACCCATGTTTGGGGTCTACCTTCTATACACCTCTTCAGCGATTTGGATCTTATTTCTTGGTTTGATATACATGTATGGGGGGGAAATCATCTAAGAAAACCAATTTGACAAAAGGCTTAGCCTTGTTTCCATTGTGAGATTGACCTAAAGTTTCCATTCTCTGAATTGTTTTGAGTTGTATATGTTGTTGAATCTTATTTCTTGATTTGATATACTTGTCTAGGGGAAACAAGCATTTAAGAAAATTAAATTGACAAAAGTCATGGCCTTGTTTCCATTTTGAGATTGACTTAGGTTTCCATTCTCTGAATTACTTTGAGTTGTATGGGAAGGGCAGACCAATGCCCAAACATTCTCTCTATATGAAATCATAGAAAAACCCATTCCAATATATTTGTTTTGGGGTTGGTTTTCTTGTTTTAGCCCCAAATACTAACCAAATCTCGGAGATTACACATAATCACAGGAGAAATCATCTCATCCCATCCTTGGAAGATCTTGAGTAGTTTTAGCTGGATAGGGGTCTGAAAGTTTGATCCAAAATGTTGTAATATAAAAGGGATTGAACACAGTGATATCCAGATGTATATATGTTCTAAAAATGAAAACTTGTGGAAAGAATTTCAAAAATATAGTTTTGGCAAGTTATTTTATCCAAAGTGGATTTTAACTGTTACCTGGGATCCCAAAATAACTGCATCCTTTTCCAGATAGAGAGTGAATCTGCTTGTAACATTAAAACTGCCAGTCAGCCATCTCCCTGATGGAATTGTAAGCTGTGTCCCTATGCCACCACCTTTTCCTGCTGCAAATTTATCTAAATAATCAATAGCCTTCTGGAAGGCCCTGGTATTCAGAGTTTTCCCATCACCCACACCTCCAAATTCTACAATGGACACAACCTTGTTCCTCCTTGTATCCACCCTCACAAAATTTGAACAACTCCGTTTTTCTGTTTTTACAAAAATCATATCATTCTGAATTTGTATCTCCCCTGACTTGACCCACAAGGTAAGAATATCTCCAGTCTTGATCTGAACCAGCAAAACAAACAGTAGTGTGACCACAAGGAAGAAAACAGCCCAAGGCCTCTTTGAAGCCAATTTAAACTGCTGCAAATCATTATGTGTACCATCATGCACGGATGCTTGTGAAACCATCTTGCCCAATAAACACCAACTATATCAACAGAGTAACAAAATCTCAAGAATTGAATCAAATAAGAACTAAATGATTATCAAATAACCAAGACATTAATAGTGAATCTAATTATGTCAAAAAAAAATTCTTAGAAGCCTCAAAGATCTTCATGGCCTAAAGAAAATTTAACCAATTTATGGATTGCTTTAATGGTGATTGAAATAATTTTTTTTTAACAATTTGGCATTGGAAGGAGAGAGAATTCTTTAGAGTCGGGTCAAACAGCGTAATACGAGCTGGGTCATTGATTATAACGAAAAAATATATTATTGTAATCTAATTCGCGATGAATATTGAAACGGTATAAACGATTATATTGCATGATTATGAACGGAGGACTTCTGAGCACAAAACATGGCGGTGTTTCCGGCATTTGAGATTGTATTGATGTTCACACGCTTCCGACTTCGTAGGAATGACCACGGCATTTAAAAGCATTAGAACACTTTCTGGATGTCTTTGGATTAATGAGATGTTTTTTTTTGGACGTTCCGCGTGATATTGTTGGGCCGCGTAAACTGACAATCGTTCATTAGATTGCATAATGGAATTCAATTAAAATAATAGATTAGGGTTTAGGGTTTAGGATGGGAGCAGCCAATGCAACCTTGACATTAAAAGTAAAGGTTAAAAGGTAATATTAAAAATATATATAAATTTTTTATTTGATATAAAGATTATTTTTAGTCGATGAGATGTAGGTGTATCGGTAAAGTGGTTTGATTTTATCTAATGTCATCTAAGTTCAAATCTTGTTATGATATGTTAGGTTGTGGGTTCAAATCTTGTTATAACATGTTAGGCCATGTTAAGTTCGCGGTGACTATGGATCTCCCCGTTTGTATTTAAGATGGGTTTTCAGGGGCCAATACTAATGAAGATTAATCAATGTTTTAGATTGGATTGTAAACACAGTACCAATGTTTATGAAGTGTAATGATGAAGATTTCTCCCATCATCATGGCCGGAGTGAATTTTTTTAAGTTATAATTATTACACTAATTATAAAAATACAAAACTCTTTTGATATTGGATAAAAAAGGAAGAGATTAGATTTGAATTTAAGATGAATTTGATAAAATGGATATTTTCAATACTTAATATTAAGGTAAAGAAAGCCGATTATTTTTATAGTGAATTCAAAATTCAAAATTGTCTTGATATTGGCGTGGAGAGCAATGTCACTTAAAGAGTTATGGGAGAGTCGAACATGGGACCTATTGGGTAAAGCCCATCTTCTTTACCGTTGAGTCACCACCACAAGAGCTAAATGTTGGGATAAGTGCTTTTGATATATCGGAGTAATGGGGGAGCACCTTCTCGAAGTGGGACATGTGGGTGGGCTTGGGTCTATAATGTTTGCCAAACGATTCGCATCCGAAACGCCCTGCTGTGTTTCGCATAGTCCACAAGGAGAAGTGTGACCCCTACCTTAAGGTGTCCATATGGCCACTTTTTGAAAGAGACCTCATGTATTCAGTGGGAATGGAACTTGGGTTGATGAGTACAAACTACTTGTACCTCATCAATACACCAAGCCATCAAAATTGTCACATTATCAAATAGATTGTAGTCTAACAATGAGAATAATAATATAATTGTCAGATTATCAAATAAATTGTAATCTAACAATGAAAATAATAGTGTAAGAAATGTTATCTAGACACTCATCAAAATATGAGTTCCAAATGATATAATTTTTTTTAAAAAGATCAATATCTTAAATATATATATATTTTTATTTTAAAAATTTATTTGTAAACTCAACATAGTATAAATAAATATAAATATATTTAACATACATAATCTAATATTTATAAAATGTAATATAATTTAACAATATATAGTTGGTACCCATCTCACCATTTTATTGTTGTGGGAAGAATTTGTATGCATTTAATTGGGGAATGGAGGGCCACATATTTAATATTTGCGCATTAATATTTGAAGGGAGGTTGTATATGTATTTACAATTATTAGTTTGGTATATATTTAATATCTGAGGAAGGATGAGAATGTATTTATAATGATTGTGAGATGCAATTTAATATTTGAGGGGAGGATATTTATATATGGGTTGGTGTATATTTAATATTTGAGAGAAGGATGTGTTTGTATTTATAATGATTGTGAGATGTTATTTAATATTTGAAGGGAAGATATATATGTAATTTTATTTTATTTTAAAAATTATAAAATTTAATAGATAAAAATGTGGGAATATTTTTAAAGATATTATAAAATATTTTATTTATTAATAATTGGATCATTTTTTTTAAGTTTTATATTTATTATTTTATAATATTTATTTATTAACAATTGAATTAATTATTTTAAGTTTTATATTTATTGTTTCATAAATTTATAAAAAGGAATGTGATATCAACATTCTATATTTAATAAAAGAAATTATTTATAACAAATTTAAGTAGGAATTGTCTTGTAGTTAAATATTTGTTTTAAAGGTATATCTTTTATTTAAGAAAATAATATATAATTTTTTTAAACACAAAAGAAGTTGCAAAATCAAATAATTTTTTTGGCACTTCTACGTTCATGATTGACAAAAAAATCATTCCACCCTAACTTCTAATGAACTTTCAGAGTCACTTTTAGTGCTTATCCATCTTAACTTAAATTCTAGCTCCTTTGTCCAAACTTTCAATGATGAAATTGAAAATATTACCCTAGAATTTGTTCTCAATGATGAATGCTGCGAAGGGCAGCAAAAAAATTTTGAAACTCAAAATGCTCCCTCAATCCCCGCCTAGATCTTTATATCAATTCTATAGTTGCAAAGCTTCTGACTTGGTTGTGACGGTTGCTCAAGAGCATGACGAGGATGACGACGAAGGCTTAGAGCTCCCAACATCCATTTCTTCACCAAAGGTTGTTTCAGGTAATTTATTTGACGATAATGGTGGTGGTGCTAAGTGTTCAACTCTAGTAAAGGGCTTGGTTAGAGATTTTCTTGTCCCCTCCAAATCCAAATCCTCTGAGCATCCCATATTAGATTGTTTGTCTCATAATGTTGTTGCCACCATCGTTAGTCATGTGGCTAAAGAGATTCATGTTTTATAAGGATGTCTTAACTCTTCTAACCCTTTCCACAACTGCTCTGAGTTTTGTTTGTCTTGTTTCCAGGGTCCTCTGCCTCTAATCCAATCCTGGTTTTAGGGTTGATTGTTCAACTATGTCCTTCCTCTTCTCTAAGGGGATCAGTTTTTCCTGACTGATGCTCCTTCCCAAACCAAGCCCAAGCTTAGTGAACAAAGTTTTTTAGTTGGAGACATTCTGGTTTCCCTCTTAGACAACTCTCCCATTCTCTCTAATTTTGATTCAACCATAGAGTTAGAGATTAGAGAAGGACCTTGTTTGGCAAGTGCTTGGGCCTTTGCCTTTCCTTAACTGAACTGACTGATTAGGCCTCCTCTGTTTAGAGTTTTATCCCTCGTCCATCCTTCTTGCTATTTGGTAGAGGTTTCTTCCAAGTTACCTTCAACTGCTTTGAGGACAATGACTTGGTTAGGAAGTTTGGTCCTTGGTTTTGGGGCTCTCATGGCTTTTTCTTTTGCCCTTAGTCTCCAATCTTTGATGTGGATAAAGTAACCATTTATGTTGCTCCTTTTTGGCTTAGATTCTAAAATCTTTTTGCCTATCCTCTACGATGATGACCATATCATTAAGCAAACTAATTTGGTGGGATTGTTTGTCAAGTTGGATAAGAGTTTTAGGGGTAACATATTAGCAAGGGTTTGTGCAATTTTAGACTTGTCCAAGTTGCTTTCTCACTCTATCAAGGTGGAATCTTCTTATGGCTGCTGGACTCAATTTCTCAACTTCTAAGGCCTTCCCTTCAGGGATTTTCACTATAACCTTTTTGGTCACCATGTTTCCTATTGTTTTGCTCTTGTTTCTTTTTGTCGTCAGTGGGTTTAGATGAATAAAGACTATCTTCCCAATGTTGACTTTTTTTGGCGAAACCATGGGGTTTTCTTTGCTTAGTTTGTTGATCATCCCCCTCCTCCCTTTGTTGACCCTACAGATGCTCCTCTTGTGAAGGGCATCGCGGAGGAGAATCATGTTTTGTTGGGAGAGGATTTCATCCCTTCTGTTGTTTTGTTCAACTCATCTAGAGGGACCTTGGGCATCAGTGTTCAAGAGGATCAATCTACTTCTCCAAGGTTTTTTTTTTATTAAGACTATAATAGGGCTTACAAAGGCGAACTTAGGTACTTTGGCCAAACGAAGAGGTTATAGGTCGGAAGTGGAAAGGCTACGACAAGAAGTTGAAGCTCTTATCAAAGACAGGTCCCAGAGGAGGTTGGATGACTTCCCTACTAGGAGAAGGTTGATCCCTGCATATGAGTGATCTTCTCTCTTTTTCACTTCTTGGTCTTATTTTTTTATGCTTGTGGTTGCGTTGGTTGTTACTGGCTGGGATATGTTTTTGAGTTGTGTTTGGGTATTTTTGCAAACTTATTACTGAAGAGTTGTAAATTTTTTGCTGACTTTTCGTCCAAGTTTATTTTTTTACATGCTTTCCTTCGGCTTCTTTTGTTTGGCCTTGGTTATGTTCTCATGTTTAACTATTTCCTTTTGGGTTAGTATTGTTGGGGATTGAGCCCCCTATTATGTCTCAGTGTTAATTAAAGCTTCGGTCTCTATAAAAACTTCTCGTATTAAATTTTAAGCTCTTGTCAAAACCCACACACTTACCTGTATCTAAAAAAAATCTTCCTCAAAAAATATTTTCCTACTCACTAATTTTCTCTTTATCTATCTAAAAAAATTATAAAATTTTAATTTATTTTCTGCATCGATTTCCACCATGGTTAGACTTACACTCATAAAATTTTCTTAGAAAAGAAGTTGATAATATTTAGAGAATCCTTTTCAATCATTAGATGAGTTGAATTCATCTCTCTTTCCATTTTATTACCCCACAATTAAATTTTTTCTTTTTTCCAATTGATCTATTTGTACTAAACTATTTCTTACATAAACTATCAATAAATATTCCTTATTATTTCTAATTATTATTTCTCCTTTTTCCATGCTCAAGTTACCTTTGGAAGCTCCATAAAAATTTAGTTTAAACCATCCTAGAGATGGACAAGACAATTTTACATGTATTATGTTTATCTTCCTTTGATCTATCTCAAAATTTACTTTATTTGCAAGATTCTAATCAACAACTATTTTCATTTCCAAATCTCTAATCTTCTCCTCCTTATTTTTAATTTATAATAAATTATTTATGATGGCATCCGTGTTTCTTGAATCCATTCTATTTTCACTTTTCATCTTATTATAAAATATTATAAGGTTCCTTTCCCACCAAATCACCTAGAAAACATGAGGAATTTCCAAATTCCATAGCTTGTTAAGGCTTTCATTGCTAAAGGGAGGATGTCATTGAATTAAAAGATCCAAAATAAATGCCTATTTTACCCAATACACTTCAAATTTTGAGAGAATGATTCTTAGAATTTGGTAAGCAGAGGTGAACAATAAGTGGTACACTAATTCCTCATCTTTTTCACATAACACACATCTATTCAAAATATTGAAACCTATTTTTATTAAATTATCTATGTTGAGGATATTGTTTTCGACTACCACCCAAAAGAAAAAGTTTATTTTTTGGGATAAGATATTTGTCACATATTTTGTGTCAAAGAAACCCATCTAAAAACATTGAGAACTATCGTATAGCCAGATTTAACACTATACAAGCCATCCCTAGAATTATCTCATATTAATCCAACATTTCTATATAACTAATTGATGTTAAATCCTTTTAGGAGATCATTCGAGTTTGAAATAATATAAAAATCCTCTTGAAAATAGTGCAATAGTAACACAAAATATATTATAATTTGGAATAAAATAATATATTTTAAATATAAATAAGCATGTTAAAATAAAATATAAAAAATCCAAAAAATAAATTTGATAAGTTAATGTTATGGATGAGAATATAATTTAAAAGATGATAAAATAAATAGTTTCTTATCTACAATAGAATAACTTGAGTTTGAAGTATAAATTATTTAAAAACTATGGCTACGAGTTATCATCATCTAATATTCATCATCATCCTCATTTATGAGCTCATTATCTTTAATGTTTGGATTTTACTCCATTCCATGTAATGATAAGTTACTATAGCCATATTCAATATCATCATCATTATCGCCCTCTTCAAAATCAAGATCATCAAATATAATTTATTGTTTATTCACCTACGATAATATTATTTGACAATTATTAAATTATTCCAAATTAAAGTTATGTTAAATATCCAATTTTAATTAAAAACTAAATTATTACTAAATAAAAAATAATCTATCACCAACACAAAATCCATATAATGTTCCCACTTGTTGAATGCATCGGTGTTTACATAGGCTTTTAATTACTCCCACACTTTTTTAGTGGCCTTATAATTGTATATCTTATCCAAAAAAAAAAATGTTAAAAATATTGAGTTATGAATTAAAAGTTTCAAGCTACATTATTTAAATAAACTTACGAAGTATAAATCATCTTGTTATACACTCATTTATCCCAAAAGACGAGTCACAAAATTTCTCTTACTCATTCTAGCTTGGTGAGATTGTCAAGGATAATTTCAACCCCTATATTAATATGAAATCATAAAAAAAAGGTAATTAATTAATATAAATAAATAAATAAAATTCCATGCTATTGCTTTGTTTTTTAAAATTACCATAAGCCCAATCTGTATCTTATTTGTGCCACTATTTGCATATTTTTTACCACACAATTACATTCATGCTTAGAGATTAACGAGCTAGTCTCTCCTCATGTGTATTACCCTTTTAGTTCTCTTACATATTAAATATTTAATAAATTAATATAAGAATATAAATAAATCAAATAAACTATGTTGGCATACCCATATATGTCGCCTCATCCTCCTAAGTGACTCTACCATAAATATCTTAATAATATTATTATTAAATTAGATGTGACCAAATTATATTTGACTAGAATAAATTAACCATTTTTAATCTTGAATCGGTTCATAATTGATTTTTCGGTGGTAATTTTCTTCAAAACATTTCTCACTTGGAAAATAATTATTTTATTAAGAACCTAAAATAATGTTGGGAATTTAGTATTCACATGGTTATTTGTAATCTATCATATGGTAAATAGTTGATATGGTAATATGGTAATTTGGTTGGTTAGTTGTATACATTGTTATAACAAAAATATATCATGGATAGATTATAGGTTTGGGTTGTTGTGATATTTGAGGGATGTGATTCTCCCTATTTACAGGGAAGACATTTCCTATATATATGTATGGTTGCATACAATTTATATAATAAATAATTATTATTATGATCTCTATGTTTGATTTCTCTATTTTTTACATTTGGTACCAGAGCCATATAATCGATTTTGACCTATAATATAGTTTTGAATTAGTCAAGGGATAGATCTGTTATATTAGTGCCCCGACTCATGAAGAGTGAAAGAATGTAAGAATTTGTAGAGTTAGTCTATTTGAATATATCTTAGTTTTGTTTAGAGTTTAAACCTGTACAAATAAAGCTATTAGTAATAAAGAGCTATAAAAAGAAGTGTGGCAAGGTATTTGAGCATTCATTCAACTTACAGTCTAAGGCATATTATGCATTAGACTCGAGGGTTGCAAATTGACAAGATTATAATCTATTATTTTGATTTCTAATTATTGAATCAAGTTACATAAGAAATCAAGAGCATTCGTTGTTCCATTCAAGCATCCTCTATCAGACAGAGCATCTCCTGTGTTGTGTCAATTCAATAAAGGTTTATTTTGCTTCATAAAAGTGCCATTTGAGCTATGTAGCCTCTATTTACCTTTTCTAGGATCATATACTACATAGTTTAGTTTGTACTCAATCGATGTGAATCAACTATGGACTTATATCAAGGAAATCATTCTCAATTCTGTTGCGTTAAAAGTTCATATCAAAGATCAATCTATGCACTACCCAAACACACATAGATTTACTTACATGCACATGTTATTGTAGACTTTTGTCCAACTAGGTTTTGTCTACATGGTTTAGCCAAGCTTGTTTAGGTTTAATAAATATCCTTAAGGGGAAAATAATTCCACATGCATGAGGATGTTTGGACTTGTCTATTTTCCACCTATATAAGGAACCTCCCTATGTACTTTTTGGCTAATGCTTATTAATGCAGCTCTATTTTGTGGATACAAGCTTCTTCCTCTTTTGAATTTATTTTTTTCTTCAGGTTTCATTACTCTATACAAGTTTTTTCCATGTGTTTGAGCCTATCCATTAGATACAATTATGGCCCACTCTAACATGTTATCATATCTTTGTTGGTATCTGAATGCCATTATTCCTGTTGTGAGACATGCATTCAACTTGTTTAGGTATTTTTCTTAATTTAAATTTTCAAGGGTGTGGTGGGGTTTCTTAAAAATCCATCTAGATCTATACATTTGAGGTCTCTTAACAAAAAAGGAGAACATCATTAGACTTAGAAGGCATCAAAACCCTAATATTTGTTATAAACATGGGTTGGTTTCATGATAGTTAATTTTCACCATTTTTGAAGGGTTTGAAGGCATTTTTAAAAAATATGCAAATTCTATACTTCCTAGTACTCAAATCTGAAAATGTTTTCTAGGATTTACAAAATACAAAGTGGGTATATACCATATTTATATAAGGATGTACATATTTTTCAAGATGGGTTTTCCTTCTAGGTATTTTTGTCATTTTCAGTTGGTTTTCAACATTTTTTTATAGAATTTAGGACTTAGAAAAAAAATTGGATTCTTCAATCCCTCATCCACGTGATGACACGAAGAAAAAAAGGGTGTATTTTCACACTTTCTTAGGCCCAAACGTCTATCAACTAGATCCTCTACTATATGATGATGCACGTTTCATGCCTCACACCTCTGTGGAACCCAAGGCCCACCAACCTAACCCAAAAAAATGTGAATGTGTGACTGCATGTTCATGCTTTGCATATCTACGAGGACCAAGGCTTGTCATCCTGACCTCGACTAATGTGAATGCATAATCCCATGTTTATGGGGACCAAGTTTTGTTAACCTGAACTTGATCGATGTGAGCATGTGACCATGGGGTTCCACATCATATACCTTTTTGGGGCCCAAGGTCTGACGGCACAACCCCTAAATCCATGGTGAAGTGGTAACCTAGAGTGCCACCACCCTCGTCCTACCCCTTATCCTCCTGGACATATTGTGTGGTCACACCAAGGGGGATTAAATTTGGATTCCTACTAGTAGGGGCTTAACTTTAGCACCCAATTCTAAGTTTTGAACACTCAACATTTTTTTTAAAATTTACAAAGTGGAGGATCACCTTGCCATATTGAACTTCAATTAAGCATGAATTTCATCCCATTGGTCCTTTTGAGGTGTTGTGCTTTTTGAAAGTGCATGTTTTTTTTAATCTCTTCGCATTGGTGTTATTATTGTTCCTTTTCAATTTTAACTTCTACATATTTAGGGAGTGTTACATTACTAGTCTAAAGCACATACAGTTCAACACATACTTCCTTCTTACATCATGGATCTCAATTTTGTTCAACTTCTTACACCATTCAACTATCATGAGTGGAAAGTCAAAGTATAAATCCTCTGGAGGAGTAAAGGCTTACACTGAATCATGATGGGTACAAAAATAGAACTAACACCTGATGCAAAGAAGGTGAAGTGGTAAAATTGAAGTGATAAAGCTTAAGTTATATTATGCTTGTTTATGTCTTTCAACTTGTTTTTTCATATCAAATTTGCAACAAATCCAAATCAAGTATGGATATTATTGGATAGAATATTTATAAATCAAATGAAATGAGGGGTCATGAGTTGGAGAATGAGCTCATCAGTTTGAGCCTAGGAAACTTTGATATGATTCAATACTTCTTCACCAAGTTAAAATCACTTAGGTTATTATTGAAACTATGTGGCATTGACAAAACAGATGATCAATTGATTCTTTCCATCCTTGCCAAATTGGGATTTAACTATTATATATTCATTTCTACCTTCCACTCCACCAAGCGTGCCCTTGAAGCTACATGGACCATGCCATCCTTGGATGACTTTGTTGTTGAATTGACTTAGGAGTAAGATAATCTCATTCAAATGGGTACACTGAAGTCCTCCAAATCTCATGCCTTATTTTTGAGTCATGACAAATAGAAGGCTTCTAGTACTAAGGAGAATAAACAAAACAAGAAGGACCTAGAGAAAAGAAAGGGTCAAAAATCCAATGCTAAGCTAAAAGCATAAAAAGAGTCCTCCTCTTCAGATGAGAAAACCAAAAAAAAGTGAGTCACATGTGCCTATTGTAAGAAATTTAGGCATGATGAAGCCAAATGCATGAAGAAGCAAATTGACCAACTGATAAAAACATTTGAGAATCATAATATCAGTGTCCCAAGAGTGCATCAACATAGGGGTCTTCTAAGGCCAAAGATATCAATAAGGGCAAAGCACTTGTTGTAGTTGCATCCTAGCCTTGCATATGGGTTATTGATTATGGTGCATTATAGCACATGGCTTAATCATAGGACATGTTTGCATCCTTGGAGCCTTATTTTATGACTTCCATTTTATTAGGTGATGATACTTCCATAGAAGTTAGTGGGAGTCGATATATTGAAGTGAATGATGGTATATTTCATGATGTTCTATGTGTTCCCTCTTTATCCACCAATCTCTTATCTATTTACTAGATCACTCATATCGGTTCAGATAAGAGAGTTGAGTTCAAACCCGATTTCATGGTTATTAAGGAAGCTAATAATGACTCCATTATATCATTATGGAAAGTAGATCACCAATCTAGATTGTATACATTCTCACATTTTACTCTCGATCAATCCTCTACTACACTGCTCACTCATTCAGATGAGGTGAGTAAACTATGACATGAGTGGTTCATCCATCTCAACGATCGCTACCTGAGTAACTTAATCATCAAGACATGGTTTTAGGGTTTCCACAAGTTAATTTTTCAAAAAAAAAAATTATGGTTGCATTCTTGGTAAGCTTCCTGAGGAGAAGTATGACAAGGTCAAATCACAGAGAGCTTAATAGATATTGGATATTGTTCACAATGATATTGCTGGCCCATTTCCAAAACCTTCATTCAGTAGGACTAAGTACATGATTACTTTCATTGATGACTATTTGAGGTATACTTGGGTGTATTTTCTTAGGTATAAATTAGATGTCTTTGACCATTTTCAAGACTTCAAATCACTTGTAGAGAAACAGTTAGGTAAATCCATCAAGATTTTGTGCACCAATAATGGTGGTGAGTATGTAAGTAACCATTTTGAGAAATTTTGTACATCAAAAGGGATTGAATTACAATGTGCAATTCCATATATTCTTAAGTAGAATGGTGTTGTAGAGCATAAGAGTAAGTCCTTGAAGGAAATGGCCAGTTGTATGCTACACTCCAAGTGTCTTGTACCTCAATATTGAGCTGAGGACATCAATTGTGCTTTTTACATCTAGAACTTAGTTCCTCATAAAGCATTGAAGGGATTGACTCCTTTTGAAGCTTGGAGTGGTCAGAAACCCATAGTTAAGCACTTTTAAGTGTTTGGTTTGCTTGATATTTCTCACATTCCAAAGAATAAATGTAAAGCATTGGAACCTCAGAGTCAATCTTGCATCTTTATTGGATATCTCGAGGGTGCTAAGGGATACAAACTTCTCCATCCCACCACTCATGATTTTTTTATTGAGAGGAGTGTTTTTTTTATATACAATCCTTTAGAATCCATACTCGACACCTCTCACTCTTCTTTCGATGCACTTAGATTTGATGACATTTATAATGATTTAGATCCGCCTAATCAACCTCCTGATGATCTTGATTCTTCTTCTAGTTCTAATGATGAGAGTAATGATGAGGATTCCCCTCCTTATTCTCCCAAATTATCTTTAGATGATGAAGAATCTCTTCCTAACTCTTTGAGCACTAGTCCTCTTTGGGTTAGATAAACATTGTAAAGTGATAGCTAATGGGTTGGAGATCCACCAGATAATAGGTGAACCCATTCACAATTCTAGGATGCCCCACATGCTTTCATTGCATATAATTATAATCTAAAATCATTTAATGAGGCATTGGGCACTCTTGAGCGGGATACTACTTTGGAAGAGGAGCATAATTCCTTGTAGAAGAACAATACTTGGGATTTAGTTCCACTTCCTAAAGGAATAAAACTTGTTCGATATAGGTGGATCTACCAAAATGTTTTTGAAAGAAATGGGTTCATATATAGGTTCAAAGCACATTTAGTACTAAAGGTTTTCTCTTAGGTGCCTGGTACTGACTATAATGAGACATTCACCTTAGTTTCCAAAATAAACTCAATTTGACTCACTCTTGCTATTATCACAACACATCGTTAGCTTGTTCATAAGATGGAATTTAAGAGTGTCTTTCTTCATGGTGACCTCAAATAAGAAATATACATGGAGAAACCACAAGTATTTATGGAAGATTCTTCCTTAGTTTGTAAATTTTAGAAATCTATCTATGGCCTCAAACAAGCTCATTGAGCTTGGTGTGCCAAGATGGACTCCTTTCTTCTTTTGGTTGGGTTCACCATATGCCATTCAGATCTGAATGTCTATATTTTATGGCATGATTATTCACTGTTGATTCTAGTTCTCTATGTGGATATCACATTGATCATAGAGAGTTCTCCATCCACCATCATAATAGCAAAAACTACCTTGTCTGATAGGTTCTCAATGACTAAATTGGGCTTGTTATATTACTTCCTCAATATTGAAATTTATTAGTTTGACTTCAAGACCACTATTGCATAATCTAAGTATTCTCTTGATTTTCTTACATAATTTATCATGGCTTATTGTAATCTAATTTTGACTCCTTTTCTATCCAGTGTGAATCTTAAGGCTAGTTTTCCATCTCCATTGGTCGATGCTAGCTTATATTGATAACTTGTTGGCAATATCATCTACCTAATGCACACTAGACCTAATATTTCATATGTAGTGGGAATGGTTTCAAGATTCATGCAAGAACCACATGAGCTATGCTAAAAATAAGCTAAGTAAATCCTCCACTACATTTAAGGCACTCATAGTTTTGGGATTCACTAAGGAGCAGGCATCGACATTAACTTGATTAGTTATATAAATTTAAATTGGGTTGGCAACATTTAGAATCACAAGTATACTTTAGGCTATAGTTTCTCCCTCCATTTAGGCCTAATTATTTGGTCAAGCAAGAAGCATAATGCTATTGATTTATCTTCTACATAGGTAGAATACAAATGAGTTGTTAATGTTGTCACTGAGGCTATTTGGATTTTAGGGATTCTCACTGAGTTTGGCATCTAGTTTTCATAACCAAAAATCATCTTCTATGATAAACAAATCATAATCCATATTTGAGGGAATTTGGTCCTCTATCAATAGACCAAAGATATCAAGATTCACATGCATTTCATTTAGGATCTCATCCATGAGTAGGTCATTGATCTCCACTATATTTAGACAACAAAGAAAATTATTGATATATTCACCAAACCCTTCACTAAGATCAAGTTTCTTCATTTGTGGGCTCTTCTTGGGGTTCAATCAGCTCTATCTTATTCCTCTTATGGGGGATCATCTCTATGTTCTTGGATACCTCATCATGCCTTTGTGTCTGGACCCAATTCTTGTACCCATGTAAGCTACATTGAAATGGGGGGGTTTGGTGTAGACTTTTATCCCATTGGGTTTTGTCTACATGGTATAGTCAAACTTGATTAGTTTTAATAAAGGTCCTTAAGGGGAAAATAATCCCACATGCATGAGGATGTTGGGACTTGTCTATTTTCCACCTATATAAGGAAACTCCCTATGTATTTTTTGGCTAATGCTTATTAATGCAACTTTCTCTTGTGGAGATAAGATTATTTATCTTGTGAATTTATTTTCTTCTTTAGGTTTCACTACTCCATTTAGGTTTTCTCCATGTAATCAATCCTATCTAGTAGATCTGATTGCGGTCCACTCTGACAACACCCATGTGTGTTTTTCATCTATTGAGCCATGTGTGTGATTATTTATTTTCATCAAGTTCATCTTAAGCCTCACCACATTGTAAACATCTCTCTGCCTTGATGGATCTAACTCAAATAATGGATTTTATTATTGACTGCATTTAGGTCTCAATTTGGATGTATTAGATGTCAATGTTAACTATAGGAGTTCATCCAAAATCATGGTGATTAGAGTGCACATGAAGTGACCTAAGCATAGAAAATTTGTGCTTCTTTTCATGAAAGTTCATTGAATTTGTATGTCATCAAAAGTCTAGTAATTCAGATTTTAGTTGTCTTTAGGATTATTTTGGTATTAGCCTTTATGACAATTTTAGGGGTATGTATGTCTTTTATGTGTGTCACAGATCTTATCATCAATATACATTATATTATCCAAAGGTGATAAAAGTTTGGTGTGCGATTTTCTATCTTTATGATCTTTATAGTAAATAAATGTCTTGCCCAAAGTATAAAGTCAATACTCAATAATAGGGTCACTATTTTGTGTTTTAAATCTATTTTTGTGTCATCAAAAGCTAAAAATTCAAAATATTTGTGTCAAGTATGTCATTCAAGTATATGAGTCAAGAGTCAAATAAATTGTTTGTAAAATGATGCATTATCGAGTATCCAACATCCTATGAAAATATATTGTTTCAAAATTTGATGGAAAGTTATCATAATCAGCTGAGTAAGCCACAAAGCCAAATTAGTTGAGTAAGCAACAACAAGAAGGAGGTCAAAGGAAATAGAGGAAAGAGGCTTTCTATGCCTCTCGCTAGTTAGTAATTATGGGGCCAATATGATTTGGTGGCATTTGCTTTAGTTGCGTGGTGTGGTATTTGCATTCTTTTTTCAATATGTTTTGTAATAAGAACAGAAGTTCATTTCTATTCACTTACATATGTGAACTATTCCTATGTAATTGCCTACTATAAAAACACATTAGAGTACTGATCAAGAATTATTATAGCACTCATGGATCTTGAAAAGGTTAGTGGTGATCTAGATAACTACATGAGGTGATTAGTTTGAAGGTCCCCTTTTGATGTCCAAGTTTGTGGTAAACTTGTTGAAAACCATGGAACGTTGACAAGGAGTGACTTTCATTTTGGATCAAGATCATGAGATTAGTTCTCTTGGTGGCACGTTGTATTTTGAGAATGAGATGTGTTCTACCATGTAAAAACTAAGGGGGAGAATGTTGGGAATTTAGTATTCACATGGTTATTTATAAGTTACCATATGGTAAATAGTTGATATGGTGATATGGTTATTTGGTTGGTTAGTTGTATCTAGTGTTATAACAAAAATATATCACAAATAGATTAAAGGTTTGGGTTGGTGAGATATTTGAGGGATATGATTCTCATTGATGCAGGGGTGCAAAATTAACAGCCCCCAAAGATTGTCTTACTTATACATACCTTTTGAGAGAAGGGAAGGATTAAAACCCCACCAATAATTGTAATAATTTATTTAATGAATATTAAATTTTATAAATCGTCGCTCAAGGCAAGTAAATTGAAGGATAGAATGAATGTGATGTAAACCTATGTCAATTATTAAATTTCTTTGTAATATTTGTGTGTTGTTGCTTGATTGTTGTGTCAAAACCTTGATTATACTTAAGACCAAATAAAATATACCAAGTCCAAATCCAAAATATTTTTATACACATACAATGAGGTTTTGCTCTACCAAAATTATAGATCAATAGTAACTCATATCATGTCAAAAAATTTCCAAGTGCCTACCTTTCTTATCTAAACCATGTCATTATGATGTCCAATATAAGCCAAAATCTAATTTAGATCGAAGTACACCTTCAAACCAATTCAATAAAAATATCCAGACTCTTGTTTAAACCATGATATTATGCCATCTAATTCAAAACCAATTCTAATTTGAAACCAAATTCTAATTCTAGTCTAAGCTAGGTTTAAAATCAAACATGGTTGACCAAGTCAACCCAAATTGAATAAAATTAGACCTTCTCTAAAATTAAAATAAAAGTCAAACCTTATTCCAAAGTTTAAATTCAATCAAATTTACAAATCAAGTCAATTTTAAATGAAGCCAATCATTCGAAATGAATGCAAGTCAAACAATTTCCAAGTTACATGCCCAATCCAAAGTTCACACAACTTCATATCAAACCAACATTTCAAACTACAATCAAATTTTTTGAAATCCTTGATATACCAAGATTTGTGCACCTTTATGGAAACAAGTTTGATTCACATACCTCTCCTATTTGGATACTTACATTCACAAAATTTGATTGAATTATTCCACTTTAACATTTGTATTGACATACCCAATCAAACATTCAATGTATAACAAGGTCAATTTCAAATTCAAAATCCAAATAAAGTCAAATTTGATGAAGGCACCAATAAAAATCCAAATCTAATTCATTTTAATTCATGTACCAAACCAATCCTAGCCAAATCTAGTTCATCTTGAACCACATACCAAACTAATTATGTACCATGCCATTCTAATCTAATTAGGTTCCTCTTGAACCACATTCCAATTTTAATTTGAAGAGAGGTAATATTTAACCACAATCAATTTCAAATCCAAACAATTGGAAAAATTTCAAATTAGGTTTATTTTGACTAAATCTAATTGTCATGAGTCAATCGCATGCCATTTAAAACCACGTCTTATCTTTTAATTCAATCTCATGCATATTGTTGATGTAGTGGATTGCACCCTTGATAGGAGGCTGAGCTCTTGTCTTCCACGCATCACAATGGAAACTCCTAAGAAGGTGATGCACCAAACAAGTTTGATCTACTCGTACTCACACTCTGAACCATAAGAACACACACATACACTTTAGCTGGTAAAAGGACCAAGCTGTAGGGAGCTTGACAGGGAGGCTTTAATGGAAACACACAGAAAAAGAACTTACTACAGGCGTTGTAGGAAAAACACACTGTCTAGTAACCTCCTTCTGCCTCTATGCTCCAGATACAGCTCTTCTAGTCACTTGCAGGAATGGTGCTTTATATATACCAGGTATGTTGGTATCAGGCCTATGAAAGCATTAAGAAAGAAATGACTGAACACAAGTTTAACACTCAGAGATATATGCAACCAAAATAGAGGTAAACAATGCATATTTTATTGATTCCAGGTGAAAATTAGCAGGGCTTCGCCTTACAACATGAGAGATCCCTTCTCCAAAATGAGAAGTTTTAATATATATAGAAGAAAGAGGCCTTTTGGCACCCTTTTACAAATGGCCCATGTGCATTTTGAGCATTGGGAAGATGAAATCACTTGATAGATAATGTTGTGTCAGCTCCTATTTTGATTTTAGGCATTTAAGATATATTAAACACCATATGTGAAGTTATGGGTTGCGCCATTTGTCTACAAACAAGACCACTCCTTCAAGGCATTCAAGCGGTTTGTCTGCTCATCAATGCAAAGTGAATAAAAATGGGTCATGCCATTCACTATTCACGCCCCTTGATGACCACTTGGGAGATATTGTGTCAACTGCTGGATTAACTCCTTGAGTCAGCCCCTTCCTTTGCCACTTGGACTATTTTGTCTATTTTTGCACTTGGCTCTTTTACCTCTTCCTAGCTTTATCTTTTCTAGTTCCTTCATCCTTCGGGAGCTATCTTCTGCTAATTCTTTAACTCTTTGGAATCCCTCCACGATGATTTCCTCCTTCTAGCTTTAAACCTCTGAATTCCTTTGGGTTCGTGCCTTTTATTTAAAGATCAATGGCTATTTCATTGCCGTAAAGTTGGCATTCGCGTGCTCATCACCATTTAGTCGATTCCTTTGGCCTTTCCTTTGATATCTTTGCAAGTGTTCCCTACCCTTCACAAGGGCACTTATCCTTTGGGCTTTGGGAAACTCCTATGAACCTTTCGATTAAACTAACAATTAGTTCAATGGTTCAATGGTTCAATACTGTGTTCTGCTCATTCATTTGACCACTTGAACCAATCGCTTGAACCCTTTGATTGAACTAACCGATTAAACCAAGTGCTTGAACCAATCGCTTGAACCAACCGCTTGAACCAACAATGGTTCAACGATTCAATGGTTAAATGGTTCAATATTTCCAAGTTCAAAGCGATTGAACCAAGCGCTTGAACTAGTCACTTGAACCAACCACTTGAACCAACCGCTTGAACCAACAATGGTTCAACGGTTCAATGGTTTAATGGTTCAATACTTCCAAGTTAAAAGTGATTGAACCAAGCGCTTGAACCAAGCCGATGAACCAAGGCATTGAACCAAGCTGATGAACCAAAGCATCGAACCAAGCTATTAAACCAAGGCATTGAACTAAAGTGTTGAACCAAGCATTGAACCAAGCCGATGAACCAAAGTGTTGAAGTTCAAAGTTCTTGGAAAGTTCATGGCGTTGGATCCCAACGTCAAACCATTGAACTAGTTCCTCCTTTTGCCAAAAGACTTGTGCAAAAAATCAAATTTGAAACTGGCTCAAAACAACAAGGAAAGGAGAATGATTTTGGCCTGTAGGGCCAAAATGGTTAACAAATTGGTGATTCCTAGGGGAAGCATGCCTGCTATGCTTAGAAACCAGTAGCCTTAAAGTCTGTTGGGCATGGAGACAGAATGTAGCTTGAAAAGTTAGCAACCGCCTTGAGATATCCAAGAATCAATCACAAAGTTCTTACCCCAAACACAAAGGAAAACACACACAAGGTTAAAAACACTACCTATGTAAAAGTGCTTAGGGAAAGAATGGAAAAAATAAGGAAAATATATACATGATAGGAGGAGGGCTCAGTGACAATGCTTAAGATGTATCCCATTTACTGGGATATATAGTTCTTCACCATCCAACCTAGAGAGTTGAAACACATTGTGTTGCTTGCACTAAGTGATGACGTATAGACCACTCCATATGGCGTCAAACTTCATGTACTTTCCAGGCTTAGCTAGGTCCATATCCCATTTCAAAATGATGTCTCCTTTAGAGAAACTTTTTGATGAAGATCTCTTGTCGAAGTGTTTCTTCATCTACTGTTGGCGGCTTGTCATAGAATCCATAGCCTGGTCCCTTGTCTCTTGAAGCTCCATCAACTCGCATAGCCTAACCTCCATGCTATTGCCTTCTTCTAATTGCAATTGGTGAGCAATGTCCAAGGCTAGAAACTCAAGTGAAATAGGAAGCCTAGCTTCCCTTCCATACATGAGTGTGTATGGTGAATTACCAATTTCTCTCTTTGGAGTGACCCTATCTGCCCATAGGGCTATTTTCAACTTGGCATGCCAAGTTCTTTGATTATCCTCCATTATTCTTTTGATAATCCTAATCAGATTCTTATAGGTGGACTCAGCCAATCCATTCCCCTGTGGGTAGTAATTTGTTGAAGTGCTAAGATAGATACCATATCTCAATGTCCATTCACTTTTTTTAGTTCCCAAAAAAGCTAAAGCATTATCTGAGATGATGGTAGCTGGAACCCCAAACCTTGCAACTAGGTCTTCATAAAAATCTAGGACTGCACTTTCATTGGCTTCCTTCAAGGCGACATCCTCTACCCATCTTTTGAAGTAGTTTGTGGTGGTCATGACCCACTTGTGTCCAGCACTGAAGGGAGGGTTAATCATCCCTATAAAGTCAAGGCCCCATTGCATGAATGGCTATTCCACCTGAATAGGCTATAAAGGCATGGTAGCCAGCCATTGCTTCCCATCAAAGAGTGCACACTTTTAGCACTTTCGTACCCAGGCATGGGTGTCTCTAAATAGAGTAGTCCAGAAGTAACTAGCTCTCATTATTCTTGTAGTTGTAGGCCTAAGAGCAAAATGACCACCGACTGGCCCATCATAGAACTCAGACAGCACCCTGTCAGCTTGACTTGGGTCTATGCACCTTAAAAGGACTCCTGATAGATCCTTACTGAACAACACTCCATCAATCAAGACATAAGGGATAGATTGGAGTTTGAAATATCTCCTCTTGGTCCTATCAAGGCCCTACGGGCACTCACCAGTGAGAAGGAAATGCCTCAGTCTGATGTCCAATCCTTCATAATAGTTGGTTCTTTTGTTGTAACTACATCATGAATTAGCAAATTATCCTCCTTTGTTGTTTAAGGTCTACAACAAGGTGTTCACACATGCCTTTTCCTCTAACCAGCTTGGTGATCTTGACATCTATGTCATACTCCATTACCTTAGTGATTCATCTCACTCTCTTTCCATTCAGGTCACGGTTGGTCAAGAAATCTTTGATGCCAGGGTGAGGGACCATGAGGTGAATCCTGTTGTTGGATAGCATATGTCTAAATTTCTTTAGGCTCCATATGACTGTAAGGACTCGCTTCTCCACATAAGTATACCTGACCTCAAAACCCTCTAGGCCTTGGCTAAAAAATGCAAGTGGTTGTTCAAGGTTATCACCATTCGCTTGGGTAAGAATGGCAGAGATTACCTCTTCATTTCTGAAGGTGTAGAGGTTGAAATCCTTGGTGAAGTTAGGGTTGATCAAAGTAGGAGCCTGGGCTATAGCCTGATTGATCTCTTCAAAATTGTCCTTTCTTTGCGTTGTCCATGCAAACTTCTCATCCTTCTTCAGCATAGAGGTCAATAGCTTGACTATCTCCACAAAAATCAAAATAAATCTTTGGATGAAATATATTTTACCGAAGAAGCTCTGCAGACCCTTCTTGTGTTTAGGCAAGGACAGCTCTAGGATGGAGTGAACTCTCTCTGGATCAATGGACAAGCCTTATTTGGAAACCATGTGGACAAGGAGTTTACCCTCATGGACAACAAACACATATTTCTTTGGGTTAAGAGAGATACCAAACTCTCTACACCTCTCAAAGATTTGTCTGAGGTGTTTCATGTGTTGGTCCACCTCCTTAGAGAATATTGTCACGTCATCAAGATATACTAGCATAGTGCTATTTATCAGGCCTCAAAAGGCCATGTCCATGGCTCGCTGAAAGGTGGCACCAACATTGGACATTTTGAATGGAATTTTTCTATAAGCAAACGCCCCCCATTTGGTAGTGAAGGTTGTCTTGTACTGGTCATAGTCTTGCACCAAAATCTGAAACGCCGCTGCCTATCACCATTTGAAGGATCTGCTCCATGCTTGGGAGAGGATAATGGTCTTTCAAAGAGACTCTATTGAGGTCTCTAAAATCTACACATAATTTTATCTCCCCATTCTTTTTTCAGACAGGAACAAGATTGGCTAGCCAAGAGGAGTGTTTGATTGGAAATATTATCCTGGACTCAATCAACTTGGTGAGTTCCTTCCGCATGAGAGGCTCAATATTTGGGTTGACATGCTTGATCAGCTTGCTACCTTCCTCTAGCTCAATGGTATTTGGGCCAAACTTGGGTCGAAACCCTTCAAATCACTATATTCCCAAGCGAAGAAATCAGCAAACTATTGGCACAAAAAGGTGAAGGACTGCCTTTCATGGTACATGCACACTTTCCCAAGTGTAAGCAGCTTATCTTTGAATATTTTAACCTTCTCATAGTTCTCCTCCTTAGTTGTGATGCTTGCCTTATCACTTTTAAATTGGTCATCTTCATTGAAGATACTCTCGAGAGTGACCAAGCCTTTGGGAAGTTTATTGTTTTTTAGTTGGACAATTTAGCTGCCATACTACTGCTGTAGCTTAACCTAGTTTTTAGCAGCAAACTCAGCTTCTTCTTGCAAGAAGAGTGCAATTTTTTGGTCACTGTCAAACACCTACTAGTTAGTGATGTTGTTAGGTATAGAGGGCCAGATTACTACCTTCAATTGGTGTGAACTGCGGTCTCGGCCTATTTCCCTAGGGATATCAAACTGGGCACCAACTACTGCCAGCCTGTTTGCTTGCTTGTTATGCTCTCTAATAATGGAGGTAATATTGAAAGCAAGGAAATTATCCACTAAGTCCCATACCCTATGTTTATAGGACTTAAGCAAAGAATTCTTTGTCAAATTTTGGTTCCTTACCTGATTCACAATCAGCTCACTGTCACCAAAAACCTGTAACTCTTTGATTCCTCTTTTCCTAGGCCACTCCAGACCATGGATGAGGGATTCATACTTCACAACATTACTCGTGCAAGAAAATTGAAATCTGAAAGCCAAAAATTATCTCTCCTTTGAAGGAGAAACTAGTACCGTTCCACCACCAACTCCCAATTTACTTCTTGAGCCATCAAAGAATAGCTGCCATAAACCTGAGCTTTCTTGGCTTGCTTTCATTAGATTTGGTACAAAAGTACCTTCTTTGTGCATGCAATAAATCTCGAGGCTTGCCTCTTCTATGAATTTGTAAGGATCATGCTCAAAGTTGTCACTTCCCCATTCATCTAAGAGCAGGTTGGCAACTCCTTCAAGGGCAGAGGGTGGAGATTGGTCCACTTGGAATTCTTTTTGGTCCATAATGTCGTAGTTGAAATTTTCTGCCTTGAGAAAGTATGGTTCCAGATGATCCTTGTGGAGTGGCTCTGATTCAATCTTGACCTTAGTCCCATACTTGGTTTTAAAAACCAGATAGGACCAGTTTGCTGCTAGGTAGCCACCTATTTTAATTGTGAATTCCCTTGATAAGCAAATAGCAAAATAAGGGGGGACATCCGACACTACCACATCATGGGGAACTGAGAAGGTTAGGCAGGTGTGTAGCATCAAGATCAAACCTTTCACCACTCAAAGTGTCTTTTTTGGTGTTCCATCCAGCTACAGGATTCCCTTAGTCATTTCTTCATATTTTAACCCCAGTTTATCTGCTATGCATTTAGGCATCACTGAGGTGCTTGCTCCACTGTCAATGATGCAATTGTGCACCAAGAAATCTCCTATGACCAAGGACAAATAAAAAGGGGGAACCTTTTCTTCTTTCTTAACTTGGCCTGATGTGGAAGGCTATCCATTCATCATCAGAATGTTATCAGCTTTTGCTAGGACAACTTGTTCATGCAGCTCATGCAATTATTTTTGTAGTAAGTCCTTTTGTCTTGGTATTGATAATGAATCCCAAAAGGAGATGTTCATGTGCAGATTCTTCATTAGGTCCACATGTTGACTTGAGGGCTGCCTTCTTTCATATTTTCTTTAGGATTACTTACAGCCTGAGGCGCAGGCTGAGGAGCTAAAGGTGAAACTAGATGTCTGAAGTTTGGAACTTTTTGGTTTACCTATGATGAAGAAGGTGGTGTTGATGTTTGGGCATCTACTTGAGCTTCTTCCATTGCTTTCCTTTTGGACCTTGTGCCGGTTGCAACATAGTCACCCTAATTTTTTGTACTACCCACGTAATTGATTACATAAAACTCACCCTCCAAGTGATTCATGAGAGTAGAATCAGGCTAAGTCTGACTGTTTCCCATGTCAAGTTGCACTGAAGCCTCAAATCTTGGGAATTATGCAACTACCTAATTGTCTTGTACATTTGTGTAGTGACCCAGCATTTCATTCGTATAAACAGCCTGATCTTGACCATATCCCATGGTTGAACAACTGGGCTATTCCTAGACCAGATTGTTTTGAGCTAGCACTAAAGCCTTGGATGATGAAGGGATACCTGGATTGTAGCCTTGAAAAGGTGTCGCCTTTACAAACTGACCCTACCCTTGACTGTAATTCTGAAAAGGGGGTCTATTTGCTTGCCCATACTGTTGATATCCTTGGTCTGGTCAGTTGCCTTGAGCTTGCTACCTTTTAATAGCCACTAGTTCATTTGTTATGTTTTGTAATAGGCTTTTGACTTCATGGAGGTCATTGGATGAAGTAGCAACTGGCTTTTCTATGCTAGATAGAAGAGCCAAGGCGGGTGCAGTAGTCTAGATTAGAGGCAACATTTTGAGGAGCAGCATATGAGGCCTAGGAGCTATCTTTTCCTACCTGCACTAGGCAATTCTTAGCTACTATAGCTATGTCATAGGTAACAGGCAACACATGTCCTCCCATGGACTGTATCATAACAGCAATTTTGATGTTCAACACTTTCAAATAATAGAGGAAAGCATAGCTTGGAGTCAGCCTCTCCAGAATGGGGATTCTATCCCATGTCTTATGAAACTGAGTGTTGAAATCTTGCATGAATTCATGCGGAGCTCTTTTCATAGTGGTCAGCAGCTCGGCAAGTGAGAGGTGGTCACTCTTCTCCCCAAATCAGTTTGTTAAAAGGGTGCACAATTCATTCTAGGAATCAACTAAATTCATGGACAAAGTCCCATACCAGTCTAGAACCTTGCCCTTGAAAGACAATGCTAGCAATCTAATCGCAATGTTTTCCTCAGTGACATTATGGATGTTGTAGAGGTTAGCAATATTTTTGATGTGTTCAACGACAGTAATGGGCCCTTCTCCATTAAAGGGAGGCACACTTTTAAGGACAACCCCTGGAATTGGGTCATAACGTAGGAGATTCAAAGGACTCTAACCATGAAAGGCCACAAAAGGTAAAGCCATAGCTATGATAGGATTCAACTAGGGCCTTATTACGTGGGTGTATCTTATAGTAGGTTTGGGAAAGTGATTTTTTGAATAAGGACGAGTTCTTTTAAACCTCAGTCACTTTGCTGAGTTCAAAGGCAATTCAATGAATTCAAAAGGGACACCCCTAGCAGCAGATCATGTGGTGACTTTAGGCATAGGAGGTTAGACTAGTCTTTAATCAGAAACTAATGTTCTTACCAGTGGAGTCACCAGATGCTGAAAATGGTTGATTTTGCTATAACAGGACTAGCATCAATCCTAGAACTTTACTGAGTGCTAAAACTTAGTCCCACTGGGCATGCCAAAAACTGTTGATGCAGTGGATTACACCCTTGATAGGAGGCTGAGCTCTTGTCTTCCATGCATCACAATGGAAACTCCTTTCTTGCCTGTGGGTCTGGAAAAACTGAGAGGAGAGTCTTTAGATAAGGGCTAGCTCCCTTTGATACATCTGAGTTATTCCAATAAGTTGTTAATACATACATACATACATACATACATACATACATACATACATACATACATACATACATACATATATATATATATATATATATATATATATATATATATATATATATATATAATGGGGGGTGAAAAGAGAGAAGGATTACTAAAAAATAGAACCTAACCTAAGAAGGTGATGCACCAAACAAGTTTGATCTACTCATACTCACACTATGAACCACAAGAACACATGCATACACTTTAACTGGTAAAAGGACCAGGCTGCAGGGAGCTTGACAGGGAGGCTTTAATGGAAACACACAGAAAAAGAACTTACTATAGGTGCTGTAGGAAAAGCACACTGTCTAGTAACCTCCTTCTACCTCTGCATTCTAGATACAACTCTTCTTGTCACCTGCAGGAGTGGCACTTTATATATACCAGGTATGTTGGTATCAGGCCTGTGAAAGCATTAAGAAAGAAATGACTGGACACAAGTTTAACACTCAGACACACTCAAAGATATATGCAACCAGAATAGAGGTAAAAAATACAAATTTTATTGATTCTAGGTGAAAATTAGCAGGGCTTCACCTTACAACATGAGAGATCCCTTCTCCAAAATGAGAAGTTTTAATATATAGAGGAAGAAAGAGGCCTTTTGGCACCCTTTTACAAATGGCCCATGTGCATTTCGAGCATTGGAAAAAGGAAGCCGCTTGATAGATAGTGTTGTGTCAGCTCCTGTTTTGATTTTAGGCATTTAAGATATATTAAACATCATATGTGAAGTTATGGGCCACACCATTTGTCTGCAAACAAGATCGCTCCTTCAAGGCATTCACACAGTTTGTCTACTCATTAATGCAAAGTGAATAAATGGGTCACGTTGTTCACTATTTGTGCCCCTTGATGACCACTTGGTAGATATTGTGTCAACTACTGGAGTAACTCCTTGAGTCGACCCCTTCCTTTGCCACTTGGATTGTTATGTCCGTTTCTACACTTGCTCTTTTGCCTCTTCCTTGCTTTATCTTTTCTAGTTCCTTCATCCTTCAAGAGCTATCTTCTGCTAATTCTTTGACTCTTTAGACTCCCTTCTCGATGATTAACTCCTTTTGGATTTAAGCCTCTGAATTCCTTCGAGTTCGCACCTTTTATTTAAAGATCAACGGCTATTTCATTGCCATAAAGTTGACGTTCATACACCCATCACCATTTAGTCGATTCCTTCAGCCTTTCCTTTGATTTATTTGCAAGTGTTCCCTACCCTTCGCAAGGGCACTTATCCTTTAGGCTTTGGGAGACTCCCTTGAACCTTTCGATTGAACTGACAATTGGTTCAATGGTTCAATGATTTAATGGTTCAATACTATGTTCTACTCATTCATTTGATAGCTTGAACCAATCACTTGAACCCTTTGATTGAACCAAGTGATTGAACCAATTGCTTGAACCAACAATGGTTCAACAGTTCAACAGTTCAATGGTTCAGTATTTCCAAGTTCAAAGCGATTGAACCAAGTGTTTGAACCAATCGCTTGAACCAACCGCTTGAACCAATCGCTTGAACCAATAATGGTTCAACAGTTCAATGATTTAATACTTCCAAGTTTAAAGTTATTGAACCAAGTGCTTGAACCAAGTAGATGAACCAAGGTGTTGAACCAAGCCAATGAACCAAACTGATGAACCAAAGCGTTGAACCAAGCTGTTGAACCAAGGCATTGAACCAAGCCGATGAACCAAGCCAATGAACCAAAGCGTTGAAGTTCAAAGTTCTTGAAAAGCTCATGGCATTGGACCCCGACGTCAAACCATTGAACTGGTTCCTCCTTTTGCTGAAAGACTTGTGCAAAAAATCAAATTTGAAACTGACTCAAAATAGAAAGGGAAGGAGAATGATTTTGGCCTGCAGGGCCAAAATGGTTAACACATGTCGGTTGGGAATGATGAAGTCATATCATCCATCCTTTATTTCATTTGAAAAATATCATGCTAATCAATCCTATTTGGGGAAATTCCTACATCAAACCAAGACCACCCTATTTGGTCCCAAGCTAATTACATTTTGTCAAGACCACCCTCTTTGGGTATATTCTAATTGAGATCAAGTCTGCCCTCTTTGGAGCTAATTTATTCCAATCAATACCCATTACATATATCCTTGTTTGGGGGTGTTATTATTAGGTTAATTTGAGTCATGTCATTCCATAATGTAAATTATGTTTTAGCATTATCGGTATCTAGTCAAGAAGTGATGGAGTAACTCTCTCAATTTAATCAATAGCAACGCCATTTGGTATTTGCTCTTGATGCTTCATTTTCTCTTACAAATTATAATTTAGTCTTAAAACCAAAACAAAACCATTAATCCAAACTCATTATGACATTTCCCATATAAGGGCCATTATCTATTGAAGACCCAAGTGTGTCCAAGTCTAATAACTACTCAATCAGGATATGTCATGATCACCTTCCCAAACTTGATCTGATACATCTAATTTCAAAGTAAGATCAAGATAGTCAAACCATTATCAATATTTTTGTTGAATCACCCATATTTGACCAAATTTAAACCATTTATGATCCAACTATATTTGATGAAGAACATCTATTTGACATAGGACCCATCTTCGATGAAATCATCTTTGAAGAACCCATTATTATTGAACAACCCATTATTTAGCTATTACCCAAAGTCACCCATTTTTGAACATTAATTCATACTAAATCCTTCATTTCCAAGTGAAAGGTGAATAAGGTACTTATGGAAAATGCAATCCAATATACCCTCTTTATGGATCATATTAGAATTAGGTTCCATTACAGAACCAATATTAGAGTTGGGTTCTATTATGGAATCGATATCAGATTTAGTATCAGAAGCATAATCAAAGTTAGTCTCAATATTGGATTCAGATCCCCTTGAGTTAGATTTAGTTTTAGAATCAACATATATTAGTGGATATTACAACATCGACTACATACTTTTGATAAATCAAACTAAAAACCTTTGTGATCCTTATATAATTGTTGAGGACATTTCTTTCAACATAAACACAAGTTATTTTAGTAGCATCTATGAGGATTGTGCTACCTTTTACCATTCCATTGATATTACACATGAATTTACCCTTAGCTATCCTAACCATTATATTTCCATACCACCTTCTACAAACATCAATTGGGACCTCTAAAATCACACATTATTGAACTTATTCCATAGCGACATCTTGATGGAAAAATTTATAGGGAACCAAGACAACATTCAAGCAGAAGAATGATATTCTAGTGAAACATTTTTTGAGGTGATTGACTATAATAAAAAAACCAAAATCCTTTAGCAAAACCTTACTTAAGGCACTAAGAGATAATCAAAATGAAAACCTATTCAAGGTGCAAATAGTTAAGCCAATTAATTATTCATTTCTTGATAAAGACATTATGGAAGTCAATATCAACCCCACCACAACCAAAATCAAGTCAAATCCAAAATCAATAATAATTTGTGTGACTAAAAGTCCCAATCTTCATTTTCTCCCCATCAATTATACATTCCATTATGATCCTATATTACATTATCCAATCAGACCATTTATTCCATACCTACCCATCTTTACCCTTCCTAGAAACACTCTTTTCTCTAGAGGCTACAAATACATCTTGCTTAAATGTTTGGAGAAAGAAAAATCAATAACAAATGAAGATCACAATAACAACAATATAGTTCACATCAGCAGTAGGATTCAGATAGATCAACCATTATAAACAAGTATTGGATAGATATAAAAGGGTCTACATTATGCATCTCATAATCCTCCATTGAGTTGAGATGATATCAAATAAAAACAATTAGTCCAATGGTGAAAAAAATGCTTGTGGTGCCTTGGGAAAGTACCATGATGAAAACTAGGTTTTTGGCACCATGTGTAAATAATTTATTGTTTGCAAGTATCTTGACACTTGGGAGCAACCTCATTTGCATTATATACCATTATATCCATTCAGACCATTCCATTTGATCCATCTCGACTATGCCATTAAATTTTTTCCATTCAATCCTATTCATCCCAACCCATCTTATTATGACCATTAATCTTCTTGTCTTAATCTTGTTAAGGAAGTAGAAGGTATATTAAGACTTGTTTGGGAAACATTTTTCCATATTACCCACATGATAGACTATACACATTTTGATCTCATGTGACATGGTCCTTGGAGACTCCTAGTCCTTTCCCTCACCGACATTCATTATTATCCAACATTATCGATTAATCCTACTTTGCCATTTTACTACCTCAACCTGTTTTTGACTAGTAATATCTCTCACTGTGGGTGGAACTACATTAACCTGAGGTCTATTTGGATTATGTAGGTAGTAATTAATTTCTAATGTTGTCTTGGTCACCCTTACTCCACACTCTCTCTATTTGTGAACATTTTAATCCATGTTCTCTTTGTTTTGTGAGTTAAAACATTCTGCATCTTAAATCCTTTATTGCATTGAGATGCCAAAAACCTAAAAACATTTAAAACAGTCCAAAAATCCTAAAAATTAAAAAAGGATTACAATATCCATAATAAATATAAATCAAAAAAATCCTAAACATTTTAAAAAGGCTTAAAACATCCAAGAGAGATATAAATGCACAAAATCTAAAAAAAAATTCCTTGTCTTCGATCTAGTCAAAATCCTTAATCCAATCATTTTAGGTCCTAAAACATTATTGGGATGTGTCCTTCCAAAATATTCCCTATAGGGGAACCCTCATTATCAATTTCATTCATTTCACCCACCTTGAGATGTGTCCTTACCTTGCATGCATCCTTGCTTGGGAGCATCATCCAATTGCTAGTCTCATTAAGCCTTCACATGTGGATTTAGACTTGGTTAAATAACAAGATGGTTTTTATTACTTTTATTTTCAATTTTGTGTGTGTGTATTTGCTTGTTTATTTCCTTTTTATATTATTGCTTTGACTTATTATATTGTGCCAAAAGGTCATAATCATGGTGATTTTTTATCACATAATTGTAATTGAATCCATCCATTGGCATTTGTTGGCATTATCATCATGGTTTTCATCATCAGTGCCTTATTGTCAATTATCTATTGGATCAAGGGTTAGTCCTTATGCATATGAAAATATAGCCATCATGGTGTTTTATATCATGGTGCATACTATTAGGCGCTACATCAAAAATCAAGTACTTTAAGTTTAATCAACAATGTCATAATAATAAATCTCCTTGTCTACTATCCTACAACAAGAACACTAAATCACATGGCTAATATATATGTTTTTCATAATAAATATCAAAAAATGAGTTCTTACAAAAGGACATAAACATTTCTAAAACATGATCATTTCCATTTTCTCCCACTTCTCGGGAGAACTACATTATCTTGAGGTCCATATGGACTATGTAGATAACACTCAGTTAGGTTAAATTTTTAAGGGTTAGCTCGACCACCATTATCTCATTATTATTCAACTGTTATTATATTTAACATTTGTTTCATTACCTTTGAACATTCTTATGTGCCTAGTATTTTATGGCTTCTTCATGCTTTGAACATTCACTATACCATTACACTATATTTACATCGTTTGTCCCATCTTCAATATGTGTACCATGTTAAGTCCTTGAGTTATGCTTGTTGATCAATAAACCTACCATTTAAACCAATCAATATCCAAACTTGAATTATTGGGGTAAAACCATTAGATTGATCAACGATCAAATATACCCTATTGGGGAAAATCATTTCAATCAATGATCAAATTTGCCCTGTTGGGGCACTTTATTGTGATAAACCAAGACTGCCCTCTTTGGGTTCAATTCCATCACTTACTCTTTCTTCTAATTACGATTCCACTTTTTTTTCACCTTTTTGGGTAAATTCAAAGTATGATTCTTATTTTGGGATGCATCCTTCCCACTTCTATCAATATTGGGGCCAATTTAATTCTATTTTTCTCCAACTTTTTCAATCAAAGTATGGAAGCATTAGCTCAAGTGGGTTAATTTTAACTAGAGGTTAATTTATCCCATTCTTACTTCTTATATTTTTCAAGATATGATCCACATTTTTTATCCCTACATGCCCTCTCAACAGGGATATCATGGGTCATTAATTATCTCTTCATCTAATTTTCTAGCTTCTTCTTAAATTAACTTTTTCTTTCCTTAAAAAGACATTACAGTGCCTGGTGTCTCACAACATTTTCTCAAACATGGAAAAATGTAGACACTTAATTTTAACCACTTATATGTATAAACTATAATTGGAGTGACGTTTTGTAATCACATACAAATTTGATCAGAAATCACCAAATTCATAGTGATAAATACCTGATTAGGGAAATGGATCATATTGTAATATTAATTTTATGAAGTATTGACCAAATCAAATAAAATATTTTCAAGTGTTATTATAGGACAATAAAATGAATATTTGATGACAAAAGAACATTTTAATCGTATCATTATTCTAATTGTCAATTAATCACCTTGGTTAATTAGCCTAATTATTCTTCTAATGGAAAATTCCATTAATTGGAAGTATCTATTTTCCATAAATAAAAATGATTTTATTGCCTCACATTTGTGACATCATAGTGGCAAGTAAATAGAATATATTAGAGTGTGGGTAAGGTGGTATATGACATGGCATCTTACACATTCTCTTACATCTATTACAGGGCTCTTACACACTCCTCTCTTACATGGACTATGACACATTCCAAAAGGGACCAATCATTGCACTTTTCTTCCAAAATCTCTTCCACACTCTAAAAAATTCCTAAAATGGCATCCCTTACACAATTCATGTGTGCAATCATGAATTTTAGGATCCATTCTCCACCCTTCATTTTGAGATGAGATGGACGGTTCACAATCATTCCAAAATTTTATAAATACAAGGGCCTTTGGCCATTATAAAATAGCTTCTTCATGTAAATTTACTCTACCAGATTATACATTGAGCTTTAACATTCTTATGCTAATCCAAGCCAAGAATCAAATTGTATGTAGAATCAATCATTGCCAAAGAGTTATAGCCTAGAAGCCAAGCTCGACCTTTTCAAACCAATTTACAAAAAATCTGCAAAGGTGTAAACATAGTTGTTTTTCTTCTAATTTGTATTTATTTCTTGTGTTCCATATAACTCAACCTAGGGATTAGGCTTAAGATTTTAATTCTTCATGTTTGTTTTGATTTCATTTACTAAAAATTTGATTAACCTCTTTCAAATTTCTAATCTACATAATGGTGCACTTGGTGGTACCCAAAGGACTCGATGCACCGCACAAGATCTTATAGACCATTTATATTCTTCTAATTACTATAATTAATATTATAATCAAGTTAATTCACCTTTTTTCTTCAAAAAGATGCTAAATTTAATTCTAGACCAAATAACAAAACCATTACTGTGTAATTGTGAAATCAAAAGTAACTTCAGTGAAATCATTGTTTGTAGAATTGAAATCATTATCAACACTCATGAAATTAATGTCAAAATTATTGAAATCTTGGTCAACATTCATGAAATCATTTTCTATTGGTTTGTGTAGGTCAATATTTATAAAATCATTGCTTGTAGTGGTGAATTTATTGCTTACAATGGTGAAATCATTTATGTGCCTTCATCTCCTCACTTTTCAGCCTTTTATTGTCTTTTGTATCTTCTTTTTCCTGTTAATAGTCTTCAATTTCATTTTTTATTATTTTTATATATCTATTTTTTTGATCTACCTATGTTTTGTATAATAATGAAATCAGAGAAAACTTTAGTGAAATTATTTTCATTGCGATGAAATCATTATTGGTATTTTTTATTGTTTTCTATATATAAAATTCAATGGTGAGAGTGGTGAAATTGTTACATGGAGTTGTAAAATAATTATGTAGCAAAAATTGAGACTTAAATAAATATATTTTTAAACTCCTTATTAACTCAAAACCACATTTTTAAAAACTTTTAATTATTTGTGTGGTAGGACCTTGATAAAAAAAGTGGGTCTTAGATTTTATACAAAACACATTTATTTTCTACACATCTCAATTTTGGATTAAAATGAATTCACATTTTCATTTGGGTTATAAGAAAAAACTTATTTATGTTCCAAATTCTTTCCTTTCGTACAAGTTTTTACTTCTTGTTGCTTGAATATCTTGTAGGGTTATTTTTAGCATATGGTCTCCCCTTTTGGGTGACCCAAAAATGCAAGGTTCTTATTTGCCTTATACCCTTATTTTTCTTTTGACCACATGGGGTGGAGTTTATCACCTTCTTATAGGTCCTAGGAGTGTGTTGACTAGGAAGTCACATCCTAGCATCGTACTAACCCTATAATCTGATGGGTTATACAAATTGAGGTTAAATCTAAAAGGTTCATTAGAGCTTAATTTTTTTATTAGCACTTTACTTAAATCTTACAACTGAAGTGGTCACAATGGGACTAGACCCTTTGGTGAATGGCCCATTGAATCTTGACATCTAATTAATAAATATTTTTGTGCCCACATATCGCAAGGTATATCAGGACCATCTATAAATCCAAATAAAACTTTTAAGACCTTCTTTTGATATGGAACACTCATTGATGTAGGGGTGTAAAAGCAACAACCCCCAAAGATTACCTTGCTCGTATAACCTATTGAGATAAGGGTAGGATTAAATCACCACTGATAATCACAATAATTTATTTAATGACTCTTAATTTTATAAGTCATCTTTCAAGGTAAGTTTATTAAAGGATCGTATGAATGTGATGAAAACCATGTAGTTATTATAATTATCTTTTAATGCTTATGTGTTGTTACTTGATTGTTGTTTCAAAACCTTTTTTATACTCGAGAACAAATCAAATAGACCAAGTCTAAATCCAAACCATTTTTATACACACACAACGAGATGTTACTCTTCCAAAATTTTAGATCAATAGTAACTCATAACAAGTCAAAAATTGTCCAAGTGCCTACTTTTATTATCTAAACAAATGCCATTATGCCATTTAGTTTGATCCATACCCTAATTTTGATCAAATTCAACCTTTGAACCAATTCAAGACAAAGATCCAAATTCTTG